>JAZDUA010000109.1:0-1200000 GCA_038098605.1 Gryllus longicercus | reverse complement strand
CAGAGAACAGATGTTGGAAAATTTTCATTCACAAACAGAACAATAACGGACTGGAATAAGTTACCTGCGACAGCCATGGATCCCTTTCCTCTAGGTGTACAAAGTTTTAAAAGTAGATTAAGTAAGGACATTTGTGTAAGTTAGGCTTATTAAAATAGTTATTATTTTAGTTATAATTTTATTATAATTGTATTTTATTATTATCAGTATTGTGATAATCACTATTAAATGCATTGGTTTGTTAAATATACAATTATATTTAAAGTAGTAGTTGAATTGGAGTGTCGTGACGTGTGGTGAAGTGCAGTGCAATAGAGAAGTCAAGTGCAAGTGTAGTGTAGCAAAGTGAAATGCAAGTGTTGTGAAGTGAAGTGTAGTGAAGTGTAGTGAAGTGCAGTGTATTTATTACTTAAAAATTCCGTGCTGGACAGTCATAAAGTTTATAGGTAATGCTGTTATTGTTATATTATTGTTATTATTGCCTTAAAATGCTTTAAAATTACAGTGTATTAGTATTCTTAGTTGTAATATGTAAATTGTAGTGTTCTGCCACAAGGTTCTATACCTACCTGCAGAAATAATAAATCTATCTATCTATCTATTTATCTATCTATCTATCTATCTATCTATCTATCATCAGGCGTATTATAAATTATTGCAACTTCAAAATGTATGCAAGAAATATGATTTTTTTAAATTGGCAGTTTCCTAAGATATGTAGATTGTAAGAAAACCAACCGTCCCAGCTGCCATTATGGGCACACTGAATGAGATAAATTTTTAAAAACTTATTTTATTCACATTTTGAATTTTGTGTAATATATAATAAGCCTCATGATGGGCAAATACTATAGCAGGATGAAGGGGGGGTAAACGTGCCCCCAAGGTTAATTAAATAAATCCAGATGGCGCCGCTATTTGTCGGAGAATACTCTAAGTTGGTGACGTTGTGCCATCATTCTTGTTACAATGTTATACGGATTAATTTTAATAACATCTTTTAATTTTTATTTTTTTACATCAAAACAGATCACAAAACATGATATAAATGACCGTTTTTTACATTTTTTATTTTTGAAAATTTGAATTTGGCGTCATACACAAGGGCAATATTTGTGTGTGGTAAAATAATATGATTTTCGTTCTGAAAAGCATTTTTCCGTAGAAAAGTGATTAACTTACTATGAATTATACATGTATAAAAGTCAGAGAAAAGAGTTTTTATGCTTTTCAATAAGAAAACTCAGAAACAAAATCAGTAGTAAATAACTCCTTAATACCGATTTGTGGGATTTGTGTTGAGTGGCAACTCAGCAATAAAAAACAGAAAAATTCCGAATAAAAATTCAATAATTTTTAAAAACTGAATTTCCCGCCAATTTAAAAACTATACAAGATACGAATAGATGTCAACTATGTCTCACAGTTTTTAAGAATTTTATCTCCGAGAACTGATATAAAAAATTAAAAAACCGAAAATTCGTATTTTCTGATATTTTGCAAAATTATCAAGCAGTCGTTCTGAGATTTTCAGAAAATGACTTTTATAATAACACTAAACATGTCCTCTATTCAAAATTGAATTCTGCTTGGGGGCACTTTTAGACACCCCCCCCTGTTCCTGCTACAGCCTTTGGCCGGCCTGCTTCGTCGCCTTTTTAAAATGTTCATAAATGCTTAACTCTAATATTTTACTCAAGAATCTGTTCGTCGGATGAATGGCACACGAATTTTTCCGCTTTAAATAAGTGCTTTCCTTGAATTGAAAATGTAGATCTTCCATCAGATGCTCTTCCCACGCCTTGTTCGCCATTAAACATTCCTGTTCTCCCCACCTGGGTCCGCTTGAAACAGCTGCTTCGCCTAGGTTATTCAATCCACCACTTCTTTCTCCGTCCGGAATAACTTGCCACGCTTGCGGCCGCCCCTCTTATGAAGTGGTCAGTGTCCTGGCGTGTTGTCGTCCGCTGATTTTCATTTGTATGTTGATGTTTTATGCAAAGGCGTCGTCAGCGGGGGCCGCCGGGACCGCCGCTCCGCGCCGCAGCGACGCCGCTCGCTAAATTCAGTCTTGTGCACGGCACACGGAGCAGCCTGTTTCGCGTACGCCATAGAGTTTTCTTAACGAGGGAGCTCGTTTATTATTTGATTAAGAGATTGCTACCTCGCTCACGCACGGCCTTAATAAGAGGTTTGCCTGAGCCATTCGAATCACAATTTCAGATGGACGATATCGCGCACACCTACGGATTCTGCGACGAAAATGCTACGGTGGCGAACGGACTTTTTCTCATCTAAGTTTACGCTGTTATAGACGTATTTAAATAGTACCTGGATGTAAATGAATAAATTTATTATTCCCTTCGCCTTTTTACTAGAATTTCTTCCAGGATTATGGGTCTTCTTCTGCTCCTGTTCCCAATGCCTGCCCTCCCCTAAAATTATTTTCCCATATTTTTCCAACACCAGGATTGATATGGTAGAATCTGTTCCGAAAATAAATTGCTATTCTTTTTGTTACCTATTAGAACCATGTTTATGAAATAAATAGATATGAAAACTATTTACGTGGTCTTTGTAAGTACTAAGGTATATTCAATAACTTGGTGGTAATAAAACATAATCCTTCAGTCCTGTTTGTAAAGAGAAATGAATTCTCAATGAACTTCTAATTCAAAATCGTACGTATATTTTGTATTTTAAAGAGAAATTTGTCATTAATTCCCATTTAATTCCGGGCTACGCAGACACTAAAAAAGCCCACGTAAATAATACAACATCAGATGTTTCAAATTGGTTTCGTAATAACAAAATTATGGTAAACGAAGGAAAAAAAAGTTCCAATGCAATTTTCCGTTTCAAATAAACAGTTGCACGCTTAATTGAACGTGAACTACAATGAGATGAGATAAGTCATGGAATAGCAAAATGCAAATATTCAGATGGCAGTAGTATCGTGTACAAAAGGAATAAAAGGGCAGTGCATTGGCAGAGCTTCCATTTGTACTCCAGTGATTCAAGTGAAAAGGTTTCTAACATGATTACGGCTGCACGACGGGAATTGACAGACTTAACGCGAAATGGTAGTAAGAGCTAGACGCTTGGGACATTCCATTTCGGAAATCGGTAGGGAATACAATATTCCGAGACCCTCAGTGTCAAGAGTGTACCGAGAATCCCTAATTTCAGGCAAAATCTCCCACCACGGACAACATAGCGTGAAATAACCACAGAAATCAATAACGGACATACGACGAACGAATCCATTAGGACAGCGCGGCGAAATTCGGCTTTATTAGGCTCTGGCCGCAGAAGTGCGACTCTAGTACCTTGGCTAAGAGCACGACAGCGCCTCTCCTGTGTTCGTGACCATATCGATTGGACCCAAGACGACTGGAATGACACAGATGAGTCCCGATTTCATTTGGTAAGAGCTGATGGTAGGGTTCGAATGTGGCGCAGACGCCAAGAAGCCATGGACCCAAGTTGTCAGCAAGGAACCGTGCAAGCTGGTATTGGCTCCACAATTGTGTGGGCTGTTTTTGCATTGAATGGAACGGGTTCTCTGGTCCAATTGAACTGTAAATGGTTATTTTCAAGTACTTTGAGACTATTTGCAGCCATTCATGGAAGTCATGTTCCCAAACAACTATCGATTTTTACGGATGACAAAGCGCCATGTCACAGTGTCACAATTGTCAATGATTGGTTTCAAGAACATTCTGGTCAATTCCCATCTGGAAATGAATCCCATCGAAAAATTATGGGATATATAATCGAGAGGTAAGTTGGTGCACAAAATCCTGCATCAGTAACAGTCATGCAATTATGGGCGGCTGTAAAGAAACATTGCTCAATATTTCTACAAGGGACATCAAACGACTTGTAGAGTCCATGACTCATCGAGTTACAGCACTTCACCGGGCAAAAGAAGGTCTAACACTATATTGAGAGGTATCCTTTTACTTTTGTCACATCAGTGTGTGTGCCATTGAACTCAAATGCCACGTCAATGTAAAGGAATTGAACCCAAAATAAAGTCCATTACGTTTCATGTTCAGAATTCTTTCAAATTCAATCCGTCTTTGTACTGTTCGCTTTGTGAATGTTTTGCGAATGTTCACTCCCACCTGTGGCGATGTGGCGTAATAACCTGAGGAAACACATTGTACAGCCCTCAGGCTTTCAGATTACCCAATAGAATTATAAGAATAATAAGAACATTCCACCCAAGTGACACATGTTAACCTCTCTTAATTAACATAGGAATTCTACAGCGGCATGTGTAAATGACGTACATTTACATTAAAATCGACCTATTAATTAAACAGGTTTTATACATTAATGTACAAAACCTGTTTATTTATTAGATTTTATTTTTAGATTATTTGATACGATTCAAGATATATAACAATTACTCTCGGTAAGCTTTATCCGTTTCATACAAATAATACCTAAAAAGTGTAAGGTATTATGTTCAACCTATTCTGATAATTGTTGACAAAATGTTTGCAATACTTGAAAAAGACAAAAAATGTTGTCGAAATGTTGCAGACGTTAGAGTAAGGATCATGTCTGTGAAAATAAAATGATTTTAAAGAAATAACAGTTTTTAAATCCAATGCGATCATTGTAGGACATTTGTTTACTTCATTAGGAAAATAATATTCAGCTAAATGAAGTTGAGTGATGGCACGGTCTAGCAATATTCCCAGTTGATTTCCACAAGAAACAGGTCATATCGTCAGTTTACAGAAAGCTTCTGTGATTAGTTTCCTCATGGAATACTATTGTTGTTGCAGGGAGTTTGTTTAAATCTTCAGAGGCTATATATACTTGTCTCCTAAACTTATAATATGAGAGAAGCCAGAGTCAGGTATTCCAGCTTTAAGGAACGAATTTTTTAATGAATTTTTATGGTTCTTTTGGTTAGTTCATTTGCAATTGTTTCGTTGTATTACGAGACAAACGTTTGAAATTATAATCCTTCTGAGTTTATTGATAAGAAGTCTTATTCTCACTAAGTGCTCACAGTTCTGTGATTTGCAATAAGGTTTTCTGCCACTTATATACAACTTAGAAACACTCATATTCTATTATTAGATATTCATGAAACGAACCTTATATCGCTAGCGTCAGTGATGATTACTAGATTGGTCATGTAATCTTTGAAAGTTAATCCATTTTGAGACTCGATCACAACAGCTTGTTCCTCGCAGGGAAAGACATCTGTAGACGTAACGTTCGCGTAAGACATCTTTACACCAGATTCAGGTTGGACGCTGGAAGAAACTAGGGTTATGTTTCCCGTGTACCCTGAAGAACTCATAACTCCAACTTAACAGCTGCAGGAGCAGCTGAGTTAATAGACGGAACTATCTTATACTCGTTCTAGTCACCGTCGGAGTTTCATCTCGCAGCACAAGATAACAAACTTTCTGTAAACGAACAGCAACAGAATAGAGAGCGAGGCACGTCCGTTCGACGCCGTGTCGCGATCGGAACTGCGATAGCCTCTTGTTTTGCTTCTGGACATGAATATAACTTCACTCTCTGTGCACGTTTTCCTAACCTTAGTTGAGAGTATAGTTATTAAAATAATTGTTCTCCTTGTTCTCACAGCACAAATTCGATTGCGTCACAAAAGCCATGATTAGATATAATGGATATTTTTATTACACTGGGTCGAATATTTTCTTACCGATTCTTTCTAAAAACGCCCTCTGCCACCAGTATTTATACTTACCATGTTTCTGAGTTACAGCAGATATTTCAGAGCTCAAGAAACCCTGCACAGTTTGCTCTTCAGCCCAAACTCGTCGGGCTTCCAGTTCGTTCACATCCATCAGGCAACATCAATTTCAGTGAAAGTCAGTGATTTAATGAATTTTGGTGTCGGTCGATTTTGTTGGGTGGTTTAAGCGCTAGCGTTGACCCAGACAGACGGGCGCGCAGACAGACGTTTTGCCGACAATCGATTTTTCGGTATCAAAGACCCATAAAACATGGATTCTGAAAACACAACGTGTTAAAGGAAGTATTTTACTATTTACAGGATTAAGGTTTAACCAAGTTTCGATAGCATAACAACATAAGTTTTTTCTGTCGAAAAATTGTCGCACATTGCAATACATTGCCTTTGCTATGTAAGTACTAAAAAAACAACGAGAAAGTGAAAACCAGTTAAGTTTTCGATCCTCGAATTTATTACATACTACCCACCGAATAAATGAATGTGAAATCAGTCAGCGACCAATCGCCTCATTATGAGACGAAGAGTCAAACTCTTCTTTGGATTTGCGAAGTACCCCCCATTGGGCGGGATCCACCCACGTGCACTGGCGACACAGCCCCCTCCCGCCCTTTCCGGGGGCGCGTCGGCCGGAGTCCCCGGTTCGCATGCGGACGCACTGCACGCAGTGAAAGCGGTCACGAGTTACGGTCCGTGGCCATATTGATAATGCATGTTGCAGAGTCGGTATCAGCGCCATGTGTTACGCAAATGAAATCGAAACATTCCTAGCCGCGTCTAGTAATGGGCGGACCGGCGCGACGTTGTCGGGGGTCGCTGGTGGGAGGTCACACGCCGCGCGGCTCCATGCAGCTCTGCCGGCCCCGGCGCCCCCCCCCCCCACACCCACACCCACACTCACTCAATGCGGCAGCAGAGCGGATCATAGAGGACGTTCCGCACCTCACTGGGCGATAGGATATCGAACATCTAAGTTTTCGAAAGCGGCGTAGTCCTCTTTTGACGATTTCAAGAGAAAGCGAAAACTCCTGCATTTTTAAACATTGTAAAATATGTGTTAACCATATAATACTATGTTAATCATAGCTCTTTTTTACTAACGTTCAATATACATGATAGGGATGGTTTCAAAAGTATTGCCACATAAAAGACGAGAAAATAATGAAACTGAGTAATTGAACTTACCAGCCAATGATGATGTACTTGGCTGGTTTTAAAACTAAAATATTGAACGTATCTATGAAATGATTAATAATATTAGTATTAAAAAAGAGAAATATCCTAATTTGATACAATTTCCCTTTAAACAGGAATTGTTTTTTATAGCATTGTCTTTGAAAATAATGGATATTTAAGAAAAAAAGTAATTGCATATAGTTACACACCATTTCATGCATTGATTATTCACATTTTTTCTATCAAACACCGATTGCTTATAGCATATTGTTCTTCAATGCTTAAACAAACTCCGAATTTTTTAATGATAATTCTTACATTCAAATATTGTGACTCTTCTCGTAGTTCGCAGTTCTATATTCTTAATTTCCGTTTTTTATTGAAAATCTAAATAATTATTGTCATTTTTCACATTTAAAAATGATGATTTTTAAATTTGTAAATGTTGATTTGTAAATTGGACCTCTTTATACATATAATTTTGATGATTTCCATCAATAGAATGAGTCCCATCAAGTATTGTTTCCATGAATATTCTTAATTTCACTATTTACCAAATATCTATTACAACCTACTTGAGGATGTGAACAATCTACTCTCGAAACGTCGTGTAACTCTACTTGGCATTATTTTTCAAATATACTGTAATAAAAATTATTTATTTTTAAAAAAGAATTTGATTGCCTTAACTTAGTTCAAGAATACATCCCATTTTACTTTATCGCCGTACATAGTAATGAGAAAAATTATAATGCTGTGGCAAAAAACGACAATTTTTCTACAGAAAAACTCGTATTGTCGAGTCCAGGAATCGAAAAAGTTGATTAATCTTGTTTCAATAGATAGAAAATTACTTCCTCTAATATTTTGGGTTGTAAAATCCACATTGTGTGGGCCTTTGGAATGGAAAAATTGGTTGACGGCAAAATGTGGGTTTCTGTGTTCAACGCTAGCGCCTAAACCATTCAAATGATTTTCTCAAAAATTCCTCATTCGTTCTGGACGAACTGAAAGCCTACGAGTTTGAAACGGATAATTTTATTTTTAGGGGTACTTTCCAAGATGCCTCAAAATTTTCAAAACTTTCTCAAAATGGCTCCAAATTTCTGGAATAAGCCTGATGTAATTTTGTAGCCTCTGTATTATCTATGAGGAGTTTCAAATGAGGACTTTCTACATTCTCGCCCTTACTTCGTATGAAGATAAAGTATTGTTTTCGTGCGCCGTAAAAAGACGAATTTTCGACAGAAAACTTATTATCTAGTCCTAGTAAAGAAAAACTGGATAATCAAGTTTCTACATATAATAAATTACTTCTTCTAAAACGTATTATAGTCCGGATCCATGTTTTTTGTGTCCTCGATACCAAAAAATAGATTGATGAAACCTCTGTCTGTCCGCCTTTGGTCAACGCTAGCTACTAAACCATGCAGCGGATTTTCTCCAAAATTCATATTCCCAAATCTACCTGAACGAACTCGAGACTTTGAAAGCTTGAAAAATATACTTCCATTTTTGAGGGTACTTTACATGAAGCTCGAACATTTTTAAAATTGTCTCCAAAAATACATCAATTTTTTGATTAAGCTTTGACTACAAATAGAGCAAAGAACGCTTAAGAGAATGGTACAGGTCCCACGTTCTTGAAATTGCTAATTTTTCGAAATTTGCAAAGCTCCTTTTTTTGGACTTCTTCCTCAACTATAAGAAGATACTTGATATGTTTTCGTCAATAAAATCTGTTCTTTGAAGAAATACCTTGAAATAATTTAAATTAATTTTGCGTGAAATATAGGCAATTGTTTAAACTTTTAAACATTTTTTAATAAAAATGCCTCCAATTCATTTATTTAAAATGTCTCCTCATGTGTATGAAAGGACGGTAAAGCATTGGTGCTAGTCTCATTGGTGTTAGTCTCAAACTCTATTTTCGAAAATTGCAAAAATTTTGGATTTCAAAGCTACGAAATTGAAGTTAGAGATTTTTGTCTTCAAGAAAATCTGCTCCAAAAATACAGGTCCAAAAAAAGTAGAGAACAATTAAAAAACATGGTTTTTGCGTAATTTGTGCTCCAAAATTAAGAAATACCTGTAAAAACGTTTTGTTAAAAAACAATCCAAATTTTTTCCTTAAAATTTATCCTTGTAAGTATCAAACAAAGAAGAGTAAAAAATGTGATAATCTCATTTCGTCGAAATTTCCCGAAGGCTACACGTACTATCTGATTGAAATTAATGCAAATTATAAAAATAACTTTTTCTATAAAACCGCCTCAATTTTGTCCTTTACATTTTTCCACGAGCAAAACAAAGGACGCTTAAAATATTGATGTAGGGCTCATTTACGTTGATCTCTCTGAGTTTTCGAAAATTGGGTTGAGACAATTAGATTTGTTAGCGTCGGTCCGAGGCGGTGCGACAGAGAGTCTGGCTTGGAGTGGAGGTAAGGCGCATGGTAAATCGGAGGACCTGCGTTGGAGTCTCAATGCAGGAAGAAAAATTTACTGTTAGAAAGCACTTTTGCAGATTCATGTAGTAGTGAAATATTGCGTAGCAGTTACAAATAATGCAAGAACGTATGTGCTTTTGAAGCACCACTAGTTATTTAATGAATCAGCTCCTGATATGCAGTGAACGCATTAATCTGAGATTTTCCAAAGGGTATCCCCGGATAATGTGGTAAAAATTTGTTGGAATGTTTTCTTAAATTCTATATTTTCATTTGAGACTCTCTCTCAAAGGCTAAAAAAACTTCTCGCGGCATCTGACAACCCCCAAAAAATCAATCAACTTGTAATAAGAATAACCCACTTTCGAAGTCATGGCTAGAGGCTACTCAAAATAGTGTTTCTAGGAGTATTTACCAATACCTCAGGAAGTTATAGCCTAACGTACAGGCCCTTTTTTCTTGTTCAACGTAAGGAAAGTATACTATGCCCACCAGCATTGAGGTTCAGATTCGCGTTCTGGTACGAAATTTCCACGGTAGTTCACATGCCGCTTCTCTTGGGCTTTTGCTTTTTAATTTTATCTCTCTTACTCAAACCACCCTTTTTCTTCTCAATCCTTGACACTATCGCTTTCACTAATTTTTAACAAATTTAAAACCTAACCTCACGATGAAACGCTGAAATATCTATACAACCATATGCTTTGCTCGAAGCGCATGCAGTGGCCAATCGTGAAATAACAGCTACGTGATCCAGAAAAGTCCATATCTCAGAAGATATGGCTCTTTCCCTCGGAACATTAAATACGACTCCTAATATCACCCACATGCGAGTAAACGGGATATGGTCTTTTCACAAGATATGTGAGTTTCTTCGAGTACAATAGTATTTTCAACTAAAATGGAAATGTAGAGAGGATAGTTTCTAAGTAACCAACTCAATTAATGTCCTGCCCATTTTTCCAGAGATGAATAGTTTTCGCGCATTATTGTGTTAAATCGTTTGAGTTTTTCAAGGGATGGCTTAAGTGCTAGAAGGATAAAATACATAATAATATTGGTAAAACATTATCAATAACTCAAGAACATATTTGTTTTAGCACCACCAGATTGTTTATGGTACGGCTCGGATTGGTTGGAGACGTTTACATTGTCGTAGTTCCGCAGAATCCTGTGAATCCAATGTGTTCGTTGTCCTGTCTCTCCGTTACCACATGCACGATAAGATATTGTGATGATATGTCATAAGGTGGAGTGAGTGATGGTCTCAGAGAAATAAGTTGTAGAACGTAGAAAAATCTGAAGGGTCTCCGAGAAAATGTGTCGCGAATCCCCTGGGCTCACCGCAAATGTCACTTGCCAAAATGTGAACCTGTGAACCCAGCGTGGAAAAGCACGCTGCTATCCTCTGCACATCGCTTTTTTGCAGTGATCAAGTATATCGTATCTAATGAAAACTTAAAATGAAAATGTGTTTTGCTCTATTATATTTTTTCTGATACTTATGTCAATGGAAAAACAAAATGACCTCCTTTCCGCACATATATCCATTACAAAATGTTTGCCCACTCACAAAGTCAAATCTGATTTATGTCAATATTAGAATAAAACGTTTTGCTTGAAAAAATGGACTGTTACCAAAATCAACTTTCACAAAAATGTGGAACACGTCGAAGCTATAGTCAAGCAATCTTTTCAGTCAGTAGAAGTAATTTGATCACTTCGTGCTCTAAATATTGGTTGGTGTCGTGCGAAAAATCGTGATGAAAAATTTAATAAAATCATTTTCATGAATTACTTCATTTTATGTTACGCATTTTTAGATGTAGCAAATATATCTTTTCTTCCGGAGTAGCCTCCGAGAAATTATTAAAAACTGAAGTTTTCGACATGAAAATCATCTGCGAGTAGTTGTGCTTACTCCAAGTTCAAAAAACAGACAGATGAGTGAAGATTCTACCTTCGAAGAGCTTTAGAATAATTGCGATTTTTAAAATTTATTTTTTAAATTTATTTTTATTTATGTTAAACTTTTACTCATCTTTCAACTATTTATAGTTAAAATGACGGGAACGGATTCTGGAACTCAAGAAAACGTGGGCAGATAATCTTTTCCCCCCTACGCCACATAGTTTTTGTTTTTTTACGGAATAAATCTAAATCTAAATTGGATTTCATTTATTTGTTTATTTAAATGCTCGATGAAGTTTTTACTAGTATCTAAATTAGTATGTACTTATTTTAGTTTGCAACACAGATTACGGTCGTAAAGCAACTAGAAAAGATTTCCGCTGCAATAAATAAAAATTCTAAAAGTCTAAAACTTCGGCAACCTTTTCGCATCTAGTAAAATTTACAACTGGCCAATAAAAACAATATAATTAATATGGAATGTAGAAACGAACACTAAACTATTCGTGTTTAGATGTTACGAATCTAAACCGAATCGTGTCTCCGATTGGACTACCCACGTTCATTCTCAATTTTAAAATTGTAAGTAAATATCTAAACAGTTTGTGCATCACAGAACTGGCACGTTTATCACCTTTTGGAGAATATAGAGATAGCTCTTCTGATTGTCATTGTGTATACGTGAGCTCTGTTGCTATTCAACACAGGAAACTCACTTAATGAGCTTGAACTAATTCGAATATGCACCGCCACATTTCGTGACACTACTGTTGGTGAGCAGCTCTGGAGGGGCGTTTTATTCCGTAATATCCGTGATCTATGCAAATTGTGTAGGGTGGAGGAAATGAGCTTCGATCTGCACACGACTCGTTGCCATTTGATCCAGTCTGAAAGGACAAGAATCGCCATTTTGAATGCTCAATAAACTCCTTGATATAAAATATTTGGTGATTAGAACAAAACTGAAATTGTTCGTAAGGATAAGTATTGAAAGTTTACACTGCACGTACTTCTTAATGATCGTTATATTTATTGTCAGATCTTTGTGACAAATTTAAAATGTGGAAGAACATGTTCTAATCTCATGAAAAGTCAAATTACTCAGAGGTGCAATCAAGATAGTTTGGATAGTGAAGAATAATACGAGATTAAATAAAAAATTTCAGAACCACGGCTAAGCAATAAAGGTCTTGATATGATTTTCGTGAAAAATGAGGAAAATATGAATCAGGAAATGGTAGGATCTTGTCGGGATTACTACACAGCGAATTTTTTATGTAACAATATTTTATTCAGAGCACATTAACGTAAACAATTTTGTGGCCCACTCTCGTGGTTTTATTGACATTGATCAATTGGTCTCAGCTCGTTTCAAAATATTTACAATTAGCGCCTCAATTATATAAAAATTCTGAAAATCAGAGTTTGGTTGGCTCAGACTGCTGCTTCGGGCCCAAGGGCCACACGAAAGAATCCAGAACTACTGACTGTAAAGTCTAGAATAAGATTGACAGCCTCCGCCTCTACAAAAATCTTAACTGTTTCGAGCTGAAGAAAAGAAAAAAGAACTGGCATATCGCATCCTGTGACGTAGAAGGAGAAAAAGCCTGACAAAAACAAAAAAAAAAATATGTTTCTCTCTGGATTCGCTAGACGCATTATGTGCTGCAGCAGGACTACGTGTACAAACTGAAAGAAGAAGAAAAGAAAAAACTGGTCAAAACTTGCCTCCTCTTCCTCACCATTTCAAGTTTTAAATATAGAAAGTACTAGTATTGTTAAATTTTATGTAGTTGCTAACAGCATTGATATGTATTATTATTATTATTATTATTATTATTATTATTATTATTATTATTATTATTATTATTATTATTATTATTATTATTATTATCGGCTCTATCTAGATAGCTACGTCGAGTTCTGTCACTGTATGGATGAGAATTCAAGCGACCGGCTGCTCTGATCGGTAGTTTTCCGTGGTTTCTCCAATCAATACAAAGAAAATACCGGAGCAGTACCCTAACGAATGGGTCAAGGACCACACGCCATATTTCCTTTCCATTCCTTGTCCTAACCTACCTCTTACACGCACTTTAATTTGCACTTACTTGCACTACACTACTACACACACTGGGAGACGGTCGGGAGCTTAGAGCTTGTTCCGGCTGGGGCGGTTCCTCGCTGATGGGAGATAACTGCTTGGGGGAACCTCGTTAACCGACGGTAGGTCGGCGTCGAATCCCATCATTCAGCGGGGGTTGATCGCCGCCACCTCCCGCGATAAAAAATGCACTTCACTTACGGAACCACTATCAACTATCCAACAAAATACTTATTTAATCATAAAAGTCGGTCGTCTCTCTCGAGCACTTCCCTCTCCATCCGCACAGAGGGGCAAAATGTCTCGAACTTAGCGCGCGGCGTAATGTCGGGCCGACGCCAACCGCGTCATAGGCCGAATTATCTCAAGCATAACCGCTCCTGCGGCGCCTGTAGCAGCTGGGAGGCGAACCTAAGGCCCTCGCCCCTGTCCGCCTGATGGCGAAACGTAGAAAAGAGACAGCAAATGTAATTATTATATCATATCCTATAGTTGAAGTGATATTTAGCACGTTAATCGCCAAAGTATAGTAACATTTATGAACACATATTAGATTAAATATCTTCATATGAGGAAAAAATATAGAAAGAGCAATTTCACAACAATTGGATTCTACCTGCCAGAAATCTATCCAATCTAACCAATCTGCAAAGTTCTGCAAGACTGCAAAAATCTGCAAGACTTCGAAGCGCTTGGTCGTTGACGTGTTTACCAAGTGTCTGATGGAGTCAAAAATACATTTTTCACTATCTTTCTGAAGACACCTCGCAAGAGTCCTAATGGTTCCAATATCAAAAAATAGGTATGAATACTTCTTTGATCATGTTACCTCATAGCTAATTTAGAGGGTCCGTTTGAAACAGTTAATCTAGCCAAAAACAAAATGTGTGAGTTTTCTATTTCGTTGCTATCCCAACAACAAAAAATGAATAAATTAAATACATAATATGTAAATACGAAAAAGAAGGGCACGATACAAACGGATGCAATTCCATGTTACCATAATGGAAGAGCTCCATCTCTTTGGACAGTGAGCCACAGCATGTCGAGGGTGATTTTGAGGTCCGGGGGCGGGCCCGCGGGGCAATGAGACCGTCGCCGAGGGGTCTGAGTGCGGGGGCGGCGCGCGTGCAGGCAGGCGCAACGGTGCGCAACTCGACCCGCGCTTCGGGTGCATTTACGCGCGTTTTGAGGCCTCGGCGGGGCGCTTTTAGCCCGCGCGGCCCCCCGCGCCGCGCCGCCGCGCCCGCCGCCAACGCGCGTTAACAGCGTTTTAAGCGGGATACGCTCTGCGGCGGTCAGATAGCGAACTATGCGCGGCCATTTCACGTGCTCATTAGCCTTTGATCTTCGACCGCAGGTGGCTTAATGGAAGAGAAGCTGCGAGGCGCGCAAAAAAGTTGGTTGGAAGGGCCAGTGGCTCATTCAGATGCCGCGCCGCCCACTCGACACTCTGCTGCCGCGCTCAACCACACGGCGAATGGCGACAAACCAAGGCTCGACGAGCTTTTATTGATATTTCAATACTCTTTTTCCTGTAGAAATGCTATCATTTAATCTATCGTTTCCGAATACAAAAAGTTATCAAAACGAAAGTCGTTTAATTGTACTGGGATTCCAATTTAGAGAACCGATAACAAGTTAGATTTTGTGTGAGTGTGAAGGAATGATGTTCAAAAGATTAATGATGATGGTATTTTGATATGTGAAAAGCAAGACAAACCGTTGTATTATCAAATTAGCAGCAATCTCATTTCGTTAACTACACATTCTATAAGGAGTAAACGGATTTCCTAGTTCTGTACAGAATTCTTGGAAGGCAAGCATGGAGAGTTTATCTCCTAACACATCTATTTTTGATTTGTTTAGATGATTAAAGCATTTGATTTTGAATGCTTTAAACATCCCATGCTTTGGAAGTACATTTTCTGACAAAAATATTTCGATCCAGATAACGTGGTAGTTTAGAGGATCTACAACAGAACAATCTTCCTCGCAACGAGACGAACGGATAGACACGCGTGATTTGCCGTAAATGGATTTTAGTGTCAAGGACAAACATGGATTCTGAATACACAGTGTGTAAGAGGAACGTATTTACTGCATAAAGCATGCCATGGCATCATTTTGTATTTACACTGACCTCGGGAGCCGCGCGAGAGTCATTCGTGTGCAAATGCAGGCAGTGAGGAACGGTGGGGGATGATACTTATTTTAAGAATGGGAACCATCAATGCGGAGTTCGAACCGTAGCAATCAGCGAATTAGAACCGCTAAATTGATGGAGCAATCGGCGTGAACGTGACGGAGTGTTACATACAGTTCAAGTAATATTGCCTTTAGTATAAAATTAGAAACGTTTGTTGTCAATAGATGACAACGTCAAATATGAGGCTAAAACGAATTAGATATACATATTTGATTAGAATATCAAGTACTATATTTTCCTGTAGCGCTGATAATGTAATTCGTTTTGCTACGATGTAATCACCAATTTTGTGTGGTGCTAAACACAAAACTGTAACTTGATTATTTTGTTTGATGATGACAGTAGTAAACTATTCCTTTCATTAATCATGTGTAATTGAGTAAAAAATAAAAAATCTTATTCTTAAAATATCATGATTACTTTCTTTAATTTCTAATAAGAGTTCGTTATATATTTCTAATATCAAATCAACTTAAACTATTCATAACCGTTAACGTCATCGTATAAAAAAATTAAAGCTTTTTGCATTCTAGTTAACAAGACCCATAATAATCTTATGGCTGCTCCTAATATCGTCAGAGAGGTTTCCTCGTTGGTACGAATCTGAATAGGTTATCTCCTATTCAGATTCGTAAGAGGAAAAAGTGGTCACAAATATATGTTCTACACAAATCTACCCTTCTTGAAATTGCCAATAATTTTTTATGTCACTCTTGATTTGAGTTATTGGTCTCATTGAGTAAGTAGGTACATTTTTGTTATAAAACAAATTTTAGAGGAATTCGAAGGTAAAATAAATGGAAGCATTAGACGCGCAGACATTCAATCTACGCGCAGCATTGTGTGTAATGGCTAATGCTTCGTGTACATCCCCAATGTGTAATGGCAGGCTGCTCCCTTCTCCGCAACGCTGCCAACCCCCCACTACTTGCACTTTCGTCGCTATCGCTGCAGACGTTTGGCTCTTGAGTGCAGAATGCCAACGGAAAGTGGGCGTTTTACAGGGCTGACTTCTAGGAACACGATTTATCCACATTTCCATACGAGGGCCCGGCAAGAAGAATTTATCTGCTGAAAAATCGCCGATTTTCGGCGCACAATTACTATCCTTTCTGTTCGTACAAAGTAAGGCGAGATATCATAAAAAATCATTTAATATAATGAAAAATTACTCCGGCTATCAATTCCTTTGCATGTTCTTCAGTGTCACTCCTGAATTGTTCAAATATGATTTCTTAAAGAATATCACTACTAACATAAAACGTGCCTTCCTATAATTCTGAAGAATTAAGCTTGTTACAGTGTTTGCTATGTCTTCAGTAACACATTCATCAATGTGTCATATGCATGCCATAATCCTTAATATAAGTGAATGTCGAATTATAATTTATTTTTAATGGATCAGCCAGAAGAGCACAGAGGCATGACACACACATAGTCATTTTAGAAGCTCCGTGTACAAGATAACCAGCAACATTATAACTGAGACATTATTTAGCATTTTTCTTTGAATTATCAGAAGGTAAAGTAGATTCCAAATCGAAGTGCGCACTATTAGTGTTTTGCCGAACTTCTTCAAAATGTATGCCTCCAATTCTTATTTTCTTTCTCACTTTTCTTTGCCAAAACACTCATTTGGTTAAAGTATGATGTGAGAGATGCATTATCAGCCACGCAGATTGTTTCATTAGAAAGGCTTTTTTTCAAAGATAGATAAATTGATTGCAGATAGTGTAAATGTAAGAAGTTCACAGTTGAAGGACGTGAAGATCTCAGTATTCCTAAATGTATCTCTAATGGGACTTGGTTGAATATAGCAGTCAACACGTATTGGAAACATCTTCCCCACAAATTATCGGATATTCCTTAAGTACTCTGAACTGTAAAATGTAGCGATTCAAAAATCCTGATAGAAGCAAATATGTTGTCTGAACTGTTAAAAACTTCACATAGGTTTTATAATATTTTTTGGTCATGGATTGTTTATAAAGCTTGGAGGATGGTGCTTTAGAATTCAAAGTATCTGCATTAGTCATATTTGTACTTAATAATTGGGAAGCTCGATGGGCATTAGCTTTTTTAATAAATAAGGAGAGTTTTATGTAGGACACTACGTAGGGCAGAGTTTTATGTAGGACAGACAGACATTTTGCCGTCAATCTAGTTTTAGATACATAGGACTTACAAAACATGGATCCTGGATACATAAGGTGTTAAATGAAGTAATTGTCTACATATAAAAGCAAGATTTATCCACTATTTTGTTGTCATGGTCCGACACTGCGAGTTCTTCTATAGAATAATCGCCGATTATCGCCGTAGTACTACAATACCTTCTCTTTACTACGTTCGTACGTAATCACGCGAGCAAGTAAAAACGAAAGTCATGAGATGCGTAAAGGAACTAATACTTTGGTGCTTTGAAACTCTTTATTAGTTTAAAATTAAAATGTTTGTCATAATGAGTTAATTAGGTGTTTGTTCGTACTGCTCAGAAGAGTCCAGTGTTGACTTAACACGTTTTTTCCTTGCTACTAATGAATTGTAATATGATGAGGTCTTTTGGGAAAGTGCTGCTTGATTAGGGTGGCTGAATGGACCTTGGTAAGTGGCCTCGGGTGAGGGCGAGCGCCCGCTGCAGGGCGTGAAAGGGCACTGCCCAGCGGAGCGCGAAGGCCGCAAACGAAGGGCGCTGCCGCACAGCACAGCACGGCACAGCATGGCGCCGGGAGCATTTTTGCTGCGGCATCCCCCCCCCCTTCGTGGTAGACGGCGACAGAAGAGCTCGCCCGATCTCAAAGGGAAGGCCGCGCCAACTTCTTGAGGTACTTGCACAACGGGCCGTGTGAGCGAGCTCCACCTAACCAAAGCAAATTGCCTTTTGGCTTTGCCTTCCCTCTCGATGGATGCGTCTGCTACTATAAACTTTAATTACATAAATGTCTTAATCCGACATTTGCGTTTGAAAGTCTGGAGCTCGGCGCGCTGATAAAAGCGGGGCGCGCTCATTTGTCATTAGGAGCGGCGCGCAGGCAGTCGTGAAGCGCGGCGGGTGCTGTGCTCAGCGGAGCGCGCGCCGGCCCCGTCCCGCGCCGCCCCGCCGCCACCGCTTTAACTCGCTCTTCCCGGCTGCCCGGGCGCGGCGCTGCCGGCCGGCTGCCCGTCGCCCGTCGCCCGCGGCGCGACGCGGCGCGCTCCGGGGACCAGCTACCCCCGGCGTCCACCCCCGCTTCCGCCCTCACCTTTCCCACCTCCATTGCCCTCCCCTCTTCTCCACCCTTCCCCGAGCCATTGAGGCCTTCCTTTATTACTCCTCCCTCTCGCCGCCTCCAAAGAGGCTGCGATGGCTGCGGTGGCTGAATTGCTACTCTTTCATTGCTCCCCGGGAGGTCCTACATTCGACTCTCGGTTGATCGATTGAATGATTGTTAGTGATTTTGGGCGCGTCATCTAACACGGTCATTATCCCCATAGGTGTAGTGAATGTTTTGCTGGGGAGGTGGCGGTGGTCTTACCCAGCGGTATGGTGAGATCCGGCGCCAACCTACCGTCAGATAACGGGGGTTTCCAAAACCAAATATGCCCCACCAGCGGGGCACTGCCTCTGCCGGCACAACCTCTAAGCTTCGGAACGGTTTCCCGGCATGTGATTTTGTGTAGTGCGTGTTAGTGTGTGTGTAAGGGGAGGGGATGGGACAAGGAAGAGTTAGGAATGATCGCGTGGTCCGTGGCCTTTTTCGTACGGTATTGCCCTGGCCTTCGCCTGGTATTGAATGGAGAAACCACGGAAAACTTCCGATCCTAGAATTTTCCTTCAGACAGCGACTGAATTCGACCTCGCTGACTAGCTAGTGTCGAAAATCCTGGCACCGTCGGGACTCGAACCTGGGACCTCCCGGTCAAAGGGGACAATCAGTTGTCCTGAGCCATCTCTTCCCGGTCAACTCTCGAAAGTGGCTGATTTTAGGCACTAGGTACATAGATGGGTCCAATCCCACTACTGTCTGGAGGATAATTCTAGCGGCTGGTTGCTCTGATCGATAGTTTTCCGTAGTTTCTCCGATCACGCGAATGTAGGAGCAAACAGCCACAGACCGCGTGCGATCAGTCCATCTCTGTCCTGGTTTCCTCATCCCAACTTACACACACAGACACACACACACACACACACATCTTAAATCAACATACAGGAATCTACAGAATAGATCAGAAGATAAGTCGGGAGCTTGTAGCGTGTTTTGCTTGGATCGGTGCCCCGCTCGGGGAAAACCCATGCAAGCTGACATATCGGTTGCGCCGGATCTCACGTTTCTGCGGAAGAGTTTCACCACCACCTTCCGGGACATAACACGCACTTCACTTATGGTACTAATAGCCGGAGTGATTTACGCCCCCGAAAATGCTAAATAATCAGTCAATCAATCAATTCAAAATATTGCGTCCTTTCTTACTCACCTTAACATCCACTTTCCATTAACCTAAGTCCTTTTCAGGATCTGACGAGATTCCTCAAAAGGAAGTTACGCCTGGTTGCTCTTTTATTTTCATAATGTCCTGATTTCGTCGGTTACCAAATAGGTAATACATCAGCCAAAATGTTTTGCAGAAGAATTTTTTCGAGAGCGGTGTCGTTCACTTACAGACAAAGTACTGTACTCTACGTACCAGCTGCCTTATAAAAATATTAACTGTTAATATTTTTTATTATTCCTTTATTCGTATTTTATTATTAATTATATTATTACTAATACTTTCCAAATATCGTATTTCATTACCTAACTCCAAAGAGACCACTTTTGATGTGTATACCCTTTTTTGCACGCCGATGTGTTGTAATTGGAGCTAACTCAAATTTAAGATCTGAGTAACATTTTTAAAAACTGAAAAAATATATATGTTGGATTAAACATCATTCTAATATTGCATCTACTTGCCAAGGTGGCTTAAGTCCGGCAAAGCTGGCTCAGGGCATCAAATGATGTAACTGCAGTGCCATGGTGGCAGCATTTTAGACACTAGCCAGCGGATACAGTCGCTGTCTAGATTTCAAACGGCCGGCTGCTCTGATTGGTAGTTATCTATCGTTTCTCCGATCAAAACCAGGTGAATGCTGGAGCAGTACAGTAAAAATGGGCCACAGACCGCGCGTGATCTCTCCTTTCTTTTCCTTGTCATATCCTCACCCCTTACTTGTTCACATTTACATTTACATGCACTACACTACCATCATGAGGGAAGACCGGTCGGTAGCTTCGAGCTTGTTCCGCCTGGGGCGATGCCCCACTAGTAGGAGATACCTGGCTTGGGAGAATTCCGCTAGCCGACACGTAGGTCGGCATCGGATCTCACCATACAGGGGGAACAGCTCCTGCACGTCATTTCTGGATTTACTGGATTAATGAACTTCGCAGTTGACGCGCACGGAATCACTTATCAATCAATTACGTTTTTTCATCTAGAACATATTTAAAAATGTGTTGAAGAAAGCAATTCGATCATATTTTCCTTATTTCATCATGAACGTATTTTTTTGATACATCAAGTAATTATACAAAAATTAATAATAACCGTTGCTCTTTCGAAAATTCTTTCCATATTACATTAAATCAGTTAAGGAAAAATTGAAAAATTCTTACACGCGGCACAATCTTTTACCAAAAATAAATAATTGGGATAATGACTTATCACCACAGAAGTATTGAAGCACATATTCTTAAATACGATGTCAGGTCTAAACTTTATAACGTAACCTGGAATGTGTAAATGATCTACTTTACTGCGTAGGAGAAGATATATTACGTGAATGATAAAATAGAAATGATGGGATGCAATTCAGGGGACGCGGGAGTACATCGATAAAACTTGCTGTAAACCCGTTTTATACAATTACAATCCTATCTGGATCGACCGGCATTTGAACCCCAGCCCGGGAAGTGGAAAAGGAGCGGTCTCGAGCACTACTGAAGTGTATTACATCTCTTTAAAATTATTACAATCGAGTGTAGACACTTCGTTTGCTTTCCTGGTAAATTTGTCTACGTGCTCCTGCTGTTCACATCCACTTTCCTTGTTGTCTTGACTCAACCCTACGTCTAGAATAATCTCAAATCAGCTCTCTTCTCTTCCGCATACCTGTGAGCCCTCTTGTGCGGAGTGGCCCATCGACGAGAGTGGCGCCAGGCGCAATTTGCGCCAGATTACGCCGCGTCTCGTGGCAAGATAACAGCCGTTTCCTTCCCGTGCTTCAGCATCCGGAAAGCGCCAGGCGGCTGCTCCTGCCCTCGCTCTTCCTCCCCCCCCCCGTCGACACCTCCACCGCCCACAATTCTTGCGCCTCGCCCCTTCCGTGACTGCGGGCCGGGGCGGTCGCCGCCCCAAAGCCCCGCCGCCCACTCTGCGCCGCGGCGTGGCGGCCATCTCTCGGGGGCAAATGTAAGCGGTTTAGCGCCAGCCTTACCTCTCGCCGTGTGGCGGGCGCGCGCCGCCCCGCGCCGGCGCTGAGTGTAAGAGCCCGTGTCGCCGGGAAACGCACCGCTGAGGCTAATCCGCGCCCTGCAATCGGCGCGGCGAGCGGCTGGGGCGGGGTCACCGGGGCTCCAGGCATGCCGGAGAGCGGCAGGCGTCGCTGGAGAAAGAACGAACGCCAGTGCAATGAGAAGGGCAGTCGAGTTTCAGGTTTTCTCATGGCCAGGTAATGCGACCAGCAACGGAAAAAGATTGGCCAAACAAAACCAAGACTGTGTCTTGAGACGGTCTCGTAGAATCTACCAATTGTTTAATTGAGGAAATAAACGGCACGCTCTTGGACATTTTTCACATCCGCTTTCTTCCTTCCTAAGTTTGCGATCTACTGTTCTTTGTAATGCGCTATATAAAAGTGATGTTATGATTGTGAGTGTACGTGTGTATATTCCACAAAAACGGTTGAACAGCTGAAGCTATTGCTCCTAAAAACTTCTGCCCGCAAACTCCCGATTGCTCCCCAAAACTTTACTTTTGAGCGACCGAGAAAAACATGTGGTTGCGATTGCGTGTGTGTTTTCCCTACAGGTTTGTTGAATGGAACCTGTAAAGTATCTAAGCAGCATTGCCGGTCGTCTCGGGAGGAGCCGGGAGGGCAGAAGGAGTGAGCAGGCGGGGTGTGCGAAGTCGGCAGAACAGCCGAATCGAACGCAGATGGAGGTAGGTCAAGGACGAAATAAGATAACTTTACTGTGTTGATTCAGATCTTTCTCTGTCTTATCAGATTATCTTCGTCCCTGTCTGATAGAGCAATACAACCGGAAAGTGTGTCGTGTATACATCAATCTATGTCCTTGTCTCTCGAAATATAAAGATACGTTTTGCAATCTTCAGAGCGCTTATCAATGTTTGATTGCTTTTGTAGGGTCGTGGGCATGGAAGTAATTTAATTGGGAACCAATATAGTGCAATTTGCAAGTATCTTCGTAAGTTGTCGAATGGAGTAATGCACGTTTGATTTGAATGTGATGAATATTCTTTAAATATTTTGAGTAAGGCATGTAAACAAACTCCATTCGTTTTCACCTCCGGTCGCATTCAGTCTCTTTAGGAATTCGAAGGTGCTGGCTGTCTCTCGGTTTCTTCACGCTAGTCGGTGATTTCCCTCAAGCACCTGGGAATGGGTGACACGAGGATGGTGATCGGGTCATTGCTCGACCCTAAGGTTGGGAATGAGGACGGAATGTGGAAGGAACGATCGCGCGCGGTTTGTGTCGTTTCGGTTCTGCTCCGGCATCCACCTAGAATTGGCCGGAGGAAAGCTCGGAAGGGAAAGATTAGAGCCCACCTTCAGACTTCTCATTCGAGCAGTGGCAGACCTAGGATCCAGCTAATTAGCTGGTGTCGAAAATCCTACTTCCTATGGGACTCGAAACTGGGATCAATGAACAGGTCAATGAAACTTCAGTAGCTGGCTCACCAGTATATACCCTATGAAAGCCTGTGTTAATAAATAATAATAATAATAATAATAATAATAATAATGATAATAATAATAATGAGTGCAAGGAGTATACCCAGGTCTCATGACGGGAACACGCAATCTTCTTGGAGATGAAGGCTCGGGAGTTTGTGACTCGTCTTGAAGC
The DNA here is from genome assembly GCA_038098605.1 of Gryllus longicercus. Lineage (NCBI taxonomy): Eukaryota > Metazoa > Arthropoda > Insecta > Orthoptera > Gryllidae > Gryllus > Gryllus longicercus. The sequence continues at coordinate 1,176,288 of JAZDUA010000109.1, read as the reverse complement.
TGAGAACGTCTTGAAAAATGTCTTTGAGCTTGTGAATTCAACTAGGATAATCCTCCTTTCTTATCCCATTAAATACTTATAGCTTGCAAACATGGATGTATTCATGAAGGCGGTTAGCAAAGCCGATTGCCCCTCCCCATCCCTGCCCCTCCCCTGCCCTTAAAGCATATCCGTTAAGTGATCGTGTGCATGTCTGCGTTGATTAAGTGTGATTGGGTGTATGCCTTGGACACTAAAATAGCTTCGCTGCAGGTCTTGTGAGACCTGTCTCCTAGGAGCCCCACGCGAGCCGGTGTTTCCTCAAGCCTTTGCCCGAATAGTCCAAGCCTTGAGGAATTTCCAAATATGTGTGGCGGTTTCCTTGAGAACGCAAAGGAGGGGAGAGGCCGAAGAATTCCGAAACAAATTCAATTATTTTTGAATTTGAGGCCGGATTTCCCAGGTCACATGTGTGGTAGATGCTCAATCGTTCTTACTGTCTTCACGTCATCAGTCATGTCTCGCAAATTTTTAACAGAATTCATCAAGAAGTGCTCGAGATTGAACCTAGGTTGTATCAAGTTAGTTCTAAAATTGATCATGATCGAAGTCAAAGAACAGAACTTCAGTGTTTTGTCATAGAAAACAATTCTTACGCCACTGTCCTGGAGGATTTCCTTCCGGAAAAAATCTTCCATGATTGGGCAAGGGTTCACTGGAAGAAATCCCCAAGAAATTGCCGGCTGCCTTTTCCTCGAGGATTTCCTGTACGCGTATGACTACCTTTACGAGCGACGGTGTCGCAGCGCAGCAGCTGCGAGCTCGAGGCGAGGGCGGGGCCGGAGCGGCCGAGAGCCGCGCTCGCGATGGACGGGCACGCGTGGCCCAGAGGGCGAGCGGTGCCAGGGCCGCCCACCTGGGGATGCTGCGGGGCCAGCGGTATTCAACACCGCCGGCGGCAGCTCGGCTTCTCATTCTCTTCACGTCCTACGGCCTCCAGCAGGCGAGGCAGGCGACCTTGTGCTTGGCGAGAAGAAGACGGTGTGACCATCAAGGGACTTAATTTTTACCTACTCGCCGTACTTCGTAAGAACAGAAAGTATTGTAATCTTGCGCCAAAAATTGTCGACATTTCTACCTTATTGCCGGGCCCTACTAACGAAAATGTGGATAAATCCTGTTTCTATATAGTAAAATTCTTCCTCTAACACGTTGTGTAGTTAGAATTCATGTTTTGTTGGTCCTTAATACCGAAAAATTTATTGACGACAAAACGTCTGTGTGACTATGCTGATGGCTAGCACCTAAAGCGTTCAAACGATTTTCTCCAAAAATTATATCCCTGATCGATTTTAACGAACACAAGACCCTGCGAGTTTGAAATGATAATTTTTATGAAGCCTCTACAACATTTTTATCATCTCAAAACTGATTCCAAATTTATAGATTAAACTTTGTCCTCAGACAATGTACAAAACGCATAAAAGAATGGCGTTTCTTTCGCGACTTCCAACAACTACAAAATCGAAGATAAAAATGTTTGTTTCATATGAAATCTATTATAAAAACGAGATCTTTAAGAAAGGTTGTGTAATATTTTTTTGAAAAAATAAATGTTAATCCGACTTGGCTTATTGGGTGCAGCAGTTATTCATTATGTATATTAAATGGGTTCTATCCAAACAAGAGAATCCACCAATGCACTTGGTCCCAAACAACAAGGAATCTCCGATCTATAATCGACTATATAAACTTAAGGAAGATATCGCTTTATGCTATCGCAGTACGGGTGTATCAGGAGAGCGTCTTCGACCAATTCCTCCTTCGCGCTGAAGTATTTTTTAATTACTTGAAATCAGCTACCGAGGAAGTGCAAAGAGATGAAAATAACATCAAAGTCAATACTTCTAGACATGGTATTGAACTATTAAAATATGACTTCATTTGTTTCCTATATAAGCTTGTACTTGCTGGGAAAATACAAGGAAGATACCAAGGTACAGCAAGGGAACAGTACAAATGGCTAAAACAATGTATCTATGAGGTAGCCTTCAAAGCACTGGGTAGGACGGAGATACATAAATGTAGTAAGAATATATTCTGCATTACCGATAACCTGCAAGAGGATAAGCCCTGTGTCACATGAGGACAGAAGAACATACGTGAGACATGGGGTAAAAGAGGAAGTAAATTTAGTAAAGGAAGAAACGTGGCTGAAGAAATATGAGGAAATTGAGAGAGCAATATAAGACAGTAGAGGAAGAGAAGCCTCAAAAACGTTGGAATCGCCAAGCCAAAATGTACAGGGAAGATATTTTCTCTTATCTCAATTGTCTTAACAGAGAACAGGAGGGATTTTAAATATAATACTAAGAGTTATTTGGAAAATGAGGGAGTTGGAACAAGAAATAAATTTGGGAGAAACTGAAGCAGCCTTGAGAGAGCTTGAGCTTGAAAATCACAAATTCCAGGTCATGGAGACATTCCTGTTACGTTGGTGAAACATAGCGCAGAGGAAGGAAAGAAAATTTTGATAAATGTCGTCAAGGAGATAGCATACTCATTGAATGAAAACGCGCTTTTATAACGCCAGTCCACAAGAAAGGTAATAGGAATATTTGTGACAATTAACGAAGGATTAGCGTCACCAGTACCATTGGAAGGATGTATGGGCGCATTATAAAGAAACGAATCGAAATGGAATGGAGTTATGTGGAAGAACAAAGTGGTTTCCGATATGGCAGATCAGGTACGGATAATATTTTCTGTTTGAGTCAGCTGATAGAGAAGCGGTTTATAAATGGATTGAGAAAACACATGGTTTTCGTGGACCTGAAGGGACCGTATCATAGTGATCCCAGAGTTGAATTACAAAATATGATGGAAATGAAAGGATTACAAATAAATGCCGATTAAGTAAGAACAATTTACGATCTGTACAACAATACATCAGCCGTAAAATGTGGGAACACCTCGCCTGACTTAAACACCTCGAAAGAGCTGTGACAAGGTTGCTGTCTATCACCAACTCTGTTTAAGATATATTTTGATATTGCCCTCAGACAATGGAAGACAAAATATAAATATATGAGAGGGAAAATAAACGAATCTTACCTGTGTACATTAATGTTTGCAATTATTCATTGTTGCGGACACAGACGATGCCAGTTAAATGCCAAGGAAACTGAAAGAAGAGTACAAGCTGTCGGGACTGGACAAGACAAAATTCTTATCTAGCGTCAGACATCGGGGACTTGGAAATTTACGAAAGTAAGATAAAAGAATGCCATGATTTTAAATACCTTGGAGATATTTTCAACACAGAGGCCAACTGCGAGACAAATGTTGAAAATCAAATACATTTAGGACGAAGGGCTGTCAATGAACGAAATGAAATATGATAGAAGAAGAAGAATATATGTGGAATAAGAAGTACAAACGAGGATTTATGAAGCAATTGTTCATGGAATTCCCCTGTATGGTAGCAAAACATGAGAATTAAATAAGAGGCAAAACAAAAAGTTACAAGATTTAGAAATCGACGCCCTTCAGAGAAGTTGGAGGATCTTCAAATTAGAATGTATCCAAACAACGAAATAAAAGAGACAATGAATATAAGCATAGATACAATTTATAGAAAAGAATGCAAGCGACTGATGTGGTATAGACACCTAGGGAGAACGGAAGAGGAGCGATGGCCGCTGAACATATGGGACTGGACACAAGATGAAAGAGGAAAAAGAGAAAGACCGGGGAAACACCGGGAAGAACTGTTTTAAAACGGAACGAGGAGACGATTTGGTTGCGGGAAAGGACGAACGCTGTAAAACTCTCGCTGGAAAGAAAAAGAATTGGGAATACATTCAAGTTGTTTGCGCGATTTTTCGCATCAAATTGGATTTGAATTGACATTAGCTAATATTCGCGAATAATGATATTAGCCATTCAAATTCGGAAGAATATATTTTATGTACGCGAGAAATAATGTTCATTGACATTAATTTATTCTTCGTTCATCAACCATCTGATTAAACTAAGAGATAACAAATCCAAAGTTATGAATTTCATACACCATGTGAATTATCAACAACATTCGACAAAAGTGAGGCGCAACTGAAGGCGAGTAAATGAACACTTTTCCCTATCGAACTGATGTGCCGGTCACCGCGCTTGCATTATGATTGCGAGCTGCGCTTGTAACCAAACACCGAGGGCGAGTGCTCCTTTGCCCAGTAGTGAGCACTGGCGAGCGTTCACGCTCGTCTCAGAGCCTGTGAACAGCGCTGATCATTTACATAAAAGGGTGTGTGTATGTGCTGGGGATGTGTGCGTATGCGTGTGTGCGTGCGTGCATGCTAGAATGTTTCATTGTTTCCTGGCACGTCAATTGTTGAGTTCATTGGCCTCATTTGCGTAGTGAATGTTTTATTTTTTTATTATAGGAGGTAGTGGTGTTACTCCGCCACTGGACAGTGAGATTCGGCGCCGACCTACACGTCGGCTAGTAAGGGGAATTCCTCCTCCAGGTATTTCCCACCAGCGGAACACGGTCCCAGCTGGTACTAGCTCTATGCTCACAACATGTGTTCCCGACATGTGTTGTAGTGTAGTGCCTGAAAGTGTATGTGTATGTGTATGGGGAGAGGATACGACAAGGAAGAGGAAGGAAATGTTACCGTTTGTTGGGGTACTGCTCCAGCATTTGCCTGAAGAAACCACGGAAAACTATCGAATGAACAGCCGAACTCTAGAATTCTCCTGCAGTCAGCGGCTGAATTCCACTCAGCTCTCTACTTGTGTCGAAAGTCCGCCACCCTCGGGACGCGAACTCTTGTGTATATGTATTGCATGTATCCTCAAAATTTTTCAACCACGAAGGAATGTCTTCCAAAATTCGCACAAATTCTTTTGAATGCCAGAGAAATAGGAGGGTTACGATTCAAAATGTTCCCCCAAAATTGCTTTTTACACAACATTTTTTTAATGTGATCCGTAAAGGATCTAGGCGTGGTTGCCGAGCGGGGGTGGGAGAGGTGGGCAGGGCAGCAGATGGAGGAGGGGGCGGGACGGGCAGGGACGGCTCTGCTTAATGCCATATAAACAACTAGACTGCGTTATAAAGTAAGTACTCTTTCAGTTGAAATTGCGCTATTCGATTCGACGTCCAAATTACATCGAATGACGGAATTGCGTCATTCGAAGTAAGTTTCAAAGGAAACGCAATTAATGTACTTACAGAAGGAAATAAATAATTGTCTTCTCAGAATTTGTTTGATTTGAGTTATGCATGAACGTCAGAAATATATCTAATTATTTAGTGGAAATTTACTCAAATAAACGTATGTTACATTGTCTGAAACGTAAGAAAATCATTCTCTTGTATTCTACACGTATTACTAGAACACGTGTGATCACTCGTCTAATTTTTGATTGATATTGTTATTTTTAATTTTTAACTGTATTTCGTATACAGATTGTTCCAATGTACTATTCATTCTCGCATTTGTGTGACACGAGTATATTAAGAGAACGTATTATTTGTTTTGTTATGAAATATATTTATAAACACAGTAACAAAAGAAATTAGATATTTCAGTTATAAATGGTAAAAATGGAATGAAATTTAAGCTAAGCGTGTATATTTTTAAATGAATGGATATAATATTACAAAAGGATTAAATATTGTTTGTATTGTTCAGCCTTTGATGTTGTTTCCCTTTATCCGAGAATCCAAAAACAGTTCCAACAAGTTAGGAGTTTGCCATATGAATTAATTTGTTGGAATAAAACACAGCCACAACTAAGAATAAGTCGAATAACAGTATTTATAATATCTGTTAAGAATTTTTCACCCGGTGATGAAGTGTAAATTTAAGTCGAAGGTATAATTTGACCGAGTTCATGGTGGCTCATGTGTCTAATGACAAGTGAAGCGACGTTCACAAACACTCGTTAAAAAAAACTTTTGACGTAGTTCACCTTGATGATGAACTTTATAAATTTCGTTCAAAATATTATCTAGTGCGGCGGTCGCGGTGTAATTAATGAGTCCTTTGAATACACGTGGATTATTTATGTACTCCGTTTCACGGTGACCACACAAGGCCATCTCAAATACCCCTCATAATTTAATTGTATCAATAATGATTGACAATCTCAGGTACTAATTTTCAATACACACAGAAATTGAAAGAAAATTATGCAGTTTCCGGCCATGTGGGAGATGTCAGTGGTTTCTTAGATATCCATGAATTCAGGGAAAATACAAATTGCAATGAAAAAGTTACGATTTGGCCTGAAAAATGCAAATATTGGAAAGTATTTCAGCCAATTCTCATACAGGATGTTCCGACCGTATTCTCATACTCAGTGCATTACGGCTCATGCCGCAGATGACGTAATGCGACAGCAAAGCTCCAAGGAAGAGGCAATTAAATATTTGCTATTGACGTGTGGCGTTATGGAACGGCATTTTTTTAAAATATAAATGCATACATACACACACACACACACACACACACACACACACACACACACACACACACACACACACACACACACACATATATATATATATATATATATATATATATATATATATATATATATATTACTAGGGCCCGACAAAAAGAGTCTTTTTCTGTGAAATAATCGCCGATTTCAGGCGCACAATTACATTACTTTCTATTCTTAGTAAGAGAGGCGTTCTGTCAATTAATTATATACATGGGAAAATACTAGGTTTTGGATGTTTTCCAACGCTGAATGAATATTTGGTTATTAGGACAATAATGACATAAGGTCAGCTAACGCAAGCATTGCAATATAATGTGTTAATTGTAAGTTTAAAAAGTTAAGTTTAAAGTTTAAGTAAAGTTTTAAGTTTAAAAAATGTATTTATTTAAAGTCGCTTTTAACAACAAAGGTCATCAGCGAGCACAATTCCATCAATACATAAAATGGGTTACATTACAGATTATAACAACAATCAATAACATTATATAACATATTATTCCCCATGATTGTATTACATTGAGATCAAATTTAATTTTATATTACCTCTCTCAAGCTATCAATTTTTACCAACTTACGTACTTTAACACACCTGCAGAGCTGAAAAATTTATATTAGTTAATGTCTAACTTCACTACGTTTCTTTCCTTCGCAAATCTGGGGCATTCTAGGATAAGGTGTAGAGTAGATATTGTTGCACCACATTTAAGTCATGGTTCTGGGTCGGAAGTTTTGAATAGGTAACAATATTTCAGATTAAATTTACCAATCCTTAGCCTAGTGATAATAATTTTCTCTCTTCTTTTAAGGTGGATTTTCGGCAGAGCTGGCTCCAGTACGGAGTTCCTAACTAGATGTAGTTTTGACGATTTTTTCAATTAGTTGCGTTTATATAGACGCAACGCGTCTCCTTACCTCTAGGAGTGTTGAGCGCACTGGATCTTCCATTATTAAGCGCCCTCTAGGGGCCGCTGTGTTGTCAAGTCACGTCAGTCATAGTAAAGTCAGGGAATCGCAGACAGCGTCTTCGCGCTCGCGTCTCGCACGCGCCCTGCCTCATCTACCAGATGGCCAGAATTGGGAAGGAATAAAAGATAGGGGTAAGATTTTGGACGCTTCACTGGGGTTCGACTAGCCCCTGTGAAGTATTTCCTTTAATGGACCGCCTGACACACTGAAAGAATGTACTCTTCTGCAAACGTTCGCAATGCTGTTTTGAACGCCGTTTTCTCGAGTGGGAAGTGGCCATAGCAGTTATTAAATATTTTTGTATTTTTATCATTAAATTTTAATTCTTAATATGTCATTTTTCATGTTCTATGCTCAAGGATGAAAAACCAGACAACTGTTTGTTTAGTTTTTATTTTTATTTATAACTTGGATTGTAGAAATTTTCAACTTGTGAAACTATTTTAAAACAGCTTTAAGCGTCGGCGACGCCACATCTAGTTAGTACTATGTAATTGTAGTAGTAATGAAAAGTGTTTTAGTTAAAGTATTTAATTTATTTAAGTGCTATGCAATAATGTTTTATGTGTTGTGTTGGAGCATTGTGAGTTCTACGTTTTGAATCACCATTTTATGTGCTTTGTTAAGTAGCATTTTTGCTGTTACAGGGAAATACTATACACCTATTGTAGAAACAAATTCATTATACTTAAAAACTGCTTCCAACTGTAAAAACAAACAAGTTGCAATCTGATATTTAATTTCCCTAAAATAGAAAGTTGTTTTTATAGTTTTTTTTCATGACAATTTTATCCCACGTTTTAGTGCCATCGAATAAAATGTTGAAATGCAAAAGAGTCAATTAATTTCATAACAACGGCACATTCTTTCCAGCTTTTGGCATACACTGTTATTGAATAAAATGTTGAAATGCAAAAGAGTGAATTAATTTCATAACAACGGCACACTCTTTCCAGCTTTTGGCATACACTGTTATTGAAATGTCTATTATTGTTTTTACCTTCGAGTACTTGATTCATTCAATGTTCTGTTCCTGGTGATCCTAACTCTTTTGCTACTAAACGTTTTCTTTTTCTAGAGTTTTAATTTGTAAGTATCTGATTCATTTCACCCATTGTAGACAACACTGCACAGTAATAAATTAACCACACAAAAGAGAATGTTTTACTGGCAGAATCACACCAGAAAAGTATCCTTTAATGCACACGTTTCACAAATAAAAAAACTAAATACGCATACGCATACAAACTGACGCATTCGAGAGTGGAACTGCATTTTACTCGAAAATCCAATGACCAGGCAAGCAACATTGATCTTGTTGGAATCGTTTCTCGCGGGTCGTGGGCGGAGTTGTAAATACAAAGATAGTTAAGAGAGCTTGCCACTGCGACTCAGGAAACTTCACTCTCACAGAACTTGAACGCTTGAACTAATTAAGTTGGCCCCAATCGAAACTGAATTTTATTCTGCACTACTAGGAAATAAGTAATACATGTTTTCTTAACATACGAAGAATTTAAAATTTTGAGCTAAAAAATGAAAGTGGATAATAATTAGACTTATTAACAAAATATCTCACTTATAAAAGTAGAGAACTACAAAGTTTTTTACCTGTATGTTCCCATCTATCATTTTGTATACTAATTTGATCATAATTGAATGCAATTGCCACTGGGAAGAACCATTACAGACTAACAATTCCATCACTTACATTAATTTTCCTCCTACTTGGTACAGTGCAAAGTAGTCTATTAATGTATATTAAATATTGTAAATATTTATGTAATATTGTAAATATTTCACTATAAATGTAAATATTTTCAAATCAGAGTGTCATTGCATATATAAAAAACTAGGCACGACAATATTCTAAAAGTGGCTTATGATGAATTTTCATGATTAATCGATTTTTATTGTCAAGGTTAATAGATTTTTCTATGTCAGGTTAAACTTCAGATTATCTATTAGATTCTATTAGATACATTTTCTATTTCAAAATCTTGCTCGCAAGGAAGGTATGAGTGGCCACTTACTTAAAAATATTATTTATTTTATCCCCCATTCCCAGATTTATAGAAGCACAAATGTAATTACATGGCACCGATAGTTTAATATTGACGTCCTGGGCCCAGCATGGGTCAGATGACAAAATTAGTTTGAGGTTCGGAAGTTCTTAATATAACATAAAAGGCATTATCCTATATCTTGATGACCTCTAGATGCGATTGTTTCATCCCGTGAGTGTGAATCAAGAGTTATTAGTTATCGTGAATGATGAAACAACAAAACGGAACAATCGACATATTGCTTTCGCCGGTGAATATTATGTCGCGTGCACTTGTTAGCAGCAAAGTGGACTAACCTCAAATTAGTCCACTTCGTTTCCAAGAGATTGCACCAAATGCGAGATGGCAGAAGCTAATTTGTTGTTCCATCTTCAGACCGATTGCACAGGGTGACGTCAGTACCCTGAAGAAGCCTGGGATATGACAGGCGAAATATGAGCCTCTCTCCCAACGACGCGGCGTCACCCGGACAGCCTAGAAGTCATGAACACGAGCCGCGGAAGCCTACGAGTACGACCAGAATAATATTCGAAAGTAAACGTGTTAAATCAGGACATGATTACTCATATTTCACAGACAACTTTTACAAACTATCAAGCTGTGTTCTTTGCAAGTAGAATTTTTGCATTTTTCACATACCATTTTACTTTTTCTGTGCCTGTTATATGGGCAGACGGAACACCTTTTTCTCAGAAGTAAACCTTGTGTTTGTAGATTTCCGGTATGTGGTTGTATACCGCATCTGGCCATTACCGTCTCGTGTCTTCTGAGGAAGTTTGGGGATTTTTGATCTTTCTTTCATATAGTCTTGAATAAGCTGAAATGACATATCTTTTTAAAAAATTCTGCGTTTGTCCGATCTGTTTGAGTTGTACTCCGGATGCTGCATACAGAAAATCACTTGACTATTCAAGGCTGCAACATTCATGATATTCATCCATAAAGCAAATGGATACCTACGGGTTTGCCGTTTGCATGTGTTATTTCTTACCATCTGATCCATTTTGTCAATACCCCCTTTGATCTTGTTGTAAAATTGCACAATGTGTGGCTTTTTCTTTGGGTTATTTTCATCTTCTGCCTGATCATGGTGCATGTTACTGAGCAATATTACTACTTTATTTGTCTTTGTAGCGTAGCTGACCATAGTATTAGTAGTACTATCCTTGAAACAAAAAAATGAAGAATTTACTTCACGAGAAGCAGTGACTTTCATATCATTAGGAATCTCAGGTTTGTTTGGTCTAAGTGTGCCAACAATTGTAATTTTCTTTTGGGGAAGATCTTGGGCCAAGGAAAAACTGGTAAAGAAATTGTCCATTGTTAGGTTTCTCGACGATCCTTCAATGGGGTTCTTCACAACATTGGCACCCAAATTCTTTTGTACAGGCTCATTCGGTTTCCTTCCCGTGTAGATGCAGCCATCAATGGCATACGAGGTAATTGCTTCACATATCCAAAATATCTTTATTCCATATTTTGCTGGTTTGTTGGGCATAAACTCAATAAAGTTGCATCTACCCCTAAAAGGCATTAGTTGCTCATCAACACCCCCTGTTAGAAAGGTCTCTGGAATAATAGTATTTCTGCAATTTTCAATAAATTTACCCCAAATGTAAGAAATTGCTGCAAGTTTATCATTTTCGACACGAATCTGTCTTGTTCTGCGATCATCATATCTTATTGCTTTTCTAATGCTTTCAAATCTATTTACAGACATTGCAGCCCTGTATACAGGATTTCCTTTTTCATCTAAAAATAACTCTCTGATAGGTACATCCCAGTTTTTTTCCACCCCAGCTAATAAAAGAATTCCTAAAAAAGCATTCATTTCTTTCACAGAAACGTTTTTCAAGATTTTACTTTTCTGTGCTGAAATTATTTTGCCATCCAAATTTGTACAAAGGACAGTTTCTTCTATTATTTCATTAGAAATAGAGTAATTCCACGCTTGTTTTGGATTCATAGTAGTAACACCTTTCCTTGAGGTCAGGAAGATATCTTACAATGTTGTAGGATGGAATGCGGGAAGAAACTGGAGTTTCACGATTCCGAGCAGTTCTATTGTGACTTATTAATGGTGCGGGATTTGAATAGCTATGATTATTCCTCACAGATGAGCCGTCATCAGAATCGGAAGTTGCAGTGCTGTCATCTTCACTCGCAGGCTCGAAGGGAACATAGTTCTCATCTACTTCTCAAACTTCACTTTCCCCATCACTGAGTACATCTTCCTCCTCAAGCCACTCTGTATCAATCTCTTCAAAATTTTTAGAAGCCATGATTCTAATAAAATTGACACTCACTACCGCACTTCTATTACCACTGCTCTCGCACAAAGCTCAATTACCTCTACATTTTAAAAGTGTAACCTCAACAATCTGTGGCTATCAGCATCACTTCTAGGAAAATATGTGGAAACAAAGCTAAGGAGTACGCATCGTTCATCGAATGTTTACAGCTCAGTTAACAATGGAGTAAGAGAACACCACCTAGGGCCCCAAAGGCCCTGCTTATGAGGTCATGTAGTAAAGATGAACATTACACTATTACTCGGAAATAAATAAACCGATCCTGACGATTATGCAATCTAATTGTAGAAGAAAGATAATGCCAGAAATACCTAAGAAGCAAAGAAGCTGGGATTAAAATGTTTTAAGTAATTTCCCAAATAATATTTCACAGGGCCTTAGAGCTTATGTGTTTTAGGGTTAATCCACTGTGCAGTCGATACGTCTACCATTAAAGATTGCACTTCGGGGGAAAAAGTTAATAATAATATTGTGAATTAGACCACTATGCCTCTTTTAGCCTTAAATGACGTTGAAGATATTTTTCGTAAACGTTATGTAGATATGCCACTGTTTTGGAATTTGCGGACTATTCCGATCATACGTGCTTAAGCGTGTGAAAAGGAGAAAGAGAGCTGACCCACTTCCTTTCCCCTTCATGTTTGAATTTTTTACGATTCTATCACAGTGAAAGAACGAACCGACAAGCCGGTGGCAGTATTTCATTTCAAATTTCAGTGAGTATTAGGTCCTATTAGTATCTATGTGGTCGATCGTAGTCAATTTACAAGCGGAATAAGTTAATTAAATTGGGATTACGCAAGTTCATTTGGAACTCACAAATATAGACTTTTTGTAATACAAAGTACCTCATTATTTAATGAATAATAGAACAGATTGTTGGGCAATACAACAATTATAGACAAGAAAATAACATTATGGCAACACAGCTAGTTGTCATATTAGTAATGGTATCAACTAACGTCTGCATCATTGGACAGCAATTCAGTTGGGTTCAAGGGAAATCCTAATAACGTGCTGCTAGCGTCTATTTATTTTATTTGTATTTTTCAAAACTGTATTGTTTTAATTCTCATTGTGTTAAACACTGTGCGTATTCAAATGTTTTGGTTATGGGGGCTGCCTATAGTCTGCGCTCGCGCTAATTTGTGGCTCGCCATTAAAATTCGTGAAATCAATCCAGTCTTATTATTAAAAATAATCAAAGTTCATATTAAACTATAATCTAAATAATTTCTTTATTTAATTGTAGTCTTGAAGGAATATTATTCATCTCTTTTCGTCTTTAGATCAAGATTGTTCCTGTAACGCAGTTGTGAATTCCTGATTAGCGGAAGGGATCCTGATTAGGGGCAGCAAATGATTCCTGGATCGCACAGACACAATCGCCCAGCAGAACCTTTTGTGCAGTTTTGTGAACGCACGGAAAGTGCAATGCATGTTCACGCCACCGCGTTGAGACCATTCCTACCCTTACGGGCATCTATGGCCAATCCTGCAACATGAATAAAAACAGAAGGTCAAAAAATGACTTTAGCCTACCGGCGCGCGCATTGCGTGTTTGGAAATACTACGTTTATGTTTCAAGTCTCATATCTCTGTTTCAGATTACTCTTACTAGACACAATCGTTTGCCACTTTGGTGCTAGTCGTGGTGATGTGAACATCGCCTCAATGTTGGTATTTGTCGCAAATTAATAATGCATTTCATTTCTTAATTTTCAGTTACTGTGTAGCTGAATGTGGGTTTACTGAAAACTTGGTTTGTAATCTACTAAGAACTAAGTTCATTCATAGTTTTTTCCTATGAATCAGAGTGACTAGAATACTTCATACATTTCAAAATTGTTTGATTATTTTCACTTACCGTTTCCATTTAAATAGAAATGTGACTTTTAAATTATACTTTGTAATTTACAGGCAATGCAAATTTATATTTGTTGCTCGTGAATCAGGTTGATTTCATTTTTTATATATTTCGAGAATATATGTTTATTCTCGCTTTCCATTATTACTGAAACAGAGATTTACTAATTCTAAAGTCACGGCTTGTAATTAATGTTTAATCGCAATTGTCAATTGGTGTACGGCTTCTATATTGTAAGGTTACAGTTTTTACAAAGCCTTTCATGTCTCAGTATTTCGTTGCTATGTAACTGAAAGATGATAACTGAAATTGAGGTGTTCAACTAGTGTGTTTATTCACAGGTTTTGTTGGTTTCAGATTTAATTTCATGTTTGCTTTCGTTTGAGTACTGTATTATTAATTATCAACTTGTACTGTACGTAAATGAATAATCTTTGAACACACATCTCTAAATGATCTTTGAAATTATGAAACACATAATATTTCACATTATGAAAGTAATTATCTTTTTGTCTATTCTTGCTTGCTGTCAGTGTTTCAGAATTAAGCTTATGTGTGTTTTACTTCATGACTTTGCGGTAAGGCATTGCAAATTGTATCTTCTTTTGATTCATGATTTCATATTAAAGTGAACCTTGATTTAATAGGTTATAAGTAGTTGGATGGTGATCTCGTTTAATATATAATGTAATGATGCCAATCAAGTAGCATTTGGAAAATTATAATCAATTTGATCTCAAGTAGTTTGTGTGTGTTTTTGTGCTACCACATTTTATAATGATCCCTCTCATCATCATTACTTTTTAATTTTATAATTGAGCGACTAGAAGGAAAGACATTAACTGGTCAAATCTACAGTCAAAACAATTAAAGTGCACAATGCTCTGATCTATTTTCATTGGTTTCTTTAATTTGACCGTATCTCTTCAAGTAAATTAGAGTTCCAATTCATTTGAAATAATATAATTGGAGTGTGGGTGGTTAAATAAATTTCATAATCCAATGATTTTGATTTTTCTCAAATTAAGAGGACACTTAACTCCCTACATATTTCAGTCATAAATTTACTTGGAAAGAAAGAGCAACTGCCGTTGTACGTCCATTACTATGATTTGTCATGGTAATGTATATTTTTAGTAGAATTCAGTTCTTTCAAAAGAGATTTTCAAAGTAACCTTTTTTATCTTGAATCTGTATACTTTTTGCAATTTGCAGCGCTGCCAAATCCGCAATACAAATAAGAACAAGATTTGAACGAAGTTCACTAGGAGCGTCGACGAGAAAGTTAGCAATGGGGAGCACCGATCTCCAGAAAGCCGCATCGCCCCGCTCCGTCCCGCTCCACTCCTCCCCGCTCCTCCCCGCTCCGCCTCGCGATACCAATCGCTCTGCGATTTGCAAACAAAGCCGCCGCAGGTTCGCCGCAGGGCAGGCCGGCGCCGGTGGAGCGGGCCCGTCGGCAGCGGGACGGGGCGCAGGGGCGGAGGACCGGAGGGGCGCGATTTCTAATGCTGACGCTGGGCCAGCGCTATGCGCCACTGCTGCCTCCTGAGAGTTCCTGTTTACGCGAGTTTGTACGCGCCGCCGAACATTGCGGTTTCCGCGAGTACTTGAAGCCCGGCGCCCCGCCGCCGCCGCCGCCGCCTGCCTGGACTTTCGTGCAATGCGCTCTGGGAACGCCCCGCCCACCTGATGCGTGTTTAATGCCTGCTCCGCGCGAAGGGCCCTTCCCCAGGGCGCGGCAGGGGTGCTCAAGTGCTTGCTCTACGTACCGACAACGTTTGTAGTGGTTGCAGTTGTCTGACTTTATAACTTCATTGTGCACTTTCATCACACCATGTGGCAAATACCTGATATGTTTTCTCAGTGTACCACACTTTTAACCGTGACTTACGAGTACCTACCTACGATAATATTTTCATCAGTTCAGGCGTGCAGTAAGAGAGGGAAATAACCCACCAAATAAAAAAAATCGAGGATTTGGCGTTTTCATTACTATCCTATTTTCATATTTTATTTATGTATGTTTTAAATTACATGTATGTATTATGATCCCTTCTGATTTTACACAGACCTTTTAAAATATGACATACCAATTTCATACAATTTCTGTGAGAGAGGGAACTAAGCTATATTGTCATGTTGTATCATGTTCAATCATAATACCAACTCTACCAACAGTCAGTTGAATGAATGACATCCCGTATTCAATCTCTCACCAGCATTAGAATATGAAATTCCAAATAAAGTGTTTGAAGTTGTTGGAAATATACATTTATATTGTAAGATTGAAGTTTGTGAACATGTCGACAGTGTCGCCATCTGCGTCTAGTATATTATTGGAAATGTACTCTATATTGAGAGATTGAGGTTTGTGAACGCGCCGACACTGTCGTCATCTGTTTTTGGTATGTAAACGAATGATCATATTCATTCGTCCTTTTGTCTTACTGTGCAGCAATGTAGTGTTTGTAAAAGACCGTCAAAGACGTTCAATAAGAGTTTATGTATATGTATTTTGTTATAAATAAAAGTGAAATGCAGTGTAGTTCTCAAGAGTTAATTTAACATGGTAGCAGAGCGTGGTTTCCGGATGCAGATGAATTGCTGAAGAGGTTATATTGGAGTTCAGCCCAGTGTCCGTCGATTCGAGGAAGTTTGCGACATGGACGACCTGAACATTCCAGCTTTTGATGGAGAGGACTACGCAAACTGGAAAACGAGGTTAACTATCTATTTGAAATTAAAAAAATGCCATGAGGTGACCACGAGGTCGAAGCGAGAAGAAGACAAGGACGTAGAATGGGAAGAACAGAACCTGAAGGCGATGCATTGCATTTTTAGTGCAATTACTAACAAGCAGCTAGAGTTCGTGAATGATAAAGTAAGTGCTTTCGAGGTTATGAAGAAGTTTGACGAGCTATACTCCAAAGAGTCAACAGCGTTGCAGATTGTCTGCAGGAACAAACTAGATGGACTCAGATTAAAGAATTACAGCGACATAAATGAATTCTTCACTGTGTTTGAGAAATACATAAACGAACTGAAGTCAGCCGGGGCCAAGGTAAGCGAAGAAGAGAAACTAAATTACATGCTCAAAACGCTGCCCGAGTCACTAAGTTATATCGGAGATCTAGTGGATGTTTTGAAGAAGGAAGACCGGACTGCGGAGTACGTGAAGGCAAAAATAAGGATGAAGAGCATCAAGGAGAACCAGGACAGTGAGGGCGTAAAATCAAATGCATTCATCTCGGAGAAGAGACCTAGTGCGAGCGGCCAAAAAGTGTGCTACGGATGTGGTAAACCAGGACACTTCAAGAGGGAATGTCGACAAACTGAGAATCATCGAGGTTCCCGGGGACGTGGCGGAAGAGCACGAGGTAACTATGGAGGTTATGTCAACCAAAGTTATGAAAATGGACATCGCGGAGGCAGAGGACCACGTGGGTCCAGAGGCGGTCGCTATGGTCACGACCGATCTTACCGACAGAACGAGCAAGGAGACCGACATTACCGACAGGACGACCATGGTGGTAGGAACCGTGGAGAACAACAGTTTTATCAGAATGTAAGTGGCGCAAGCAGTTTCGTGACAGAGGTCTTCGCCAAGGAAGTAAACAGTGTAACACAGGATTCAGGTCAGATTGAAATTAATTGGTTGTTAGATAGCGGTTGTACAGATCATATAATTAATAACGAGGAATATTTTTCTAAATGCGTAACGTTAAAAGAACCGATTAATGTAAAAATCGCGAACGGAAAGATTTTAACGGCAACTAAAGTTGGTAATGTAATTAGCGATTTTTTAGTGTTTGACAGATTAGAACGAGTTGAAATGAAAAATGTATTTTACATTAAAGATCTAGATAGGAATTTAATTAGTTTTTCAAGAGTCACAGAGAAACATGATATTATTGCAAAAGGCATCAGCGCAAAAGTTTTTAGTAAAGATAGGGGTTTAATTGCAGTTGCATGGAAACAAGATAGGTTATATAAAGTGACAAGTGTGATCAACAAAGGGGAATTTAACGTAAACTTCTGCAATAAAGAAAATATGACAATAAAGGAAAAGTGGCATAGGATACTGGGGCACGTAAATTTCAATTATTTAGATAAAATTTGCAAACATCAATTAGTAGATGGAATCCCTCAAAACGTCGAGTCTGAACCTATGAAATGTAAAGTGTGCATAGAAAATAAAATGCATAATGTTCCTTTTAAAAACAACAGAAATAAGGCTAAAGAAATCCTAGAAATTGTTCACACAGATCTAAATGGGCCACATTCAACAGTAGGTATGCATGGTGAAAGATACTTTGTTTCTTTTATTGATGATTATAGTAAACTTGCACGCGTTTACACAATTAAAACTAAAGACCAATTATATGATTGTTTAGTTGGGTATGTAAATGAGGTTGAAAATCTTACTGGGAAAAGGATTAAGAAATTGCGGTGTGATAATGGAAAAGAATACATGAATAATAATATATATCAATACATCAAGGAAAAGGGGATTGTTTTAAATGCGTGCCCGCCATATGTGCATGAGTTGAATGGAACTGCTGAGAGGTTCAATAGGTCAATCATGGACATGTCAAGATGTTTATTAGCCGAAGCAAAAGTTAACAATAGGTTTTGGCCAGAAGTAGTTTGTGCTGCCGCGTATCTGAAAAATAGATGTCTTGCAAATACAGCAGAATTGAAAACTCCTTATGAAATATTTTTTGGAGAAAAGCCTAATGTCACACATTTAAAATTGTATGGAAGTAGAGTCTTTGTAAGGGTGCCAGAACAATTGAGAAAGTCAAAATGGGATAGAAAAGCAGATTTGGGAGTTCTGTTAGGTTACAGTGACGTTGGATATAGGGTACTCATAAATAATAAAATTGTTGTAGCCAGGCATGTAGAGGTTGTTGAAGAAAATATTAGATGTGTAGGTTTAAAGGATAATGGTTCCGTGAGTAAAAGATTAGATGAATCTGGGTGTGAAAATTGGGAAACTGGGTCTGAAGATAACAGCGAGGACGAAGAAAGGTTAGTCGAAATCGAATCTCCAAAAGCAGCGCTAAAGGAAAAAACAACAAGGTCGGGTAGAGTGGTTAAAACTCCACAACGCTATAGGGATGATAATACAAGTAACTTTATTTATATTAACGTATGTAGTGCAGATAGCCCGGTTAGTTTTGAGGAGGCGATTAATAGCAATGAATCGAAAAGCTGGAGTCAAGCTATGGATAGGGAAATTGAATGTTTGAAGAAAAATGACACATGGGAGTTAGTTAGTAAGCCAGAGGGCAAAGATCTTATAGATGTTAAATGGGTTTTTACTAAAAAGTTTGATAATAGGTACAAAGCAAGATTAGTTGTTAGGGGATTTCAACAAAAGGAATGTGTTGATGATATATATGCACCAGTAGCTAAAATGCAAACTTTGAAGATTTTACTGTCATACTGTTGTCATTTTGGTTTAATTATTGAACAAATGGATGTAGAAACAGCCTTTTTAAATGGCGAAATCATGTCAGAAGTTTATGTTAAACAACCTGAAGGCTACGAAGACGGCACAAATCGAGTGTGCAAATTGATGAAAGCACTGTACGGTTTACGAGAAAGTCCGAGAGCTTGGTATGAGTGTTTAGATACTTTCTTGAAAAGTTTAGGATTCCAAAGAAGTGAATATGATTATTGCCTTTATGTTTTGCGAAAAAGTAATGTCCTGATTTACTTGATAATTTTTGTTGACGACTTGCTCATTTGTTGTGTAAAGAAAAGTCGAATTAAAGAAATCAAAAATTTGTTGTCAAATAGATTTAGTATGAAAGATTTAGGTGAGGTTAAAAGTTATTTAGGAATTGATATAAATTACGAATACAAGAAAAACAAAATGAGCTTGAGTGAGGAAAATTATATTAATTCATTAGCCGAAAAATACAAGATTAAAGACTCAAAATTATATGCTACACCGATGGAAGTTAACTTGAAATTAGAACCAACTCAGGAATTGCGTAATGATATAAAGTATAGAAATTTGATTGGTGCGTTGTTATATATTAGTTCAGGAACAAGGCCAGATATCAGTTATTCTGTTAATTATTTGAGCAGGTTTCAGAATTGTTATGACGGCACACACTATAAGTATTGTCTGAGAATCTTAAAATATCTGTATTTGACAAGAAACCTGAAATTGAATTATTGTAGAAACGAAAATGCAAAAGTTCTTGATTGTTATGTAGATTCAGATTGGGCAGGTGACAATATAGATCGTAAATCTACGACAGGTTATGTGATCCGTATGTTTGACAATGTTGTATTTTGGAAGTCTCGCAAACAATCAAGTGTAACAAAAGCTTCGACGTATGCAGAGTATGTTGCGCTATCAGATGCTGCGAGTGAAGTGAAATTTCTAAAAGATGTAATGAAAATTTTTGATTTGAATTTTGATGAACCGATTGTAATGTACGAAGACAACTCAGGAGCATTGAGTATCGCTAAATATGGTAACTTTACAAAAAACTCAAAACATATTGAAGTCCATTATCATTTTGTCAACGAGTTGTATATGAATGGTTTAATTGATATAGTCAAAGTAAATACTGATGATAATATGGCAGATATTTTCACGAAAGCTTTGTGTAAAGACAAGTTTGTGTATTTTAGGAATATGATGAATATTAACTGAATTTAAGATAGTATGTATATAAATGTAAGGAGGCGTGTTGTAAATATACATTTATATTGTAAGATTGAAGTTTGTGAACATGTCGACAGTGTCGCCATCTGCGTCTAGTATATTATTGGAAATGTACTCTATATTGAGAGATTGAGGTTTGTGAACGCGCCGACACTGTCGTCATCTGTTTTTGGTATGTAAACGAATGATCATATTCATTCGTCCTTTTGTCTTACTGTGCAGCAATGTAGTGTTTGTAAAAGACCGTCAAAGACGTTCAATAAGAGTTTATGTATATGTATTTTGTTATAAATAAAAGTGAAATGCAGTGTAGTTCTCAAGAGTTAATTTAACAGAAGTACAAAAGAAACGTTATTACACAACTGATGCGCAACAACCATTTGACATATCACTTCTATGGGCTTCCAGTATTCTTTATAATGCAGGGGCACCGATACTTCATGAAGAATACAGGCTTCTTATGTGAGTAAACATGGATAAGCAGTTCTGACCGCTGAAATGGCTGGAGACCAAAACTATTACCAATGCAGTGTATCTGACTGGGAGGTCCTATTGTTCGTGTCCCGACAGGAGCGAATTTTCAAAGCTAACTTGATAGCTTGGCCGAATTCAGCCGCTATCTGAAGGAAACTTTTACCGTCCGTCTGCTCTGATCGGTAGTTTTCCGCGTTTGCAATCAATACCAGGCGAATGCCGAAGGAGTGCCTTAACAAACGGGCACGAACTTTCCTTTCTCATCTTTGTCTCCGCCTCTCTCCTTACACACACACTTACGTGCACTACATTACTACTCATAATGGAAGACCAGTCGGGAGCTGGGCCTGGCTGGGGCGGTGCTCCGTTGGTGGAGATTCCTAAAGAAGGCAACACCGAAAGCCGACGTGTAGGTCAGTGCCGGATTTCACGTTCTATCGGGGAAAGAACGCCGCCACCTCCCGGTCTGAAAAGGCCTCAGTGGCTGGCGGTGCCGCCTCGACGCGGAAATTCGCCTACGGGGACGGGCGTCACAGCGGCAGAGGAAATGGCTTTGGGAAGGGCTGCAGGGCGGGTGAGCGCAAGGAGTAGCACAGGAGTATTTGTTTTAGTTTATTGTTTTCCTTTCATTGGTATTAACGTAGTTCAGTTTACATTTCACTCTACGAATACGTTCGTCGACTTATTAACTGAACCGATTTCAGCTGCATTGCAGTTGAGGAAATCTAATAGTCACCTTTAATTGGGGTCCATTTCGGAAAATTGCTTCTGGAATGCGTGGAAAGGGTATTTACTTTTGATACTTGTGGGATTGATTGGGTTTCTGGCTAGGTTGAATTCGGTTAAATTTATTACATACATTAGGTTGGAGAACAACTGGGTGGATTGGTACATGATGTTCTGGGATACGAGCTGGAGATTGAATTCTTTATGGAATTGCGTATTAGATATGAGCCATGGTGCGTTGGTAATTTGTCATTAGGAATTGACATTGAATAATTTTGATTTTGTTAAGACTGGTCTTGGCTGCATTTAGTTATTTTGGGCATGCATACATTAGGAGGGGTCTAACTATCGTTTTTTATATTGTGAGTACTGTGTAAGATAGTGAATGGATGTTTCCATTGATTATTGGTTTTAATTTTAGTATTGTTTTAGTTTATATTACTTTATGGTCAATGTGATGTTTCCAGTTTAGTTTGGTGTCGATGTTTAGGTCTACGTATTTTATTATCTTGTTTAATGTGTACCAGTTTATCGTTTCATTATTCAATGTCAATGGGAAGAAGAGTTATATGATCTAATTGTAAAAACTTTAGCTGCAGAGGTTAGCTGCCTTGGGTTAAGTTTTATTTTAGATTTTGCTGATCAGCTTTCAATTAGATTTATATATACTGTAAAGACTGTGGTGTGAACCCCTAACTCTCCAATGTCAAAAGGCTGATTAATCCATTAAATTTCATTACACGAAATTAAAGTGAACAAGGCATTACTTTAAAGAGATGAATAATGTTTTGCTCTTTCAGCAACATCATATTGCACTTTGTGGTTATTTGGCAGAAATAAATTGTGTCTCACCAAATATGGAGCACAACCATAACTTCTAAATGGATCATAATTTCGAAATGTCGTTTCCACCCAATTGTACATCATGGTTCAATTAATATTAGCAATGGTTCAAGTAATATGTCGTAGAGAAATGTTTCGAAACATATCTAGTTTTGGAGAAATCCAACAATCTTTTATTTTTGTAAAATGGAATTACATATTTTTACTTCCTGGCCTTACCACATAAGAAGAGAAAATTTTGAGTCGTGCGCCCGTAAACGATGCATTTTACACACGAAACCTCGCATTGTCGGGCCCTGGTAACAAAAAAATATATAAATCTGGTTCCTACATGCAATAAATCACATCCCATAACACGTTGTGTAGTTAGAATTTATATTTTGTAAACCTCTATACAAAAAAATTGATTGACGCCAAAATGTCTGTCTGTCTGTCTGTCTGTACTCAAACCTAGCGCCTAAACTAGGGATTGCCAACGGAGTCGATACCGACTTCCTGGGAGTCGATGAAATGTTCAAGGAACGTCAATAGGAATTCTCGGATCGGTTGGGTGTCTATAGGCCGGCGATTGATAGGTATACTCAAAATCCCATTGATTATTAATTGTGGCTGATATATATCAATAAATCATATAGTAATATATTACAAAATCCCCCGTTCTTTCGTATCCGTCGTTCATCATTAGGATCAGTGGCGTAGCTAGGCTGGAGCAATCAGTGTACCGCACCTCGGCAGTGAAGGCTTAAAAAGTACGCCCGGCAAGAATAAAAAAATCGCATTGCAAGCTTATTTTCTTCATTGTACCAGCCATACACAAATACCAATTAGATTTAAAACACTTACTTTTGAAGATTATTACAGAAAGGCGTACCTTTTCGACATTTTGCCCCGGGGATTCGAAAACGTAGCTGCGTAACTACTTAGGATGGTTAGAAAACCCGACAAACTACAACTATTTACACACAACGATACTATATCGCGAAAGAAGGTACTCCCTTGAATATGTAATGAAGACATGTTAATGCCAGTTAAAAGATGCTCAACATTTTTTAACCATTGTACAACAATGAAAATAAGATACTCAGCTACTCAGAGGCGGAGACGTCTTCCATTAAAAATCTAGACATTTATCAAAATATCCGTGTACGAAATTGTTATCTTTAAGATATTTATGCGCATTTCTTTGTGTTATGATTTTGTATGCTCTATATTATAGAGAATAACATAAGGGGGTCGATGGAACAAACAATATTCTTTTCAAAGAGGTCGATGAAACAACAAGGATAGGAATTGGCCCTGTCCTAAACCATTCAGATGATATTTTTCTAAATTGATACTTCGCCATAAATTTTCAAGAACTCTAGGAATGTGATATTAAAACGGGTATTTTGATTTTGAGGAGTACTTTACATCAAGCATCATCATTCACTTTGTAATGCGCACCTTAAAAAAGAGTACTGCAAACGCGAAGGAAATTGCTTATTTATCGCTTGTTCGTTCGATAATGGAATATGGAATAATGTGTTGGGATCCCCGCAAAATTATGCAGTGCAAACATTTGGAAAAGATTCGGCGTAGGGCAGCTAAATTTACTTTCAGGAACAAGAAAATAGCAAAATGGGTTTCACTCGAAAATAGGCGTAGTAGCAAGACTGCGCTTTGTATAAAGCTTATAGCGGTCATCCACCGTGGAAAGAAATTAATCAGCTGCTAAGTATTCCTACATATATCACAAGCACAAAATAAATGTAAGAGCGCGGATAACAGATGTTGGGAAATTTTCTTTCACAAATCGAATAATAAAAGAATGAAATAGATTGCCAGCAAAAACCTTCCTCGAAGCATTCAACAGTTTAAGAAATTAATTTAGGGTATTACTGAGTAAATGAGGGACTTAAGTATGAATAGTAGATTATAGAGCAAAGCATAAGTGATATATGTGAAGTGAGTGTAGAGAAATAATGAAGGAAGTGATTTATGGGTCATAGTAAAATGAAGTGAAACGCAGTGCAGTGCCAGTTCAGTGAGCTTTTATATTATTATTATTATTATTATTATTATTATTATTATTATTATTATTATTATTATTAAGCTTCAAACTTTTTTCAAAACTGACTCCAATTTGTTTTATTAAACTTTGTCCTCGCACAGCTACTGAAGAGATTAGACGGTAATTTGACGGTACAAGTCGGTCATTTCCTTCCTTACGGATTGGGACGATAGTTGCTTGTCGCCATATTTCTTTCTCTGCTTACTACGTACGTAGAAATGATTATATATATAAATCCTGCGGGGAAAATCAGCTATTTTTCGATAGAAACACTGTTAGGGGGGCCTGATATCCAACACGTGGATGAATGTTATGTCTTTATGTAGTAAATAACTTCCTCAAACACGTTGTGTAGTCAGAATTCATTTTTGTAGGTCCTTCATACTGAAGAAGTAACTGAAATCTCTGTGTCCGTCTGAGGTCAATGCTAGCCCCTAAACCACTCAGACGATTTCCCCCAAATTTGATTTTGCCGTATTGATCTAAACGGTGTCAAGGTACGATGAGATTGAAGCGGATTGTTTTTTTGTTATTTTACATAAAGCCCCAATAATAAAATGTTTCAATTTTTTTTCAAAGTGGCTCATTTTTATTAATTTGTTCTCGGATATCGAATTGAGGAGAGGACAAGAAATGGGACGAAAAAATAGCGCGCGGTCTTTGGCCCTTTCAATAGGGTACTGCTCCGGCATTCGACTGGTGCTGATTGGAGAAATGAAAAACTATCGATCAGAGCAGCCACCCGCTAGAATTCTCCTCCAGACAGCGACAGAACTCGATCTAGCTATCTGGCTAGTTTCGAAAATACGGCGACTATCGAGACTCGACCCCCAGGACCTCCTAGTCAGAGGTACTGCAGTGATATCAGTTGATGCCCTGAGCCACCTCGTGAAGACTTGGCCCTGCCAACGTCGGCGGGCTAACAAAGCGGGCTGTGGATTACTCCACATTCGCCGAAAATCATGAGATAACTCTTAGTAAAATCAGTAATCGCTGTCTTGAATCCATTGTTCAATGCGAAGATTTTCACATTGTGACCGTCCAGTAGTCTGAATGACCAGCGGGTAAAGTGTGAGCCGCTCGCTACCAACTGCGCAAGACGTGAAGCGCTCATATGCCACAAACAGGGAGAGCGTGGCTACAAGTTTGAGAACGCACTCGGAGAGAGTATGAGACACGCTTCGTGAAACAGCCAATAAGCAGCGAGAAAAGCTACACAAGATGTACGGGCAATATACACCCGAAGTAGGTTGAATATTTCTTTCCGGTTCCGGCTATTAGAGAGGCGGTCGTTCCGTTTCTAATGAGAAATTGCCGTTGAGACATTGTACGCTCACTGCAGAAAGGTAAAAGCAGCCACTGGTGAAATCACCATTAGCACTCCAAAAAGAGGAATTCGATTTCTCGTGTTGCTCTGATATAATAATGTATATAATATATCATGTTTACAGGGGTGACCAGAAAGGGCAAGTTCCCTCAGACCCCGACATAATTGGGGCCCCGAATTTCTCTTCTCTCAAAGAAATAAAAAATGAATTCATCTCTAATCCACATTTAACTCTATAAGTTATTTCTGAGACGGAGAAATAAATTTTCTTTATGAATTGGCCGAGGAGGGATTTGTTTGTTTTAACTGAGAGGTCCCCATGGATCAACTTCCCGAGGCCCCTGGTTATCTCTGGGCGCCCCGGGTCATCTACGCTATCGCGCGTATGCATCACTACATTAATTTCAGTTTATTAATTTCAGTTAATTAAATCAGTTTGCCAGCGACCACAATTTCTTTTGTCCCTTTTCGGCTATTTATTTTTGTGCATCTTTCTCTATTCTTTCATATATTTTTCGTCGTATTCTTTACGTATGCATGCTTAAAATATGTCGCGAAGTATACTAACGCCGTGAGACGCATCCTGGAGGCACATCGCGAGGACATCGAAAAACGAAGGAGGTAGTTTTCACCGGACAACAACTCAGGAAGCGCAGAAAATAGGGTAGAGTGAAAGAGCAGTGTCAACCCTTGGAAGCTTCTCTGAACCTTTTCTCTTTCTCGCAGAGAAAATGAACCGCAGAAAAAGAATTACGTGTACGGCTCCGCTAGGTCTCGCGTTTATTCGCTTTCAAGGTCAGGCAACGTTCAATAGAGTAATTGACTTGTGTGTCCTGCGAGATAATAAATACAGATATTTCCCTCGACAAGCAGTAGATAAAAGACGCTAATGCTTTGTAAACTAGTTATTGTTTTATGTTAAGACGTTGAAGTCAAGTATTAATTCCGGTGAATTATTAAATCATTACAACGGTGTAATGTGTACTCAATGTACTTATAACTCTTAAATTGACTTGATTGATTAGTGAACCGGGTACGTCAACTACTAATATCATGAGTCTGTAAGTGTAGTGCACATTTTTATCGCGGAAGGTGCCGGTGTTCTGGCTGGCGAGATCCGGCGTTAATCTACGTCGGCTTGAGGGGATGGTACCCTGCCAGGTCCCACCAGCGTGTCATTCCCTCAGTCGAGACAAGGTCCAAGTTGCCAACTGCTCACCCCACAAGTGTGGTAGTGTAGGGCCTGTAAGCGTAAGAGTGCGTAGTAAGGAGGATATGACAAGGAGGAGGAGGGAAAAATCGCGCGTGGTCTGTGCCCCATTTGTTAGGACACTGCTCCGGCATTTGTCCGGTGTTAATCAGAAGAAACACGGAAAAATTACAGATTAGAGCAACCGGTCGTTAGAATTTTTCAGATAGCGGCTGAATTCGACCTAGCTATCTATCTAAATTAAAAAATCCTATCACCGCCTGGTCTCAAACCTCCGGTCATAGGCACTGCAGTAACATCAGTTGACGCCCTGAACCACCTAAGCCTGTTTATATGTCAAGTAAATCAACAAGATTCGACATACTTGATTGTCGAATAAGAAAACTTAGTTAACATTGCAAAAGTACAATTTTAATTATGGAATTTTTTTCTAGAACCAAGTGTGGTTTAAAACAAATATATCTTAAAGATATATGAGATCATGCATTATTTTGAAAAGGCGTAGGTTACGGGTAATTTCTGCTTGAAGTTAAAGCAATTTATAAAAAAAGTCAAGAAACGGCTCCATTTTTTCTTTAAATTTTTCCCGCGGATAGAGCAAAAGACGCTTAAGAAATGGTACAAATCTAATTTTCTTTGAACTCTCTGAATTTTCAAAAATTGCATAAGCTAGTGATAAAGCCAGGAACTACTAGTTTTTAAGCATCGAGAGAGCTGAGTATAATCGTGCGAGGTGTTTGCGTTAACGTGCTTAAAGTGTTGACTCGAAGGGCCTGACCCCCAATCATGACGTGGAGATTTTTTTTCTGATTGAAAACTGTTTTTTAGGGTTATGTGGTAGTGTAATATTACATAGCCGTTACAAATAATGCGATAAAGTGTGTTGTTGTAGCACTACTAGTTTTAGTCCTTATGTTTTGAAGTGTGTCAACATCGACAATGTAAATAATTAACAATTAACCACGTCACTTGCATGAAGTTTGAAAATGAGGCAAAATCCTCGAGACATCCGTTGAAGTGTGTTATCAAAAAGGAATCGTATTTATAAATACACTACAATTTTGTAGAAGATGAATTATTTTTCTTCTTCTCCAACTAGTTCGTTTGATAGGCCCAGAAATGGCAGCCTCCCGCTTGCCTCTGCCCACCCGCCATAGCCGCTTACACAGCGGCGCTTTGCGTGTGCTGGAGTGGGTGCGGGGAGGGGGTCCGAGGCCCGGGGCCCTGCGAGGGGGGCTGCGGCCAGCGGCGCGCGCTCTCCGGGCTGCTCGGCCGGTCGCGAAATGCGGAGAAATGAAGCGGAAAGGGAGAGACAAATGAAGAGCGGCGGAGAGGGAGGGCGCTGCGAAGGCCGCCGGGGACGGTTCCACATAGCGACGTGGCGATTAAAGCAGCGGCTGCTCGCACTCGCTCACGCCGGCACTCATGCCCGAAGCCCTCGCGTGCTGCCCTCAGATCAGCCAATTTTTTTGAAAAAACAGAACAAAACAAAACACACGGGGAAGGTTTACTAACTTATCTAATTTGAATTATACTGTAAATATATAAAATTATAATAAATTTATTATAATATTACAATTATATGAATTAGAACTAAATGGAAACGATTGTGTTTCATAACAATATTTTTTGTGAACGTTTGTTTGATGTCCTGTTCTGAACTGTTCGAGAGTTTGGAATAAATCTTCAACGTGTGTCTATTTTGAATCAAATATTTCTAACAAGATTTGTTTTCAAAAACATCACTTTTGCTTGATGTGGAAAGCTATGAATTGCTAATTGTCTTTGTCTCATTCCTTTAATTTTCGTAGTCAATGTGACCCAAAATGGCTCCAACAGAACCATGGAGGTGCTTGATGTAAAATTTGTTACGAATTAGAAATAATTGAAGGTGTAACCGAGTAATTTAAAACAATGGCACTATTTAAGACAAAATAATACTTCCTGCACTTCAAATAGTGTTTAGATAACAAAATCAATTGTTTCATTTGAGCGAACCGTGGTCGATGTTCGCGCACAATTACTCATTGCAGTACGTTGCGTACATGCACAAACTTGCGTTTAATGTATTTTCTAATTTCACGAAACTACCAACACAAAAACAACCTCTTCAATTTCATACAAAGTGAATGTTTATGATATATTCAACTATCAAACAAACCATGTGCAACTGCACCCAGTAGTGTCAATCCACATCTGAACAATAATTCCCCAACATACACGATTGACTGCAACGTCAATCAGAAGCAGCCACAACATTTGGATCGAGGCCCTCTTGTCTTTTCCCAAAGGTCCTTTGACGCATTCTTTTTATTTAACTTTCATTGCCATCTATTTAAAGTATCACCATGATCTTTTTGATAACGAATATATTATTTATTAATTTAATTATATAATTTGAATAATAATTATTATTACTTCATTCATTTTTAAATTATAGAAATTAATTTTTATACTATTGTTATAATTAGTTTTATGTGGTTAAAATATTTATACAACTTTTCGGAAAACGTTTCCATGTTTAGGTTCGACTAAAGACATAAATAACAAGATGATTTTTATTTGAATTATTTTATATTATTGTAATATTTTTCTATATTATATATAGTTTTTATTTGCATTTGGCTTAGAACATACAGTAATGCACAAATCACCGCATCTCCTAAAGAAAATGGGTATTCTGGATTTTCCTAATCCAATCTGCTCCGAAAATTTAAAACAAAATTAGAAGAAATTGGTTATCATAATATTTCTTTACGTGCTTACGTGCTTTCTTTACGTTAGATTATATGATGTTTATGATTCCATTACCTACATAACTCGTTCGATTTTTTCAGGATTATATTATAGATTACGACTGTAAGAAAGGTGGTGCGGTTTTTTAGCACTACAGTACTCGTACTTGTAGTTTCGTCATTCAAAACTAGTAAAGCACTAATATTTGCATAATTTTGTCGTGCAAACCAAACTTGATAAACTTCAATTTCATCAATTGAAAGTCAAGCTTAAAACATTTATTTGGTGACAGGAATTGTTTATCTTTTATACCAATTCATAAAAAACATCCTAAACATAACCGAATTTTGTCAATAATAATTTCCTAAGGGAAGAGAAAACAAAGTATTAGTCCCATTGTTAATGAAAGTTCGTTATGTAATGCATATGATTTGTGATAAAGAAATGAAGAATAGAATTAACTACATTTACAACTCCAAAGACACAAAATCTCATTTTACGAGCTGCAGCTGTGAAATGTTTTCCATGAAATGTCAAAACATAATTTTTCATCAGCTATGACGTTAAGTGACGGTACAGATGTATCAGATTATCTTGCTTCTGTAATAATAATATGACTCCTATAATTTATCTTCCAATATGGCACCTAATTTAAAATACAGGTTTTTGAGTTGCAAAAAGGATTTTTGCTGAAATATATTCTCACTACTGCTACATGTTATAATTTGAGAATGGTAAGAAGAAAAGAATGCGAGTGATTTATTTTCATTTTAGATGACATTCGCTTCGATAGTTTCATGGTTCTGCAGTGTCCAATGTAGAACAAGTGTCCTAGATTTCCACATGTCTTTAATATTTTTCTTACAACATCCACTACTTCCGTCGTAAATGGGGTTAGATATATTATATCACTTTGCCGATTCAATTTGAAAATTAAATTTTTAATATGATCTGGTTTGCTTTGTTAATGAGTAAATAGCATTTATTAACTCTGGAGGAAACATCTAATTTCGAAGACAATTCTTAAGATCTCTAATCTAAAGGAAAGTTCCTGATATATCTCTACTCTCTCAGAAGGTAGTCTACTCTCTCATAGTATTCTGTTGTCATTTCGTATTGAAAAACTAGACTTGAGCATGATTCTATTTAATTAACACCACGTAAAAACCTACGTTAATACTGAAACAATGAACAGTTAGGATTTAATCATGCAAAGGCCACATAATGAAAAAAAGAAAAAAGAATGAGTAAGAATTAGTAGAAGAACATGCACAAGAATACGAACTATTGTATTGATGTAAAACGCTTTTAAAATCGGTCTGTAAGACCATTTGGTAAAACCGCCCGTAATCACAGTAACGAAAATAAATTATTCCAATGTATTTGTATCTCTTATCTTTGCAGCCGTAATGACTGCCCGCCTTACTTTGGTAGCACTTTCTAGAATGAGCCATTACTCAATCACGCATGTGTTAGTTGGGAAGATGGAGCCACTGTCGCTCCACACTCGACGCAGTAGCAGCTAAATGTAGGCGTCTCATGCTACGATAAGAAAGGCGTAGCTCTAGCGCGTTTCCCATTCTCAGCTGATGTCGTGTCGTTTGAAAGGAGTCACTCTGCAGTAGTAAATACAGTTATTTCAACTGGAAATGGTTTTCCCCAGGAGTTATGCGCAAAAAGGGTATTTTTGGCACATTTTTACGGTTGGGCAGCTATGATGCCTCATCATATGATACTTAAAGTACACAAATGACCCGAAGATACTCAGGAAGTAAAAATAATGACTTACCTTCCTCCTTCGACGTGTCTTCTGGCATTATAGTGAATTGGAGCCGCATGTAAAAGCACGTAAAGAAAGCAATTGGCAATAATATAGCTTATATCTTTGTACTTGTAATACCCGCAACTCTTACTTCGTTTTCCTTTGTAGATGAAAAAATCCATTACACGCTAATGTAAGTGCTGCATGTGGAAGACGTCAATCCTGCTCCACTCCCGACGGAATCGGAATTGTTTTAGCTTTGCACGTGCCCTAATCGTAGTAACCACTGGGAACTTGAAAAACAACCGATCCGAGTGTATGGAGGAAGCACCAGAGCGTAATTTACGACGTATGACGCTCACTAGCTTTAGAGCAACGTCAAAATATAAGGTTTGCAATGCGTGAAGAATTATTAGTTGTTTATTTGGTTACGTCATTTCTGTACCCAAGACGTTCCACGTGATCATCTGCAGCTGCATGTCCGATACATCCCACGCCATGTTTTGTTCCTCAATTTCCACCTAGGAAATATAATTTGTTTAGTACGATTTTTAAATCAATTGGGTCAGAAGGGAAATATTCATTTATATCATAAACCACCAGACCAAACGTTTACATCCAGTGCCGATCTTCGGGTCAATTCGAGTTTAATTGGGCGTCTTGTGTCATGCTAATGTGGTCCCGTGCTTCCACGTTTAACCCTTTATTCAACTTTAATTTAATGAATCTTCGGTCTTCCGAAAGATCACGTTGAACAGTTGAAAATTTAAAGGCATTGTTACAAGTGGCATGCAGCGACCGTACGCTGCAGATGACAACAATAATATGTCCTAAACAATTTAAAATACATGTAAATATTTTTAATGTGAACGAGATATTCGCCTTTGTAATATTCCTCAACTCTGGAATTGTTAATTGTACTTATTTCAGATAAAGTTGTGCTTAGTACGTATCTTAATCCAGTGTTTAAGAAAAAAATTGTTTGGAAGCTTCTGAAAAAATTATTCTGCGATCTCACCGTGATCCCATCTTTCTTCCCGTATTGCGTAATACGAGGTCACAAATTATACGTTTACAGACCACTGGAATGAATGATGAGGAAAAAATAAAAACGATATGCAGGTGTCAAAAATGTCCAGAGCGATTACTGATAATAATGCAATTGCTACAGACCCGATATTTTATTATTATTTCCATCACTTTTAAACAAATGTTAAAACTATGAAAGAATATTAATTTGAAGCAGGAAACCTTACAAAACATATAGGATAAATTGCAGTGTCAATCTCTTTGAATTCCACGTTAGTTATTGTAACTAGGAGTATTTAATTTGGATCTAGAATCAAAAGCACATTGGATGTGACAGAATTTCATTTTCATGTCACAAATAATATTCTATATACTGCATCAATAGTAACTCCAACCACAGCGTTGTAATATGTCATTCAAAATCTTTTGTCTCAGTGTTACGAGATTTTTTCTTAATAAGATATGTTCTAAAAACTTAAATCTTAAATAAAGGAATTATTTTTTTAACAATACGAGCCGTTTTCGCCTAATTGTTGTAAAGGAAATTGAGAAAAATAATTTCTCAAAAAGGTTCGATTCTTTCCTATAGAGCGAAGGACACTTAATAAATGGAGAAGGTTTCACTTTCGATTAACTCTCGGAATTTTCGAAAATTGTAAACATTACAAATAATGCGAGAATGTATGTGTTGTTGTAACCCCACTATTTATCATTAGATTCAATAATTAAGAAAACACACCAATTAATCTTACATGCCAAAACTACGGAAATTCACGATGTAAATTGACTTGTATGTACCACTTCTACCAACATTTTTATATATCAGTTAAATCATTTCAGATATTGTTAAAAAACACCTACATTTATCTGAACTCTCCCACTTATTAATTTATTTTCAAAATACAATTTAAGTAACACCTTTTCCTTTTCTAAAGTTAAATTTATTTCTGGCAGATTTCAAAAAAAGCACTTCAATTACAGGAGAATTTAAGTTTTGCTAAGGGCACAATATTTAATATAATACGTAAGTACTACAGTGGAGATATCAGCATTTCCTGTTACTCTCAATTATACCATCAATAATCAGTAAATTGCGTTATTACAATAATTTCAAAGTTTCTCATCATAATATTTTGATTTCAGATTGAATTATTCAAGTAAAATCTCTCAGAAGCGCGTCTCAATTTGTTTCATTCCTTAATTTTCAGACATTTCCATTTTTTCATGATTTAGGCGTATCGTGTTCTCGGAATAGTGTATTGTTCAACGAGCGTAGAATAATGGCTATTATTCACGAGTTGATGTTTACGACACGAGCGACGCAGAAGCGAGTGTCTGAATTTCTACGAGTGAATAATAGCCATTCCCAACGAGTCGAAGACTATACTTTCCCTACAACTTTGAAATGGATGTTTTAATATATTAAAATATTTAAAGAAAATTGAAAATACTGTTACATTCACTTCATTTTTTACTCAATTAATTAATTATTTTATAATATGAACTACAAACAAGTAAACAAAACAAATGTTATTGCAGCTTCCAGAATCTCTGTCGGCGTGCAGTCTACATTAGCTTCATCACTATTACTGCTACTAGAATCCATATATGTAAAACAAGCTAGGTGCAACCTTACAGAGCCCCCAGAGAACACTCAATGTTCTCACACCCTAACAATCGCCAACTCGCATACAGTTTCGTGATTCACCTGTTGTGTTCGGCGATTGCGACCTGCCGCGTCCGAGATCGCAGAGCTCTTGCTCTCTGTAGGCGACTGCGAGAACCCTCTGCCGTGTGTAATGAACTAAGATGAATGCGATTGGTCGACAGCCGGGCGGACATAATATTCTCGCACGGCTTATGGAATCTTCATCGTTATTGTATCCGATAGAATTTGTATCCGTGCAGAAATGCATACATTCTGCATACAACATGCATACATAATTCATACTATTCTGATAAATATCTCTGTACGGCATATTCTCTTTCTTTTTAAAATGTTAGAGGTAAAATAGTAATGTATAGTATGCTCCTCATTAGATCACATCGTATGCCATTCCTAGTCATAAAAATATTTTCCAAACAATGGAATACTGACTCCTGATCCTAGAGCAGAATGTAGCCTTCAACACATCTATTTGTTACTTTTATCAAACATTTTGTCAAATGTGTACTTTTATCAAACATTTTGTCAAATGTGAGATAGATTTTTTGCACTTTTGCAATCAAACATATTCCAGAGAACACTGTACATTCAGAACACAAAGCTATCTACTCGTATGTTGTATCACAAATGTGAATGCGTATCGTACACTATAAAGCACTTTTTATTTGTTTTAAATAAATGTTTCATTTGAAATTTGATTGAAGTTGGGACATTTATAGCTTTCAATCGTAGATTAATTTGAAAGATAATTATGGTTACACTTTTAACAGATGAAAAACAAAAATTCATACATTATTTTTATTAGTTTACATAAATTACATATTAATAAATGTTGATAATTGTTATAAATTTAAAAATTTGATATAATGAAAATTATATGTATCTTGCCGCCTGTTATGTAATGTTGCCTGTTAAATAAGAAAAAAATATAACTGGCGATGTGTTTTTAACGTTCTGAGGCAGAACAATTTTGCACACAAGAATGTTTAACTTGCTTCTGTAACTTTTCTACTTTTCAGTCCCAGTGGCATGCTTACTTGAAAGAGCGATTCTAGATCTTCTTGCTTGAAAGCTTTAAGACGCTTTATGACGCTTTCCCCATCACGGAGCTACCTGAGCCGGCACGTAGCGCGTAGAGCATGACACATTGAATCATTGTGGCGGTGAGGTGGAGATGGAGGGGGGAGGTTCACGCAGGAAGGCGCTGGACCGCGCTCGCTTTAGCGCTCTGCCGCCCCCGCCCCCGCCCCCACAACTGCAGCCCCTTCCCTCCCCCCTGCGCGCTGGTGGGCCGTCAAGCTTTGTTGCCCGGAAGCGTATGGATTTATCGATCTCGCGGAGGAATATTCGGAATTGCATGAGGGCGCAGCCGATGGTCCCGGCTGCGTGCGCGGGTGCTGGTGCATACGGGCAGGAGGGGAGGGGGCGGGGAGGGGCCGGTCGGATTTGGAGGCGAGGCCGGGAGTCGCAGGCAGCGGTTGCGGAGGAGTGCTGGGAGTGGGCTACGGGGGCAGGGGCTCATCACCTGGCGGTCGCAAGAACAGGGTCTCAGGCAAACTAGAGAGACTACAAGAGAGACGCGAAGGGGAAAACGCGAGAGGAAACTCCTGCCAGTGTTGAGTCAGGTCGCGAGGTTTTCATCTTTTATCTCTGGCTTATTGTGGCCGCAGACCCCGGAGATAATTTTTACTCCCCGACAGAGAAAACTGGCGTAATTGTAGCTTTATGACAAACAGAGAAAGCATACATGCCACAGCTTAAACGGCGATGACACGAACGAAAGCCCTTTGAAAATCTCGCCCGAGAACGACAAATACTGTGGGTGTTCGTGGAATTTAGAACGTTACTGCAGGCGACTACATCACCCCCTAGCGTCTGCTAACCAAGCACAAATGCGGCAGAAGAGAAAGTGGTAAACGAAGCCTCTTCTACTGCGTTGACCATTTGTGACACAGAGAGAAGTAGCGACGAGTCACAATTTAAAGAAGGAGGAAGATCGTCACTTTCTGGTCGTGCAAAACAAAAGAATGCAAACCATTTTAAGCTGCTGTTCATTACACTGAAGCAAACTCAAATACAATTAAATGCGCGACACTGTGGCGGAGATTGCAGGTAGGCGTTGCCTTTGCCCTTTGAGAGAAGTTGCGTCGGAAAAGCCATCGGATGTGCGTGCGGTGCGGCGGAGACGGGTGATAGAGACCACGGCGTCGGCGCCGGGGGCGTCGTCAGCAGCGGGGGCGGAGCCCCGGCAGGAGGCGGAGAGGGGAAGAGGAAGTTGACGGTGGCGCGTCCGCGATAAGCGGAGACTGATGACCGGATTAGAGCGTGGGCTGGCTGTGTCTGCGGGCGCTCTTCGAGCGCGCGCCCGCGCCCGCCAACCGCGCCCATGCTCGGCCCCTCGCCCGCTCCCGCGCCCGCGCCTACCCACGTCCCCGCCCCCGTGCCCGCACCCAAAGCCACGTCAACGCCCGCGCCCACGTCTACACCCACGTAGACGCCCACGCCGCGCCAACCCCCGCCCCACGCACACGCACACGCCCGGGCCAGCCGCCCACGCACGCCACCCCGTCCCCATGCCATCATCCGCACGCTTCCCTTGTGCGCCCCCTTGCTCCGGGGTGGCAGTGGGAGGCGCCGTTCGGGGCAACGGAGATCGAAGCCAGCGGAGGGCGGATCTCAAGTGCAACTTTATTGCGTTCGGACCTACTGACTGGGTTTGCGGAGCGAGGGGAAGGTTTACCTCTGAAACCTTGTGTCGCCTTATCAGCTTTGCAACGTTCTATTCAAAATTATATTCTTAAAAGACATTTTCCTATTTGCAGTATGCAAATTATTGGTTGGCATTGATTATCTATGTACAATTATTTATACATTTCTACTCACAAGGATTTTGAGCCTTCATAACGAAGGCAAAACTTACATGGTCATTTGATACACAACTTATTAGCAATCCATGCAGACGAGAATCAGTGAAATGAATCCGAAAATATTACCTGGTACACTTAAAATTATCAAGTTACTTGTATTTATTTCTCGAATACGTAGTATATAGGAAGTTATGTAATGTTTCAAAAAATCGTTGTTCAGATTTTTACAGTTACACACGTTTTCAGAGTTACTCTACCGAACAATTGCGTGTCTGTGCGTCTGACCGTCTGCCTGTAAACAAAACCATCACCCAAACCATACTTAGGGCGTTCATAAAAAAGTTTGTTACACTATGTGGCTGATGACGCGGAACCTGGTATTTGAAACGGATGGTTTATTATTTGGGGATACTTTGCAAGATAGCCCAAGGTCATTTTCCAACATTTTCTCAAACACGTCACCACATTCTGTATTTGTTTGTTTAAATAGAATAAAATACACTTACAAAAATGGCGCAGGTGCGATTTGCAGCAAAACCTCCAAAATTTTGGAAACTTCAAATATGTAAACAAAATTAACCACGTCTTACGACAACATTATTGAAAATAGAGATGTTTTCTTAAATAAAGGTGTTCTTTAAAACGAAACTTTTAAATAATGTCATAAACAATTTTTTCGAAATAGTAGATTTTGCAAAATATTTAATGAAATCGTCATAATCTAAGAAAAATACGTTAAAAAGTTATTCTCAAAAACAGCTCCAAATGTTTTCTTTAAAGATTTTGCTCTAGAGCAAAATTTGCTTAATACTATGACGTTGGTGAGATTTTCATTCAAACATTTACAATTTCAAATAACGCGAACCCTCAACATTGGGTACGTTCATATTTCTAAACAAAGTAGTAGTACGAATATAGTGGATAAAAAGAGTTGCTTGTGCTTTTAAGTTCGAAGCTCAGCCAAGCGTTTTTTTCGGATTGAAAACATTTGCAGAGACATGAGCTGTAAAATGTGGCAATTTTTAACTGAAGTAAGCCTATGATAACATAGCGAGTATGAGTATTGAGTATTGAGTTCAAATGTGTGAAATTTCCAAAAAGAGTCTACAAGTAATGCATAACGTAAAATTTAAACAATAATACCAGAAAATATGTGCATATAGCACTAGTTTTTTTATCTTATTTTATGTAGATACTTTTGCGTAATTCGTTTAATATACATTCATTTTTGAAAATATGTAAAAGTACAGGAATTACAACACATACTTTCATTCACATTAAACCACTGTTTATTAAATTCATTTCCTGTATATTTACTGTCTGTTTTAATGAATTGGAATGTGG
Organism: Gryllus longicercus; assembly: GCA_038098605.1. Taxonomy (NCBI): domain Eukaryota; kingdom Metazoa; phylum Arthropoda; class Insecta; order Orthoptera; family Gryllidae; genus Gryllus; species Gryllus longicercus. Next base: position 1,137,857 of record JAZDUA010000109.1, on the reverse strand, counting down.
CGTTGAAGAGGAAAGCTACCAATTGTCATTTCCACCGCATTGACATGGTAATCTATTCTGTTATTTGAATAGTACAACTGCTGTAGGCAATATCCAGAATGAGGGACAAGTTTGAAAGTTGGAGATAGGTAATGGTTGTGATGGTGAACTTGTAAACACTCTTGGAAGAGTACGTTTCTTATCTCATGAAACAAGATCGAATGTGATTTCCTTGAGTTGAGCACGATTTGTTTATTGAATGTTCCTACAAGAGATAATATTTTAAAATTTTTGCGTTGCTGGAAATAAAACATGTATGAATATCATAATCATAAAAAATTTAAAAAGGAATTTTTGCTTGTGATATTTCAGCACGAATGGACGTATTCAATTGTAATTTACACACTTTGTGTATAATTAGTGTAATACAATTTTATGTAACATATTTCAGTTTTCATCAATACTTCATTATTTTCTGCTTTTGCTGTAATGACAGAACGTATGTTAACAGTTTATAGCTAGTCAGATATATTCTTTCATTACATATTATTAAAATATTACGCAAATGTTGTATCGCAAGTGTGAATTATGACAGGCAGATAAAATCATGATGCTCGCCAACGAGAAATTTTTAATATAATTTTACATTGGATAACGGGGTTAGTTTACTGGCTTCCCGCAATTTCGGGGGATGGAACCCGGATGCTCGTGGATTTTTAAGGGGGAAATGCTATGTCGCTGGTGGCAAATGAAAGAACTCTGGCTAAATGCGAGGCGACATTAAATCCTCCGATAATTTTCATCCTAATCAGATGTCACATTCATTCGACCAGGAAACAACACAAGGATTGAGGAAGATGACTTGAGACAGTTGTTGTGTCTGCTGCCTGGCGGGAGTCAAAAGTTGAAGTTAGGAAACAATTGACAGCGTTACGCGCCCATGTGGTGCCACATTTCAAAATGCCCAACTCTATCGCCCACATCAGGGCTGGTCAATGCACGATAATCCAGAACACCCGTCATTAACAACAATTACAACAAAAACTTGGGTTATAAATATATAATAATTATAAATCAATTCATAATTTTTGTAATACTAATAATTGTGTTTTGGTTCTTAATTCAAACGTGCGTTTGTTTCACTAGCTAATCTATCTTCTAATTCTGTTACTGCAATTGAGTGATGACGGAAGTGATGGGTCGATCATCTCCCGGAGAGTCTTCAGTTCCGTCAGAGGCGATCTCTTCTGCGTGAGGGAAGTTAAGACTTCGGAGTAAAGGAGGGTCACCTGTGGTCCAGGCAGCCTTCGCGGCGCCTCGCTTTCCCTGCCCTCGGCCCTGCATTTCCATGCATCTCCTCCCCCTCTCCCCCTCCCCCCCAACACCAGAATGCAGGGGCGCCTCATTACGTACCTTCAAACGAGCGCCCGTCTCCGGGCTCGCTGGCAAGTCAATTATAAATCCCTCCGCATAGTCCCTGCTTTTTGCGCTTTTTACGCGGCCTCGAGAATGAAAGAAACCGAGGAATTACGTAATTTGCTTTCTCATTCGTGAAATTTGCTACGCATTATTTTAGAAATGTAAGGTGCTTTTTTGCAGCGTTGGCCGGTATTTGTTCATAAAATGTCTTCACAAGCAAGTAGAAATACACGTGGCGCAGTTGTGGGAATGAAACATTCGCGATGGTTATTTAATCAGTGAGAACATAATCTTTTATGTCGTAACAGTTTTTAAATACCCTTTTTTTGTAAAGAGTATCAAAAACACTCCATCGGATGTACTGTTCGTTTTTAATCACCCTGGCATACATTTGTGGTATGTTACAGTATATTTTGGTATGCATTTTAATAAACCATGAAGAACGCCAGGGTGGGCATTTACATTTCAGATATGTAATTTGCAACAAAAATATACCTAAACAAACGCATCTGGGTCATGAGTCAGGAAACAAGTTTTAAAACATTACATCGCGCAATGTATACGGGTTTTTCATTCTAGAAAGTATTTTGTAAATAGTGATTCATGTCTGTCTTTTATAATTCGCTTTTAAAAAGTAAATTATAACATTATATTCGCAAATCGACCATTAATTTACTTTTAACTGTAGTCTATTTCTTATTAATGTTTATTTGTTTTAGTGATGTTTAAGCGGCACCTTAACTTCGTACAAAAACTATACGGGGGTGAAATGAGCACTGTCGAGCATCTTGTCACTAATGTTCTTGCCATCTCGTGGAATCATTTCTATCGCTCAATAAGTTCTTTCTATCAAATGAATTTACTTCATTTCCTACTGCAACTTCTACTTCCCTCTTTAAAAGACCTTTGAGGCTTTTTCACTTCCGCGGTTGATAGCCTTGTTCACTTCCCATTGAAAACCCTCATTCTTCTTCACAACCCCTGGCCCCGATTGAACTCGCTTCGGGCCGCAACCATCTTCGTTGTGCTGCAACTCCTCCTCCAACATGTCTTCAACTAATCATACCTTTTACAATGAATGGATTGGAAGGTGCTCACTCAACATTACTCTTTAATTCTGAAAATGTACTTTCTAGTAGCGAATTCGTGATGCGATTGTAACCGACCCCGCAATAATTGTACTTCGTTTCATAACGGCGAGTACTTTGCTAGTGCTCCAATGGAATGCAAGTATTGACACAGAACGATTAGGAAACTGACGCAACTGAGCAAATAGCTGACGAACTGCGAGAGACATAATACCACTTCTTTTGTTGTCGTCTTCCATTCTAGAGAGCAATTATAGTGAGGAAACTGGATTCTGGAACCCCATAAAATGCGTGTGTGTATTTAGATTGTACATCGGATATGAGATCAGTTTTCCAGCGGTTTTCGACGTTAAATCAAGAAGAGGAGGCTCGTGAGGTCCTCCTGAATGGTCCGGATGCTGCGAGGGCCGCGTCCTCGGGAGGCCTCGGTGGCCGGAGCACCGCGCGATGCAAGAAGCGGCGCGCCAGGGAGCTCGCGGAGGCCGGCGGCGCTCCGGCCCGCGGCGCTACGGGGGAGTGCCTTTCTCCGCCCTGAAAAAGATATGGCGGTCGATTACGCGGAGTAGGTCATAAATCTCACGGCGATGACAACGGCGTTGTCTTGGCCCGCGCCGAGACGATCGGCGCCCGCCCCCGCCCGGTCCAGCACGCCCCTGCACGGCGGCAGCGGCCCCTCCCGCAGGCAGCGCCGTCACGAGGCTAGACCTTCCAACAAGGGGCCATCCATAAATTACGCATAGAAAATTGGGAATATTTTGAATACACCCTCCCCCTCCCATGTAATACACCCCTAACTCGCGATTGAACCCCCTCATAATAATTGCGTAACGCTTTGCGACAACGCCCCTTGTAAATGCAGGAATTAAAAATAAATAATAGTTCAGTTCAAAATTGTATTCATTTAATTTTTGTGTAATAAAATTTCTGATAATTGAAGTAGGAATTAGTTGTCGATTCTAAATGCACCTAACAATAAGATTGGGGGCAAGTTTTGAGTGAAGAAAGGAGGCACAGGCGAGAACATTTCTGATCACAAGCCGTGCACACGCCGTTGTGTATGGCGCACGGACGACTGTCCACTGCGCCAATAATTGTATTCTACAAAATAGTGCTGATCAGTTTTCAATATTTTCTTCGTAATCTTACAGTTTCAATACAAAATTTATAAAAAAAATATTTCCATTTATTGCAACAACTTCTAAAATAACTTCAAATATTTTAATTACTACAGAAATAAAAGCTACAAAAATATTAAAATTCCAAGATTTGAGATGGTAATATTTTATTAGTAAGAAAAAATACCAAATATTTTTAGATGTAGTTTTGAAAATAATGTATAGTATTGTGAAATCAAATATGAACAATTAGTACCACCTTGGTTTTTCTTTGCCTGTCTAGATACAAATTTTCTTCCCTCAATAAGCTTTCCTGCATACAATCAGAATCTCGTTTTTATTTATGTAAGTTTTGTACTTATTTATATCAGCAGTTTCTATACATTTTCATGAAAAATAAAGAAATAGTTATTATTGCTCATCAAATTCAATTTCAGAGGAAAACATTATATTTTTTTTCTTAAAAATAGTTGAAAAATATACTTTACCTGGTGTATAGTTATATTCAAGAGGAAATTAAAATATATATTCATTTCATTTTTGGACATATTTAACAGAACAAAGCTGTATTACGAATGTAGTATCGAATCTAATCAGCCTGGTAATCCTTTGGTTTTGTGGAACACAGGGGGCGCTGATCAACACGTCGTCAGAGGGCACCCAATACGAAGCTGCACGTATTCTTTGTTAACATTATGATTGGAATGCTCTAGTCTTCTAAGAGTAAGCTTGTGGTTAACGTACAATCGAGATCGTACAATTAACTTCTCTGAATCATTACTACGTGATAGAACTAATCAGCTTATATTTTTGCAAGGAGCAACTGGCAAAGGGAATCAATAAAAGGGTCTAGACCAGGCCTGCCCAACTGGCGTTAGAAGAGCGCTACCGCTCTCTATGACTCGCGCCTGCGCACCGAGCTTAGAGAGGTGTTATTGCGGAAAGAAGGACGCTTGCGGTGGGAAGAGAAACCAGGCGTGTAGGGCCTTCGGGCGAAAGGGCATGTTGTAATAGTGCAAGCTCACCTATTTTCAACCCTAGACCCCATAAAACAGTTTCATCTCGCTAGAAAATAATGATGTTTTACGAGTAAAAGGTTTGTCGTAGAATGTCTCAGACTGTGAAGAATGAAAAGGAGAACACGGCGGTAGCGAGGATTTTCGCCTCGACAACTGCTTGCGAGGGGAAGTGAAATGAACGAAAGACTTCGGAGGCGGTGGCAGAATGTGTTGTGTCCAAAACAAGTTCTTTTTGTAAAATAGTTTTATTTACAATTTCTAATAGTACACAGTAACCATTCAAAAGCGTTGTCACCAATTACGAGCGAGATTTATCAGGGCTTGCCAAAATTACCATAAACCGATAGGATATCCAATTAACGAAGCAGTAGTCACTACAACCAAAATCCAGGAGAAAAGTCCGTAACTAAGGCCGATCACGTAGTCGCTTGGTACTCGCTCTTCAACGATCACAACACCACGGAAGACTGGAACTGATTCACCGCTCGCAGCGCGCTGTCTTATACCCCTCGGGGCTGAGGGATCGCTGACTGGCCGTGTTGTCTGCCGGCGACGCGATCGGTTGCGCCTGTTGAAGCTGGACAGCTCCGGTGATCCCGCTCTTAGCGTCCTCTTGAGGGCGGCGCCCTTATCTTCTTGTGGCGTCGCCGCCTCGTCGCTGCAACCCTGAGACGGTTCTTTAAGGGGGCGCGGGCGACTACTGCAGAATGTATATAAACTGATGCCACATATTGACAGTAAAAGTATTGAAGTTTTGGGGGCTCACGACTAAGTCGATTTGCGTGTCTGAGATTTATTTGGGGAGACATGTATGCTGCAGGTTTTTTCTCACTTGGTTATGACCCTGCTACAGCGGGCTCCCTAATGATTTGAAAATCATAAAAAAAATCTATTACAAACAATGTGTGGTGAATCTGTCATCTGAGAAAAGATGAATAGTGTACAACAAAGTAGAGAAGCTAGGCCAACGTAAGAAAGGGAAATGAAAATAGAGAATTATATGTTTAAAATTAAAATAAGAATTCAAGAGAAAGCATTTGATAACAGTAGGGAACACGGCTTTTACCTCCAGGAAGGTAGAGTGCACAACACTCAATTTTATACGTAAATTACGAATATCACTGTAAAAACGTCATATCACGTCACAGTTTTTAAATATACCGTATTTTTATACCGTATCATACTGTATTTGCTAATAATGCAAATACATTTAAATTGCACCTTTTAAATAAGTAGAAGGAATACGCATAAAATCTATTTCAAATTAAATATTTGTTCACTTCATCTATGCCACTTTCATGACATATCAACAAAATGAGGCTTTCGTGTTTTTTACCTTTTGTATTCGAAGATTGTTGTCTTTATTCTCGCGTCTGGTAGTCGCGCTCAAATACGAGTAGGACTTAGTAGATCTTCGTTGACTTTTGAAAACAAGTCACGTGCACCCTCATATTTCCGACTACGCATTAGTCACCCAAATGAATTGTTCTAGCCCCTTACATTATCTCAAGTACACAAGTATCGCACTGTTGGGGTGGCAGATTCTGAGTCAGTCGGTGTCAGCGGAACTGTATCGGCAGTGCGCGTGAAGTTTGTGCCTCTAATACATTATAGTTATGTGGTTTTTATAAAGTAAAATTCAAATTCATAAAGTAAAGTTAAAGTAAAATTATTAAGTATGCCATACATTACGACGGTGAATATGGAGTTTACGTTCAATAATACATAAAAGGCTATTAAAACGCGTACAATAGTTCTAACAATTTTTTAATCCCCGAAGATATGACTACATGTGGTGGATCTTAGTTTCGTTTTTTTTCTACCTGACACGCTCATCACACTACCGCGCAGCGCACCCTCGTTTGCCTTTATAGGCTCTTGGCTTGAAAATACTTGGCGGTGGGGCCGCCCCACCCCGGCGCGCCGTTTTAATGGCCGTGATCATGGGGACGTCGCCCACTAAACGCTGCCGTCGCATGGGGCCGGGGCCTGGGCCGGGGGCGGCGGCGGCCGGCCCGCAGGTGCGCCCAATGGATGGGAGCGCGCAAAAAGCCACGCAGCTGTGCTCTCTTCCGCGTCGCCCGCCATTGGCGGCCTCGCCCGGTATCGAATTCCACGCGTCGCAGTCCCCGCGCCTCCGGCCGCCCTCGACCCCCCCCCCCTCCCCCCGGCGCCCTGGCCGTTCCCAGCAGTCACGCCGCTCCGCGCTGTCACCTAACCGAGCGTGAAGTTAAACGTCCCCACATTACAACAAATGCCGACGAAGAGCGGTCGTCCGTCCCCGCGGCCTCCCCGCCCGCCCCGCCCCCCTCGCCGCGCCCACGCGCAATGCCGGTGCTCTCGGTCTGCCACCTCCCCGCCCTCAGGTGGGCGGGCGGGGCGCGGGCGGGAGGCGCGGGGACGTTGCGGCAGCTGCCGCGCCCTGTCGCTGCAATGGGTTGGTTAATTAAATAAACGGGGCAGAGCTTCAAGCCACTAACGCTGGCCGCGCCGCCACATCACAAGCGTGCTGACGTAATTAACTTATTATAATTGAATCCATCACCCGCAAAAACACATCTACACGCGCGTGACTCCTGCCGAGCCGCTCGGTCGCTGCAAGTGGGTGATAATTTTTGAATATCCTCGTGTGGATGGGGCTTTTGCGGCGGAGGAGAGGTAGGGATAGTGACTCGACATCGGAACATCGACGCCGTGTCCGAACTGGAGTGGCGTTTGGCGGCACGTCGGCGTGTTGGTCCCTGAAAATAGTAACTGGGAACCAACATTATGTTGTTTAATTCGAGTTTGTATATAGAAGTGTTAACAAATGTCACTTTTAGATTAATTACTTGATGACAAATAGTTTTATTAATCATCAAAGTTGATAAAAAGTGTGTGTGCTAATCTGATTTCCTGTGCAAATAAGCGCATATGACACGTAACTCCACAGTTCTCAATAACGTCCCCAATCTCGCACGTTCACTGAATTTGTTTTGTTAATCTCAGTTGCCAATTCAATAATTACTTTTTACCGTCCATTCGGTTTTAAATTTTAACGTTTAAATGTCAGTATTGCTAAAAATTACTTTTCTTTAATTATACCGCGTAAATTTTATTAATGTTGTTAGTGGTAACCGCACACATGTATTACGTTAATTACATGGCAATGATTAAGTTGATTTTAATGCCGTTAATTACTAAAGACATAATTAACGTTGCTTTGGGGTCACTCACTGATGATACTTTGTTATTGGCAATAAAGCTCAGAATACCTTTTTCGTTGCTGTAATACCATTATTATCCGTACAAGTTTTTAATATAATTAAACAATTTTTAATAGTTCATTTGTATTCTCGTTGACATAATTCTCTTGCAAATATCAGCATTTGCTTTATGAAATTATATTAAAGCGATATTTTCAGATTGTGATTGTGCACATACAATGCAGATTGCACTGCGATTTTGCGAGTGGTAATTTTAAAGCGACTAGTATTTTCTACGCCTCCTCTCCCGTTATTCTTCGTGAAATTTACTTTTTGAAAAATTCATTATTTTGGGGAACAGTTAAACCCAAGTCAGAAACTTGTGAGCAATTCGCGGGACAAAAGAGGTTGAATTTTACTCTGCTTTCTTTTTTATTGCTGTTATTTCCTTAATGTCAATACAGTAAAACATGCTTGCAGCTTTGGGGAAAAACGAAAAACTACATCTATTGTTCAGAACCAAACAGGGGATCATCTGAGCATTTGATCCTTGGTTGAAGAAAAATCCGATCTATATGAAGATCGTTGACCCGGATGAAGTTACTTGTTATAACTTGCGGTGATCAGAAACCGAGCAACAGGGCAAATGCGTCAGCAGCTTCGACATTCCTAGGACACACATATTAAATATTTTCCTACAAATAGTGTATTTGCATTATGAGCTAGGAAAACAAGAAGCCTGGGGCAGTAGTTTCACGGGGACCCTCATTTCAAATAAATTCAATATATAATCAGACTTAATTTCCCCATGCAACAGAAATATCTTATAGCGGTTGATTTGAATTAGGAATAATTACGTTTTTACTTTATCGCCTTACTACGTAATTTATAGACAGAAAAACTCGTATTGAGGCACTGGTACCGAAAAAATGAGTAAATCTTTATATATATATATATATATATATATATATATATATATATATATATATATATATTGTAACACCCCCAGTCGTCTCGGGAGAGAACGCCCGGTAAGCGGTCCGGTTAATAGCTCAGTCGGTGATGGAAGGAATTGTTAAACAGATACTGGTAACATGAAACAAACACTTTGATCACTGGTAAAAATCACTTTTATTCCTGGGCAAAAATAAAATTAAAATTAAAATGCCCCAGGGAAGTTACACTTGTAAATAGAATAAGAAATCTGAAAATTAGGTGGAAAGAAAAGAAGATGAAAAGTTAGTATTTGGAGTAAAGCTTAAAAATTAGGAAGACTTATAATTAACATTACAATGGCAAAATACAAAAGTTACAAATCGATGCGCCATAGCGCGGCGCCGCATTACAAAACTTTACACGGGACGAATGCCCATTGAATAATACTGCCTGGAAAGGGTCTCTGCGCGCCTGGGGAGGGCGCGGCGCGGACGAGGAAACGGCTGCCGTCCTTCGGAAGAATTCAGCGGAGGTCGGTGGCCTCTCGGGCCACCAGCTGGCGGTCGGGTCGTGACGTCACCACAGGGGCGGCGACGCGTGGCTGCGTTGACGGCGTCTAGTAGTGTTGTCTGGTTGAGCGCGGGGTCGGCCAGGAGTCACTCTCGATTTCAAGAGCGAAGTAACCAATCACGGATTCTTCTGATACTCGTGATGATTCACAATTACAACTTTGGAAAGTCTAGAAATCCTGCAGAGACACATTCGCCTCACTTTGCAACTGATTCTCGCTTCAGAGAATTTTCTCTGCCCACTTTACTCAGCCCTTTTACAATAGCCCACACCGAAGTTTTTTCTAAGTCCATCAGAGGCGCACTTGCCTCTGATCGGTGAATAGCTCTCCCCTCCAGAGAAGTTTCTCTCCCGACTGCCCTGCCTTGAATGCTCCGGCCCCGTCTGATGCTCTGGCCCTTCTGCTATTCTCTCACTCGAAATTGTATTAGGTCAACTTTTACCCCCGCTCGTTTTCTCGTATGTTCCAGCTCCTTATGATAGTCGCGTCGCTATTGGCCAAAGGTAGTTGCGCATTACACTATCTCAACCAATCGTGACGGGAGTAATGAAGGAAGTTTCAACTCTTTGCGTCACTGTGAGCGTACAGAATTTTCTAATTCCTTCTAGAACACCGGCCATGCTTGCACAAGGCAGGCGTTGTCCGTGAAAGAATTTATCGCTCTGGGATTCCCTGGATGTAAGCGAGCGTTCTAGAAGGTTCGCAGCTGGCCATGCGAACACGTGCCTCTCAGTGAATCTTTCGACGACTGACCCTTGTAACGACTTTCTTAATGTGCCGGGGGCGCAAACGGGTGTCGCGATAAGCGAGGTTGCACGTGCAACGCCGTCTGTTCATTCTCCCAACTGCCCTCAGCCTTATGAAATTTTGTATGAGGAAATTGGTATCGCTACAATATATATATAAAGTAAATTACTTCCTCTAAAAGTTGTATAGCCAAATCCAGCATTGGCAGATGGCAAAACATATCTCTTTCCGTCCGTCCGTTTGTCTGCAGCCAATGCTGGCGCCGAAACAATTCAGGCGATTTTCTCCAAGACAGATAATCCATGATCTATCTGAACTAGTATAAGGACCTGCGAGTTTGAAACAGATATTTAGATGTTTGTGGGTTCTTTTCATGAAGAATAAAGCATCTTTTCCAAATTTTCTTAAAAATGGCCGGTTTTTTTTTATTTTTACTGTTTCTTCGGGTAGCGCAACGGACGCTTAGAGAAATAGCACAGAGTTTATTTTCATCGGGACCTCTGCAATTTGTCGAAACTTGCGGGGTCTTTCTACAGCTACAAAAATTCATTATAGTTTTACTTTCTCGTCCTTACTTAGTAAGAAGAGAAATTATTGTAATCGTGCCCCGGAAAACGGCGAATTTCGGCAGAAAAACTCTTATAGCCGGTCTCTAGTAAAGAAAAAGTGGATAAATATCATTCCAATAGTACATTACTTCCTCTAACACGTTGTACAGTCAGAATCCGTTTTATTGGACCTTGATATCGAAAAATCAATTGACGGCAGAACGTCTGTCTGTCCGTCGGCGCTTTCGTCCGTCTGTCTGTGATCAATGCTCCAAAATTGATATTCCTCGATCGATTTAAAGAAACTCGAGGCTCCCTTGGCTTTAAAACCATATTGATTTTTGGGGTTACTTTACATGAATTCAAACAACAATTTAGAAATTTGCAAAAATTTAGCCTTTTTTATAAAAGTTTTCTCTTAGATACCGTAAAGGACATTAAAGACTGTTGAGAACTCATTTTCGTTGAAATGCCTTTGTTTTAAATCTCAGAAGTTCAAATGTTTTCCTGTCTTTCTTCAAATGCAATATTGAGATTTTTATCGCAATGAAATGTATTAATAGTCTATAAACAATTTTATAAACAATTATTTTCTTGAACACATTTCCAAATTCTTCTTGGGAATGAACTTTAGAGCTCCGGTTCAATTTTTGAGAAACTATTCCTATTTTCGAAAATTGCAAATAAGAAATTGCAAACGCGTAATATTGATAAGGGAGATTTTTCTTTAATAACTACTAGTATTTTGCAAAATCGTCACTGGTTTCAATAATAGTAACACAGAATACAAAATTTTATAAAAATACTAACCCTTGATATAAATAACTAAATACGAGAGGAAATGTTTTAAAAATACTATTCAGTATTCTAAAGACTAAAATAAAATAAAACGGTATACTCCGTGAGCAGTCACATAATAAACTAAACTGGTGAGGAGCCCACCAAAAATAAATGTACTTGAGCAAGAGCAACGAGAGCAAAGTATCTACTCGACCACCCGGCTGTGGGTATAGAACGAACCTGCGAACCTGCAATATGCACTTTCACTGACCTCAGAAGACGGGCTCCAACAACTCGATTGCAAATGCAAAAATTGATGTAGGGTGGGGATGAGAATCATTGTACGAGTGGAGAACTCCAATTACAATGCGCAATTCGAACCATAGCGTGTAAATTGAAAGAGCAATCGACGAAAACATGACGATCACATACAATTGAAGTAATATTGCCTTTTGTATTAAATTGGAAATGTTTCTTTTCGATATATGATAGTGAGAAACATGAAACTACTATGAATTATACATATTCGATTTGGACACCAAATACTATAGTTGGTTGTGCGGCTGATAATGTAATTCGCATTACTGCGATGTAATGAAACATTCAGTGTTTTGCTAAACACAAAATAATAATACTGATTTATTTTTGTTTGATGATGACAGCAATTATTTATTTTCTTTCATTAACTACATTTCATTGAATAAGATGGTTCTACCAAAGCAAAAAAACATTCTACACAAAAATCACGATTATTTTCTGCTCTGATTTCTGACAAGAGTACATTATACATGTCTAATATCAAATCAATGAACATTATTTATTCATCGTTTACGACATCGTATAAAATATTAAGCCCTTTGCATTGTATTTAACAAGACCCACGATAATCTCATGATTTCCCGTAACATCGTCAGAGAGGTTTTCTTTTTGATATATTTTATTCTGATTCATAATGGGGGAAATGGTCACAAATATATGTGCTGCTAAAAATTACCGTTCTAGAAAATTCCTATATTCCATTTTTATATCAATCAATCAAGAATGCGCGGGGAGTAGGCGTTGTGCAGGGCTGGTTTAGAACTACGCTCACGAGGCATAAAAAGAGCTGACATTTTTTAGTTATCGAAATTTCAGTTTTTAATGAAAGTTTTTGATGAAAATAGGAACTATGTCGTAGTATTAATAAGCGAATATTGCTAAATTCGACTCATAAATAGAGTAAAACATATTAAGACTTTTTTTGAAAAAATCCAAAGTTGATGTAAAAAATCCGAGCTTAATGTAAGTACCCTAAAAAATTAATCTAATGCAACTACAATCGGACATTCATTCTCACAGTATTTGAAATGGCTAAGCAAAATTTTATTATTTTACTTGAAAGTGCAAAACTGATACCAACCAGCAGATATTTTCTTTTCACGCTTGGATTCGAACTCAGTTTTTTTTGGTTTACCACGCTGTTTACCTTGCCGCTACACCGCCAGTCTGAGAAGCAGAACAGCCTTCTCCAAGCTTCAAAAAACGTTGAACAACTGTTTTTTTGCAATTTTCAAAAATTCAGAAAGTGTTTTTGGCATTATTTCAATATCTAGCTTTAAATAATCGATTCTTTTAAGTAAAATCGTTCAGTCTTCAGTAGAATAGTAGTAGGAAGACACTGAAAACGTTTTAGGCGCTGGTCCACACCCGGACAGACGGACATTATTTCCAAAACCAATTTTGAGGTTTCAAAAACCCACAAATCGTGGATTGTGACTACACAGCTTATTAGAGGAAGTAATGTGCCCATATTAGGAACACACAAAACAAATTTTATGTTGCAACTTTTCCGCCACAGTATTACAATACTTCCACTTTATTAGGTAAGTACATGATCGGCAAGAAAGTTAAAATGTCGTTTTGAGTTCTTGTGTCTGCAACATCAGTGAGGTTCAAGGAATATGATTTGTTATAACGTTAATGTTGTTCACAGTCGTACAGACGGATGCAATAAAAAACAGAGAGAAAAAACAGGTTTTCAGTATCAGGGACCCAAATACGTGTTTTTATATCAAAAAGTTGCTCTTTTTCCTGTAGCATTTCTCAACATAGGTAACGTGAGGTAAAAACAAGGTTGTAAACTTGAGTATATGATATCGGTATTCTTGTGATCATGGATTTCTTCTGGCCTAAAAAGCTCGTATGAGTTACTGAATGATTTTTATAGCATAAATTAAAACTAGTAAAGCTTAATAGTACATACTTTCTCGTGTTGTATGTAATTTCTGTTATATTATAATTCTAGTCCAAAGTCTTTCCATTCCCCTAAAATATTTGGCGGGGCTGGGTACACATTTTAAGTTCTCAGGAGGATTATTAAACCACTGAGCCAGTATTGAATTAGCACAGAAGTTATGTATATTTACGACTTTACTTATAAGTTTTTCTGTCAAAAAATGGTTCGCTTTTACAGTCCCGAACTAATTTTTGAACGTTAATCGCACCTGTGCAGTTTTTAAGAGCGTACTCTGCTATATTCCAGCAAAACATTTAATGGAAGAGATTAGAGAAATTGTTGAAAAAAATTGAAAATGTCGCCGGGGCTACATTTAAAGTACAATCAAACATTAATATATCTGTTTCAAGTTCAAGAGGCCGAAAAATCGGTTAGATTTAGAGAATATAAAATTTATTAAAAATCCTGTCTACGGTTTCCGCGTCAGCTTTGAAGATAGGGAGTCATTTGTATGGACGGACATATTTTCTGCCGAAAACCAATTTTTCGATATCAAGAACCGACAAAACTTGAGTTTTGACTACATAAAGAATTTGACAAAGTAATTTACTACATAGATGAACAAGAAAAATCCAGTCTTACAGTATGAAAGACCCACCGAACTAGTTTTTCTTTCGAAAAAAGGTCTCTTTCCGGTGTATCATTACGGTACATTCTTTCGACTTCAGTAGATTATGAGAAAGTAATAAGATTAATCTCCATTGTATTTCTTTTTCTAACTGAAAATTGATTAAATTTTTTCTCAAATTGATGTGACGCAATGTGTATTTCTTGAAAGGAACAACATCTACACTTACGATATTATATCACACCACGTTTTTACAAATATTTTTACACCTTTTTAACAAACACCTCCATTAGTAGTTTGTATATAGAAACCCCCTTTAGACCATAGTCAACATTTCACTGAAATGATAAAGATATGACATGAAAAATAAAAAGCAATCTTCATTCAATAGAAATGTATTGCCAAAAAATGCGTATAAATGTATTTAGAATCAATAACTGCCGGACTTTCTGTTGTCAGTTTCCTTGTGTTTGACACAAATTTTGTGTTCAACAATGACCAGTTGTTTATCTAAATCGTATTGAGAATAATAAGACATTTTATTAGATACTTATCATTTTCTTAATGTGTTTGCTTAATATTTTTTATATCGGCAACTCAAAATAAATGCAACAAATTTCTAGGACACATAGAGGGAAAATAATCATGTATCCACTGGTTGTTAGGAAACCCATTAGGCAAAGTGTTCAGCAGGTAAACGAAATCCCTTTGACTGCGTCTGAAAGTGGCCCACCAAATATTTCCTGCCATATGTCCATTTGCGAAAAGTCATTTCCGACCATTCCATTATTGTAATTTTCATTCTGAGACATTCTATACAGGGCGAGTGGCTAATAGTAAATAGTTGTATGCTTTAATGATGTGATATGAGGAGCTGAAAGTAGTTGTAGTAGTGGGTAATAGTTTTATTTCAACTGAATCGCCGCTTGAAGGTGCAATTTTCCGCTTTCGTAAACCTTTTTTTTCTAGAGATGCGGATGAAACCTCATTTAAATAACAGAACCACCAAACGGTTTGGAAAGAATTAAGGAAATATATTAATTGTGTTCCGATGTTTTTGATGTTCCGTACATTTAGATAATGACATAATAGTTTCACTTTACACTTCGTATATTTCTGGAAAAACAAATTAACAAAAAAGAATTCACCTCCGTTTACACCAATGTGATTCCATAATAACGAATACGCGTTGGCGACTCATTGAGAAGGTCTGTAGATAGTATGACGATTGGTACTTATTCCCCATTGTCTTTCCAGACAATTTACTTTTACCTCCATAAAAATAGCATCCAATTTTCTAAGAAGTTACATTCCAGATTTCAGCAGTTTGCCACCCCAACTGCAGAAGAATCACTTCAAGATACCAAGAAGGAAAAGCGACCGACTTTCTGAATAACGCCGTAGCCATTAACTGGCGGCAACAAGAACAGGAAATTAAGCAGCGGGAAGACTGAAATCGAAAATGCTCCGGTTGGCGGCGAGTCGGAGCCACTGCTGCCACCCTCGACGTGTCCGATGGAGGCGGAGGGGGCGGCGGGGGCGGAGGGGGCGGAGGGGGCGGCGGCCGGCGCCGCGCGGAGCACCTGTTGCTGCTCCTCCGCCTTCACGCCCCCTCCCCCCTTATGCCGTGGCGCGGGTGCCAGGCAGCGCCCCCTCCACCTCGTCCTCTCCCTAGCATCCTCTCTTGGAGGGTGTATTTAGCTGCGGATCTGAATGCCCAGCTTTTCTGCGCCAACAAGCGAATCAAATACTCAAGACATTATTTGTTTAAAAAGCCCTGTGTGAACTCTTCCATTTAAGGGCGTTTAATGATTTTCACGCAATGTCGTTTCCCGCCTTAACTGTAAATAAATGCAATAAAATACTCTATTCTCATAATTACTATTACGAGTGGCTTAGAAGTTCTTGATAAATCTAAAAGTTGCGACACGACGTATTTTTCATAAATTGCTTTAATTTCAAGCTTTCATTTCAATCTCTATCATAAATATTGTACTTTTGCGATGTTCATATTTTTGCAGTTTTCGAAAAACGAAACTTCGTCGAAAAATTATTGTTTAAAAATTGTATGTTTCATAAAGAATTACATAAAAACTACACATATTTTCGAGAAATTGAACATAAATGTATTTGAAGATCTGTCTTTAAGGAACGCTTTTCATTAAGCAAAAACACTCCATCGTCAAACCGCCAAAGACGCCGAAAAAATCTGGTTTTGAAATTTTCGAAAATTCAGCGCGTTTAACGAAAATGCGACCACGTTCCCTTCCGCCACATTCTTTACCGTTCGGTTCTACATTTTTTGAGAAAAAATGTTTAAAATTGCCATTATTTCACACAAAATTGCGCGAAAACTACTCATATTTTTAAAAAATTGTACATAATTTTAAATCAAGAAATTTATTTTAATCACACATTTAGAGAGAAAATTATATTGTCAATATTGCAGTTATAGGACGATGCCAAAAAATTGAACTTTTGCAATTTTCGAAAATTCAGATTTGAACACAAAATGAGACCTGCCCAATTTTTAAGCGCCTTTACCTTATCCGAGGACAAAGTTTAATAAATAATGTGTAGCCATTTTTGAGAAAATTTCTACGTTCCGTCCCGAGAATATCGAGAGCTAATGCTCTGACGTTGACCACGGACGGACGGACGATCGGAGCCAGCTGCCATATATTGGCACCCAAACATCATTTTTTCACAATGTTTCGGATTCCTTATGACAGTAACGAATAATTACTTTAAGAAAATAATAGAAGAGTAGAAATTCGTCTGATATGGACATTTTTGTTGAAAACATTGGAGCCGTTTTACGAAAATGGCGTTTAAGCGTTACTGAAAATGTTGTAAATTTTTGAAAAAATAAAAGACTAGAGGAAAATGAGCTATATATAATCTGAAAGAGTATATTTAGCACTGAGAGAGTATATTTACCACACGAAAGTTTACAGAAAAAAATTGGAGCCATTTTCGAGAAAATCTTGTTTTTGTTAACTTTTAAAAAAAAATCTTACCTATGATTTAGGCGCTAGTGGTGTTCACAGACGGACGGACGTTTTGTCGTCAATTGAATTTCGGTATCAAGGACCCACAAAACAGGGATTATGGCCACACCACCTGTTTTCTTTTTTTTTTTAATTTAGCAAATGGATTTATCCACCAAGTGGTTATAAGGGCTCGGCAATGAATTTTTTTCTGACAAAAATCGGTCGCTTTTTCGCGCAGGATTACATAACTTTTTCAATACTACGTATATTACTCCGTAGAAACGTACGTATACGAGAAAGTAAAAATGTAAAGAAAAGATAACAAGAAAGAGAAGAAAACAAAGAAAAGATTAATTAAAGTGATCTTCCTAAAATATTAAAATAAAATTTTATTTGTATACTTACTGAAGCACATACAAATTATACACTAGTACGTATTGCGGCACTCGATTCATTTTGAACGTTAATGTCAGTTCACATGGACATTTTCTAAATGTTTGATGTTTTTTGCTACATCGGAAGTATGTTAGTTTTAAATAAACCGTATATGAAGTGTAAAGTGTATGAAGTAGGGTTATGTATTTTTCTTGTATTGTTTAACTAAAGTCGGTTCTTCAAGCGTTTTTGTGTTTTCGTTGATTTACTCTGGATAAAGTCTCTGGAGCTTGACCCGTTATTTGTTTACGTCTCAGTTGCTTCCTTGTTTTAAGATTTTAATTTGATCGTTGTTATTATAGGTTTTTTACCAGTGACGTAGAAGTAGATAACAAAATTATTTTTTCAGTGGTAACCATCGATTTGTATCGATTCATAACTGTAAATTGGTCTCAGAAGCCAACTCATGGGGAGTGTGACTCACTTTCTACAACCAAAAATACAAATTAAGACAATTTTGTAGACAGAGCTT
The DNA here is from genome assembly GCA_038098605.1 of Gryllus longicercus. NCBI lineage: Eukaryota > Metazoa > Arthropoda > Insecta > Orthoptera > Gryllidae > Gryllus > Gryllus longicercus. The sequence goes on along the minus strand of JAZDUA010000109.1, from coordinate 1,119,727 downwards.
ATTTGCTGTCAAATAAATTCCGTATGAAAAATTTAAAAATGTATCACCTATCAGCATTAAAATTTCTAATTTCCCATAAAATTCCTAAAAATTTGAAGGGTTTCATTCAGAAATATTTGACAAATAGAATAATATGTGTGAAGTCTTTGTTTCTGGCAACAACCTCCGAAAAAGGAATATAATTTCACATTTTTTTGCACTTTAAAAAATAATTGACGGTTGAGCGTGCAATTCTGGTATCAGATTCGGATTCAGCGGGTCGATATAAATAGAGAAACATGTGTCAAATCTTTGTGTCTGTTAACTTTCTTTTGTATGCCTGGTTTATTGGCATTCTATTCACATTTCTATGCACACGGAGACACTAGTGGCAATTATACAAGCCACTCTATTATTATAGGGGAAGAGGGAATGCCGCCACCGTTGGCAATTCCGCCAGCCATGATTTTCAAATTCTTGCTGATTCAAAAGTGACTCACGTGCCTGACCCAAGTGAAGAAGGGTAGAAATATAAACTTTCAAATTGTGTGTACTTCCAACGAATGGTGCTAAAACAGCACGCACAGAGGGTCGGACAGACAGACAGACGTTTTGCCGTCAATCGCTTTTTTGTTATGAAGGACGCCTAAAATATGAATTCTAACTACACAACATGTTAGTATCTAGGTATTTATCCACTTTTTTGTTACCAGGTCCCGGCAATAAGAGTAGTTCTGCCGAAAATTTGTTGCTTTGTCGCACGATTACCGTACCTTTTCTTCTTACGAAGTAAGTGCGAGAAAGTAAAAATCGTATATAGGAAATGTGTCTACGTTGAATTTTGTTTAGGGCGGTGATCTACTGACTTTCCCTTAAGTAGGTGCCATTACCCATCTTCCCGTATATTTATTTATTTATTTATTTATTTATTTATTGTACATATTTTACACGCTATCGCCCAATTTCAATCATTAAGTTGATTCATATAAAAGGACATTAACCAATAGTAGTTTATGCAATTAGTTTATGTTAAGCTTTATTGCATGAGTATATGTTTTGAAAAGGAGCGACGTTAGGAGCGAGTTTTCAAATTTGTACAAATGCAAAAATGCCACATTATAAACGAGTTACATTCGCTATTTTTTTTTTGTATACCAGCATTTTAAATTTACAAGAGAATAAAACTTAATTTTGCGAAACAGCTTTGTTATGACGTCTGGGTTATTTGACATCTGTGCGAGAAAATAGTGGTCGGCTGTTACGTTTGCCGCTACTTCCCTACGATTCTTTCGATGCGATTGGCTGAATGTGTGACGACGCAATCATTTGTGTCTTAAAATGCTGATATGCGTTAATTTGTACCGTTAGATGCCTTTTTATGAACTATTTACTGCAACCGAAAAGGCCATTTTTATTGCTGGTATACAAAAAAGTCTTGAGTAACTAGTTTTTACATACTTTTTGAATTTATAAGTGGAAAAGCATACATTTAATTTCTCCGAATTTGCCATTCAACACATTTTAACAACGTATATATTATAATATTAATATAACGATGTTTAGATCTAACGTCGTTATATTAATATAATAATATTAATATATTGTCGTTTAGAAGTAATATTTAATGTATATTAATGTAACAACGTTTCTACGGTACATATTGCTTAATTTCTATTGGTATTTACGCAGTAACTGCTGAGAAGTACTTCAAATTGATTGAGCAAAGTGCACTTTTCAATATGAAATAATACTGATTTTCATTCAAATCTATGAAATTTTATAAACTGCAAATTTCTATTTTTTCAAATCTGTCCAACGCCTTTATTATTCAAATAAGACTAATTCATTATGAAATATACTTTACAATATTAGGTACGTATTTCAATGATTTTATGTACAGCTTTCTCGAAATATCAATAGCTTAACAATTTAGCTAAGTTTTTCTTGAAATCGTGACTATGTTCCACAATTACATAAACTGTGTTTTCTCAAAAATTCCTCAATTTTTCAACCTTTTGTAACTATTCTTATCCAACATTTTCAAAAAGAGAGGACAATACATTAAAATCTGCGGCACAAATGCAATTTTCATTTAAAAATACTAGATGTTCAAGAACTTTAGATATTTTATGAATTTGTCTGGAATGCTGAACAGTTGAGCGACCTGGGGGTCTAGCGGTTTAGTATGCTCGTCACAGAAACCCACGTCTCTGAACTCAAATGCCAGCCCTATGAACATTGTTTCATGTTGGGAGCATTTTCAGAAGGGTGTGACAGATCAACAAGGCAAGCCCTAAGTGAAGTAACCCATCACTAGCCCCGAAATCGATAAATACCGATTCTACTGGTACTGTGCTATGTGCTATTGTCTTAGATATAATACGCGAGAATGTGTGAGTCTGCGGCACAATTAGTTTTCATATGTATCGGGTTTCACAAATCTTTATTAAACTTAATTATGTAAAAATCTTTATCTCTGTTGATAACGACAGGTATGAAGCACCGTATATAAAGTGTAAAAATAAATGTTCAAGTTCCAACCTCATGTTTATGTGCTCCTGGTAATTTGGTCTGCTTGTACAATATTCCCTCTGAGAGTTACATTTTCAGACTCACGCTGAGTGAACACAAAAGCATTGGCTTACTTACAGAGAGCTCAGCGGCGTGTATTTGCACGTTGTACCTTTTTATTTCGGTTAGGCAGGTTTATAATAAAAATAAAATTTAAACATACGTATAATTCAATTTCCCTACAATTTTTTCTTTCCTCACCCAATGTGTCCGTTCAGTGCATATTACATGCAGAACGTGCATTGCGAATTGCTTAATTATTTTGTTTATAAATATCTTTCCCTTCCCATCCCCGTCTCCAGGGGTGTCATTCCCCGTAGTATTATTCCACATTGCAATTCTCCAGTAATAGTGTATAACAACTATTGTTAAAATGAAACTATTCTACCGTTAAGAGTTAAGATTAATCACGAACACAAAGATTTACACTTCCATGTATTTTTCCCGTATACGTAGGCATATACGGAGTAATATACGTAGTATAGGGAAAGTTAAGTAATGCTGCGGAAAATCGATTTCGAGATTTCGTCGGAAATACAAGTTTTGGAGTCCGCTGATACCCAATTTTTTTTTCAAATGTCCGTCAGCCCGTCCGTCTGATCGCTCGTCCGTCTGTCCGTCCGTCCGTCTATCCGTCCGTCCGTCCGTCCGTCAGGTGTGTGAACACTACTAGCGCCTAAACCATGCGTAGGAATTTTTTCAAATAGAAGATACCCGTGTCGATCTGGCTTGAGTCGAATCTTTGAGATTTTGAACAAAAATCTTTAAAATTTGCGGGTACTTTACATGACGTCTCCCATACATTTTCGCAAAAACGACTTCAATTTTTTAAAATTTCTTGTAAAAGTAGAGTAAAATACACTTATAATGATAGAATAGGTCGGATTTTCACGTTTAACACTGAATTTTCGAAATTTTCAAAAGTTTTCGGGCGTCTTCCTATAATATCAAAATTGAAGATAGAGATTTTTCCCTTCAAATAAAATTTATTCTCAATTGTGAGTTCTTTCATTAAGGTCATGTACGAGTTGAACCTTTGGTAGTTTTCCCCCAATATTGCGAGCAATATGTGCAATTTAAAACAATAGCAAAAGCAAGATTTTCTAAAAAAATCGCTCCACATTTTTTCTTTAAACTTTTGGTAGAGATAGTTCTAAATGTACTCTATAACAGAGTACAGACAGAAACGCCATATTGCTCCATTTTGTTTTTTCAATAAACACAAAAAAATATTTTTTGACTAGCCTCTCATGTTAATATTTATTTTAGCAGCAATTTGTTCACTTTATTGTATTATGAGTGCATGTTCTTTAAATAATGTAAAATATACAGTAATAGATACTAAAAATAATATACAGTTGTAGTACAGTACTAGTTTCTCGAAAATTCTACCGTTTTCTGTGAAAACTAGCCCAAAACTCCGCATTTTCAAAAACGCTGAAACGCCATTTTCTCACAGCTCCAATTTTTTCTTCAAACTTTTCGAAAGGATAGTGCTAATCGCACTCTTCAATATGACATTTCGAACAGATAGTAGTAATTACACTCTTTAATATGTCGTAGAGTGTGTTTGTGTGTTTTCTTTCTGTGTTTTTTTTTTGTTTTTTCAAAAATTACTCAAATGTAAATTGTTTGAAAGATCTGTCATGAAGTTCATGTGCACATTTCCACCAATTCGCCAACACCATTGTATATGTGAGTTAAAGTACTTAAAATGACTTCCAATTAATTTTTTCGAAACCTCAAAAATTTTGTATGAAAAACGGCATCAAATTTCGAATTTACAGTAGCACTTAAACGCCAGTTTCTTTCTTTCTTTCTCGTATACGTTCGTATATACGGAGTATATACCGACATATATACGGAGTATATACGTAGTATAGGGAAAATTATGTAGTGCTGCGGAAAATAGATTTCAAGATTTCAACGGACAAACACGTTTTGGGGTCCCCAGATACCCAAAAAGGATTTTTTTAAAAACATCCGTCTCTCCGTCTGTCCGTCGGTGTGTCTGTCTGTCCGTCTGGTGTCTGTGAACACTACTATCGCCTAAACTATACGTAGGATTTTTCCATATTGAAGCACATCAGGCACATCAGGCTCGAGTCGAAACTTTGAGATTTTGAAAAACATTTTTCAATATGTACTATACATTAAGCCCTGTGGATATATTCAAAATTTTCCCAAATACGGCTCCAATTTTTTTTAAAATGTCTTCTAAGATTAGAGTAACATACACTTATAATCGTGGCATAGGTCCGATTTTCATCGTTAACTCTGAATTTTCGAAAATTTCAATAGTATGAATTTTTTTCGGTATCTTGCTACAATTACAAAATTTCGACTTTGTCACTGCACTGAAGAGCAAAAAGCCTGGTACACCTGCCTAATATAGTGTAGGGCCTCCGCGAGCACGCAGAAGTGACATGGACCACATGACGTGGCATGGACTCGATTGATGTCTGAAGTAGTGCTGGAGGTATTTGACACCATGAATCCTCCAGGGCTATTTATAAACTCGTAACAGTACGCGGGGGTGGAGATCTCTTTTAAACATCACGTTGCAAGGCATCCCAGATAGTATACTCAATAATGTTCATAAGTGGGGATTTTGGTGGCCAGTGGAAGTGTATAAATTCAGAAGAATGTTTCAAGAGAAACTCTGTAGCAATTCTGCACGTGTTGGCCGACGCATTGTCCTGCTGGAATTGCCTAAGTCCGTCGGGATGCACAATGAGTATGAATGGGTGCAATTCATCATACAGGATGCTTCCGTACGTGTCACCTGTCAGACTCGAATCTTGACATATCAAGAGTCCCATATCACTCCAAATGAATGCGCCCCAACCATCTTGAGAGCCTCAACCATCTTGAACAGTCCCCTGCTGACATGATGCAGGGTCCATGAATTCATGAGGTTGTCGCCATACTCGTACACATCCGTCCGGACAAAACAATGTGAAACGAGACTCGTCAGACCAAGCAACGTGTTTCCCGCCATCAACAGTTCAATATCGATGTTGATGAGCCCATGCGAGGCGTAAATATTTGTGTCGTGCAGTCGTGTAGTGTACACGAGTAGGCTTTCGGCTCGGAAACCCCATATCGATAATGTCACATTGAATGGTACGCACGCTGACACTTGTTAATGGCCCAGCATTGAAATCTGCAGCAATTTGCAGATTGGTTGCACTTCTGTCACGTGTAATGATTCTCCTCAGTCGTCGTAGATCCCTTTCTTGCGCCCGAAATGATGCCGAGGGTTTGATGTTATACCGGATTTTCGATATTCACGGTACACTAGTGAAATAGTCGTACGGGAAAATCCAAATGTCATCACGATCTCGGAGGTGCTGTGCACCATCTCCCTTGCGCCAACCATAACCCCACGTTTAAACTCACTTAAATCGTGATAACCTGCCATCGTAGCAGCTGTAACCGATCTAACAACTGTGCCAGACTGTGGTTGTCTTAATTAGTCGTTGCCGACCGGAGCGCCGTATTCTAATTAGTTTCAGATTTCTTTATTTCAATAAGCGTGGCTCTACCGTTTTTTGTCTCTTCAGCGTATCTTGTATTTTATTTCACAAAATAGGGAAACTCACTTTCTGGATGTTCTACGTATTAAGACTTGTGGCAGTGGGTTCATTTTCTAGGCAATATTTACATCGACAATGAGATAAATGATACTATTACATGAAATAATAATTATATTTTTTGAAGATGATTTTAGTATCAAACGTGTATATTTGCACACATTTAGGAGGAATGAAAAATGGTCGGTTTCTTTGCAAAGCTACAGCTTGCTTGGTAATTGGTTCCGAAAGATTTTTTATACAGAAGTAGTAGGAAATTTTATCTTTTCTAAAATTAATTCGAATTATTTTTCTTCAGGACTTTAGGTAAAAGAGTTATGGAAAAAAACGAAAAGAGTAAGTAAAATGATTTTGCGGGCCTCCCGAAGTTAGCACAGGATCTAGAAGTCAAAAACTTGAGGCTTTAAGTAGTGGCTGTGTAAAGACATACCCCCAAGAAAACGTTTTGACGTTTTGTCAAGTAAAATGGGCTTGCCCGCCCGCTACCATTAAGAAAAGGTCGTTTATTTTGATCTGTATTCGTTTTAGATTATCATTATTTTGTAACACATTTCACTTACGCACAGTTTTGCGATAGTTTTCGCGACTTCCGAAAGACCAAGTAATTATTATTCGCCGTTCCCGTGAAGAAATCCTGTGCATTAGACCACCGAAAATAACGGAAAACGAATTTGGAGAATTATATATTGTGGCGTCACCGATTAATTAAATATAATTTTATTATGGCATCGCCAATAACCAATAATTCCTACAGCTGGAAATAGCTCGCGCCGCGGCACAGAAGTGGGTCACGCGACGCCACCGCGACGGGTTTCTTTAGTTCCGCATCGGGCCGCCCGAACGCACCCAGCCCCCTTCTCAGAAGCAACCCCGTTTTATTACCCCCTCATAAAAATACTTGCTGCCCCCTCGCCAAAACCTTAGCGGACAAAAGAGCGCCCTCGCGTCCTTCCTTCAGCCGCGCGACCAGGGAATGCCAGCCCCGATGGAGTTGGGCCGGGTGTCAATTAGGCGAGGAAGACACATTTACGACGCGTCATAAGCGAGACCTTTTTTCAGCCGTCGACCGATCCCCCCTTCGGACAATGCCCACCCCCGCACCCGCTTCGGCACGCGCCTGGGTAGGCACCCGAATCCCTGCACGGGCCATTAACAAATTAAATACAGTAGGCAGTCAATTTGCCCATGACGGTCCGGGAATCCGGGAATCGGGAATCCGTGAAATGCGCTTTGACGCGCGCACGTGTCCAGACAGCTGCGATCAGCTCCCGGAGTAACTGACCAAGGGAAGCGAACGAGAGAGAGAAGCCAGCGACAGACAGAGAACATTTACGGAAAAATACAGAAAAATCGACACGAGATTGGTTAATCAGATTTCTGCGACGCAGCCACCCTCGGCCAATGGGAAGCTTCGCCATGAGGGAAGGGAGAAATTTGGTGTCAGGAACATTTTGGGAAGGGGAAACGTAGCTCTTTTAAAAACGCGATGCACAGTGGAAAAAGGACACTTGTTAAAATTTCTTCAGGCTAGACTTGTCAAATTTCTTCGAGAAAGACTTGTAAAATTTCTCCGAAAGGAGGCACTTGTAAAATTTCTTCGGGGGACTTCGAAATTTTCGTTACTTGAGAACTTCACTTCTAAAAGTTTCTCGGGACACAGCTGATAAGATTTTCGAGACTACTTGTAAATTTTTTGTTACTACGGGAGAATTCCGAGATACTTCTTGGTAGCTAAATGTGCCTAATTATTCAGTCACTCACGATCGGGACGCGAGTTTGGGAAAAGACTTTCCCACAGCCGAATTAGTCAGGACGCGACTCGTAGACTTGTTGCGGAGAAAACTCGGGCGGGAGACTAACGGACCCCGCGCCGGTCCCGCATCAGCCCGCCAGCCTTGCCGTCTACCGTCCCGGGCTCAGTGACAGCCCTCTCCGTTACGTCAGCGCCCGTGGACACTCGCCCCTCTGAGCTTGCTTGAGCTGACAACCTGGAGTCGCCGCTACCGGCCGAGAATAGACGCACTGCAGAAGATCAACGACCCGGAGCCGCCGCCGCCTTTGTCTCGAGGCTGCCGCCTCGGCCCGCCCACGAAGACCAGCAGCCATTGGTGAAAACTATGAGACGATGCCGTCTCACTGAACAATTGTAACGGCGAAAAAACTGCAAGTGGCCGCGCTCAGGCCCAGCAGAATTAACCACTTGTAATTAAGTCACAGAGTAGTTTTAGCGAGAAACTTGCGTCGCCCATTGCGACATTGTAATTTCCCTGGCAGCTTTTTGGTGCCAGGAATAAACAGTTGTTTGTCACAAATGACTCAATTGCTCATTCTTGACCTCCCAACTCTTCCATTCAGTTACATTTCAGGAGCTGAACCTGGCGCCCTCCCCCGCTATTATTACATTTGGCTGGTCCCAACGTGGGGCTAGTTGAGTGCATCATTAGGTTAGATTACAATATATAAAATCGATCATTTCCCTGGTCGGGAGACTGACCAGGAGATTAGAGCTTGTCGCGACTGGAGCAGTGCGTCATTGGGAGGAGATCCTTGGTTGGGGAAAACCCGGTAGCCGACGGGCAGCACGGCGCCGATCTTACGTTCCTGCAGGGACGATCACCGCCACATCCCGAGTGAAAACATGCATTAAACTTACGGGATTAATGACCTTATAAGCTGACGCATACGGAGTCACTTATGAATCAATCAATCAACAACGAAGGGAGTAAATGTGCCCACCCACTCGAGGCGCATTCGCCACAGAAGCGCAAAGAAACGTTGCCTGTTGAATGAAAAATTTCTCGGTCCAGAGAGTAGATGTGAAGATTTCACGCTATAAATACGACGGGCTACAAATACCAAGTATCCATCTCAAGTGTGTACAGAAAACGGGACTTCGAAATATATTGTCACAAAAAATGTTATGAACATTTTGAAGTTATGAAAGATTATTGAAAGTGCATCTGATTATATGCTAGAACTGTCAGAAAGTCAGTGTACCAATTTCGAAAACATTTCGGTGTTTGCTGGTGAGAAAATATTTAAAATAGTTCAGTTTGATGCGGTTTGCCCATGACATGGCTAATACACATTAATGAAAACATATGTGTCGCGTTGAAAGAGGAGTAGACGGCAACGTGAAAAATGTGCCTCGGGAGGCGGGGGAGGAATACTAGAGACTTTCGGAGAAAGCTTTTCATCAGAGCTTCCCTCGCAGAAAGAAGAAACCCGGTGTAAATGCTGCGCTTTCCGGAGCGGAGGAAGACGCAGGGGCCTGCGCGGTGCGGCTCTCCCGTGGCGGGGCGGCGGCGGGGGCGGGGGCGGGGGTGGTGGCTTCGGGGACGACGGCGAAGTGGCGCGGGGCGGCGCAGGCAGGCTGACCGCCCTCCTAAGCCGCTTCCAGCATTTTTTGTGGGCGTGAATTCGTAATGACGGGCGCAGCTCGCAAAGAGGTTTCCGGTGGCAGGTCGCGGCCCCGTCGCCGTCGTCGCCGCCGTCGTCGTCGCCGTGGTGGCTCAACGCTTCGCCGTCCCGCGCCGCCATCGGGTCGTGGGAAACAGCAGCCGCTGGCGCGCGGGCGACCTGGAAGTGAATGCGCAATGCTAAGCCCGCTTGGTTACAATGTGTTCTTGAAGGCGATATGTCGTTCACGAGTGGGGAACTGGGGTTGCTTTCTGAGTCATCTACTTTCCTTGTTGGCCTCGTGGCTAGCTGTTGGTCAGTGTGCTCGCTTTCCACAACGCGGCCCACGGGTTCGATTCCCGGTGAGGCAAGATTATAGTGGGCGGTTTTCTTTCAGTATCCCTATCTATGTGGCTCAGTGATGATGTAAAAATTCACTTCGCAGGTGGAGAAGACCGGAATACGGCGTGGGGATGTCTACGTTCTAACCACACGTTTCCACTTCCCCATGGCCGCGAAGCAAGGGACGCCGCCGGTATGCTTGAGCCCGTTCACGGGCTCTCGGCCCAAGTACATACATACATTCTCTTGTAAGTATGGCGAACTTCCGAAACCTCCCATGTAGGGGAATGCCTTCCGTCTAATATAACAATAAGTATACAATATTTTTTTCTGAGTCCTTTCCTTCGGAACGTTCCTCTAATTAGTTGGCTATTGAGTTTCCAAACACGTTAAATATCATTGTCATTAGTCCCGTATGTGAAGTGTCTTGTGTCCCATGAGGTAGCAGTGTTCCTCCCACGCTCGGACGTGACTCCGGCGCCCACCTACATGTCGGCTTGCAGGGTATTCCACTTCTATGTATCTTCGCCAGCGCGGCCCCTCCGCAGCCGGGCCAACTTTTAAGCGTCCGTTTGCTCTTTCATATGTGTAGTGGTGCAGTGCAAGTGAGTGAGTGCGGTTCAGAGGACAGTAGGATACAAAACTGAGGATGGGATTATTTCGCGGGGCCCGGGGCCAGTTTCTTAGTGTACTGCATCGAATGTTGTGCTGCTGGATCAAGACGGGCAGTCGTAAAGTCGCGGGGCGTTACAAGCACTTTAAATTCTTTCTGCTTAGAAATGAAACATTCGCGAATGTTTACGCACTGCAGTTTCGCAAGTCACCGTAATGATGGAAACGCAGAAGCAATGACGAGTGGCAGATTATGGAGAAATCGGAGCACAGCCCCTAGCACAAGCTCCCTTGCCGACACTTCCGCTCGTCGCCGCGCGCGCGCCTCACCGTTAATTGGCCTTGATTTAACATCCTTGGATTGTTTTTCCGGTGGTTCTTAAAACAAGACGTCTACAGAATTCCGGCGTTTTGTGTAGAAGGCGCTCGTGTGAATGCTTCTGTGGCAAGTGTCAATGAAGTTGAGCTTCTAGATGTTCAGAAAACCATCGTTGCTTGTGCACTGACATGCAGTTCCGTGAAACGTTATATTAGAACCTGTTTCCCAACGCAAATGAGCAGGCAAGTTGTATTCACAGTTTATGATACAGAAGACATCAACAGATTCGCGAGTTTGATACCAATACTTTGCTTCCAAAGAGCTCCAGTTCTCGTCTGTACTACACATTCAATGCAAAAGCCTATTGTAGTGGTGTGATTTGCATTTGTGTTTCGTTTTGCTAATTAATAGCTGTTTCGTTTCTGTCAATCCCACAGTGAGAAGGTACAGTGACAAGTACTAAAAGTGAACTTGTTCTTCATTTTAAAGATCACGTAATAATTTTGCAAATTCAATTGTCCATAAGGTAATGCTATGACGTGACACTATGAATAGTTAATCCGTCTATGTGTCACAACAAGTAACAGACGATAGAAATAATAAGTACAACTAACTAGTTATTGAAAAAATAATTATTTCCTTATTGATTCTCATTATTCATAATATTTATTTTAATTTATTCTCACGTCCTAATAACACTTTTCCTTTCTCTTCTGTAGAATACCATGGCATTCGCAATAAAATTTAGGTAAGTTTTAATTATGTTCGACTTAATGCAACGTCGGCCTCACGGAACAATACCGAATTGTAATGTTTCGCAGAATAATTGACTGAATGTCGGTCGCTGGGGGTTGAAGTGACCGAGAGTACATTTCATTATTTATCATTCGCGCTTTCTCCGCACAGTCAGTGGTCATGGTTGTAATGAATTCAACAATTTTTGGCAGTTTTAAGTAAATCACCAGAAGAGACATTTTTGTGCAAGTGACATCAAGGAAAATACTTCTGAACGTGTTATAAATAATTGCATATCGCATGTAGAATAATCGACTGTCGACAAAATAGTCACGACATAAAATGTTCGTATTGTACTATTCTCAATATGTTTCAACGATTTTTTTCGCCTGGTCTGGGACACCTGGCATATTGTTATATATTGGCATAATTCTCTTGAATCTCAAAACGTCACACATTTTCCGAAAACTATATCCTTTTCCTAACTATATTTACACCTTTTAGTGACCTCAGGCTTCTCTTTGCAACAGTATTTTTCTGGAAAACTTAAAAGAATGGATTAAACTTGTGTATCCGATTTCAGGATTTAGTTTAATTGACATTATTTTATGGTCGGTTGTTAAGTTCTGCCCGTTCTGAAGCAAGTCCCCTCATTGTTTTATCTGTCAGTTACAACTGTTGCGATAGTTTATAGTGATTCAACTACCAGGGTCATTAGTCTCGTAAGGGTAGTTATCATTGGTTTTTGTTCGGGAGGTAGCGATGATCTTTGCCACGCTGTATGGCGAGACTCAGCACCGGCCTACCGTCGGATAGCGAGGTTTTCCTCAACCAGGTATCTCCCACCAGCGAAGTAGCACCCTAGTCGGAACAGGATCTAAGCTCCCGAACGGTCTCCCGGCATGTGCGGTAGTGTAATGAACGTTAGTGTGTGTGTGTGTGTGTGTGTGTGTGTAAGGGATGAGGATAGGACAAGGAAGAGGAAGGTGAGATCGCGCGCGGTCCATGGCCCCTAATGACCCCCCATGGCTTTGCTCCGGCATTCGCCTGGTATTTATCAGAGAAACCACGGAAAACTACCGATCAGAGCAGCCGGCCGCAAGAATTCTCCTCCAGACAGCAACTGAATTCGACCTAGCGGGCAAGATAGGGTCGAAAATTTCTATTTCATAATTATTTTTAATGTTTAAAAAAAAGTTTTTTAGAATGGACAAACCACTTTACACGCCCCTTACCAATGCATTCCGTAAACGAATAGGCAGTTAAGAGAAGGTCCTATGATTGTGGGAGGGTGATACACAGTTACGTGGCGAAAGATACAGAAAACGTGACAGCCGCACGTGACAGCCGCACTTGTCACGTGAGAGAAGGTGATTGTCTCTCCAAAGGATGCAGGTAACGCTTTGGTATTTTGTTCAATTCGAGGAGAAGATAAACTTCTGTTAAGGAAATGGGCATGTCAGAGGAAGCCCTAAGCCCCCTTGCCTAGGTGTTTTCAAAGTGTGTTGTGAGCCTGAATTTCTCAGATAAAATCAATGTTAAAATCTGTATTTCTTTGCGCAGACCTTTCATACTGACTGTAAGTCGAGTCGAATCTCATTTTCTAGCGTAAGAAGAATATAACATGCACTAATCGTACGGGAATGACCATAGCAGTTGATTTTGCCGGAAACAGAAAATCAATCAATGACATACGAGTATTTTCGTTCCCGTTATCCAGTTCAAAAAAATTTTATCTCCATATTATGATTGTATTATTAATACTTAATTACTATTCATTAATCTCTTAATATCACTGTGAAAATTTATAAACATATCACAAAACGATATATTTTCACTTAACACCTTTATGAAGAAAAGCCTTTGCCAATTGACTCTTCAAGTTTAGTAGTACAGTGTTCTACAAATTTTGCAGAATTTTAACTGCATGAGAAGGCTTCGCAATCTCCGTTGGCGGGGCCTTAGTCCCTTCCTAACATATGAAAGAAACTAAAGAATCCCAATTTTATGTGAAACTTCAAACGTTGTTTTAGTGACATTCGATGTAAATGTTTTCTAATCAGGAACTGATGTTGTGATTATGAATCATGTGTATAAAATGTATACGGTACTGACAGAAACCTTGAATAATTGAAACAGTATTATTTCGTATTTATTTTCTATGGAAAAATTCCATATGCTTCTCTTATTTATGTAAAATCTATTTTTTGCTTTAAAACTACATGATTCTTTGTAAATTGATCATTGTTTTAATTAATTATGAATAACTGTGTAATGTGGATTGTGTTATAACCAGAATACGTGGTCGTTTTATAATTCTATACAATGTAAACCTCGGGACCTGAACACTTCATTGACTTCACATGTCACGCACGTCAGTGGATTACGGTGGCATTATCGGGATATCTGACTATTAAAGCTTAGATATTTTTGGTTCTGAACTTTAATTTGTTCATTATATGTGCATGAAATTAATGTATCATGCAATCAATTATACATATTAATAATACAAGAAATAAAGTATGGCCATCAAATTCATTCACTGCGGTCACAGCACTCTCGTTTTATAATTACTGCTATTGAATACACTCAGCGGGTCAGGGAATTTGTTCAATTGCGTAACTCAATATGCTACTCTAGTCTGTCGACGACCAGTGCAAGACTCATATTATGAGATGATATGTAATACTTGGCTGTCCGGGATGACTTGCGTCTCAGTCGATTGAGCTGACGTTTCGGCCATCTTGTTGTGGCCTTCTTCAGAGCTACATTGCTGGCAAAGCACGTGCCAAAGCACCGAATCCCCTCGGTCGACGCCACAAGCCGCTGAAATGACAGCTAAATGTGACGCTAATGGCGTGATTCTCCTGGCAGTATTAATTCGGTTGTACAGAAGTATTGTAAGTATAATAAATGTATAAATTTCTTATCTAAAGATATTGTAAATAATTGTATAATTCGTTTAGGGTAATTTTATTGAAACATAATAGTAGCCACAGCGGTGCCTACAGGTAAATAAAACGATAGTCAATTGTATTTCAAGTGTTTGATAAAGTTTGATAAAAAGAATAATTGATTGCACACCGAATATGCAAACAGTATATTTGTATTGAAAGTAAATTATAGATTTCATAAGTTTATTTGTAATTATTAAACAAAATTTTCATGTATCGTATTTTTGTTTTGCAGAAGCAAGTACAATTTTTATTGTGATAGCTGTTTTTGTGTTTTTAACATAATTGGATTTGTGAAAACCAGAACGGTATTAGCGACATTTTATAAATTCAGAGAAATATGTTCATTTGAGTCAATATTACTGTAAAGTCGTGGTGCTTTGTTTCATCATTTAAACCACGGTATTTCAATTGTTCATTAAAACTACGGAAACTCATTGCTGCTGAAATGTAGTCTAAAATGAACACGTTTTTCTCAGAATTTATAAAATGTCACTTATACAGTTATGGTTTACACCCATTTCGTTATGAGTATTTTATAGATTGTAAGAGGTGTGTTCTTTTATAATTTCAGTCAGTGGTATCATTTAAACAATTTTTCTTTTCCTAATCCGCAAGGCCAAACCCGGAGACTATATACATGTTCTCCAGTGAAGAAACAACGAAATTACAAAAATAAGCTCTTTAGTCAGTTTTAAGCATATTTTGTTCCCTAGATGTCTCCTAGTTGACCAATTCCTACAGTCCTACTGGACTTCGAATGATTGAGCTATTTGTTTGTAAAACAATTTTTGCATTAACTATTACTAAACTATTACTAAAAATGTTTAATTATTGTGACTTTAGACGTTTGGTCAGCTAAGACGCGATTATCCAAGCGGGAGCCTCAATATCAAGAATTTAGTCGTAATGTAGCGATTGGATTACCGTGCGTCACTGATCAAACGTCAGAAAACAGTATAATGTAATCAGAATATACTCGGATATCTATTTTCGCAATTCTGCAAAAGAAACCCTGCCTACGCCGTGCTAGCCTAGATAGCCGAGGTCGCTAAGGCTAAAGAGTAGTCTTCTAAAGAGTTGCCTCGTGCGTGAAGGGTCGCAGGTTGGAATCCCGCCCGGGGCATGACTGTTTCTGCGTCCGT
Organism: Gryllus longicercus; assembly: GCA_038098605.1. Classification (NCBI taxonomy): domain Eukaryota; kingdom Metazoa; phylum Arthropoda; class Insecta; order Orthoptera; family Gryllidae; genus Gryllus; species Gryllus longicercus. The sequence continues at coordinate 1,104,075 of JAZDUA010000109.1, read as the reverse complement.
TACTCCCAATGTTACAGTGGGCAATGATCGTAGTACTTGAAAAGCGACCCAAGTAAGTTTTCAAAAAACCTGCCAACGGTTTGGATTGATGCAAGGTCGCGCTCGGCGTCAGAACTCGCAACGGTCCGTGGCCTCTTCCACTCCTTGCTCGTAATTATCCCACGACCTATGGTGACCCTACGAAACTTTAATACTTTTGTTCGTACAACTCGAGTTTTTATAGCCAAAAGCTCTTAAAACGTGACTAAATACGCTTTCAATGGCGCTGATAAAGTCTTATAAAAATCTGATACGCAGCACTCACAATCACGAACTGGGTTGTCACCTATTTGTCTGGGCACTGAATACCAAACCGTACATAATATTCATTTATATAACACTCACATTATACATTGAATCATTAAACAATAAGCATTAAATAATATCGTTTAATATGTAAAATTCATAAAACGTACCATAACGTACCATCAGTATCGTATACACACTAGTACTTTAATGTTGGTTTCGTATAAAGTTAATACGAAAATGCATAATAGCAAACGCAGTGACCAAATTTGAAGTACTTTTGACTTTTGGAAGAATTCACTCGTTAGTTTTGGGGCATTTTCAATCCTAGTGGTTTAGTAATCTCTATTAATGTAGTATACCTGTCTGTTTTTGTTGTAAGCGATTTTTGGAGGATTATTATTACAATATTGACAAGAGGTCATTCGCAACGGGGTGGTGGAGACTCCGTGGGGGATCGATACAATTTTCAAGAGGGTGAATTATTATTAAGGTGTGGATAGGTGAATAGGAACCGGCCATTAATAGGTCAAATAATCAAGATCCCACTGATTGCAAAAAAATATTAATGAACTTAATTAACCGTTTTCTGAAATTAAACTACAAAACTTATGATAATAAATTATAAATTCGTTCCTCTTCTTTCGTACCCGCGATTCATCCTTGGGAATTAGGATGTTTAGAAAACTCAAGAAATTATAACTGTGTAATCACAATAATCACAATCGCGCAAGAAAGTACTCTCCGCAATACTGCTCTGGAGAAATGTAATGGCCAGTTCTTAAAAAAACACTCAACATTTTGTAACCATTGAATTTCAATGAAGAATAGAAACTCAGCCACTCAAAAGCAGAGGCGTATTTCATTATTGAAAAATAAAAATATGTATGCCAATATTGGTGTTCAAAATTGTTATTTCTAAATTGTAAGGTGTCCATGTGCATTTCCCTGTATCATGATCACGGATGCCGTATATTATAGAGAGTCGATGAAGCAAAAAAATTGTGTAAAAGAGGGTGGATGAAAGCAAAAGGTTGGAAATTCCTGTTCTAAACAATAGTTTTTAAATAAAATTAATTTAATGTTATAATTATAACTTATCTGAAAGCTGATTTTCGCACTTGAGCTAGTAAGGTGCTGTTGTCATTGATCTGACGAGAAGGTAGACCTTCACCTCGGGAGAAGCACCCGCACGCAGTCTCAAAACCTTGCATTTTGTGTTGGTGAAACAAGCCAATGAACGTGGTTTGACCCAACGAATATTGTATGCGTAATGAATAATAATGATCCAAATGAACTTGGTCTGCCTCCCATACAAAGGTATTTTGTCTACCAAGAGAAGTTAACTCAAAACAATATTTTGAACATTGTGGCACTTGGCACTACTATCAAAACATCTTCGATTGATTGATTGATTGATTGATTGATTGATGATTCAGGGGTCGTGAACTGCTAAGGTTATAGTCCCGTAAGTCCAGTGTATAATTTCCCTTGGGAGGTGGCAGTGGTCTTCCCCCGCTGGATGGTGAGGTATGGCATCGACCCTCCCGTCGACTAACGAGGTTTTCCCCGACCAGGTACCGCCCACCAGCGGGCCACTGCCCAACCCGCGACAAGCTCGAAACTCCCGGCCTGTCTCTCGGCGTGTGCTAGTGTAGTGCATGTACGTGTGTGTGTAAGTAAGAGGGAGGATAGGGCAATGAAGAGGAAGGAGAGTTCGCGCGCGTCCGTGGCCGAATTGTTAAGGTACTACTCCGGCATTCACATGGTATTTATCAGAGAAAACACGGAAAACTACCGTTCGGAGCAGCATTCTCCTCCAGACAGCGACTCAACTCGACCTAGCAAGTGTCGAAATCCTGCCACTATCGGGTTTCGAACCTAGGACTCCCCGGTCAGAGGCACTGCAGTGACATCAAATGATGCCATAAGCTACCTCTCTCGGCAATAAATCTTCGAAAGGCATGTGGCTGAACACGTATGAAATTGTTGGAACTTGTTCAGGTCCAGATAGTACAGCGGGTACTGCCACTAATCTAGCGTTCCGTGCCGGATCGACACGGAAAGTTTCATTACGTATTTTTCTGACCATACATTTGTCTGAACAGAAACGGTACGTGTGGGAATAGTGCTACTAAGTCATTGCTTTGATATCGTTTTATAGATAAAATAAGTCATTACTTGTCCACGTATTCCGTAATGGTTGTTATGCGCGCGGTCTTCATAGAAGTGTGGCTTGGCCGAGCGTGTGACGATCCGAGCAGGAGGGGTCGTCTTTGAGAGAAATCACCGTACCATAGTACATTAAGCCATTCTAAAAGCGATTCTGCAACAAAAGTTTTAAGTTATATATTAATGTGTAATTTGTCGCAGAAATTTGACGATTGCTCAGCATTGGCTCCCCCACCATTGATACGAATACTTAGGATCCAAAACCGACATGATGAGACACAGGCAGTAAGAGTAGGGATGCCACTGGACTCAAATGTATCGATATTCGAGCAATGAAGTGTATTCTTGTACCTAACGTTTTCATCGTATTGTGAGGGGTAATTTATATTTATTTTTAATATCCATAAGATCCTCTTTTGAAGATGAGTCACAATTTAAAATAGAATTTCCGAATGGTAGTATGCCTCGGATTGCAATGCGAAATATGCATGTGTAACACCGATGGAATTGCAGAACTTGAGGCTTCGCCCCGGGAAGAAATACGAGCAGCGTGCGCGGGGGGCCGAGTGCAGAGCGCGGAGTGGCAGGTGAAGTCGCTGGCGCAGAGCATACGAGCACCTGACGCTGCCCGCCCACACCGCCCGCGCACCTCCCTTTCCATACTACCCGCCACACCCCCTCCCCCTCGTCCCGTCCGAAGAAGCGCATTCTCCAATGCAACACGTTACTCGTCTGATTGCACAAGTTTCCGCCCGAATAACTTGGTCGCAGTTCTTCGCGACGCTCCGCAGCGCCGACTTTACAACTTCGCCTTCCGACCGGCGCGGGGCGCGGGCGGCGCGGGCGGGCGGGGAGGCGCCCCGCCCCCTTCCGATTTTCCCCTTTTCCCATTCGCGTTTGTTGTTTCCAGAGTCGTTTGTAGTGCAGTGGCCCTCGCATCCGCCGGTGGCCCACCCCCGCGCCCCGCCCGCTCCCGCCCGCCGCCCGCCCGCCGCCCGCCCGCCGCCCACCCGCCATCGCACAGAGCACGTGCGCTGCACAAATCACGCGGAGGAGGCGCTCGCAACTTCCCTTACCGATTTTAATAAAGCGAGCTTCCGAGTGGAGATCGATTGGGTATTCTACTATTTGCATTGCAGAAGTTTGTCGCAAGAAGCTTCCTGGATCTAAAATGTGAGATTGATGGCCCGTTGTTTCATCGCGTTGAGTTGTATCCTAAAGTCCTTTCTACAAAGCAGTGTATTAACTCGATTTTCTTAGAAAGTTTCGTTTTAACTGTGTCATGTGACACGAGCTCTCATTGTAACGGAGAGTTCAAAGAGCCAAAATACGTAAGTTAATAGCTTTCTTGAAACTGCTCAGCAAGACAATATCTCTAACAAATATTTACCGCTACTTTGGAACAATTCTCCTAAATCGGCTTTCCGTAATTTCCCGTCTCCTTCGTACTCCATTTACACATCAATTAATCATTAATTCATCAATTATTTTATTTTATCTTTAGGTCAATTTTATACTCAGAGTTGTCTATTTACAGAAAATAACAACAGTTTTTAGAGTTTAAAGCAAATATATTTTAATGAAAATCCGAAGTTAAATATCCTTGGTTCTGCCGCACTTACAGTTACTATTCACAAAACAAGTGATCGCACGTGCGTAAATAATGTAATGTGAACCTTCTCGTGGACATGGGGACGAGAAATAATGAAAAATCAAATTAAATGAAACATTTTAATGTGTTGCCATGTGATACGAAATGAATTGTTTTTGTGGTCGTGGAGACCGACAGGCTACGAAAAATGCCCAATTTAGCGTCCGTCGGTGTCCAGGAAGATGTGAAGGCATACATTACTAAGCGATATTTCTGCTTGAAGAATGCCCAAGGTGATGCCTGATACGGTTCTTCGAATGTTTGCCAAATTGCCTGCCCGGTACATTGTTCGGTTGAAAAGGCTGTCCCTATCAAATGTGACGATGGAATTATTCGCAACCGATTTCGTTCCGTAGGGTTCTGTTTGTGAGTTTATCGTGACAACGGTCGCAAATGTGCCGATCTGAAGAGAAGAATATCAAGATGTGTACCGTATTCCTCAGACATACTTGTATGATCACAGAAACAAACAATGCATTGTGTATGATGTGGCTTCACAGCAAAACATTAAAACTCTTTCAATGAATTTAATTTTTCATTGTTTCACATCTCCATTGCAAACATCCATGCTGAATTGTGCGAGGAACATTTTCTTTGCAGTCGCAAGAACTCCTTTATTAAATCATTGTTTTGGGTGATCTTGGGAAGCAACCTGCTGATGGGAATACCCCGTAACTTGCGTACAGTCGCCGACCTCCCCAAGGATCCGTAAGAAAGAACGGGGCCGCTTTTGGGATGTTCTTGGAAGTAGCTCACGCGTTGTGGCACACAACCTCAAATAACCTCAAAATGAGACCAAATAAATTCAAAATCAGAACTAACACAATCAGATTTACAAGCATGACCAAAATGAGTAAGTACTAATAATACGTACTTACCAACTGTAATCAAAAGTTTCCCCAGGCACTACAGAGAACACTTCGCACACAAGAAATCTGAATTGGGTTTAGATACGTACAAATTTAATATCACATTATACATGGATATAACGCAAAGAATACAATATTTGAAACAAACAGTATTAATTTTTGCCTAGAACTATTCACCAAGAATGAAGTTGGTTAATACGAAAGACTGCAAAAGCAATATCAATTAATAGTCTTGTCTTGATTAATGCAATATTCTAATACTTTAACACTATTAGTACCTACTTTCCTACTGTAATTAACTTTCACTGAGCTCTTCAGGTATTCTCCGAGCAAATTAAAATATTGTAGGTACACAATGTCGCAAATTCTAAATTTCAATAATACTAAATTTCTACTAAGCTTCTTGTGTTGAAATAAATTCGACTAGAAAATTATCGATTACAGTACAAACTAATACATACAGATCGATCCGCAAATGGCAGACAGAAATAAAATAATGGCACAAATGATTAAGTCTCGAGCAACCTCGCTAATTACGCCGCTGTGCCGGTAAATCAACTGTAGATCACTGCCACCATTTCGAAAAAAAATTCCAGAACAAGACCCTAAATTATGGTCGACTGGTGGGTTACGAAATTCTGGAAGTAACTCATAGTTTACCCACAAGGACCGCCGATTATGAAACCCGCAAATTATGAATCCAGGCTACACCACGTGTCAGAGGATTAACTCCCCTAAATTTAGCAACTGGATTTACACATTTTCGTCACCAGGGCCCTGTAACAAAAGCTTTTCTGCCGAAAATTCGCCGTTTTTTCGCGCAGCATTACATTACTTTCTTTCTATCACCTAAGCGGTAGCGAGAAAGTAATAATGATGTGAGGATATGAAACTTATATTGAGAGACCTGAACAAATATTTATATTCCGACACAGCTTTAACACTAAAATAGATGTTCCAAATCTTGCAAAGAAAAAATCGGGAGGGACACTTGCTTAATGCGCTCTGCAGTGTAGCATATATTCTAGGGAATACAAGGCGATACTCCACACATTGAGAATAACAATTAACAAAATATGTTACAGAAAAAAATAGTTTAATTACCTTCTTGCAAGAGTTTTTAAAACATTGAATTGCCTTGAACACTTCAACTGTAACTTGATGTGTGAAGAGTGAAGCATCTAGCATTCAATTCAATTAACTTGCGTACTATTTGTGAATTAATGTTTATTCAGTTGCCATCCACAACTCCTCTAGCCTGGAGGCTGGGAGTAACTCCATTATTTTTATTGTTTTTTCCTCTTTAAAGTACTTCTCTAAACGTTCCTCAATAGTGTATGATTTTTAATAATTAGACTAAAAAATCAAAACTCGACACATTCTGAAAGTGTGTTTTAACAGTTAACATTGCAACTATTGTTTCTATGCGAAGGCTGTTTCTCTCCTTGGGTCATAACGAATTCATCTGAGAAAAAACTCGTTCTACTGAGACCTTAGACCCAGGGAAGGTGAGGCAGAAACTTACAATAAACTCCATATCATTGCACGTAAACAACTAATTATCATAACCAACATAGAACGGTACACTCACGCATACTGTTTGGATAAAAGCAAAAGTGCTTCGCTCTGTTGGCTAACAAGAACCGAACGGTAGCGAACACAGCAATCTGTATTATAAATTCATACTCAGAGGGCGGTACAAGAGTAGTAGAGGCAGCTCCGAGAATCGGGACATTTGCCGACCCGAAATTTATTTGTCGGGACACTGGGACAGAAGGAATAAAGCCTTAGAAAACTGGAACTGTCTTGCAAAAACCAGGGACGTACCCCTACACTAAAATCATAATACAACGTGAATCAACACAAGCTTGAACAACACTCCAAATACAACACACAAGTAAAATATAATTTTTCCTGGAAAGAAATAGTAAGACACTGGATCATGCACACATGAAACATACCAGTTTAAATATACTCTGAAAAATACCTAGGCTAAGTTCACAAAATATTTCTCTAATAGGATCCTTCCTAACTAGTGCTATGAATGAATAGGATTTAACACACAGATCTTAAATTCTCTTACACTTGAAAAATAATTGTCTTTGAAATCTTTCAGTTGTCACTACACAATTTTTTTAAGTGCACACTGTTTTTACCAGGAATTCTTTCTTAATATCAACCACAAAATGTTCAAATTATTAACTACAATGTCTGTATGAGTTTGTACTATCACAAAGCAAACAAACGGATATTGTTTTCATAAAATGATTATTTCCCATAAGATTTTTTTAACTTATTCTCTCCCCCCAATTTTTTAACACAAAATAAATTACTGTCAGTTCAGTCAAGAATTATAATTCAGGAGAGGGAACTTTTCTACCTCCCCATTTTGCCTCGGCGCAACCTACACCTGCCACCGCCATGTGACCTTGACCAACCTTCGGGCGAGCAGGGGTTAACGGCAGCACTTCCCTTCCCCTGAGTCCAACAGTCGTGAAAATAAATTTGTTGTCTGCAAGCATTATGAACGACCTTTTCTGTTGCAGGAAATAGTTCATTATCGAGAATTTTACGGCACAAATTATGACGTACTATCATTTTACAGCACGAATGATTGAATCATCAAACGTTCAGCCAATCGTAGCGAGCGAATCGTGGGCAGGAAAAGGTAAACGGAACAGCCGAACGTTTTCTCGCACTGATGTTAAATACCAGAGACGTCACAAGAACGTTGTTTCGCAAAATTAAGTTTGATTATCTTATGAATTTATAATATTGTTATAAAAAATAGCTAAAACAACTCTTTTATTATGTTGCTATATTGCATTCGTACAAATTTGAAAACTCGCTCCTAACGTCGCTCATTTTCAAAATACGTACTCATGCAATAAAGCTTCACATTATAAACTTATTGCATAAACTACTACTCTGAGGCTGCGGATCTGACGTCGTGGGAGGTCTGTTTAGTGGCTTCTTGGAATCGACTGAGGACGCGGGGGACTCTGTTTGTGGGGGAGGGGTGTGTAACAGCAGAGGAGACAGGGAAATTTGTTTGATGAGGAGAGATTCGATTTTCACGCTTCCTTTACCACACTTTTCCTCAAAGTTTTGCTGGATGAAACACAGCAACAGACATTATCTTTGTATGAAGAAGCATTGGAAACAGTATCAAACCTGTAATATTCAGATGCGGCTTACCACAACGGAATGTATACTTTAAAATCAATATGAGAAATCGGGAGTAAGACAATACAAAAATGAAATTTCAGTTGGAGAAATTGGCTCTATAGAAACGTAATTGAGCGTTATCCAAATTAAAAGGAATTTGCCACTACTACCTTTTAATAGTTATGCTGCAAAGAATATATATATATATATATATATATATATATATATATATATATATATATATATTGTAGCGATACAGATTTCGTCATACGTTTTGAAACGAAATTCAGCGGACTAAAAATTTAAACAAACAGACTCGGCCACCCTGAGTTCTGTTGGGAAATGAACAGACAGCGTTGCGCGCGCAACCCCGCTTATCGGACAGCCGTTTCCGCCCCCGGCACATTAAGAAAGTCGTTACAAGGGTCAGTCGTCGACAGATTCACTGCGAGACGCACGTGGTCGCATGGCCAGCTGCGCGAACCTTCTAGAACGCTCTTGAAATCGACATCCAGGGAATCCCAGAGCGATAAATTCTTTCACGGACAACGCCTGTCTTGTGCAAGCATGTTCTAGAAGGAATAGGAAAATTCTGGACGCTCACAGTGATGCAAAGAGTCGAAACTCCATGCTTCTCTCGTCGCAATTGGTTGAAATTAATGCGCTGCGCCAGTACCTTTGGCCAATAGCGACGTGACTTTTCTAAGGAGCTGAAGCACACAAGAGAAACGGGAGGGGGTAAAAGTTAACCTGATACAATTTCGACTGAGAGAATATCAGAAGGGCCAGAGCATCAGACGGGGCCAGATCATTTAGACGGGGAGCAGTCGGGAGAGAATCTTCTCTGAGGGCGTAACTATTCGTCGGAGAGAGACCAGTGTGCCTCTGAAAAACTTATAATTATTCGTCGGAAGGAGCCTGAGTATTAGGCTGAGGACAGTTAGGAGAAAAACTTATCTGGGGTGGGAATTATTCGGGCGAATGTGCCTATGTGGGATTTTATTATTTTGCTGCGAGTTTTGAGCGTTGTGCCGGCTGCAGTAGACAGAGAAAATTCTCTGGGGTGGGAATTCGTCGTGAGGCGAATGTTTCTCCGAAGGATTGCTAAACTGTCCGAAGTTGTGATCGACAATTATTATAATGAGAACCAGAGGTACGCATAGTTAATTACTACGTTCCTGAGATTGAGACCGCCCGTCCGCTCCAAGTCTACCAGTCTACCAGTTACTACCAGTCTACCAGTCTACCAGTTCTCTACCAGTTACTGCCAGTTCTCCCAGACGCCGTTTCAACGCAGCTACGCGCCACCGCCCTTTGGGTGACGCCATCAGACGACCCGACCGCCAGCTGACGGCCCGGGGGGCCATTGACCTCCGCTGAATTTTTTTTTGAAGGACGCCCGCCGCCTCCTCGCGCCGCGCCCGTCCCCGGGCGCGCAGAGACCCTTCTTTCCAGGCAGTATTTTTCAATGGGCATTCGTCCCGTGTAAAGTTTTTTGTAATGCGGCGCCGCGCTATGGCGCATCGATTTGTAACTTTCGTATTTTGCCATTGTAATGTTAATTATAAGTCTTCCTGATTTTAAGCTTTATTCTGAATACTAACTTTTTCATCTTCTTTTTCTATCCACCTAATTTTCAGATTTCTTATTCTATTTACAAGTGTAACTTCCCTGGGGCATTTTAAATTATTTTGCCCAGGAATAAAAGTGATTTTTACCAGTGATCCAAGTGTTTCTTTCATGTTACCAGTATCTGTTTAACAATGCCTTCCATCACCGACTGAGCTAAACAACCGCGCCGCTGACTGGGCGTTCTCTAACGAGACGACCGGTAGTGTTACAATATATAGTAATAATAGTTGTCTAATACACTAAACTAGCCCCACGTTGGGACCAGCTAAATGTAAACAAACCTAATGATACGCTAAACTAGCCCCACTTTGGGACCAGCCAAATGTAAACAAACCTAATGTGAGCGGGGGAGGGCGCCAGGTTCAGCTCCTGAAATGTGACTGGATGGAAGAGTTGGGAGGTCATGAATTAGCACAGAGTCATTTGTAACAATTAACAGTTTATTCCTGGCACCAAGAGCTGCCAGGGAAGTTACATGTCGCAAAGGGCGACGCAATTTTTTTACTAAATCTACTCTGTGAGCTGGTTATCTTAATTACTAGTTGTTAATTCCCTTAAGGCTAACATATTAGGCTTACTCTTTGATGAAACGTGCTATTCATCATTTAAGGTCTGCAGGGCCTGAGCGCGGCCACTTGCAATTTCTCGCCGTTACGATTGTTCTGCGAGACGGCTTCGTCTCGTAGTTTTTCACCAGTGGCTGCGTTGTCTCCGCGGGCGGGCCGAGGCGGCAGCCTCGAAGCAGGGGCGGCGGCAGTCCCGGGTCGCTGACCTTCTGCGGCGCGTCCCTTCTCGGCAGGCAGCGGCAATCCCATGTCGCCGGCTCGAGCAGGCTCAGTGGGGCGAGTGGCCACGGGCGTTGACGTAACGCGGTGGGCTGTCAATCAGCACCGACGCAGGAGGCGGCAAAGGCTGGCGGGCCGATGCGGAAACGGCGCGGGATCCTGTAGTCTCCCGCCCGAGTTTCCTCCGCGACAAGTCCACTAGTCGCGTCCTAACTAATTCGACTTTGGGAAAGTCTTCCCCAAACTCGCGTCCCGATCGTAAGTAACTGAGTAATCAAGCGAATTTAGCAACCAAGAAGTATCTTGGAAGTATCTCGAAGTATCTCAGAAGTATCACGAAGTAACTCTCAAAAATTATCTCTCAAAAAATATTATATCTGGGAGTGTTCCTCCCCCCGTCGCGCTCCGATCACAAGAATGTCTCAAAAAAGTATCCCTGGGAGTGTTCCTCCCCCGTCACGCTCCGATCACAAGAATAGTTTTCTCTCTGCATCTCGTTTTTAAAAGAACTCCCTTTCCCCTTCCCAAAATATTTCTAGCTCTGAATTTCTCCCTTCCCTCATGGCGAAGCTTCCCATTGGCTGAGGGTGGCTGCGTCGCAGAATTCTGATTAACCAATCATGTGGCAATTTTCCCGTATTTTTCCGTAGATTGTTCTCTGTCTGACACCGGCTTCTCTCTCTCGCTCGCTTCCCTTTGTCAACGGTTTCAGAAACTTTTGGCAGCTGTCTGGACACGTGTTCGAGCAGGAGCGCATTTTCACGGATCCTCGACGGTCGGCATGGGCTAATCGACAGCCTACTGTATTTAGTTTGTAAACAGCCCCTGCGGGAATTCGGGTGCCTGGTCCCGGCGCGTGCCAAAACGGGTGTTGGGGGCGGGCATTGTTTGGAAGGGGATCGGTTGATGGCCGAGAAAGGTTTCGATCACGACGTGTTGTAAATGTGTCTTCCGTGCGAACTCCTTCGGGGCGGCGGCAGTCCCGGGTCGCTGGCAAAAGAGGGGCGCGAGGGTGTGCATTGTCCGGCCGGGCTTCGGCCTGGGCCATTATGTCTTTTTATGAGGGGGGCAATAAACGGTCCGCCTCTGAAAGGAGGCTGAGTGCGGTCGGGACCAACCCTGCTTGACAAAGGCATCTTCCCTCGACCTACTTCTGCCTGGACGCGAGCTATTTCCTGATGTAGAAATTATTTTGTTATTGGCGATGCCACAATAAAATTATACTTAATTAATTGGTGACGCCACAATATATATATATATATATAATATTAATTGAAATTACCTTTGATAAGAATATAGTTTGGTTATTCAAGACAATTGATAACAAAAAGGAATGATGTGACAACCCATTCAACATTCTATTATAATGTTCACGTGTTTACAAAGTTATGCTATACTATATTTATTGATATATTTTCTTGGAACAATGTTATTTCTTAGTAAGTAAAACACACGAAAGTGCACCAATTCATCAGTGTGGAAAGTAGAGCACAATGAGTTGGGCGTAGTTTGCACTTTAAGAAAATTATCCTTTTTTTGTTTTAGACATACAGTGTAGTTACTCCAGTTTTTAAATCGATCATTTGTGGCTTATTGATTAATGTTGATTCCAAGAAACAAAATTTATTCTAATATGCATATGCGATAATTATTCATTTTAGTTACATTTAATTTGAATTTGACTACTATATTTTATTTCAACAATTAATATTATATTGAAGTTAAGTATTTACGTACTTTGTTAGTATAATTATGCCATATTGTGCGAGTGTTGACGATACAAATTGTCACAGGTAATTGCACAAGTGCTTTGAAAATTGTCAATAATTTCCCGACTCGCGAAGCGAGGAGGGGATTTATCTGAGAATTTCCAAAGCACGAGTGGACTATAAACACTTGTAAAAAAATTCTCGAAACATCTTTACAATTTATAGAAAATTTCAAGGATAATTAAAGTCAATATTCATAGGCATATTGTGGTTAAAAAATTAACTTCTTTAAGAAGCTAAAAACACGTTTTTTTCATTTCTACAAAGTACCCCTGGTTGATTTAAATCGTTACAAACGATTTAAAAACTTTTTTTACACTTCAATTACGATTTTCAACAAAAGTTTTTTATTACTGGTGCAGTTTTGTTTTTCCTTAATCGGTTACCCCCTTTATGTCATGTACCTTTCTAATTACAGAAAAGGAGAGATTTCCGTTTATCTTGAACTAGATTAGCTTTCCAAATCGTAAAAGACCATTTAGAGACATCTTTGCCTGGGTAAATGTTTCAGGTTTTCTTGACATCTTGATCCATAGTCTACAGATTAGTTGTTTTGTTGTTAGTGATTCCGGACGCGTCAACTACTGAGGTCATTAGTTCCGTAGTGTAGTGAGTGTTTTTTGCTCGGGAGATGGCGGTGATCTTACCCCCGCTGGATGGCGAGATCCGGCGCCGACCTACCGTCGGCTAGCGGGGTTTGCCACTACATGCTATCTCCCACCAACGGGGCACCGCACCAGTCGGGACAAACTCGCAGCTTCCGACCGGGCTTCTGGCATGTTTTGTAGAGTAGTGCATGTTTGTGAAAGTGTGTAAGGAGTGAGGATAGGACAAGGAAGAGAAAGGAAAAATCGCGCGAGGTGTTTGGCTCGTTTGTTCGGGTACTGCTCCGGCATTCACGTGGTGTTGATCGGAGAAACCACGGATAACTACCATACTGTTTCCCGAAGAGCTAGCACACAACTGCGCGGAGCTGTCGAGCCAGCCTTGGGAGCCATAAAAAGCTCTCTCGTCCAGGCATTCAGAGCAAACGGGAAAAGCGTAGGGAGAAGCTGTCAGTGTTCAAGGTCAGTATTCCGTGCGAAATTGCTCTGAGGGTCTGGATTTCGAGACGTGAAAGCAAACTTTGTCAGTTTCTTGGAGTTGACAGTATGGTTTTCTCTCAGAGAAAGAAGTTATTCTTTCGAGCTTTCTAGAATTTCGTGGTATGAAACAAATTTGAGTTATCGTCTTTCAAGTAATTGAGGTTTAACTGTAGTTGATTTGGTTATAAACAAAATGTATAGTTTGTTTATGAGTTAGGATGGAATTAATTTATTTGGAAGAATATATATTTTTGTTACAGACCAATAAATAAATACATTAATATCTAGAAATTTCAAACCTCCGCTTGATACAGTTTTTGCCCCTTCCCCCCTCGACTGATGCATAATATAAATGCTCCGTGTGAGAAACTGTAGGCAGGTGGCAACTCTACGCGCATGGATATAATTGGCACATTGCATTTCAAGAACTCATTATCTCGCTGAGTTGAAGGTGTAATTTGACTACGTCTGGGAACATCCTGTGTTGAACGGTTTTGCAACCGGTATCAAGATTACTACCAGACAAACTGGAGAGCGATAGGTCACGTAACCTCTCTTTTCTTTGCAGGGCGACGCGTGTGATTGACAGAGACCGCGCGCCTAATGGCGTCACATGCAGTTCACAGAAAGACTTGGCACGTTGCGCTGTGCACTATTGTTAGCTTACACTCGTGCTTCCTGAATAACAAATTATTTCCCTTTTTATACTAAACGATTTGATCTGTAAATGTGGAAAATACGATAATTTCATTTTTAGAAGATTTAGGTGATGCATATTTCGACAAAAATTGCTATTGTGGATCGGAAGATAACGTTAATGAAAAGTCTTAGAAGAGAGATTTAGATGTGGACCGTGAAGTAGGCAAAGAGGATTTAGAACAATATCATTTTAACATTTGAAATGCTCTTATTCTTTAGAGGCATCCAAACGCAATAAATATATGGGTGATGGAAATTTTGTCTATAAAGTGAAATTTAGCTTTGATAAAGAATAGCGTATTTTCAATGCAAGGAGATTAAATCACTTTTAGATTGCGTACCTGCAGATTCTTCGGCGGCCCTCGCGTGGTACTGCTGCTGATGCAGAAGTGTGTAAGAAATTCTTTTTGGATTAGAGATTTGGACATTCCGAAATCCAACTCGTTCGAAAGACCGATAACGTCCGAATAATCCAAAAAAGTCGAAACATTCCCTTCACTGTTCTCCGGACTTTCTGCATATTTTATAAGAACGTCACGGGGAAAATCTCATGTCTGATCTAGGCTATATTTTTTTTCCTACACTGATGACCTTACCAACATTTACTCTGCCAGTTCTCTCCCGCCGCTTGTAAGCATTGCCACGATACTAAACTACTGATCCGAAGTTCAGCAAAATTAGTGAGGGACAACTCTTTATGTTTATTTTTGAGTTACGTGTTTAGGAAAAGCTTTGGATTTGTTATTTTTGTGACCTTTCAGATTTACAGTTGTTTAATGAAATATTGGAACTACTTTGAGCAGGTATGATTGGACCATAGATTCTGTGCATTCTTTGAGGTGGGTGGAGTAGGATAGTTCTCATATATCGGTCCTCTTTTCTTCTTCTACGAGAAAACGTAAACATTTTAGTTTTATATTAAAGGAAAATTGTTTAGGACCAAGAAACTTAGCATTATGTTTGGAACATTATGGAATGCGTATGAGCAAAGAATATATTTATACAATTGTAGCCATTGGCGCACCTAAGTGACGTGATTAATTGGATGAGAACTTGGTCCGTTAATTATGTTCGGACCCTCTAAAAGGAAAATTGACGGACATCCTAGGAAGTTCTCTAACAACTTCGGACAAAGTGCATGTCATTTAGATCGAATCATCACGCCAATTCAACTTGGCTGATGGGTTTTATTTTGTTACACATTATCAAACGCTTTGAACAATGGTATTGACTCTCGCGTATGCAAATTTAGAATGGAAAGGGAGAAGAAATTCGTTGAATTAAAGTTGTGCGAGGAAGAAAATTAAACTTCAATTATTGGCCTTCAAATATTCCACTAAAAAGAGAAATACAATTGACTAATCAGCATTTGGATATTGTTTTTGCTTTTCGTCTATTCTTGTGAATCAATAGTATTTTTGACAAAATATTTTTACGATTTCGGATACACTTTTTGTATATCCAGTCTTATGGTATCAACATATTTCCAACACTAAGCCGGGAGAGATGGCTCAAGGCAATAAATGATAAAAATATTTGAACGGAAGTTCAGAGGGACACGAGGGTCGAGTCCCGACGGTGGAGGAATTTTCGACAATACCTTTTCAGCTAGCTCGAAATCATTTGCTGTATGGAGGAGAATTCTAGCGGCCGGTTACTCTGATCGGCAGTTTTCCGTGGTTTCTCCGATCCACACCAGGTGAAAGCCGGAGCAGTACCCTAACAACAACGCGGTCCCGGACCGCGCGCCATATTTCCTACCTCTTCCTTGTCCTATCCTGAGCCCTTACTTAAATACATTTACACTAACATGCATTGCACTACCACACATACCGAGGGACCGGTCGGGAACGTAGAGCTCGATCCGGCTGAGGCGGTGCCCCGCTGGTGGGAGATACCTGGTTAGGGGAAAAGCCCGCTAGCCGACCGTAGGTCGTCGCTGGATCACCCCATCCAGCGGGAGAAGACCACTACCACCTCCCGAACAAAACATTCACTACATTTACGGGACTAATGACCTTAGTAGTTGACGCGCCCGGAATCGCTAACAATCAATCCAACTCCAATATGTTAAAATAATGCGTTTTAACGTATATAACTTCTCAATCGATATAGCAACAACCACAACTACAGAGGTGTTATTCAACTCACTGATATTTTTCAATGAACTTGAAATATCATTTGAGATTCCCGCTGCTAAACATATGAAATGGCTTATAATCCTACACGTGCCTCTGCGAGCCATTGCAGAATATTTCTAGGCAAACGATTTTGTGATGAATATGTCTTGGCCTTTGTGATTAAAATACGGACAGAGCCCGAACTAGGAAAAAAGAGAAAAAAAGGAAAGGGTTGAAAACCAAATATCCTCTATTCGTTACGCGCTCACTATTTCCACCAGGACCAATAGCACAATTACTGCGCCAACACCGCCACCTTTCACCATTACCATCACGACAGCCAATCACTTTTATCGCTTCACCGCGCTCTGATCAGCACCACCACTGCCATCACCATTACTGCACCAACACCACCGCCTCTCACAATGACCATCCCCACAGCCACTATTTCTATCGCTTCACCACATCACTACCGTGGTGGACTGGACTAACTGTAGAAATCCGCGCTAACCGTACAAATAACCCGTTACCGACACTATCGTACTCCCCTACCTCCACCATAGCACTTCCAATACTGCACCACCTCTGCCACTCCATCGCACAGCCATCTACTCCTCCATTACCGCCACTGTCATCAATAACCTACCTCAAATATAAACTTGGGTGATGATTTCGGGATAAATTGTTTCTGACTCATAAAAACCTTTTCCACTCTCGCACTTTTCGACTCCCGGGGCAACTTTCGTTCGTTGAAATTAACCAATTAGAAGACCTACAACAACTTTTTGTTTAAACTTGATTGCAAGTTTACACTACTATCCCTTTCGAATGGCGTCTTAACCTTTAAAATAGGAGCTAATCACGAGGAGATGTAGCCTTTACAAACAATACGAATACTCTAGTCTTAAATATATGTATGACATATGTCCTGAAATGAGGGATACAAGTTCCTGTTAGTTTGCCTCGAACCACGGAGCGGTGCGGATCTGTCGTTGCAGTGCTCGCAGTGAGACACTGGTGTGAGAGTGTGTAAAAGGAACGCATACTAATTGTACCAGCGTTTCCAAAGCAGTCATCCATGTTCAAAGGCTTCAAGTTAATTGGACTTGCAGGGCTACGATCACTAGTGTCCTTGTCAGGGAAAACCATTTTCTGACTTAATGTGTTAACTGAGAAGTTAAGGTTAACGAAAAAATCTCCTCTGGCAATGTCTTCCAATCCCACCACTGACCGCCCCTCCACTGACTCAGCCATCCCACCACTGACCGTTACAAGAAATCAACAAAACCAATCTACGATCACTGAACAGAATGAAACTCCTACCAGTAACGACAGTATCTGGCAACTCAGAAAGGTATATTTCCGTAGAAAGAACAAGCGGTAGTAAAGGATTCACTTGACGGCGTCTCAATTAAAGATTTTACCCACGAAACTGCTAAAATTACTGATCCTAGAAACATTCGATTTGCTTCAAGAATATCCAAAAACTGTATTTGCTTTTTCCTGGCAACTAAGAAAGTAGTCAAACACTTCACAGACAACAAATGTTCCACAAACATTATTAATACATTACATTCGTCCATTTGTACCCCAAATCAAGAGACTAATAATATCGAACGAATGACCTATTATTCCACGCAACGTTATTGAAAACTGGTAACATCTAAAAAATTGATTTTGTTATCTATTTCTCTTTCAGTAGTAAATTTCAGTTTAGAATGGAAGTTATTAAACTCTACAAAGATATCCCACCATGGACTATATCTTGCTGTAGAATAATAAATGTATTGTCGACATAGCGACGGTAAAACTTACCATTGAATTTAGATAAAATATTAGATTCTAGTTTCCGCATTATAATTTCAGAGAAAAAACTGCTTAATACACCCTCCATTGACGCACCATAAGTCTGTCAGATAAAAAATTCAATTATCTTAGATGTTACCATCATTAGGAATGGCCATCACGTGAAAACAAATTGGTTCAGAAAACCGACAGTTGCAGACAATGTGCTTAATACACAAAGTGTTAAGTGCAAGACAAAGTGCTAAGCTCATCACATAGTAATCAAAACCAAAATTGGAATTATTTATAATCTAGTGGATTGCGCAGTCAAGTTAGCTGATAAGGAACTCTATCCCTTTAACTTACAAATAGTTCAAACTATGAAGCTATGAAAATGAAGCTCATTTCAAAATGAAGTCTATTACTATTTATTTATCTGATCTGCTGCAACCATGTAAAGAAAATCATTCGAAGATCAATCTGAAAGATTCCAACAGTAAATTTTGTAGACAAGAATTTAAATAAGACTTGAACGATTCGATGTTAAGTGTGATGAATACTTTATTTGTTGAAAAGAATTGTTGAATAAATAATGTTTCGTTAATGTTTAAATACACATTATCTGTCAGAATTCCTCATGAATTTCATGCTCCCGTGAAGATTAGAAAATATCACTTTTAGACTTTCTCAATTTCGATGAAATCAATATCGATAAATCATCTTCGTAGTAGTTTTGTCGTCAATTAATTTGCTTATATTTAAAAATGGATGATTTGCGTTCATTCGACAACTTGGCGAGGTGGGAGCTGTGCATGACGCATTGTCACAAAACATGCATCTATTCAAGCATGTACACGTATTCGAGCCCCCAGACGGTCATTTCCGTGAGGGCTCAATTCTGTTTTCAGAATGATATGTTATCCCCTCTTGACTAGCAGAGTGCCTTTTCATCTCCACGTGCCCATCGTTTGTACTTTGACAGAACACACAAGAGAATTGACAAGCGGTAATGAGCCAAATAAACGGATCTGCATCTCAATGGATGATGAGGCATTTAATGAAGGTGAATTGGAGATTCGGTTGCGCCAGTATGAAATGAAAATAAAAGCTAAAATAGTTGAATATATGCCGCATTCTAGTACGCTCGTGCCTTTTGATGTACTTCATTCATATGCGCTATATGGTCGGTTTAAACGCTGTTTGCAGTAAGAGTAAAACCCTGACGTGGTTGAAAAACGCAATTGAGTTGTCTTTTTGCAGAACCATGTATATCCATGTTATACCGTCTCCATGTCGCTTCATTTTCTCTTGGTTTCCTTGAAAAATGTTGTTAAATATTGAAAATCTTTGCTTTTACAACTTGAGGCTATCCTGTAACATAGTTGTTTAGCAATGTGAAAACTAGTTCAAGAAATTACTTGCTACTTTAGTTGCAATGAGCATATCCTTTCATTGCGCGTTTGGTTTAAATTTCGTCTGAGCCACGGAGTATAGCACGTGCACCCTTGCACAACTGCCGTCAAACATTTCTCTTATTATTTTTCTGAAACAGACGAGTCTCGCGAATATGACATGCCCAAATTTAAAATAATTGCTGATTTGTACATCCCTCAACAACATTTTAATGGAACCACAATTTGGAACATGGATTCTTCATTCCTTCTGGATGTATTGTCTGATATATCTTCCATCCGTATTGCGTCAGGAGACTTGCGAGAGCATTCGCTAACTGATAACGCACTATTACATTCCAGTTTCCACATACAAAGTTTTGATTCTGTCGTCATATCGCTACGAGATACGAGGTTTGTATACTAAACACTTGACATGGATGCACCTGCGTCGTACAAATTACTAAAAGGAAGATTATACGTATACTGAAGGCCACTGCATTGTCTGAGAAACATTGCATTGTCCTCTGTTTACGAATACTTGATTAAGTGATGAATAAATTGCGTGGTAATACGCGTGTTCTGCTTTATTACTGCTTATAAACAACTTTAGCGAGGCTACAAGATATGTATTTACACAGATACACCATATTGTCTGTATCCCACGTCACAGGCTTTGACAATTTCTCGACGGGAACTCAAAAATATACACCATATTGGTGCTTTTCTCATGAATATACAACAATTTTGGAAGCGCATATTGAATAATTTTAGGGTAGCATGTATCAATCAATCAACTCTATTGAATAATATTAAATATAACAAAGAACTGTTCACACGAAAGAAGATACCACTCTGATAGTAAAAATCAAAAATTTCTACATAAATGTGCAGCATTCTCTTATATTTATTGCATTATTGTTTGTTTTCTCTCTGCAATAGTTCAAATACAACGCATCGCAAAATAATTGGGCTTGACAGACGATAAGACAAAAAGCTATTTTTTAATCCACCATCATTAATTTTCTATTGTGAAAGGTAAAGGCAAGAAACCAAGTAAGAGCGAAAAACAAACAAAAAAGTGTTCCTTTTTCGGGCTGTGCCAAATATTTTCATTATACCCATGAAATTTGCTTGCAATTTTTCATAAGAAAGAAGATTGTGGAGCGACACGCAATGTAACGACCGGAGCAGCTTCCATTTCACTCTCTGATTATTAGTGTGCAGACCAACGCTGTTGATCAAAGTAGAATTTGTGACCACGGGGTCGTGGCGTTTTATCGATCTTCCTCGCCTTTCATTTCACGATCTGCTTTATACCCACGTTCATCCACATACCGTAATATCGAGTCTCATCGGGCACTGGACTGAGGTGGATTGGAGGACCTCAGTTGTATGAGAATGGCATGGCATTGCAGCCATTAGTCCCCAAGCCATAGTCCCCAAGCAGAGCACGTTAGTTCACCTCAAAGTTTACAGATTCCGTCATGTAAACCCAGATGGTACTTCGTGTTTCTGTAAGCGTCAACTATTTTGGTCATGATCCCCGTACTTATAGTGCATGTTATATTCTCAGGATGTGACGTCATTCCTCCCCTGATAAAACGTGAGATGTGGCCCCGTCTTACAATTCGGCCTGTGAGGTTTTCTTCTACTAGTTATCTCCTATCCAGCGGAACACCTCTCCAGGACCAGCTGTGAAGTTCCGATTGGTCACGCGAGATGCGTGGTAGTGTTATGCATATAAGTGTAAGTAGGGTGGGTGTATATATGTCTATGTAAGAGGAGATGATTGGATAAGAATAAGGAAGGAAAAGATCGCGTGTGGTTTGTACGGCTACTTCTCCGGCTTTCATATGATAAGATACCGATCAGGGCCGGCGGCCGCGGGAATTCTCCTCCAGACAGAGCTCGAATTCGACTCGACTTTTATGATATGACACATTTAAAAGATGATTTAGCTTTCGATTAAAACGAGCGGAAACCAAACATCCCCACTGCGTAGAACGTCACAAAGTGCTGAGAACAAGCTGAGAGAAGCACCTTAACCGGGTCTGAATTGGGTCGGGTCGGATAGCGCCGGGCCATGCGTCAAGGCGGTCAAGGACGTTTCATGCAGCGACAGAGACGCCGAGAGACGGCTAGTTAATGAAACGAGTACCTGGAGGAGAGTCCTGGATGATCGTAGTTCTTATAAAGGGACGCACATCAACCTGAAACAAAATGATTGTCGAAGGAGACGGATACCAGATGTTGCTACTGCGTAGCAAGCGGCAAAAGCTGAGAACGTGCCCACAGAAAACTTTTCCATAGCGATTCTTTAATGGGCGAAAACGTGTAAGGACATATCATGTGAAATTGGCGTGAAGTGAGGATAGACACCTCCTCAGGGAGGCTAGGGGTTCCCTTGACGATCATATAACAACCCGAGCATACTTCACAGCGAGAGAGTGATAGGGCAAATTCAGCACACGACGAGGGCACACACGTGCGCGACAAGAGCGTGTGCTGGAAGAGAGGCGATCTAATTTCCAATAGCCAATGGCGTGTAAAGATTTTGCTAAGGTAAGGAACTCGGAAAATAATTGGAGAAATTGCATCGTGTGGTGTTGCATAGAGATATACAAGAGGGGAGACCCGAGGCTTCTCGACAAGCGGAAGGAACGAGAAGAGACAATATTTTCGGTAGCCAGAGAATAATTTTGTCCTTGGTAGGAGAATATTTTTGGTAGGGAGAAAGAATAATTCATGTGATTGTGAGAATAACTTTGATTGTTGTGAGAAGAATTTTGACTGAGAAACTTTGACTCTTTCTGTTTTCATATTCTACGAGTAGCCAGATAGTAGGCGGACTTGTAAACAATCATACAGGGTGCGGCAGCATAACTTCCTTTTTTAAAATGCGCGCCATTCAGTTAGTTGATGTCATAGCGGAGCGCTAGTGGTCTCGTTCAAGAGGGGGTACTGTAAAGTTTTGTCCCGACACGGTTCAGTCGCCATCATGCGTTGGAATAGTGAGGAGCGTGCCTTTGCCGTTGAGGCCTACTTTTCAAGCGGATGTTCGGTTATTGCAACACAGCGTGCATTTCGGAATCACTTTAATTTAGCCCCGTTGGCTCCCGTCCCAGACCGCAAATCAATTGTTACATGGGTCACTACATTCAGACAAACTGCAAGTGCGACAAAACGAAAAACTGGAGTCCCTCGGCCCGTTAGATCACCTGAGAACATTGAAGCAGTGAGAGCGTCAATGTTGCGATCACCACGGCGTTCTGCGCGCAAACACGCATCTGCCCTTGGACTATCCGATCGTTCTGTGAGAAGAATTCTTCGTGATGATCTTCATTTTCATCCCTATAAGATGGCGATAGTGCAGGAACTTACAGAACGTGACTTCAATTCTCGGATGAACGCGTGTGAGCTTCTTCTTGGTGTCGTTCCCGAGGATGCTATTGTTTTTTTTTTAGCGATGAAGCCCATTTTCATTTGTGTGGATCGGTTAACAAACAAAACATGCGCTACTGGGCTGACACCAACCCTCGAGAATTGCATCAAAGGCCTTTGCATTCACCCAAAGTCACAGTGTGGTGTGCAATTTCCTCAGCTGGAATTATTGGTCCCTGGTTTTTTGAGGAAAATGAGGTTACAGTGACAGTGAATTCGGACCGGTATGTAAACATGCTACAGAATTTTTTTTCCCACGGCTAGAAGAGTTGGATTTGGGGGACACTTGGTTCCAACAAGACGGTGCAACAGCACACACTTCAAGAGCATCGATGGCTGTTTTGAGGGAACACTTTCCAGAGCGCCTTATCTCAATTAGAGGCGATTTGGAATGGTCGGCACGCTCTCCCGATCTGTCCCCTTGTGATTTTTATCTGTGGGGTTTTTTGAAATCCCTTGTTTATGTGAACCGTCCAAGAACCCTACAAGATTTGAAGACCAACATCGAAGAAGAAATTGCCAACATAACACCAGCTATGCTAACAAGAGTCATGACAAACGCCAGATATCGGTTTACGCAATGTATGGAGAATGAGGGTCGTCACCTAACAGATTTGATCTTCAAAACAACGTAAATAAAAACTTTAGACATGTACCTACATTATAAAAAATAAATAAATATTTTCCGATGCACACAATAGTTTTTATTGAGTTTTGAAAAACGGAAGTTATGCTGCCGCACCCTGTATTAGAACTGATAATGCATCATAAGTGCCCAATCTGTTCGCGATCGAATGTTAACGCAAATTGGTGATTGAACAACTATCTTTGATCACCTGGTGTAGAATGTCTATTGTTCCAAATGGAACTTTTAAGAAAATTTACGTACTGATCTTGTGGTGTAGATGGAAACGTAGAGACTCAGACCGCGGCAACGGACAACAGCCGAAGCGACAGGCCGAGGGGGGGGGGGGGGGCAAGCCTGCGGAGTGACTTGACCCGCCCACGGACGGCGGCGCAGCAAAGGGGCGATCGGCAGCTCTTTTATTATCTGTCTGTCCGTCTGTCTCTGTCTCCCTCTGTCTATCTTTCTCCTTCTCTCTGTCTCTCTCTATCTCTCTCTGTCTCTCTATCTCTAATTCTCCCTCTATGTCTCTCTCTGTTTTTTCTCTCTCTGTGTCTCTCACTGTCCCTCCGTCTCTCTCTGCCTCTTTCTGTCTCTCTGTCTCACTGTTCTCCCTCTGTCGCTCTCTGTCTCTATCTCTCTGTCTCTCTTTCCCTGTCTCTCTTCCTGTGTCTCTCCCTGTCCCTCACCCCTGACTCTCTCCCTTTCTCTCTCCCTGTCTCTCCCCTGTCTCTCTCCCCGTCTCTCTCTCTCTCTCTCTCTCTCTCTCTCTCTCTCTCTCTCCCCCTGCCTCTCTCTCTCTTCAGCGGGTAGCCCATGGATACAGATTGGTGAGCAAAACGGAAAGCTGTAAATTGATAATCCTCACGATAAATGTTTGTGAATTATTAAAGTAATGGACGGTTAAAGGCATAACAGCCAATTGGTTGCATTAATGTTATTAGGAAAAATCAGTAGAATAGTGTAATGATGCATTTCGATTTTCAGCCTCCAATTGTATAAAAATTATTTTAAATAGTATTGAATTTATTCATGTTATCGGCCAAAATCTTCTTTAATTTCAACCCTTTATTTCCGTTTCAACCGTATGTTAGTGTGTGTGGGTGTGAGTGGGTGTGAGTGGGTAAACGGTAAATGCACTATTCTCTGCGATTAAATTCACCATAGTTCCATTAAATCTTATGTTTTACGTTGAACGCCTCGCCGGGCCTCGTGACTCGTCGGCGGTGGGCGTATGGCATCGCACTATCTAGCTACTGTTGCAAAGCCACCACGTCAGGCCTCGAACCTCAATCCTTTTGGACAGAGGCTCTAGAGAAGCAAGGCCATTACTATCTATGAGCCTTCGTCGATGTGTTGCAGAGAAATGGGAATAAAAGGGAAAAGAGGAATTGAGATTAGTTTTTATTTTGCAGGCGTCGAAAATCCATCCCCTTAAGACTGACACGTAGAATACCACTTGAAGGGATAAGAGTGAACGGTACAAGCTCCCTTTTGATGACCGATTCTAGCGAAAGCGTGCATGCGTAGTGACACTTCTGGCGGGCCGGAAGGCTCCGCAAGCGTGAGGTCGCTAAATACTCCGGAATCATTCGTCAACAGGAAACTTGTAAATTGGATGTAACAATGCGCATTCACAGCTACTATGACCCACTTCAATCCTTGTTGTTCCAGCGCTTCTTCTCAGAAGGGAATGGTCAAAGGTGACATGACAAAACATGCCCTGAATTTTTTTACCCGAATGTCTGTGTGAAGAAAAGTGTTCACACAAAATCAAACGCACTGGAAATATTTTGTCTTATTTGCCTTGTTTTTTGTCTTCTCTCGAAAAAAGAGATATCTTTAAAATTTTAGACAGCAGTAGTTTTATGCTTTATTTATACCATATCAAGTAAATATTAACATTAAACACAGTTTTGGCAATCTTCAAACGACGTTCCGGGAGTTACTGCACCCCAACCTTGAGGCCTATTGCGATACAATAAAATTCATTTTAATTACTAAACACAACACAACAATTTAAGTAGACTTTTCCATGATTAAAATAATGACATGTATTTTTTAAATAGGACATTTTTAGAACCAACAGAGGAGATTCCTGTCTACTGGTATTCAGTACATCGACTGACCATTCAATTAGAGAAAGTTCAGCCATAGTTAATTTCATCTAGAAGGTTTTAAATTTGATTTATAATGCATTTTGAAATTTAAAAGGCCATTTCTTGTAAAGGTTCAATCGTTCCCTATGGCTGTAAGAAAGTGGAGGTCACCTGTTTGTTACGAACAGCTATCTTGCCAGCTCACATTAAGTAGTATGTTCGGATACGGACGATTGAGTGAATAAGTTTCCTAGCTGCTGCTGGGATTTGATTTTGATTTTGTTTCTCTCATTATTTTTTAATAATATTGTCATAGTTTTGGGTGAACGGGTTTAATTCTTTCATTGAGTTCATTGTCTGCCGAATTTAAATTTGTAATGTTCCCATTATTCTATACGTGTACCTTCTCTACACTGCTAGAATCTGTAAATCATTCCATTCTATGTGATTATTTAGATCTAACCTGTGTTTAGAAATAGAGTTTTGTCATTACAGTATTTCTAAGTTTAGTACCGTTTTTACTCCGTAATGACTTTTTTATTTTGCTTTGTAGTTCGGGAATATAAGGTAATAGTAGAAATTCCCTTCTTCCTTTTTCCCCTCACACTTTTTCTTCTTTTATGGATTTGTCAACCACATTGGCGTTCGGTTTTGCTGAAATTCATAACGTACATGTTCCCATAAGACCTGTCACGTCGTTGGTTGCTTCAGCAGATTATAATTTTAGCAAGTTCAAGAACGAAATTTTAAAACCTCTCTTACGACCCAATTACAACTTTGCTCCTACGAATTGGTGGAAACGCTGGAAAACGTTTAGATTAGAAAAAATGATAGGTTATACTCCCTGGATATCGTATCAATGTTCCCCTACATTCCCCATAACTTCATATAATATGCTCTGAACGAAACATTTCGTGAATAATTTTTTTTAAATAGGAAAAGGAGAGGTCATAGTCAGAATTGCATTACTGTTGTATAAGATATTCTGCAACTTTAATGATTGCTTTTACAAAAAAACAGGGGGCGCCCTTCAGTGGCCTCATGGGTTGCCTCTTTGATGAATTAGTTATGCGGCAGATGGAGTCTGTAATCTTAAGTCATAATAAAGGTCCGCGAGTGTCAGTGTTATGGGGCCCTTCGTGAGACCGGGGCGGTGCTCCGTTTGCATCAGCCTAGCTACATATCCTCGGGAAGTCTAATTCCAAGGATGATTGATAGATAGGAAAGAAAGAGAGCGAATTTTCAATTTAGTATTGTTTTGTGGTTTTATATCAGAAACCATTAATTATAAAGTTAAATATATGTTTGTAATCAATGGAATCTTGATTATACTATCAATCGCCGGTTTACATTTGTATATGGACCCCAATCCATCTCTTGATCATCATTGACTCCACTCAAAATTTCATCGGCCACCAGGGGGTGAATACCGACCCAGTTGGGAACTGCTGTACTACACCCTCCATTTTCTTGCCAATCCCTTTCGCTACATTTCTCTTGATGGTTTCTTGCACCCGTTCTCCAGTCCGCGGGCATTCGCCCTCCTGACCGCGGGTGGCCGTTTGGGAGGCTTCCTCCTGCCCAGCGCCCGCCCATCCTTCACCGTTCGCTCCCAGGAGCTCGCGGTCCTCGGCGTCCTCGGCCGCCATTCGGGCCACTTGCGCTCGCCTGTCGTCAGCCACCCCGTCTCCTTTCGTAGTCAGCGTCGCCGTCTCCGTCCTCTCCTGTCGACGAGTGGGCCCACCAGCCGTTCTTTCGGCTTTCTTCGTCCGAACAAAAGAATTTCTTCTTCGAGATATCTGCAGGCTCGTGACTTCGATATCGCACTCTCGATCACTAACCTCAGCGTCGCAACTTGGAATTGCTTTAGCGGCCGCGAGGTCTAAGTGTGCCACGCTGCTCATATGAAATGCAAATGCGCCCGGCACAAAAACAGTCTGCCGGCAGCGCGAAAACACGTCGGCGAAGACAGCGCGGCGCTGTGGAACGGCGCTGCCACGCCCCCGCCCCCGCCCCCGCCTGCGTCTCCACCGCCCCTCCTCGCCCCGCCCCGCCCCGCCCCCGCCCCGCCGCCGCGCCGCCTGCAGGCTCTCTGCCGCGATGGATGGCCGCGGCCATCTAGATTGCGCACTGCCGTCGCGAGGAAGTAGTGCCGTCGTTTAGCGCACGATTGAGGGATATGACACACTGATAACATATAAATAATAATTAAGTTTTTTCACTGCCCCAATGCGAATTGTCGCCGTAGGTTTCTCTGATTGGATTCACTATGAAACTATTCTTTTATTCATATATTCCCACATTACAATTAAAATACAATTAAAATTCATTATTTGCAACATTTAAGTGCAGACAGTCAATCATTCTATAATACTTAAAGTTCTTCGTGTAAATTGAATGATGCTTCGTTTTAAAATGTTCTTGCTTTTCCTTTTGCGTACTGTGCATATTTTGTCTTCAAATTACACTGTAAATTCCTGCACTATGGGTGGAGGACAATAGCATTTTGGAAAGAATTAAAATGATGAACGAATTCTGGTGGTTGGAAATAGAAGAAAAGATATCTCTATTTAGCAGAGCATTAAAATCATTACTTATCATTTAACTTTATTTTGCAATAAATTGATTATAACTGACACAAATCATGGTCAACTGAACTTTACATTGAGACGGAAAGTAGGGGAGACCGGGACAGGTTGTCACAATTTTTTATTTTCAATTTTTTTAAATGCTGCAGTTTACAGTATCATTTTATTTTATCAACGCATCACATAATGTAAACCTTATAATTAATATAATATAATATAACCCTTGGTTATATTTTTTTTCACAAATTGGAGGCCGTACCAGCATTTGTCTTGTCAAAAATAGATAATTGGTATGAAAAAATATTTGTATTAAAATAAAAATCAATCTATGATATTGATAAAGCGATAATGCATACTGAAAACCAATTTAGATATAAAACTATTTATATATTGGAATATTTAAGAAAATGTCTGTATAAGCCTAGTCACTTTCGAGCGCAATCTCACAATTTTGATATGAGTAAAAGTTATTCGGTTCAGGGTTCATAATTCATGAGCCCACTTTTTACATTCTACACACAGGTTCCATTTTCCTTAGCTTTACTGTTAGAAAACGGTACAAGACAAACTAAACAAAAACAATCATCATTCTCTTCGTCACTAATTGGGATTTTTCGTTCCTCCTGCGTTTTACTTTCTTTCATATTTGTTTGCATTCTCATTATGTTTAGTTGTTTTCTAAAGAGACTTTTCTTTCATTTGCTATTTGCTTTTTCAGCTAGTTCTTGACGTTTTAATTTAACTGGTGAATCTGTTAAAATTGCCGTAACTCGTGTGCGTTAATTATTTATATTTATATTTTTCTGACTGCTGCAAGCAGGATGACTGGAGCTTCTCCTTTTTTAGTCTTCTTTTATAATGTTTACCAATCTTTATCTGAATCAAGCGATAAGAACTTCTGAAAATACCTGCCGGCGTAGGTTGTCACATATGATAACCATCACCACTTTTTTTGTAACAACTAACCCCGCACAATCAACACTCTTAATAATAATGCTCAGCCCCCCACCACTAAACATTTCAATAAAAAACTTCCGAAAAACATTCTCACAATTATTAACACTAGAAACAAAACAAGAAGACTTTGGTGCACCATGAGAAACCCACAGCTTAACAAAGAGTTAAATTTACTGTCCAACATCGTAAAAAAATCACTAGGGGAACATAAACAAACAATTTACAATAACTTAATCCAGTCCCTCAGCACAAATAACAACGCGTTGTGGCAATTCACTAAAAATATCTTGAAAAAGAAAGCAATAATATCCCCATTAACAACTCCAACGGGCAAGAAATTCGCTTCTTATGAGAAGGCTGAAGCATTAGCCGATCACTTTGCTAAATCATTTACTCCAAATGCCACCCCAACTCACCCACTGCATTCAAACATACTCGAAATAGCATCAGCCCCCAACTATAACGTACCACACAAAATAAACTACATATCCCCAAATGAAGTCATTAATATAATTAAGATTTTGCCAATAAGAAAAGCCCCTGGTCACGACAAAATAAGTAACAAAATCTTAAAAATCTTACCTAAACCCACAATAGCATATATCACCAATATTTACAATTCAATAATTAGAACTGGTTACTTCCCCGTTATTTGGAAAAATTCAAATGTAATACCCATCCCCAGGCCATTCAAAATCTATCCAGAACTGACAACTACAGACCCATTAGCCTTCTTCCCACTTTATCAAAAATCCTAGAAAAACTAATCCTTAAAAGACTAAATTCCCATCTGAATAAAACTCAAACAATCCCAATGCACCAATTTGGCTTCACTAATAAAGTTTCAACTTCTCATCAATTATTAAGAATCACGGAGCACATACACACGGCATTCCAAAAAAAACACCATACAATAGTTACCTTTTTAGACATTTCGAAAGCTTTTGACAAAGTGTGGTACCCTGGATTAATATTCAAACTTAAAGAAATAGGTACCCCTAACTATTTAATTAATACCATTAATAGCTTTCTCCAAGATAGAACATTTTCAGTCACAGTTAATAATCACACATCCAATCCCCGCAGAATTACAGCTGGATTACCTCAAGGCTCACCACTGTCCCCCACGCTTTTCAACATATACACAGCCGACATTCCCATAACATCACACACGCACATCGCCCAATTCGCCGATGACACCGCAATTTTCATGTCCAATCATTCAACTAATCTAATCTGTAAACAAATCCAAACACATTTAAATAAAATTGATGAATGGTCTGTCAAATGGAAAATCAAACTAAATCCTACAAAATCATGCGCCAAAATATTCTCATTAAGAACATTTTCAACCCCAACACCACTCCTAATAAACAATAACCCAATTCCATGGACCCCGCACAATGAATCTGTCAAATACCTAGGGCTGAATCTTGATACCAGACTAAATTGGAAAAATCACATAACAGTAAAAGCACAGCAAGCCAAAATAAAATTAATTCAACTAAAGACACTCTTAAATCACAATAGTAAGCTCTCATTAAACAACGCCATCACCATCTATAAATCAATAATTAGACCCCTAATGCTTTATGCATGCCCTATCTGGATCAATGCTTCTAAAACTAATATAAATAAATTACAGATCATCCAAAATAATTTCCTCAGACTTGCCACTCATGCACCCTGGTTCATCTCAAACACTCAACTGCATAAAGAATTTAATTTACCCCCTATACTTGACCATATCGCGCTCCTATCTAACAATTTCTTCTCCAAAATAAACACAATAACCCAAGCCACCCATTACGGCCTAGCCACCACCTACCAGCTCCCAACAAGAATAAAAAATAGATATCCATTAGATTCATTCCTCAGCATATTTTCAGAACTCAATTAATCACATAGGTGCTCTGTGAGTTTCCTATTCATGTGTATTTAGATTTAGTTGTAAGATTAGCATTTAAGTTAAATATAAGTCATAAAATACATATGATGTAGTATACATAATACTGAACTATGTACATTCGTTCACTAATAAAGATATACTAAAAAAAAAAAAATAACCCCGCACATCCCTTTCGAACAAGAAATAAGCTGGAAACACAATCATTGTACCTAATTTATACCTTGCTACATAATATCGTTGTCCAAATATTATCAAATAATAGTGAATAATTGAAATCCAGATATTATTGAATAGAGAGTGAATAATCAGCGTTAATTGTATCAAAAAATAAATACTTACGTCTGCAAAAACAAAAACAACAGTAACATGCAATCCGATGCAGAATTCGATCGAAAAGTTTGTCCCAAGTAAAATATTTTCTGCTTAACAACTGTTTCTATACAATTAGAGTAAACCCATCATCTATAATTAAAGTAAAATTAATTTTAACAATGACATTTCATGTATTATTTACCATTTGTATTGTATAATTCTGAAGAAGCTGTAACAAGTACAAGTAACAAGTTCTTCAGCTTCTGGGTCAATGACCCCCATTCCGATCAGGTTTTCGTCTAATTTCCCTGATCCTTGAGCAAATGCTCAGTTGGCCCTTTGTTTTGCTTCTGGACAGAAATGTAACTTCAAATTAACTTCTCCCCATAGCACGTCACACACAGTTTTTAACTGATTTTGACGTAAATAAATAAACATCCATAAAACTATCCCCAGGAACTCGAAACAGTGTACACCATCTCGGAATGCTGTGATTGTAGTGATTTGAGTTTAGATCGGTAGGGAGCAATAGCGTCTGAGAACAGAAACTTGTGACAACCTACCTCGGTCTCCTCTCCATTGTCAAATGTAACCGTGCTCATTGGATTCTATCCGTTCTGTCTAATGTTGTCTATGGATACGTATGTCGATGCAATATCGAGGATAATCGAATACTTCCAGTTGTGTAACTATATGAACATAAAACAGCCTTATTGGGCATATATGACAATATTTTGCATACGTGTAAGTAAAACCATTAATGTACGGCCTGACCTCCCCTCGCGTTGTTTGCCTTCCTCCACTTTCTGGTTCCTGTAACGGTTAGTGGCGTTGACTGTAAGTTAAGAATGGTTCCTGGCTGGAACATTTCCAGTCCTAGCCGTGAGAATTTGTTTTAAGTTAAAGCAAATGCATGTTTAATACTTGGTAAGTCTTGTACCTTGCACTTGTGTTAGGTAATGTTTTCTCTTTCTCGCTCTTCGTAAGAAGAGAAAGAATTGTAATCGTGCGTCGGAAAACAGTTTTTTGCTTCATTTGTTTTCGGGTGGAGAAAAAGAACGCATAAAAAGATGGCACAGACCTAATTTTCGGTGAACTTTTTGAATTTTCAAAAATTGAAAATTTAGAAATAATGCAAGAAAACATGTGCTGTTGTAACATTACTAGTTTGTTTGAATCACGGTATTCCGTCCAGTTTGATAGTCATGATTACTGGACTTCTAATAAAACTATACTCTCAAATACAAGTGTTGTTTTTCATTCTCTAACATTGTTTCAAAAATCATTAAAACTGAAAGCCGCTTGAGGCAGTGTATTCTTTTAAAATTATTTCCGAAAATTATGAGAGGTTCTTAAACTTGTTTTAATATTGTAATGCGATGCTAAAATTTCAAGGTTTAATTTTTCTTTCGCGAAACCTGAAACACTTCTGTAGTGTTTTATTGGCTGTGTTTCTGGGTGGCGCATCAACATTTGCATATTTATTTCGCGTTACATACATATCACAGGCTCACGGATTTTATTCATTGTAATACATACATACGAATACCTGAGAATAAATAACGTAGATAATAACTGTACAGTAATAAACACTTAAATATTGCAGTGATATAGATGTTACATATCACACCGGTAATTTTATATTCTTTGACCATTGAACATCTCTCTCGATAAATTGTTTGTCCTGCCAGTTTCGTGTGTAAATCCAAACGTATTGCTACGTGATACGCTGTTTAGAGCATCAGATCGTGTATTCTAGTGTGTCAGCAAAATGGTTTATTACAAGCACCACGGCATAATAGGATTACGTTCACTCATTATAATGTAGATTTTCAAAATTGTGTATCCATAATTATTTATTGGTGTCAAATTATTATGATGTAGTATACTTTATTAAATTACTAGGGGTAACCCGTCAAAAATGACGGAACCAAATCAAACTTCCATATTAATAATTCATTATAATGAATAGGGAAAAAAATAATTTCTTTAAAACTAAATTTAAATTTTATTTTCATTTCACAATTTCCTTCATAATCATAAATTATTTTTCGGCTATTATTCCTGAATCTTTTGTTTCACCTCTACGACCGAAGAGGAAGGCCCTTTCCCAAAGCACTCTTAACCGAAGCTACTCCTTCTTCTGTATCTCCAAGCGACTGAAATAATATACTGCTGCTCCGTTCTCTCAAACGCTTCATTTTTTCTGTCTCCCAACGGGATAAAGAGAAAGTTGTGTAATGACGCGCGAAAACGGCGAATTATCAACAAAAAAAACTTTGATTGCAGAGACCTGGTAACAATAAAAGGGATACATCCAGTTGCTAAATTTAGAAATAATCCTCTATCACGTGATATAGCCAGAATCCATGTTTTGTGGGTTCTTGATACCGAAAAACCGAATGATGGCAAACACTCTATCTGCCCGTCCGTCTGTGAACAACGCTAACGGCTAAACCCTTCAGCCGATTTTCTCCAAAGTCGACATTCGTCCACCGATCTGGCTGATGTCGAGGCACCTGGAATTTAAAACAGATATTTTAATTTTACAGGTTACTTTACTTGAACATCATGGGACATTTTCCAAATTTAAAATGCTCTATCTTTTTTGATTAAATTATATTGTTAGATAGTGTAAAGAACGTTTAAGAGAATGGAACAGGTCATGAGTTCGTTAAAAAGCTTGATTTTTTGAAAATTGCAAAATCTCAAAATTTGTTCAGTCTTCCTACATCTAAAGTATTAAAGATAGAGATTTTTTCTTTTGATTAAATCTGTTCCTGAAAGATAGATTTTTAAATAAGGTCATATACCATTTTTCGAATTTGAAGACCTTTCGCAAAAGTTTGAAAATACGAGGAAACTACGTGCTATTTTATCCCTACTAGTTAAAAGGACGGAAGAGCAGACCGTGGTAGGTAGGATCTCTCACTTAACTGATGAAAAAGCACTAAAGAGAGGGACAGGAAAGAGGAGAACCTTGTACTTTATTCCCTAAGGGAAGCAAAAACTGACTTCACAAATGGGCCGACGCAACTGATAGCCACAGAGGAGGCTGTGCGTCTAGGGTAAGAAACCCAAGAAATTGTCCTGCAAGTTTGGTGGCAGTGATATGGCAGCCCCATCACCAATCTTACATTACGTGGCGCCAGGAACACAACAAGGGGAAATCAAAACTTCTGATCACCTTCAAGAGAATAACCGGACTGGTAATATTAAACAACCACTGCTAATAAAATTGTTGAATGAATGAAATTGCTCAACGATTGAAGGTAGCCAACTAAAATATAAAAAGGCTAGGTTCACAAATAGACATAAATATTGATGGACCTGAACAGATTTAATGCAGTCATACTATTTATAATGACTGGAACGAAGAGGAAACAATTGCTGAGCAACAATTGTGAGATTATTTTTTATTGTGTATTAGGGACCAACTAATATCGAGAATAATAAATACTATGGAGATGATCTACCTTAGTGGTGACGCATTCTCGCCCCCTGATACTCCCAGTGGAGGTTACCTCCATCTCAGCCTCATCTTGTCCAAAAACTCGCCAGCTCGCCAGCTGGCATTACACCACCGGAGACAGATGATTCATAATAGATTTGGAATTAGGGCTGTAAAAAAATCAACTCTGAAGATTGGACAGAGCAATATGGTCATGAAGACGCTTTCCGGAGGTGCCTGAGAAAATTATTTTATTGCAAGTGCAATATCCCTTACACAATATTAATACCCTAGTTTTTAAACACCTAAATTCAAAAAATATATAATAACCTTTTAGGCCTCATGACTGTTCCGGTACTGCTCCAGCATTCGCCTGGGGTTGATACGAGAAACTATAGAAAACTGCTGATCAGAGCAGTCGAATTCTCCTCCAGACAGCGGCTGAATTTGACCTATCGAACAAGGATCGCAAATCCTGCCGACCAACGCGCATCCATTCGTGCTCGACCTTGGTGCAGGTCGCGATGGTCGACCAGGCCCCTGATCCTTGCTCGTCCGCAGGTCCGTTACTTTGCGTTCAGTGTCGGAGTAGTCTCAAGTAATGGGCAGTGTAATTGAGAGCGAGCAAATCTTCGCAGGTTACTCTTGTATCTTACACACAGAGGTCTGTCGTGCAATTCACAGATAAGACAACAAGCACGGACTCGCCACGGACATACTAGGGATCGCTTGCACTTTGGCAAGACGGCGACTCAGCAGAAGGAATTCAGATTCACTGTTCCCATACTAACGTAAAATGATTTTCCAAATTACGAGGACACTCTTCAATGTAAAACACAGACTAGACGAAACTTTGTTAACAGTTTATTCTTAAACATTGAACGTGGTATTCGCGTGGTAAATGTGGTATTATGTATGTCAATACGTCATATCTCTGTGATGGTCAGAATATAGTGACATGACGAAGAAATCACTTGAATTTTTTCTTACGTTCATTGAAAGTGAATGGTGAAAATACCCAATACAAATTGTGCTAAGAGAGGTTTTCTTTATGAATATCTGGAAAGGAGAGAGGCGGATAAAGGAATTATAAATGTATGATGTGTTCGTGAAGGGGAGAAAATGTAGTGATATACATGAACAAACTCATAACGTATTACAAATTTAATCATTATTGAAGAAATGAGAATAGCTAAGTTTAAGAAGAAAGAGTAGGTGAAAGTGTGTGCTTGTAAACTTAAGTATTGGTAATGAAAAGATAATTAAAGAGTTGCTGGACGTTGCCCAAGCAGTTGCCACGCCTGCTGGACATTTGTCACAAGGGGAATAATTTTATAACTGTGTTAATGAGAGGATGGAAACTGAGATTACGTTGAATAACAGTGATGTGGAAAATGTCATACGATATAGTTGCGATTCCAAGTCGAAACGAGGAAAGTGTATGAACTATTTTTCTGTGTATATATTTTTCTTGCAGGTTTTCTCTATTTGTTTTCAATTATAAAAACTCACCTGCAGAATCAAGAAAATGATTTATTGTGAAATTATTCTAGAGTTGAATATTTCATGTGTTTGTCACAAGTTATGATTCCAAGTCTAGGAGCAGAAATTGTTTGAATTTCTGCTTCCGTGATTTGAATTTCTTTTCCAGGGTCTCTACTTTCCTTTGTTTTCTATTATATAAACTCACCTCAAGAGATAAGAAAACAATGTATTGTAAAATTATTAAAGGATTGAACGTTTACATGGTTTTGGTGTTTATTTGATTCTATGACAAAAGTAAAGAGACAATGAGGTGATTGTTATTCGATGTTGCTAATAGCTGCGTGTGGTTTTTGTCATTCGTCTGAATATCTGTGCAGAATTCATGCTAAATCAAAACTATCCCTGAGAACATTATAGGGAATAATTTGCGAATACATTTTTCTACAACTGTGATTCTTGAGCCCTGGCGAGCGCTGCCGATTAGGTAACGGCACTGCGCAGGTGACCTGCTGTTCGGCTGTGGTGGAAGATAGATAGTTTAACGTGGTTTCTCCGGTCAACACCAGGTGAATGCCGGAGCAGTACCCTAACAAACGCGATCTTTTCCTTCTCTTCCTTGTTCTATTCTTATCCTTTACTTAAAATTTCGGGCACTAAACTACCACACATTCCGGGAGGCCAGTCGGGAGCGTAGACCTTGTCACGCTGGTGGGAGATACATTGTTGGGAAAACCCCGCAATCCTACGCGTAAATCGTCTTCGGATCACGCATGCATCGAGGAACACCACCTCCCGCGATAAAACATGCACTACATTCATGGGACCAATGACCTTATCAGTTGACGCGAACGGAATTACTTATCAATTAATCAATAAAACAGTGAATCATACGCTCGTTCTTGTCCTCCGCCGTGTCCATATTCCGAACGCCAGTCTTCGAGCCCCCCTGTCGCCCGCCCTGCCACCGCGATCTCCGCCACCTGTGGGCCAGCGTTGGAATCACTACGCGGTCGACCGCCCACAGCACGATTCTTATCGGTGACGTACGACACGATACAATGTGTCTGAAAAGGGGAAAGTTCAAGGAAGTATAACTTTTTATGATCTATTGCAGAAACATCTAAAATGCTGTGAACTAGGGAGACTACTTTTTTATAACAAGATATTTTGATGAAAAACTGGGAAGCAGCCGATAAAAAATAATAGAATGTAATGGAGAAAGGATACTGAATAGAAATGTAAAACCTCGAATCAACTTTGTTACCTACAATGGATTAAAAAAGAGCTTTCTCAAGCACAAAAATATATGCATTGAGCGTAAAATCAATAATTGATTATATTTTAGTAAATTAAAAAGTATCTCTTTTTGTAAGTGATGCACGAGTTTAGAGGAGCTTTGACATCTTCTGAAATGACTTTCTGGTAGCAAGGGATAAATATTTCTGCTAAATGGATTAAAATGTACAAATCATAACGGCGTAAAATCGCTATTTCAAAATTTATTTATTACAATAAGATAGAATAAGGAAATTACACTACAAACGTTAACTGGACTACTTGGGTCAATCAGCTCAAATGTAAATACAGAATAGAAAGTCATAACAGAAGCTGTTCATGAAGTAGTAAGTAAATGGTACAGGAATACAAGGAAGAAAATATTAAAAGTTTAGAAAGATGAAATAAAAACACCAATCGAAGACAGGAAGAAATATTATTTAAGATACTTACAGACACAATCTGACCCAGACGAAATAATTACAAGCAAAAAGGCCTTAAAGTAAAACGAGTAGTGAGAAAATTAAAAGGATAAACTGGAACAGAACAAACAAAATAAAATATGATGTGTGTAGTGTCCAAAGTAGAGCATATATAATGTTATATGCTTAAGTCACTCTGTCACTCTGTCACTTAAGTCACTTAATTAAATGCTTAAGTCACTCTGCGCGTAAATAACATTAGAAATTGTATAAAAGTGTATAAAAGTCTTATAAATAATTATGATCGTCAAACACAGAAGAAAAAGAAGAGGAGAAGGAAGATAAGGAGGACAAAAACAGACTTCAAGAATTATCTTACGAACACGCAATTGAATTCAGGGAACTAGAGGTTATTATCCACACACGTATAACCAAGAGATCTCCTATAAGTGACGAAATAAATATACTAGAATTCTATAACATTCGCATTAAAAGGTACGAATCTATACTAAATTGGATTACCTATAAAACCCCAGATGAATGGAAGAAGGCAACAATTCATCCAAAATTCAAGTGAGGAAATGTAAGTGACCGTAACTATCACAGACAAATTAATCTCCTGAGTACTGCATGCAATGTCTATGCTAAAGTCATCGCAAGAAGGATAAATAAAATCAGGCTTTGTCAGAAACACAAAATTAATTCCGTAAAGAATTCTCGTGTTTATATTGCTAAATATTTGCTTTAAATATCTAATTGAAAAAATACGTGAATACAATCTATCGACATACATTCTGTTTATAGATTTTGGAAATGCTTTTGGTACAGTTTTAAGAAGCAAGTTATTGTCTGTTAAGCATTTAAACGGATATCGCAATC
Source organism: Gryllus longicercus (assembly GCA_038098605.1). Taxonomy (NCBI): domain Eukaryota; kingdom Metazoa; phylum Arthropoda; class Insecta; order Orthoptera; family Gryllidae; genus Gryllus; species Gryllus longicercus. The sequence continues at coordinate 1,065,218 of JAZDUA010000109.1, read as the reverse complement.
ACATGATAAGTTTACTGCGAAGCATATATTCAAAAACTAAAATATCTATGATCAAATAAATAACGGAAGACTTGTTAGTGTTCGTAAATCACTGTGTCAAACAGGAATATTCGTTTTCTTCAACCCTTTTCAAAATAGATACTGACCATGTCATCACAGAGTGGCACGAAAATACAATGCATCATTGTAAACCGAATAATAAACTTTTAAATACAATTTTATTTACAGATGACTTGGTAATTTTCATCACCACAGAAGATAATCTTCAAATAGCTGCCCATTACCTTCAGAAAATGGGAGAAAACTTCGAAAGGAACAAAAGCCATGTTATTCCATAGTAAACAATTTCTAGGGTGCAAATGAAAACTCTGTGGCAAACGGAAAGGCAAATGACGTCGTCATTGAGCCAACTGAGCCTTCTGATGTTACATTTTAAGCAATAATTAGCATTTCTCTAATAAGCATCATTGATAGAATTGTTTCAAAATACTTGAATACGCTGATATAAAATTCCATTCATCACAAAAAATAAATTTTGTGATAAAATGGTATAGAATATTTTTAAGAACCAATCATTATATTGTTTCAAAATATGCAAATGTGAAGAATTGACAATGAGTGTGTCTGTCAATATTGTTAAGAGCACTAGTGTTTCAAAGAAGAACGAAACCCTAGAACCAGAGTTGCCGTGAAAAGCTTCTAGGTTTCATTTTTGGCAAATTTTTGTGATTAGCGTCATCGTACTCGGGACCACATTCTGTAGGTATTCGTTCTTTCAGCCAAGAACGAGGTTAAAACCAGATACCAAATCATTGAGACAAGGTTTTCTAAGAAGGAAAGATCTCCCAAGTTGTTATGCACGATAAGAATGACACACGCAAGTGGAAAGTGTATTTTTGAATTTAAATGTTTATAACGTTTTATATTGTTATTATTTTAAGAATGCTATTCATACATAAATAGTATTTACTTTTCAACATATATTTTTTTCTTTTTTCTTGCACATTCCGGTCAAGGTGTTCCTGGACTTCTATTCCGCAGAACAGTAATGGCAAGCAATTTTTAAAATATATTTAATATGTGGCATAATACTTCTTTTATTCAATATATTAATCTTGATAGTGTTATAGTGACGTACATAAATATTTTTCCAATACATCTTCAGAAGAAGTATCGTTGAAGGCTCGGAGTCGAAACGGCTTTGCTGGGCGTTCATTGGGGTTTTGGAAAGCTGGGCCTTCTAGTATTATGACTACGTACTTACTGAGTAGCAAACGTTGACTCTTGAGCCTTTTAGTGACGCGCTCACTAGTTCAGATGGGCTTGGGCCTGCAGTTGTCATCAAAAAGGTTTTGAATGGTTCAGGCCTGGGCTGCCTTGCAGATGAAATACACTCATGGTTTTGTGACCGCATAGTTGGCACTCTGTAGTCGGTAAAACGTTCATTCTCAGAAAGGTAGTCGCGTCCAGTTATCAGTCGAAAGGGGTCTAAACTGACTGCTTGGGGGACGTTTTGTTCGATGGACGTCGATTAACCAGACTTTTCCCGATTGGCAGATTTGAGAGGCAGTTTGCTCCAAATTGCTCGCTGAGTTGATATATGCATAGAATGACTGGAGTGAAAGAAACCAGAATGGTTGAGACTTGGTTTGCTAGTCTGTCTGCTGTTTAATTGTCTTGCATGTTTACATGGCTGGAAATCCATTGGTGTTTTATCTCCCACACGCAGTTCAGGAGGAGATCCAGTTTCATCCCGCAATCGATGGTTTTCTTGCAACCTGAATTCCTTTTCATTATAAGCATGAAATGATTCGTATCAGCGATAAAAGCGACAAAAACTAAATTAAAGCGATAGCTTATTTTCTTGGCAAATTGAATTATTCATTCCAAGGATTCAATTTTTTGGTGCGAATCTTCGCAAAGACGTGTTTTCACCGAGAAATTGGAGTATTTTCATAAAGCATGTCAGTTCTCGCAAAACACATTACAGTTTGTTTCAGGAACATGTTCATGTTTGTATGTCCTGAAAGAGTTTTTGTATATCCGGAGGAAGATACTTTTCCAGGTCGCACAACACTGATTACTTACAAACAGAAATAGAATAGTAATTTTAATATTAATTTATCTCTCCTTAAAGTTGGTTGTTCAGACTTCCCGATCGATGACTCACCTATTATGTAATAAACATTCACTATCTACTCCTAATGCATCAAGATTTACAATGTGAGTTATTTGTGTTCTTGAAATGAATCGAAGAACACAGACCACATGATCAAATTAAACAGTGTGCTTCATTATGCGTGTCTGTGTGTCCATAGCCCCGGTTTAGATCCTCGCAGAAGCAGAGGATTCTAAAAACTGTGTAAAATAGTGTTACTTAGCTGTTACGAAGCGCTTTCGAAAAAATGTGAATTTCTCAATAAGCATTGAGACGCTCAGAACAAAAGCTAGGCAAGTGATAATTTCATGTAATGGAGAAAATGTCTCTGAAAATTAAAATATGAATAATAAATTAGGAGCATTTTCCCTGAGAAGACATTTAGCGTAGTTATTGAGATATGGCTACAGAGTATTATTAGAGAAATAAAGTCAAATAACTGAACTAATTATTTTAAAAAACACTTATCTCTTTTCAATGTTTAAAATTTCTGAACAAAAACCAGGTAAGTGCAAATGTAAGTAAATTAATTGAAAACAAAGGTGCTCTACACTCAAAATATTCTATTGAGTAACATGAGAACATTTTATATGCAAAATAACAATTATGTAGTATATAACTACAAATAGCAGCAGGAACGGAATTACATAACTGAATTTTAAACACATCATTCATCGTCATCACTTGAAACATTTTTTCTTCAACAACAACAACAACAACAACAACAACAACAACAACAACGTGTAACCTGGCTCACAAAATGTATGATATAATTTTTCAAAGCTGCTTTTTTTGCTATTACCATCCACAATTTGACTCACAATACGGATGAATGTTTTTCAACTGTTTCCAAATCATTGTCTCCTTCGTAATAACTGAAATGATTCAAAATATCTTCTGTAAAAAATTACAATTCGGTAAGAAACACGTTCCGTGCACAGAAAGCGGTGTGACATAACCTGAACTTTGTAAACATAGAATATTTTATTTTCATTTCCATAAATAGTGCTTAAAAATACTTGAATATATACAAAATATATCGTCATGGACTTGCCTAGTTCGTGCTCAGAACACTGCTGTCATCGTTCTGAGAGTTCACAATTTGACCGCATAGAAGGAAGCAAAAACCGTCACGAATAATACTGGGGAATTTTCTCAAGAAAGATATGATTTTTATCTAAATGGAATGGTCATTAACTTATATTACGAAAAAATGTCACTTTACAGGTTTTTGTTCTGAACGCCTCAATTACAAGGATTTTTACCGATTCCTTTCTTAATCAATCTCTTGCGACTACTCCCATTCCATAATTTATCAATACTCCCTGCGTATTTCTAGTGAATTTAAATATATGATAGTAACATGTCCTACTTCTACGAAAGGGGAATGCCAATTGCACCTCCCTGAGTCGGTTGGGTCACATGAACAGGTTATTCGCTCCCACGCATTTTCGTTATTGCTACATTCGAAAAGACTCTCCACGCGCCCTTTAAACCCTCAAATTACGCATTGAATTACTGTGCATTAAGCATAATACATGCTCCGATGCATCGACGAGCAACATTTTAACGTTTTATGTTCCTTCTCGGTTTCAGTGTCTGAGAGGACTCAACAACTTGCTTCGTAGTTCAGGGGCATGTTTCTTCCACCTGATATGTAATAATAATAATAATAATAATAATAATAATAATAATAATAATAATAATAATAATAATAATAATAATAATAATAATAATAATAATAATAATAATAATAATAATAAGCCGATCAGATGGCCGAGATCGCTAAGGCAGTAGTGCCGGAGTGGTTTCGGACCAGAAGATCGCGGGTTCGAGTCCCGCCTCGTGTATTTGTGTATGTCTGTATGTGTTGTCCTTTCACCCCCATTATCATCATATCATCATTTCATCTTCCATACCCCCAGGGCTAACAACCGTGGGGGATAAAAATCGGATCCAGCTAAAATGCTGGTCCCCCAAAAAGTTGTTGCAAGCACCTGCCACCGCGATAATAAATAAAAACTGAGCCACGGTAAATGCAGGATGCTTGCATGCGTGGTCCTAGTCGGCCGATTAACGAAAATAATAATAATAATAATAATAATAATAATAATAATAATAATAATAATAATAATAATAATAATAATATGCCTTTATTAATATGGCGAGGCTCGGGCCATCAGGCCCGCTCTTCCGCCTAACCACATGTCATAAATATTCAGAGTGATGTAGTAAAAGTAATGTAGTAATAGTAAAAGTAGTAAAAAGTAATGTTATCTAAAAATTTAAATGTAATGTAATCTACAAGTTGTAAGTAGTTAGTGGAAAACAAACGTTATTTAAAGCAACTTATAAATAGAGTACCTCCTTTTATCTCTCTCTCTCTTTCACTCTTACACTTTTTCCCTTTTAATCTCTATTTCTCCCTTGCTTTTCTCTCCCTCCCTCTCTCAATCAATCAGCATTTTTTGCACTTTCATTTCAGGGTATAATATGAAGGAACCGAATACATGGAAGAAAGGAAACACTACATGTTTGTATAATCAAGTAGACATACCATGAAATGTGTTGCAGTGAAACTTTCATCATCCACGAACACCATCAGTATTAAAATTTCTACTTTTTTCTTTCTCGTTTTAATTCTGTTTGACACCTTGAAGAATTATATAATTGATTACAGCAACAATGTGTATACTATTTTCATTACGTCTTGACTAATTCAACAATTCTTCCACAAGATTTATTGTCTAGAATGTAGCTTCTTCTGTAATAATACCTAGTTAGCAAATTTCATATACATACTATCCTGATACAAATAATGTAAAATAATTAACTTTTACTATTCTTTTGCAAGTTATCGTGTGGTATCTGGTTGTTTGAGCTCCGCATGAAAGAATACTGCTAGTAAAATTCCAACTTATAAATCACTTGTTTAACATGTATGTGAAATTTACAATACGGTCAGAAAAGAACTTCTGAATCGCTTAAGGGGAGTATACATTGGAAAAAGGGAAATATAGGATCTCGTGATTTGGAGATAGGTTTACGACATTGAAACGGCGATTCAAACACTTCCAAATTCCAGATTATAAGACACCTCGTCCGCTTTTATGGCGCCGCGAGTAGCAGAGAGAAACGCAAGGGGTGCGATGTGATTGGAAGCGCCTACCCACGGTCTCGACTTGGCCTCGTAAAATAATTTGACTTCCAGATGTTTGGGCGCGGTCCCAAAATGGACTAGCACGTAGTGCATTCCCCCTTGAGGAAAAGGCCCGGTGAAATCATGACAGAGTATGTTTTAAACAGTCATGTATTGAACAAGGGACAATTGATGAAAAGGTTTGCAAAATATATCACAACAGACATTCTGTTTTACATGCATACTTTACGTCAGTGTCGTTGCTTATCATTGTCTATGCTTTGTTGAAGAAACAATTATTCCTCCAGGAAGCAAAGTCAAAATAATCTAATTGATATAATGTTTAATGACAGTCAGTGTTTCATTATCAAACATTTCAACTCACATATTCATGAAGAGCGTAACTTCAGGAATGGTTTGATTTCATAAAATATAATTATTTATTAGTTAAATTGCTCGCTTATATTTTCTGTGTAGTGCAAAGAACTAGTTCCAGCATAGTAAACGTTGAGCTCGATTTAATAGGAAGGCCTTTACCTCTTATTTATTCTTCTCGATTTTCACGAAGTACACGCCGATGGCGGCGAGAGTTAAAACAACATATTCCGGATCGAACGCTACAGTGACTAGGGAGTCGCGGGTTCAGTTCCCGCCAGATACCTGCCATTTAAGTTATTTGTTTCACATTAGCGAGTGTGTTGTCGCCAAACCGAATTCGCAGTTCTACAGCTCTGATCAGTTCCGTGGTTTCTCTGATCGCTTCCAAGCATCCGAGTAGACCAGAGCAGTACTCCAGAATATGGGGCACGGACCCTGCGCGATCCTTCCTTTACAATCCTGGCTCCGATCCTATCCCCATCACCGTCTCCATCCCTACGTCCGAGTGATGACCGATTATCCACCTTCGTGTGCCCCACCTACACTGATCTACACCTATTCAACTTGAAGTGGAGAAGGTACACAATCAAATTAGTATCAAACAAAATCATATTGAACAGACATTCATTTTGAGACCAAGCACTTTTAAATTCATTGATTGAAGTTTCCTGTTCGTGTTGTGAAAGTTTTATCGCGGGAGGTGGCGGTGTTCCTCCTCCGCTGGATTGTGAGATCCGGCACCGGATTGCACATCAGCTGGCGGAGAATTTCCAGTCTCAAAGGGAGAAGTCTCTAAGTTTCCGCGATAGATGTGGTGGTCTATAGTGAATGTAAGTTCAAGTGTAAGTAAGGAAGAGGAAGGATTGATCGCACGCGGTCCGTGGCCCGTTTGCTATGGTCCTACTCCGCCATTCACCAGGTATTGATCAGATAAAACACGGAAAACTACCGATTAGAGCAGCCTACTCCTAGAATTCTCTGGCACACAGCGTCTAAATTCAATCCCGCTACTTTGCCAATGTTCCGCCACCACAGGACTTTCCGACCACAGACACTACAGGGACACCGGCCTACTCTCATTAGTTAGATTTATCCCTAATGTTAGTTTTATCTTTCTGCTTGTCATATAACGAACTAGTTTTATTGGAGTTGTATAAATCTATGTCTAAATCGTATTTACTGAAACACGCCCAAATTTTGGTATTAATATGATCGCAGAATTACAATGGTACTCTTCAACTGTTGCTGTTAATAACTGCTTTAGTATTATGTGCCAATCTATTTTCAATGCATTTATTAATAAAGAAAACTGAATAAATATTGTTTTTAAGAATGTTTCTAACTTTCTCTAGATTTTTTGTAATGAAATTCTGTATTTGCCAAATGTATTCCAAAGTCTACCAGGTTGTATAGCATAGCCACTTTCTGATTTCTAGAATGTTTCGAACGATAATTCAGAACCCTTCGTAAGGGTGGTATCTTATACCAGTCAGTTATAATTGTATTTTCTGTAACTGTTAGTTTTTAGATTTAGAAACAGCAGTGGAAAAATTAGCTTTTAATGCCCAAGGTAATTTAATGCGCATAGCGCTCAAGCACTGTCGTCGTGTGAGGGCGCGCAGAGCATATGTCCCGTCAACTTCGATGCAGACGAACCACCGGCTTTCTCTACACCGGCCTCACCCCCCCCCTTAACCACAGGCACACATCAGCTCAGCACGGTTTTAGACGAAGATTCGAACCGACGCAAGTCATTAATACGTCCTGGTCATGAGAGTACTATGCCTTAGCGCTCTCGGCTAACTCGGCATCCATCAATCAGGAATGAAAAACATGCACTATGTTTCATCTCCCTCTATTGATGAAATACAATTTGCAAGTTAGTACAAAATGTGCAAATATGAGTTAACGAGAAACGGTTACATCTAAGTAACAGGGGCATTAGAGGGTTTAATTTAGCTAATTCTATGTAAGTTGTTATTAAAAGTTAATATTGATGGTTTCGAGGAATGTGTCTAGAATTTCTTAATTTTATTTTATTTATTTTCAATTTTTAGACTCTTAATCTCAGTTTGAGAATGATAATTCTCAACATGATTCAGTTTAGTGTCAATTTCCTTGTTTTCATGACCAAATTGATCTCAATTTGCAGTTGTACAGAAAATGAGAATCATTGACTAACGTTAGAGAATTGTCAATATTGTTAAAACATTCACGAAAATACTGAATATTACTTCATATTAAGAAGAAGAACATAATTTAGTTCATGAATCAATATAAAAACGATTACAAATACAAATGTTAAAAGAAAATATTACATTTTAGAGTGTACAGAATAGAATTTACGTGCAATTCAGTGACAAATATTATCAGAATAAATTTGGTTAAAACCATAAAAGTTACTTAATAAATCCATAAGTTTCACTTCGCATGACAGGTTCGTGTGTTCCTCTTGTATATGCAAACCTTGCTACACAGCAATTGCACGGGTTGTCACTTTATAAGGCGAGTATAGTTAGTTATAAATTTAGTGTTGTTATTGTTTGACAATTATTACTATTTCCTGGTGAATAACCATATTTCTTATAAGATGTTTTTATTATAGTGTTTTCTGTCAGATAAATTGTAAATATATGTAATGTCTTAAATATATACTATATCTGAATTAACTTCCTTTTGTGAAATAGAACACTGTCATTTTTTACACGAATTCTAGGTCTTAAAAAGACAAATTTAGCAATACTACTTTTGTTGGTAATTTAATAAATAATATTAAACACTAATGAGGTTTAAAATTCGGCATAAGTTTAAAATCCAGTTTAAGTTTGACAGTTCGCGGTGCAGCAGGATTTCTAAACATTTCCATGACTTCTATCGTTCGCCGGTTCAAAACACTGCTGATTAAGATGACTAGAGCATGTTTTGACCTCTACATGACAATCGACACCGTGGTACACAAGTAAAAATGAGAAAGTCTAAAAATCGCGAAAAAATACTCTTGTCATATGCCGGGATTGAATGGTGTAGAGATTTCACAGCAGGGATTTGTGGCCCTGCGGCGTGTCGTTTCTGAGGTCAGTAACCTACAAACTTTTAGAAATTTGTGACCATTTATGTTGGCATCAATAACGTAATTTTAATTTTTTTAAATTCATTTTATAAATGGTTTATGGCAAGTTCACGGGTACATACAGGGAAAATTGGATATTTACATTTAAACAAATATTTAGTATCAATATCTCTATTACTGAAAAATTTCCAACTGAGTTGAATACGCCCTTGCCCGGGAATAGCGCGATTTTCACAGTGAAGTATAGAAAAGTTTGTTTTTTTTTGCTGCCATTCGGAAATGTGCCGAAGCCGATCAATGCACAGACAATGGGCCCGCCGTGTGAATTAACGCATAATTATTAAACACGCGATTTTGATATTTGCTGCAAAGTGTAATTTTGCAAAGACTTCCGCCAACACGCATGACATAAGCATGAATATGACGGTGCTATTAATGAGAATTCACCAGTAATTTTCTTGTACTTCAATTGATTGTTTTAGGCGAAATGTGAATTTGTGTCGAAATGGGAACGAACTTATGTTGTTCGACTTTTTGCCGTCAATCTTTTTTTTTTGTGCGTGTGTTATAAACCTACAAAACATTAATACTGAGTACTCAGCGTGTGAAAGGAAATGCTATTTGCCGAGAAACGTTTTGTTCCTTCGCAGCTTCTTCTTGACGATTTCTCTTTGTGGCGTCCATAAGATTGGGCTTATAATGAGACAAAGCTTCAAGTAGAGATCTAAGTATTGCCAAACAAATCGACTTTTCCATACAAACGAAGAAAAATGTCAATTTGTGGAATGCAAATTCTGTATCGCCCGCGGCCTTACGTTTATGCCCAATGTTAGGCCTCCATGAATGACCTTAGCGCCCAGTTGTCGGGTAGAATTGCAGTGCTCTTTATAAATGACACTAACGACCCCGAACGAATCTACAACAGAGTTTTGCGTCTTAAAAGTACATAAATAAGTTTGCGGTGAAATAAATGCTGCTACGAGAAAACTTCCTGTAGAAATCTATGCTTCTAATAACAAAACGTCAAAGGAAATAACTTTATAGAAGGGGTTATCTTTTACTATAGACTAAAATATATTACTTGTTTAGCTGTAATATATGTATATATAATATTACCTACACATTTCTAATCAAATATTTCACAATTGAATACATTGTACAAGATGTCTCTATCCATTAAAATGCAAGAGTTCTTGATAAAGAGTTCAAAATAATTTGTTCTGTTTGTAATGATTATGAAACAATAAATAATAATGAAATAATTATGAAATACTGAACAAAAATAATGAAACAATTATAAACCTAAAATACAATATACAATGATAGATACGATCGACTCAATACCACACTGGGGTGGACATTCCAGCGAATTGATGAAATAAGTCTCTGGACATGAACTGGAAGAGGAAAAAGACTGGAATAAGAATCTGGAAAAGGAAGAAGTTGAAGGCCACCTGGCCAGCAGATGGAGGAATACGACAATGATGCTTTGTAATAAAGGCGAAGATTGGGGAGATCAAAGGATAAGGTTGGTGAGTTTATGGGATGGTGGTCTTACATGATATATTCATTCGCGTGTTACGGAGAACACTAATAAGAATGTAACGATGTTCTCGATATGAAACAGTATGATAAAGACGAATTCCCTCTGTGGACAGGCACTTGGGATGAGACTCTCTAATAACAGATTTAATCAAACCGATCTCAATCTGTACAATTTCGCCTCTTCAGTTTTTATCTGCCCAGAAAGTGTGCTTTAGACATGATTTCATCATAAGGCTTGGTATAAGGACGAGAGGCAGTTTCCGAAGTTTGTTCACCTCTTTGGGAGAATTCATTGTTGTTGCACTTAAGATGTATTAGATAAATAGATTAAATAAGATAATTAGATAAATAAACGTCAGTTAGAAATTCTCAGAATTCCTTCTTACTAATATGCGATGTTTCTGTCTGTATGGTACCCTGTATTCGATTGTGGTTCGATTGACTGATTATTTCGTGTTTCCGGGCTCGTGGATTTATCGTAATTAGTTTCATAAGTATAATGCGTGCTTTTAACACAGGAGTTCACAGGAGTTCACACAAGTTCTTCCCCCGCTCGATGGCGAGATCCAGCGCTGACCTACATGTGAGCTTGCGCTGTTTTCCTTTTATAGGCATCTCTCACAAATGGGGTACCGCCTTAGCCGAGGCAAGCTACAAATGTAAACTCCCGACACGTCCCCGACATATGTGGTAGTGTAGTGCATGTAAGTGTGAGTGTAACGCGTGAGGACAGGTCAAGGAGGAAGGGAGGAAAGATTGCACAAGGTTTGTGTCCAGTTTGTTAGGATACTGCTCCGGCACTCGTCTGGTACTGATAGGAGAAACTACGAACACTACCGATCAGAGCAGCCGGCCGCTAGAATGGTCCTCCATAAAGCTGTTGAATTCGACTTAGCTATCTCGTAAGTGTCGAAAATCCTGCCACAGTCGTGACTCGAATCCTAGGATCTCTCGATCAGACACTGCAGTCACATCAGTTGGTCCGATGAGTCAACTGAACCTGTTTGGATTGTCCAATTTGTGTTGATGTTCGCTTTAAAATAATTAGTTTTCGCTTTTAATGATCTATGATTAGAGTTTTACATGTGACGGCTGAGTTGTGTTAATGTGGACAGAAATTGCGACATTGTATAATTTAGAAGAATTATAGGAACAAGGACAAGAACCAAAACTACATAACGGTACGATTACTCAGTGTTATATAATGTTATTTCCAATATAGTTAAGAGAGAACGATCTGTGAAAGTTGTTGTAACGGACTGAATTAGGAAAAGAACTGTGAAAGGGTAATAATCTGTGAAACCTTCAAGTGTAAAAGTGAATATGTGTATAAATGCTCAAGGGTTTAATGAAATGTTACCATCTGCTAGCATGTGTTGTTTTAGTACACACTAGTTTCCACTTTCAAATCAAAAGCAGGCGAAACGTATGGACAAGTTTCCATTGGACCACGGCCTTCAAGCCCGGAAACAACTGATTTTGATGTGGAAACCGGCCGTGAAAGTCTACATTGTATGTTAGTTTCCACTTTACTCATCCAGAATATTTGGTGCCTATAACAAGCTAAGGAATGATGACTTTTTAAAGATATATAAGAATCCATTGACATCAACGCCGTAAATGTGTTACTGCTAAATATGATATTAGCCCCAGAGGTACACCAAACAGTTTTAAGATAAAAATGCAGAATTTCCTGCATTTCTGCATAACTCAGCAGGTGCACACGCAATATGCAACACATATTACACTGAAAAACATGCTATCATCCAGCTTGGCTCGAAAACGGTTTGTTCGCACGCATTTTTGTCGGTATTTTAGACTGCAGGAGGCCGAAGTATGTTTTGTAGAACTCGATGATAAACGAGAAGTTTCTGTTGTATTTTTTTAATTTTTTTTTTTTTTTTTACATTTTGAGAGGATTAGCTCTTTTTGGTGCTCAATGTTGTAGCACGGATAGATAGAGATGTACAGAATAGAGCTCTGAAAGGCGTGCCATTTGCTCGCTTGAACTCGCTCGAGCGTTTCAGCCTCGGGGACCGTGTCCTTGAGCACCCTGCGGTCGCTGGCGGTGGGCTGGTTCACGCGCCCGCGGCGGGAGTGGCGGCGATTTCCAGGCATTGGAGCCTCGGCCTACGCAGGGAGCGCAATGTGATCGGTCACGTTTACAGGGGCCGTGGCTTCAAAAGCATATTAGGAGGATTATGAAAGCTTACATTCGTCTGGGGATGGCGTCGTAACACTGAAGAAATCTAAAAAAGATAAGAAATCTAAAAAGAATTAGGATAAGAGGAAGAGACATTACACATTGTTTGTGAAATCACAAAACCTTTCGACAGATTTGAGAGGTTTGTGTGTAAAAGAACATCTTTTTTCGCGAGAAAACAAGAAAAACATTAAATATTCAGAGGTTTTTTCAAACTTCTTTTATCGGTGACACCTTTTTTGTTTTGAAATATTGGAAAACGAATAACGGTGACAAGTAAAGTGGAAATTGAAAAAAGTATATTATTATTATTATTATTATTATTATTATTATTATTATTATTATTATTATATTTACGTTATTATTACTACTGACCTCCGTAAATAAACTTAATTCCGCTATCTGTAACGGAATTTTAGGGTTCACACTTCAATTAACTTCGTTGAATACTGTATTATTTTCACTTAATTTAGAAACGTTTCTAATAATTAAGTGGTACCAGACAATGATTTTTTACTCTTTCAATTTAGCAGCAGCACGTCATAATGATTCTTCATACAGAATGATAAAATTTTTTAAAAAATATTAGAAATCGTGTATTCCTGTTTAAATGTTTCAGTTACTGAATTATTTATTTTTATTATTTTTATTCGAAGTGTAATATTTGCATTAGTATAAACTGTCCCATTTTTTCATGCCCACATCTCCTTAATTTAGCATACAGTCATCGTCCATGTTTTAGCTCGTATATACACATCGCCTCATTGTGGCCCCCTTGCCCGTTGCCGTTCTACGCAAGACTAGCCTGAGTAGTTCCCTCGTACCGACCCACGGATACTCGGCTTTCAAGGCCAAGCATATTTTGCTCATTGAGTCGCGGCGAGGAAATCCTGTCCTTCTGGCCTGACCTCCAGGGGATTTTCTGCAAGCTGCCGCCATGCTCGAGCAAAATTGTCTCGTGCAGTACACAATCTTGAAATCTACGTAAAAGAAATTTACTATTTAATATTTTATTTTTTAAATCTCACGAGTCTAAGTATTTTTGATTGGTTCATAATAAATACTCTTTGTTGCTGTTTGTAAATAAACCCTTAGCAATATTTAAATATTTACCCACGAACAACTTGGCACTTTAATTGCTTTAATTTATTTATCGTCAAAAATGTGTAAGCTAAATGATGTATGGAGAGTTTACAATGTGCATATGTTTTCTTGAGCTCCAGAATCCTTACCCATCTGTCATACTTCGTTGAATAATGAATAAATGTGTCGTAGTTGGCAGCCTTCAAAATTTAGTACTTGTAGATCCCGTGAATTAAAAAATGGTTTTCCTCTGCAAACGAACTACTAACTTGATTGTAAAGTATTGCGGAAAAATAATGAGCTCCCCCCACCACCACCACCACCTCATTTCTCCGGCATCCAACAAACAGAAAGCTCAAGAAAACACGCGCAGATGGTGAAATTTTCATTTAGACGGTCCAAAAGGAACTACCTCAATATTTTCTCACTGGTCATTGGCTCAAGTCCCGTTCCACTGTGGAGCTATTTTCACTTATAAAACAATGTTTTACAAACTGTAGAACGTTTGTAGGGATGCCACTTACAGAAGAGATTTTTGGAGTAGCATTTTGAATTCCAAGCAATTGGACTCTACTAGGTGAACACATCCGTCCGTGTGTAGTGTCCGCGTACATGTGGCCTTGAAGTGGAGAGCAGAAGGCGGCTGAGACAGCGGCAGAGACAAGGGCGGACGCCTGCTGAGATAAGGGCGCAATGAAGAAACGGCAGCCGCTGCTTCTGCGTACTTGGTCACGCGCCGAGCGCCGCGAGAAGCTAGCAACGGCCTGCCCATAATGGTCCCGCTCTTGTGCCCCGTCCGGGCACTGACGCCTTATCTCACAATCCCAAAAATGTCTGCAGAGTAACATGGGATGACAATAATAATAATGATGATAATAATAATAATAACAATAATAATAATAATAATAATAATAATAATAATAATGCAGGTTCGAGTCCCGCGTAGACATGGTCGTATTTGTGATTGTCCCTTCACACATCATCATCCTGTCTCACTCAACAACCTTGTCTTACTTAGTCTTGCTGCAGAAAAACACGTGCAACAAGACTTTTTATTACCTTTGTTCTAAAATTATAGAAAAATTGAAAATTTTAATTTTTCGTAGATTTTTAACTTAATAATTTAATTTGTTTAAGTTCGCCAGTTTTTAAATATAAAATATATCACTAAATTCCCTACCTTTTATTGTATGATTGTGCAAAATTTCAGAATGGGATATGAATAAATATTGTTGCAATAAATTAACTTTCCCAATCGAACATCCGGCATATGTGGAACAGCGGCATTCGGGAATATGGGAAACGGCTGCGGCAGCCGTATGAAGTCAAATGCACTCAGACTATTTATTATTAAAATGAGGATGTTAGGAATGAGTAGTAGAAACTGTAGAAGTAATGGTTGAAGTTAATATTCATTCATTCATTAATAAAATTGTACAAAAGGTAATAAAATAATAGATCCACGTAAGTGTATTTTTGTATAACTAGTTTCACTTTTTCATACCTGGATTTCAAAACGTCACATTTTTGTGGTCATCAATTGTCAACAACATAAAGTGAATACCACTAACATTTTTTTGCTCACTCAAATAATTTCTGTGGTGTCATAATTGGATTATGAAATGGCTGCAGATTTTCTCGCATAGCCAATAGTTTGTTGGTGGTGTCGCCATTACTAGGCCCTTTCCCACGGGAAGTAGTGAAGATATGCCGTTCAGAATTCACACCAAAATCTTTTTACATAAAATAACACACTTTTTTCGGTTTATATATTGCACACTTGCTTCGTCAGAAAAATACGTATATTACTTTTTTCAATATTACCTACTTCAACTTCTAGAAATTCACTCAAATGTTTCTGGAAGAGGTGAACTGTATTTGATCTATGCTTTAGGCTTTCAGTAATTGTTATTACACTTTTGTGCGTTAGATGATTGCTATATTTGAAATATATAACAGAGGGATGAAGTGTAGCCTGGTTCTTTATTCCAATGTGCTCTTTGAAATGAATTTTGAATGACCATGGAATAGGACGTCACACGTCTAAAGTTTTTCTTCTTATACCTATCACTATGATTTTTGAGATTGAATGTATTAAAATGAATGTAGTGTATTAGGTATTTGATATTACTCATTGTGTTTACAGTCTAACCCAAATTATGTAAAACACGCAGTTAACATAGTTTACACTTCCTGCACATAGACACAGCCCAGTATAACAAATAAAATTGGATCTGCCGGACAGTGCAGGGTGTCTCGTCCTGACGCGGCTGTAGTGGGACCGAACTCACGAAAAATTAAACAAATATTGGCAGAAACCATAACGAGGGCGCTCATCTGGATTTCGAAGATAGGCCTCTTTGTTTACTTCTGGTAGAGCCGTATGAATTGACCGCGCTGGGTCCGGCGACGACAGAATGAGGACTTCATTTTCAGAGCCAGTTACCAATAACAAACAAAAAGAACATTCCTCTAAAGCTGTAGGCTTAAAAATAACCTGTTGTCGTACCTAGACATTTAAAAATGTTTTAAGATTATGCAAACGCCACGTTTCATTCCGATCTCCATTGTTCGAAGTAGTACTAATAATGAAACATCCCCACAGTAGACTATGTGGCGGCACACGCATTCAATTAATATTTTTAATTATGTTATTTATTAATATACTAATTTGAAGTTTTGCACATTTGAAGTTCCTTAAATTGACAATATAAAATTATTTTTTAAATGAAATTTTATTACTGTGAAATTTGTAAAATTGATTTTTTTTCATTAATTGAGATTTAATGAATCGTTGATATTTAACAATTAAATCCAACTATAAATCGCCTTAAATAACTGTGTTTTAGCTTTTATTTGAGACTAATATTAGTTCTGTACGATAAATGTGGCAAGAGAAATCAGCTTTTTTATTTGTTTGTGCGCTGGGTTTTTCGGAAAATTTCAAGCAGCATAAATTCCAAAATAATTAAGTTAAATTTTAACAAAAATATTTACTAGGCTGTCCGGGTGACGCCGCGTCCATGGCGAAGGTGCCGACGTTTCGGTCGCCATTCTGCGACCTTCCTCAGGGCGTATTGCGCCAAAGGTCGCAGAATGGCGACCGAAACGTCGGCACCTTCGCCATGGACGCGGCGTCACCCGGACAGCCTAGTAAATACTGACCCCGGCCGCGGAAGCCTACGCTCTCATTTAACAAAAATATTTAAACCTCTTTTAGTTCCCCTCAGAACACATGCAAGACGTTTCAATGAATTTCGAACACCTAAGGTAAAACGGTTTTCGATTTCACGAGGAATGGCTCTTGTATACGAAACATATTTTGATTTTGGGGAGGGGGGGTACTTTACATGAAGCTTCAACAGTTTCAAAATATTTTTAAAGAAGGGCTCCAAATTTTTGGATTAAACTTCGGCTTTGGATGCGTAAAAAACGTTTGAGAGAGTGGTGCAGGACTTATTTTCGTTGAAATCCCTGATTTTTCGAAAATTATAAACATTTAATTTTCTTTTCCGCGTCTTCCTAGAAATACAATATTGAAGACAGAATTTTTCCTGAATTAAATTTGTTCTGTACAGACTGATCTTGAAATAAGATCAGTTTCAATTTTTCGAAAATATGACTGGTCTTTGCACAATTTTGTGTAATTTTTTAAACAGTTTTTTTTCTCAAAAACTATTCCAAATTTATTCTTTAAATTTTCTCTTCGCATGTTTCTAACGACGGCAAAAACTGTTGCTAGTCTCAATTTAACATTTCACATTCACATGAAATTTAACATTGCAACACTACAAAATTGAAAATAGAGATTTTTGTCTTAAACAAAAGTTCTAGAAAGTCTGCTCTTTAAAAAAGTTAATGTACTTTTTTTACGAAACGAGCAGTTTTCTTGTAATTTGTGTTGGACACTAGTGCGAATTATTAAAAAAATAATTTTCTCAAAAACCGCTCCGAATATTTTCTTCAAAAAAATGTTCCTCGGAAAGAACAGAGAACATTTAAAAGAATGTGGCAGGAATAATTTTCGTTGAACACTGAATAATCGAAAATCGCAAATTTAGAATTAATGCGAAAAAGTTTGTGTTGTTGTAGCACCCCTAATTTTAGTTCAAATCAAAACTGACAATTTTTGGAGTACCCTTGTTCGTTGGTACCTCAGGCAATCATAGTTACCTTTCACAACGCACGATTTTGCATAGTTTTCTTTCAATTTCTGCACGCATTGAAAATAAGTAATAGAAATTCTACATAGCATCATGACGTGAATCAACAATTTAAAAAAACATTTTCCATATAAATGAAAAAATGAGATTGCAAAATTATAATTTTGATAATTCTTTCCTTAATGAAATCTATTTTAAAGCAATAGATTTTTAAATAAGGTCATGTACAAATTTTTGGAAGAAAACGAGTATTTTTCGCGTAATTTTGGCTTCAAATAAAGAAAATGTTTAATTATTTTTCTCAAAAACTTTCATTTTTTATTATTTAGCAAAGCACGCTCGACAATGGTTCAAGTCACATTTTCAATGAACTCTCTGAACTTTCGAAAACTACAAAAGTTACAAATATGGATAGAAAGTATGTGCCCTTTTAGTACCGCTTGTTTACTTTTCCACCTACGTAGTACAGGAAATGTATTTTAATGCTGGCAATTAGCAATGTCGAGATTTGACGGAACACCTTTTAGGAGTTCCTGGTAACGAAGAAATGTTTTGTTTTTTTTCCAAAATGTCTACCCGCCTGTCAGATTGTCTTTCCGTCTGTATGCCCATCTGTCTGCCCGTCTGCCCGCCTGTCTGCACAAGTGACTTTCAGGGACCCTATGTGTTGTCGTGGCTCCTATAATGAATGGGGCAATCAAATATTTTTTCATTAGACAATAATATCTAACGAAATTCCACGGCATTGGAACAGACCTGGGGTTCACCTGGACTGTATTTATAGTTAGTATTGACAATCCACCACCGGCGAGACTCGAGCTCTTGGACCTATGTCAGCCTATGTCAGGACCTCCGTCAGCAACGCTGCAGGGGCAACGGTAATGGTGCCACTGAACCATCTTAACCTAACGGCCAGGCTTGTGGGATAGATTCCCCAGTATTGTATGTTTATTTTCACTTTGTAGTTAAGGAATTCTAGTTGGCAAAGGAAATCGTCACGTACTTGTATAACCATCCTTCACCTTTTCATAATTGTTCAGGAAAATCTAGTATATGTTCCATATACTTGTACATATCTCGCTAAGTGTATGTATAAATATAACACAAGAAGGAAATATCCCTCCACAAAGCAGTACTCATTGTGGAACGGGGAAAAGTAACGAACTTAACTTACATAACAGAAGTACTACAAACATTAAACCTGTGAGAGTACTAACATATAACAGGATGTTCAAGTTGTACCGACCTTTTTTTATTATCCTCTTGGATCCTTTTTTGTACGTTGATGTTTTCGGACATTCAATTTTGCTGAGTGTTAAGCATTACTTTTTCTTTGACGTTTGTACTCCGTTCTGACGTAGTTCGCCACCTATTTTACGCATCGTGCGACAAGTGAATTAGCGCTGTCTGCTTCAGAGTAAATACCAACTATTCCGCGTCTGTACGATTCCCTTTCTCATTTAGTGCAACGCTCTCGTGACAAAATTGCGATAGCCACATCGGGCACGGCTTGATGCGCGTAGTTTGCGTGTGCTATTGGAGTTGACAGCGTGGCTGCAGCAATTTATTCAGAGCCAAACAACTGGCTCGCACACAAAAGGTTTTCAAACGAATTTTGATTACTACCACATATCGTGTTTGCATGTGCAACACATTTGTAAAAGAATTAAAACCGCATCGAATGTAAAGTGTGATTCGACAATTCATTTAAACTATCAACATTTGAACAACTTCTAAGATGGACTACAGATTGACATATTGTAATGATTGTATTGATCTCATTCAAAATGTTAAAATTAGTTTATTTAGTTTCAGGCTTGATAAAGCATGTTATGTACAGGAAGCGTGAAAGGAGTACTGGATTCAAATAATACATTTCTTATATGATATAATGCCACATTTCTTCTAAACGAAAATGGCGAAAATAAAAAATAACTAAATATCGTTTCGTTAAAAAACCAACAAAATGAAATCCCTATAAAAAATATAAATACTCTTGCTCAAATATAGTCACTCTATAAACAAAACCTTGTCTTTGTGTCTTGAAGTGTTTCTTCTGAGATGCTTCACCTCGTCGGTGCAGACACAACGTTTCTCCATAGGTGCGGAAGCAGGAAAACGATTCGTCCCTGAAAGTTCACCCAAGAGCAGCACACGGTCCCAACGGAAATCCCCCAAACGAACTCATCGGCTTGCCAGGCGGCCCACACCGGAAGTCCTAGGGTTTAGATTTATTCAGTCCAAAAAACAGTAAAAACTGTATTTGACGTACGGGGGAGAAGTTCATCTGCGCACGTTTTCTTGAGTTCCAGAATCTTTTCCCATCATTTTAACTATAAATAGTTGAAATATGTGTAGAAGTTTATAATAAATAAATAAAAATTTATTTATTTAGAAATGCTATCGTGTGAGTGGGTAGATTTTTAATATTTTATCGTTTCCTGGGTCTTTTCTCAATGGGAGTTTCTTTATAATAGTTTTAACTTTGCCGGGGCAAATAAATTTATTTTTTTGCGAAACAGTGTAATTAGTGGATGTAGCCAGGCGTATAATATTATTAAGATCTGGATGTGGTGGGGTATTATTAGGAGTGAATGTTTGCTCAAAATGATTGGCCATTGCTTCTACTTTGTCAATAGGTGCGAACTTTTTCCTCATCGAGTGCGCAAGGGTAGATGTGTGTTTCTCTTTTAAAATATATGTTTAGTAAATTGCCAGAGTGTATTATTAGTTGTATTAAGAGATTGAATTGGATTATTATAATTTGAATGATTGTCGTCAGTTATTGCTTTTTGGGTTATTACATTTAACAAACTTTTTATTGTGGTAATCTTGTAATACACCAAAGTCATCTTGATTTATGGTTGGTGTTTATTATATCCAAAATGGATTTAGGAAGTTTGAATTTTGTGGTTACATGCTATTAAGTGATTGGTCCTTGTTAAGTGATTTAATTGTACTAATAATAAGATTATTTAGTTGTATTCATTGTTATATTTCTACGGGGAATTTTAAATTTTTAAATTAGGGGGTTTGTTTATTTATAGTATTTTTAAATTTATTCCAGTTGATGTTTTGCGTGTGCAGTACATAGGTGGGAATGTGCGGAGGAGGGGTTTGATGTGTAGGTGATCTAAATCTAGTTCGAAATGAGGAAATGAGTGAAAATTAGATCGCTCATGATTTTAAACATCATGGGACCTGTCATATTGGAGGTTGTGCATCCCCAGCTTGAATTTTTAGCATTTAGATCACCGATTTACAATACGGGTGTGTTTTATTGAATTAATGCAGTTATATTTGTATGATTTATATTACTTTTCAGAGGTATGTACGCTACTATAACTGTTATCAGTCTATTGCTTAATAGGACCTTGATTGCGATCGTTTCCAATCCGGGAGTACATGTGAGGTTGGTTTGTATGTATGGGATCTTTTATGAATTAGTATTAATACGCCACCGCTATTTTGGTTTTGTCTACCATTTCTGATTACATTGCATCCCGGTATGCTGGAAGAAATATTTGGATAAATTTCAGCTATGCAAGAAATTTTTATTAATTTGTCATTTAGAAATTGTGTTAATTCTATTTTTGTTGTTAATGCCCTTGCCATTCCAATTCAATAGATTTATTATTACTTTCCCAAATACGTACGTATGTACGGATAATGTACATAGTATAGGGAATGTAATAGGAGGGTTATGTAATGCTGCGGAAAATCGATTTCGAGATTTCAAGGGAACTACACGTTTTGGGGTTCCCAGGTACGGAAAAAGGGTATTTTTCAAAACGTGCGTCTGTCCGTCCGTCTAGTGTCTGTGAACACTATTAGAGTCTAAACCATACGTAGGATTCTTTTCAAATTGAATAAATCCGTGTCAACCTGGCTCGAGTCGAATCTTTGAAATTTTGAAAAATACTTTAAAATTTGGGAGTACTTTACATGAAGCACTCCGGACATTTTCAAAATCTTCTCAAAAACAGCACTAAATTTTTTCTTTGAATTTCTTGTAAGAATGGAGTAAAATGCACTTATCGGTGGAATATATCCAATTTTCGGGTTTAACTATGAATTTTTGAAAATTTCAAAATTTCAATTTTTTTTCGAAGTCTTCTTACAACTACAAAATAGAAGATAGAGATTTTTCTTTCAAATAACATTTGCTCTCCATATTAAGTTCTTTCATTAAGGTAATATTTATTTTTTTGAAAATTTCAGTAGTTGTCACGCAATATTGAGAGGAATATGTGTAATTTTAAAAAATTACAAAATTAAGATTACAAAAAACGGCTCTAAATGTTTTTTTTAACTTTTGATAGGGATAATACTAAATGTACTCCATAAGATGACATAGACGCAATATTGTTCAATTTTTAATTTTTCAAAAACTACAAAATGTAATTTTTTACTTGTGTCTCACGTCATTAATTATTATTACACATTATTATTACAAATTATTATTACACATTATCGGCGATTTGTCCACATTATCATATTTATGAGTACATGTGCTTTAAATAATGTCAGGTAAAGTTACTCGAAAACGCAATCGTATTCAGTGAAAACTAACTCAAAATTCCGCATTTTCAGAAACGCTCAAATGCCATTTTCTCAAAAACGGTTACAAATATTTTCTTCAAACTTTTCTAATGGATAGTGATAATTGCAATCTTTAATGTGACATTAAGTTCGTTTTTTTCTGTTTTTTGTTTTTCAAAAATTATACAATTTGTTTTTTGAAAGATCTCTTACGCTGTTAATATGCACATTTCTAGCAATTCGTAAACACTATTGTATTTGTGAGTTAACGTGCTTCAAATTATTTCAAATGAAGGTTTTTGAAAATAAAAATTTTCCGTGAAAAATAGGTGCAAATTTCGAATTTACAGTAGAGTTTGAGCGCCATTTGCTTAAAAACAGCTCCAAATTAATGAAAGAAAATTGTCATTTAGACTATGTTTTACTGTTTTTTTAATATTCTCAAAATAATATTTCCGTTCTACTAGGAAATCGAAAATTAAGAAAACTTTGAAAAGAAATGTTCTTTGGGCGGCGATAGATGGCTGCTGGCAAGAGTATGTGGCAAGTTCGTACAGCTAGCTGAAACCAAAGGAAATAAAAAAAAATACGGGAAAGTCTGTGTCATTCTGTAGCACCATTAGTTTCATTATGGCGTTGTCATGTCATGATTATTGATAAAAAGTTATGTGAGTGAGTTTTGAACATTATTGATTATTGTTGGGATGATGGTGTTAATGAAGTTTATTATATGGGAAGATATTAGAGTTTATTAATTTGTGTATGAATATATTAATGTTGTTATTAGCGTGCATTTTGTGTTGTGGTATGTTTTGATTGGACTAATTAGGTCTTGGTTGCGAAATTGGAGTCTAAGTGAAATATGGGATATTGTTGGTTGGAGAAAGGTATGGAAAGTTTTTTTTGGGAATAGTGGAAGTTTATGTCTATTAATAGTTTCTGAGTTATTTATTTCATTTCTTTTGGATTTTGATTCCACGCTTTTTGTGGTAATAAGGGCACTGTTCTGTTCGAAAGTCAGCTCGATGAGCCCCCTTGACAGTTTACAAATAGGAGGAACACTTTTCTGAGGACACTTTGCCGATTAGTGATCTCCAGGGCAATATTTACAGGCTATTACTCGGTTATTGTTGAAGTCTGTTGAGAATTGATTTGTTAATTGCATTTTAATTTTTCTGTTGAACTCGGATATGTTTGGCACACTGTTTACATTGATAAGTGAAATTCTTATGATTTCATTATTCTATGGAGCACTTTCATTTACGTAGCTGGATCTGCTTTCGTTTTCGGTTAGTTCGTCTAGAGGGGCGAATCTGTTACTCACTAGCACTGAGTATGGATCTAGATCACTGCTAGTGGATTTTTTATTTGGTTGGGAGCTCGAATCCGAATCACTGTTATTGTAACTTCTTTTTCCGAAGTTAGAGTTTATGCCGGGGTCGTGATTGCTGAAGGAGGCCTTATTCGGTACATTAGGTACATTGCTCAGTAATGTAGATGAATCAAGTTTCACTGCAGAAGATTTGTCGGCAACAAAAGCCAGGGTACGATAAGAAATATTTTGGTGATATGAAAATTCTCGTAGATTATAATGGAGACAAAATATCTTGTTAGTACATTGAGGAATTTCATAGAGTTCGAAAACATGAAGGACTAAGTCCAACAAATAAAATTAATAAAAATCATGTTAACTAGAAAACTCCAGAAAGAAAGTGTACTTTCCAGGACAGGTTTTAAGTAATTAAGTTGCCAAATCTTTATATTATTTGAAGGGTTTTGATGTACACAATATATAACCAAAGCTTTCTCGATTTTTCGCAAGAAAATAATTTGTTTTAAGTGGTTAAATGGGTTTTATAAAATAGCACTGACGTTAACTGAACTATTTGAGAATCATATCACAGGAACAGCAATTGAAAATATTAAAAAACTATAATATCATAAAAACTATAATTTTGAGGGTTATCAAATCTTTCGCATAGAATGCAGCAAAAATATTTTAAATGTAATACTGCTACAAAAGTAAAATTGTTACATAATAAAGAAAAAAATTTCAAAAGGATGCGAAGTTGTGCTTCTTAAGGGTAATGATTGGATCGTTTTCTGAATGAGGCAATAGCGTAGGTGAGTTTGATCTAAAAACTTCATCTCAGCAGTTAATAAGTAAGTCTCAGAAAAACAGAATTATAGATTATGTTTTTTCTTAGAATTTTCCAGCGGCTTTATAAAAACCCTATTGATACTAATAAAATACCAAAAAAGTCTTCTTACAAGTATTTTTACGTAATGAGGCACGCACACGTAAATTCTTTCCGTCGTTAGTAACAACTTTTCGCTGATACGAAAACAATCGAGGCACCAGGCCCCTGGGAGCACTTCTTTGTCATCCTTGAGATAATCAGTAGGTTCTAAATAGAAGCGTTTCCTCAAAACATTGCCCTCCCCCGACAAAGTCCCCAACAAACTCCTCAGTCAAACAGGGCTGTACCAGATATCCTCAAAGAGTGCAAAAACAAAATTCCATGACAATTTTATTTCGTTGGGGAGGTGTACGTGTGTCTGCCTCCCTCCCCCCGCCCACGAGAGCAACACCTGTGTAAATGAGTGCTGAGAGTTTACTGCGTAGAGTTCGCGTGAGATATCTTCGCAATCAAACAATTTTTTTTCAATCGGATTTTAACGGTCGTCCAGTGTACTGATACGGCAGTGCGGCGCGTCGCCTCGCGTCGTCTCGTGTCGCATCGCGTCCGCCTCAACCGCCCAGGCGTAAGGCCCGCTGCCCCCCCCCCCCCCCCCCCGGCTTGCCACCGCAGCCGTGCGCCTCGGTCTGCTCTGCCTGCTTTACGTAAGCGGTGGCGTGACGCGCCGCCCCGCCGCAGGCCCCCCCACTCCCTCGACGCTCGCGGTGACGCCACGCCGCCGTCGCCACAGCTCCAGCCACAGCCATACGCAACACTCTTCCTCTCGCGACCTCGCACTTCATTCACGTGCCATGGGCCTTCGTTCTTGTTTGCTTTGTGGACATGCAGTATCTTCGTGCGTCGTTTCACAAGTGACGTAAGCTGAAGGTTATTGCTCATGTAGTACCAACAGTCCATTCTTCCTATTTAGCACCTAGGCCGGTAATTCGGTTATTATTATTATTGCGTGTTAGTATTCGTATGCATGGTGTTCTTTGTTCGTACCATCCACATTATAGGGCGACTAAATAAGATGACCACACTCAGAAAACAGTATCTCTATTGAATCAAACTTTCTGGAAACATGAAAGTAGCCATAAAACGAAAACTCTTTCTTCCTAACAAAGGTGTTTGCAAATGAACACATTAAAATTACTTTCGACAACAATCAACTTCATGTCATTCAATGTAAGCATGGCCATTATTTCCGGTAACGGTTATTGATGTAGCCAAGATGAAGCTGTCACTGTCGTGGCGAGCCCAGCACTCGTTCTCGCTATTTTAAATAAATTAAATGCATTGGCAAAATTACTTTAAATACCTGAAAAAATAACTCCCAACGTCGTTTAAAATACTCTGTAAATAAATCATGTCATTTGTATTTCCTCTGAATTATATTTCGTTGTTTTCCCATTTTGAGTGACTTGAAAACTGAACCTAGAGTATAGGAATTTTTTGAAAAACGACAAATGGTTGTTTCAAAGAACGAGCATTGCCGTTTAGCTAAAAGCACTTTTACTTCAGAGGCTACCAAACATATTCAAGTTGTGAAGACTTGAGGAACTCGTACAGAATGTTCACGTGTATTTTTTATTCTTATTCTTACTCTCATTATCATCATTATAATCATTATAATCATTATTATTATTATTATTATTATTATTATTATTATTATTATTATTCAAATAAATTGTTTAATTGGTTTTATACTGCCCCTTGTTAGCCTTTTAAATATGATATACCCACTACCAATTGGTAAGTATAGTCTGAATACAACACATACTGCTCTTAGATCATGCCAAAGAAGCTATAAGAATTAGTTTAGGGTATTATATATTCTTTTATTTTAGGAGATAGGAGTGAATGTTTGTAGAATATAGTGAAATTAAAAGTTAAATACACACGGTACAATTTACCTATATGATATGACAAGTAGTTACAGGTAAGAAAATAATACTTTGTTTCAATCTGAAAGTCGGGTTTAATTATTTGAAATTGTAAACAATGTTTAATTCTGTAAAATATGAATCAGAACTTTCCGAATATGCTCGCAATATCATGTCACTATTGTTATTACAATTCCTAGTATCTGCGAATTATCATCACTGAATTGGGTGGATTAGCAGCGGACAGAGACCTAAATATCTTGAGGGCCAAAATACATATTTCCTCGATATAAAAAGGCTACATTTTCTTCTGTGTTGATATAAGTGATTCTTCTTTTCGTGAACTTCTTCACGAAAGTGTTATGGAAAATATTGTCTCGGTTTTGAGATCTACTAATTCTAGTGTTCATTTATGAATTTATCGTATGCATTTAATTCGCTAGAATTGCAAATTGTCAAGTGCTCTCTCTGCATATCGAGTCTAAATTTCTCACATGTACGTTTTACAAACGGTACAGTATTTAAAAATTGCATGTAAGTATTTAAGGATGGGAAAGTGTTATATAATCAATACGTGGAATGATTTCACTAGTTATGCATTAATAAGCTTCTCATAATACGTGTGTTAATGTTCGCATAAGACGTCAGTCGTCCTGTTTGTAGATTTTTTTAACCGTTTACCTTCTCTACTTACTACATACTTATGTAGCAAACCGAATGTATTTTAATGATGCGGCAAATTTCCGCGATTTTGCGACAGAATATCTCGTATTGTGCGACTGTATGCAATGTTTAAATTTTTGAAGCCGCGGGAAAGATGAATTTCACACAGAGGGTAGTGATGTAGGCGTAACGTGACATGAATTTTAACTCAATTTCCTGATTTCAAAGCTCTGCGCGGAGAAAATATTGGTTGGAAACATGCTTGCAGATTTAAGTAGTATTATAATTGCGTAACCCTTACAAATAATGCAAGAAAGTATGTGCTCTCGTTGCGCCACCAATTTACTTTCTCGCATTATTACACTTGAAGTAAAGAGAATTTATTGCAATGCCGGAACAAAAATCAGCGATTCTTTGACAGAAAAACTCGTATTGGAACCCCCGGTATCGAAAAAGTGCAGAAATCTTATTCCTAAGCGTAGTTAATTACTTCCTCTAAAACGTTGTATGGTCAGATTCCGTGTTTGGTGGGTCCTTGATACTGAAAAGTTGAATGACGGCAAACGTCTGTTCATCCATCCGTCCTCTTTTGCAAGTGGTCTAGAAACCGTTAAGGCGATTTTCTCAAAAAATTATATTCCTCGAGCGATTTAGAAGAACTCGAGACCTCCAGAGTTTGAAACGGATATTTTGATTTTTGGGGGTATTAAACATATAGCCTAAAACACATTTGGGAAAAAATATTAGAAATGTCTCAAATGTTTGCTTTCTTGCACTTACGAATGTAAGAAAAACATTTTCAAAGTTATCTAAAAAAAGGTCAATTTTGTCGTAAATTTTGTCCTCGGATAATGTAAAGGATGCTTAAGAGAATGGTGCAGGGCTCATGTTCGTTGAAACTCCTGATTTTTACAAAATTGCAAGCGTGTAATTTCTTGGGCGTCTTCCTACAAATATTAGACTGTTTTTTGAATCAAATCTGACCAAATCTTGAAATAAAGACATATTTAATTTTTCGAAAACAGTATTTTTTTTGTAATTTTGCGCGAAATGCAGACAATTAAACATTTTCAAACATATTTTTTCTCAGAAAACACTCCAAATTGTTTCTTTAAATTTCTCCTCGTACGTATCAAGGAACGGTAAAAAATATGGTGCTTGTCCCATTTTCGATGAACTCTGAATAACCTTTTAAACAATTATTTTCTCAAACTGGGTACAAATATTTTCTCTCGGATAGTACAAATAACCCTTACAAAATTGGTGTTCGAAAATTGCAAATATTCTACATTATACACTGTATACATTACTACAATAGTAATGATGGAGATTTTGTACTTAATGAAATATATTCTTTAAAATTAGATCATAATAATGTACATCGGATATTATTTAGGAAACAGAACTCTGTCTTCAATATTTTAGTAGTAGTGAGAAGGCGAACAAATGTCGAATTTTTGCAGTTTACGAAAATTCTGAGATTGCAACAGAAATAAGACTTACGCCAAGTTTTAATCGTCCTTTACGCTATCCAAGGAAAAAGTCTATCAACAAATTTGGAGCCATTTTTCAGAAAAGTTTGAAAATGTTGAGGTTTCATGCAACGTATCCCCAAAATCAAAGTATCCGTTTCAAACTCACTGGGCTCGAGTTCGTTTGAAAAA
Source organism: Gryllus longicercus (assembly GCA_038098605.1). Classification (NCBI taxonomy): domain Eukaryota; kingdom Metazoa; phylum Arthropoda; class Insecta; order Orthoptera; family Gryllidae; genus Gryllus; species Gryllus longicercus. The sequence goes on along the minus strand of JAZDUA010000109.1, from coordinate 1,036,544 downwards.
TATAAACAAAATTGTTTGGATTGTTCAGATGCTAGCGACATCCATAGACCACAGAAACACTTACCGATAGATAGACATTTTGCCGTCCATCGATTTTTTGGTATGACGACCCCACAAAATGTGGATTCTGACTACATGTGTTATAGATTTTAGTTTACTACACATAGGAACAAGATTTGTCTACTTTTTCTGTATCAGTGCCCAACAATAAAGGTTTTCTGACGAAAAATCACCGAATTCGGCCGTATTTCTACAATACTTTCCCTTTACTACCTAAACGAGGCAAGGTAATAAAGTAAAAATGAACGGAAGCGGCATATGGTCTGGGTGGAGAAGATAACATTTGTATTGTACCAGATCGTCCCGTTTTTCATCATTTAATAGACAGTTCGGACGATGTGGTGTATCTTGCGTTCCAAATAATTGAAAATTTTTCGAATATACCGATGATATTTCCTTTATTCGCTTTTTACGTCATATGATTCTTTACATAATAGTAGGGAATGGATTTTCATGGAATTACGTGTTAGAGAGACATGATACTTTCATTCAATTGTATTTCTTAGAGTCTACAAATGAATATACTTTACTGAATGAATTGGAGCCATTTTAATTTTACATATTTTTACATATTTTGGCATAATTACATATTGTTACATACTGTACCGATTACTGAATATGTATTGCATGTTTTGTTTTACATTTTAATACATTTGTACGTCGAAACGGAACATTTCAGACGCGCGTTTGCAATATATTACGGAATTATCTTTCTCACAATTAAATTGTTATTCTACTGCGCAACTTATCTACGCCACGAATTTTCAAACTTACCGCCCCCTGCTTCCTGGAAACTGGGAACTCGGAGTCAAGGATGAGTGGATGTTTGAGAAACAAGTAATTGCAACCACGTACTTCCACATAAACAGCACATTCGTTACTCGATCGAAAACTAACAAATATTTTTACAGATCATTGTCTTACCAAATTGTTCGATTTCAGGTTTGGGGATGTTCTCTTTAAAGCCCGCCTCACTCCAGGATGAATCATTGGCTACACGGCACTAATATTCATTTGAGCACTGGCTCCTCAAAAGCCACATTGTGTATACAACGAAATTAGTTTATTTTTTTAAATAAAATTCTCCTTTGGTGAAGATTAGTGTACAATTACATCTGTAGGAATAAAACTTTTACCAGCACCGAATCCATGGTAAGATCTGATAGGATACGTTCTTTGCTCGGAAAATGATTGTATAGAGCAATTTCAAACAATATACTGAAATTTTATTTCACTTATTTTCTACTTTTTCATATATTTTGGATATTCATTCTTTCATTTGGCTCATATATTTTACATACTTTGATTTTTATTGCAATAGAAAGCTTAGAAAGAATGGAAGAAAAAAGACTGTCAATATCAGCATACGTTTACAACCCAAGAGGGAAAAGAGACATGGGAAGACCCAAGAAAAGATGGAAAGATACAGTGGAGACGGAACAGGTGTAAGCCTAACTCGCGAAGTGTAGAAGAAGTAAATGAATAATCAAGTAATAGAGAATTAAATAAAATTGATTACACCAATGTAATAGATGTAATGAAACTTCTGTTGATCAGTGACGCACTCGAGGGAGGTAGCTGGCGAGGATTCGTTCCTCTAGAAGCCAAAAATATCAAAAATCTGCTTTTACAAATTGTAACTTTCTCGCCTTACTTCGTAAGAAGAAAAAATGTTTAATCATGCACCGGAAAATGCTGATTTTTCGACAGAAGAACTCATTTCCGGGCCTTCGTAACGAAAAGTGGATGCATCTCATTGCTCTATTTAGTAAATTACGCGCCTAAACCGTTCAAATGATTTTCTCCAAAATTAATATTCCTGGATCAATTCGGCCGAAAGCTTGCAAATTTGAAATGGATATTATGATTTTGGGGGGAACTTTATTTATCCTGGGAGTCCATTACATTTTAAAAATTTTATCGAAAATGGTTCCAAATTTTTTGACTAAAGTTTGTCCTCGGATAGCGCAGAAAACGCTTAAAAGAATGACATAGGTGTCATTTTTGTTAAAATATTACTTTTTCGAAACTCACAAAAAGTTCAAAAAAATATCTTACAAGAAATATGTTTTAAAAATATTTTTTTTAAAGATTATGTACATTTTTTTGAACGAGTAGATTTCGCGTAATTTCTTCTTGATGACAAATTAAGTTTTAAAACAATTATCTTCTCCAAAATCGCCTCAATGTTTTCCTTTACATTTTTCCAACGGATAGAACAAAAGAAACCTAAATGAATGTCGCTGGTCTCATTTCCATTGAAACCTCTACTTTTAAACATAACTGAAAAATTCTTTAGAAGAAAATACCAAATCGCTAGACATTATCCCTGCACCCCTCTCAGAGAAAGTTACTGGTTCCGCCTCCTCTAGTAATTAATTAATGTTGAGTGGAATAATAGTATCCATCAGAGAATTGGATGAATAGTTCAAAATAAATGAAATTAAAATAAAATATTTCTTTTCAGGTGGGCAGATAGAGGACATTCATATAACTATTTCATTAAATGGAGTAAACAAAAATAGAATTGTACTATATGAATTACAGAATGGAATTTTATTAATATATTTATATTGATATAATTGCATTGCATTCTATACATATCGAATTCAGTGTACTGGGCTAAGTTTTCACTTCTGATTTACACCATTCTATATTTTTGCATACTCCATAGCGACCTGTTGGCAATAAATACCACAGACATTAATTTTTATCTGTTACATAATTATTTTTAGCGAAGTCGGGGATTCTTCTCGCCCTTGTCAGTATTAGAGAGGGCCGGTGGCGCAATTTACTGGTTCTGATTTCGAATGACATACTACGCGGCGCCCGCCGTGTTCCGGTGAGTTGACAGTTGCAGCGAAGCACCGGTGGCGGACGCCGCCATTAGATACACTTGCACATTTTATCGCGTATCACGGAAATGTACTGCGATGATTACAATTCTGGTTCATATTCCAAATGCGGAACAATATTTCGCACAGTTTATTGGCTGTCGCACTCGTCAGTGTATTTGTGTGTTATCAATATCTGTCCAAAAGTAACCCGAAAAGTGAGATGAAGCTAGTACATGTGAAATATCGTCAAATTTTGTAATACAATGATAAAATGTACGCTTTGAGGGAAAAATTAATTTTTGGAAGCCAAATTTATGAAGAAAAGTGAATTTGAAAAATCGTTAAATTTCGACAAAAACAATCCATAAAAGAAGGCGAAATATTTTCCAAAACGTATAAATGATCTTATTTAGAGAACTATCATTGAGGAACTCTATTTTCAAAAATGTTTTTGAAGGAAGATGCAGAAAATACACTGAACGATTACAATTTTCGAAAATTCAGAGAGTTCAACGAAAACAAGACCTGCGCCAATTTAGCTCCTTCTTTCTATCCGAGCAAAAGATAATAAAAGCTATGGAGTAATTCTTGATAAATTAAAATAAAATTGAGCATCGTGTTCAGACATCGACCTGTGAATACCAATAACCATACCATTTTGGATAAAATGATCTGATCGATTATGTATATATATGTATGTATGGGGATGGCGATTGCATCTTTCAACACGATCGAGCACCTGTTCATACTTCACTGCCTGTGGCGGACTGGTTACACAACAATAACATCCCTCAAATAGACTGGCCACATAGTCCTGACTTGAATTCTATCGAACACTTTTGGGATGTTTTGGAACGCCGACTTCATGCCAGGCCTCACCGACCTTCATTGATGCCTCTCCTAAGTGCAGCACTCCGTGAAGAATAGGCTGCCATTCCCCAAGAGACTTTAGAGCACCTGATTGAAAGTATCCCTGCGACAGTGGAAGGCTAATGGTGGGCCAACACCATTGAATGCCAGTATTACCGATTGAGGGCGCCACGAACTGGTAAGTAATTTTCAGTCACGTGTGATACTTTTGATCACATAGTGTATATCATATTTAGGTTTTTAGTAGACATTAAACACGTGGTGCCCAAATCACTTCGGCATATTTTGAATATAAATATTTCTCACATTTTATTGGCCAGTCCTATTATTTTTGTCTGCCACTATTCAATAATCTGGAGAGAATATGTTCAGCCTGTTAAGGCTAAATGTCCCGACATTAGTACAATTTGTAGCCACCACGTGGCAGCACCAAAATAAGTAAAATTTACTTTACCGATAACGTCTGAACCAATGGTCCGATTTTCGATCTGTAAACGGCATTTGACGCCTTTTTAAAATAGAATTTACGCTACGATGACCTTTTTCCAAAAATCAGGCAAAAACGCGAATTTGAAATTAGTTCTCAAACTTCCGAGAACAAATTAAAAAATGTGGGCTTATAGCGCGATGGCGACATGCTTCCTGAATCCAACGCCGTGACAATCATGCAAATCAGACGAATAGGAGCGTCGTAAAGTGAAATTTACGAAAACACCTCCCCCCTTCCCCTTCTGCGCCGTTGCGTCGCCCACCCGATTGTTGTGGGCCCTCTGTCGGTGCGGCGGCACGACCAGGCCAGACGGCGTGCGGCCAGCCCCGGCGGAGCAGGCGGGAGTTGCGGGATACGCTAGCCAGACAGTCGGTTTATGCGTTCGTCACTTTGCATCTCAATCTATTTTTCCACAGATACCAAACTAGAGATGCTATACTACTATTACAGGCCGAGGTAAACGGTCTGTAATAGTAGTACATAACTATCTTTTTCACATATTTCCGTCTTCCTTCGAATACCATCTTAAAATTTTTTACTCAAAATATCGATTCCGATTTGGAACTGTTTTTTAAAAAAAGGAACTAATTGTGTAAATATCAGCATTATTCCATCTTCTCACATCTTATTTTAGGTATATTTTACTTCTAAGGTCTTCTGTTATCACTCCACCTTGCTCTAAGATCTTCCGTTGTCAAATACCGGAAATAATGAGCGGAGTATACGCACGAGCTCTTTTATCAACTCGATTTTTGATCTCAAAAAGACGTTTATCTGCTTTAAAGAGTTCATCTGGTGAATATCTAAATAATATAAAATATAAAAACAAATACATTTATTATTTACATAAGTATATGTATACAGAAATATACACCTCCCGAAAAATAATCTGCTGAATCCGCTCCTGCTGTGACACCTCTCCTAACTCCGTAAGCGGAAGGCGATAACACAGAGACCCTCGTATGTCATCGGAAGCGACCGCAGGTCCTGCACAAATCTGGCGTCTCCCACGGCACCGCTTCAGGGAGAGGCGAAGCGATGAGGAGGAGACTGGAATTTTCATGACGCGAGCTGCAATTACTGGTAACATTGGGGAAAGTTTTATCTCTTAAACTAAGAGTAAATTATAATTTTGAATTTCTTGGTTCTTTTTATGCATGTAGCCGCAGTTATCTACAGTGTAATTTTTGTTTATTATTATTATACTTATTATTACTATTATTATTATTATTATTATTATTATTATTATTATTATTATTATTATTATTATTTCTATTCACATTTATTCAAACGCACCGAAATCAAGGTGTGACCGTGAGATCGGAGTCGCTAGGACAGACACGTAATACTTTCACAATCTGTGTTGTACAGACTAACAGGCAGATAAAAAGAGATAACACACAGCTTTTGTGACAGACCAACGTAATTCTAAAAGTTTGTACATTATGTTTGTGACATGAAAAAAGTAAATTATGAAAAATGAGTGGTTGTCTCTGCGACTTCTTGCACTGAAAAGTGGTGCAATTTTATTGAAAGAAATGTTGTCAAACACTCAATTCATTGACCATTTTGTACTTGAATTACAGTGCAGTATATTCTCTATAAATCGAAGTTTTTAGTACCTGAGATAGTACAGTCTAAAAGCCACTTTCACACTTTGCGGTCTTAACAAATTACTTTTGACGTTGAAAACCTGAAAAGTGTTCACACTAGTGTAACGATTTTTGACGCCTCATCTTTCGCAAGGCGGCAATTCGACGATAATCTCTCTTGAATAGTAAGGAAAATTCAATTACATTGCACAAATAAATATGTTTCCAAAACTTTAATAAATCATGTATTTAAATATTACTGTCATCCGTCGTACATACGAGGTTGAACTAAAGAATTCGCCGATGTATACAGTGGAAGTATTCGGCATATTGACGTGTTTTGCAATTTGCCGCCTACGCGAGCAGTCGAGGAAATAGTATATCTGCTTTGACAACATTGTATGAGGTTCAATATCACTTCATCTGATATAGAATGTTTCTTGTTCTGAGAAGTCATGAACTCAATGAGTAACATGTTGTTTGCTTCTTGTTCGCAACACATTCGCGTATTCATTTTAATTTGGTTTCTGGCTTTTGGTGGGACGGTATAGTTTCTGTTCGTAGTAAAGGCCAAACAATATACAGTTAAGCTAGGGAAATTATACGTCTCGTTATGAAGAAATGTGACAAACAAAAGAATTCGAGCGTTCTTCAACACACGCTGCATAACAGCAATTTTCGGGTAGTAAACTATACTAAAGTATCTGTTCGAACTGTGACATCAATTAAAAAAGAAGGATTTGAAGCCGGCGGGGCAGCCTTGAGTACTCCCGGTAAGAAAAGGCCATATTGTGAAGATAAAAAATTCCACATTGATGACATCCACTTATTGCTTATTTGTTTTCCTTATTATCGTATGATGTTTTAATTCTTGCCTATGGATATTTGGCGTAATACATTTGGGACAGCTAGTAGTTGCAGATTAGGGGGGGGGGACAGCTTCAAAGAACATTGAGCGCATTTCTCAGCCTCGCAATCGAGTCAGCTCCCAACTATAAGGATGAGGTGGCTCGGGGATGAACAGTCGCAGTAGACACGTGGACGTGGAGCAGGAAGTGTAAAGCGGAGAAAAACACCGAGTAAGCGAGCCGATCAGTGAACCTGGTGTGCGTATTCTCCACGTTGTCTATTTGCGAACCACTGTCCCAGTGCCATATTGGACTTGGAAATCTTGGGGCTTCCTCCCCCACGGCCACTTTACGCGAGTCCAGGCTCGTTCGTGCCCTAGTCCCTGCCCTAGTCCTTTGCGGAAGGCGGCGATGAAAGACCAACCGCCCGATGCATTCGGAGCAACAATCTGCTCAATAGTTTTCACAATCGACAGACTGAATTAGACCTTCAGAGAAAATTCAAGATTTTCTCCGTGAAATATAAAGAAGTTTCACAAAATCTTGGAAACACAGACATGGAAGTGAAGATTCAATGGATTATATAGTACGATATAAGCAATACTATAGTGTACATACTTTGGTTTTTACTCCAAACGCGTGCTTATTATTATTATTATTATTATTATTATTATTATTATTATTATGTACAACGGAGTCCTTATATTTCTTTCTTTTCAAACATTATATTTCTCTGCAAAGAAAACAAATGACCAGACGAAAGTCAGAAAACTCTACGGGGATTCCAGACCAAGACAAGATAAAGAAAAGTTTATTCAAGAAAAAAAGCGAAGAAGTGGAAGAACATAACAACAAATGCAGATATTAATAAATTTTCCAGGTCATCCGAAATATGATCACGGAGTGTAAATCAACAATGGCGAATATTAAGAACGAGAACGACAAAATAAATACAACAAAAGAAGAGATCACGAAAAGATGGGAAGAATACACGAAGAAGTTATATGATAAGGACTTACAAATAGAGTAGTGGATAAATATATATGATTACGAATAAGAACGTGAGATCGAAGAAGTGAACTGGGCGACAAATTAACTGAAAAATGGGAAATCCCCGGCTGTAGATAATATTCCAATCGAACTATTCAAAGATACAGGAGAAGAAATCTTGGCAAAACCAACACAATTATGCAATGTGATCTGGAAAAGAAAAGAGTGACCAACAGATTTGCAACGCACTATCTATCTCCTCTGGAAAGTTGTGTAGATTACATTACGTCGCGTAAGCGGCGTTATCGTAAAGCATATCCTAAGATCATACTCACAGAAAAAGATTTCCTTCGTTTTTAAACTCGTTTGAATGTTCCATATTATTTATATCATTGTGGCCGATATGTCACGAAAGAGTCACGTCTAACTGGTTTTGCATACTGCAATTTCTACAGATAACTTTTTCTAGAAAATCCACTTTTTATAAAACAAAGAAAATGTAAGGGAAAACACGCTCCAAATGCAAGCAAACATCTAGGAGTTATCCAATTGCATCATTACCCTTTATTCATTTACGTAGTCTGTATGAAATGACTCACCAGGAATTATGTATTCCCTTCAAAATTATACAAATATAACATATTTATTTTATATTAAAATAACCTACCAAGTAAGCTGGGATAAGTCATGATTCATACTATCTTATTTCGATGCTTGTTACGGCGTTGGAGTCAGGAAGCAGCTCGCCAGCCCGCTATTTTATCACCTTTTTTTAAAATTTGATGTCGTAGACTTCCGCGACCAGAGTCATGTGCATGATCTTGGCTGTCCGGGTGACGCCGCGTCGAAGATTGTGTTGCCGATGATTCGACCATCATGCATTTTTTAAAATTTTTCCGAAAGTACGAAAACATTTTTAAAATTAGCTTCGGCTATTTTACTTGGGAAAAAAGATTCACCAGATGAGAACTCTTTAAAGCAGATAAACATCGTTTTGAGATCAAAAATCGAGTTGATAAAAGAGCTCGTGCGTATACTCCGCTCATTATTTCCGGTATTTGACAACGGAAGCTTGCTACTAGAGCAAGGTGGAGCGATAACAGAAGACCTTAGAAGTAAAATATACCTAAAATAAGATGTGAGAAGATGGAATAATGCTGATATTTACACAATTAGTTCCTTTTTTTAAAAAACAGTTCCAAATCGGAATCGATATTTTGAGTAAAAAATTTTAAGATGGTATTCGAAGGAAGACGGAAATATGTGAAAAAGATAGTTATGTACTACTATTACAGACCGTTTACCTCGGCCTGTAATAGTAGTATAGCATCTCTAGTTTGGTATCTGTGGAAAAATAGATTGAGATGCAAAGTGACGAACGCATAAACCGACTGTCTGGCTAGCGTATCCCGCAACTCCCGCCTGCTCCGCCGGGGCTGGCCGCACGCCGTCTGGCCTGGTCGTGCCGCCGCGCCGACAGAGGGCCCACAACAATCGGGTGGGCGACGCAACGGCGCAGAAGGGGAAGGGGGGAGGTGTTTTCGTAAATTTCACTTTACGACGCTCCTATTCGTCTGATTTGCATGATTGTCACGGCGTTGGATTCAGGAAGCATGTCGCCATCGCGCTATAAGCCCACATTTTTTAATTTGTTCTCGGAAGTTTGAGAACTAATTTCAAATTCGCGTTTTTGCCTGATTTTTGGAAAAAGGTCATCGTAGCGTAAATTCTATTTTAAAAAGGCGTCAAATGCCGTTTACAGATCGAAAATCGGACCATTGGTTCAGACGTTATCAGTAAAGTAAATTCCCCTGTGATAGTGCTGCGATCTATTGAATTTTCCTACAAGTATTTTTCGGTTCATTTAGCCTTAAAGACGAATTGACTGCGATACTTGACTCTGGATTTCTTATCACTTCCGTGAAATTCAACAATCCGAGGAGCGCGGAACCTACATAAAGCGCCTGTCCAATGAGCTTGCTCCGAAATTATTAGCTCTTTAGTCGGTCAGTGTAAGTGGATGGCTCATCGAGCAGCCGCGAGTCGCTCGCATTCGGTGAGCGTAGAATTGCAGTCGCGAGCTTCGTCGCGCCGAGGAGTGGAAGGTCGCTGACCCTTCCTTCCTATCCCTCACCTCCTCCTTCCTCCCACTCCTCACTTGAAGACGCCATGGCACAGTAATGTACTGCGATGATTCCAATTCTGGCTCATATTTCAAAAGCGGTGTTCCTGCAGTGCAAATAGCAGATAAAGGATGGATGCTAGACATTATTTCCGAGGTGTTTACCTCCTTGTCTGAAATATGTTCACTATTACATTATTAATTTTATTTCTTGACATTGTGAAGTTAATGATTTGCGCACAAAAAACATACGCTTTATTATATATATTTCCATTAATGTACTTTTCATGTATTTTGCTGTGATTAATTTTGTAATTTTATTGTATGATGACGAAGAAAGAAGAAAACACCTGAAAGCGATGATAGAGAAGAAGAGGTAAAGACAAGTGAAACTCAAGCCTGGTGTCCGTCAAGATCAAGTAGAGCCAAAAATTGGAGTCTGATGTCAAGGGCGAGAATTGTTATGATCATGTTTGGCTACAATGTGTGGGACGATCGACATTGACGACCACAAGGCAAAAGATGGAAATATTGAGACTTTGTTTGACAGCAAACGCAACCTGCAATTTTTCAAATTATTCTATCGAATCGAAAAGAAAGTTCAGACATGAGTGGCTAAAGACATTGGGTTACGTATTCAAAACGTATAGACGGAGAATTTTGCCCATAAAGCGTTCTCCCCCTCCCCACTTCTGCATCTGTGAAAGGTATTTTGGGCTCCTTCGTCATTAAGCCATCGTTAAACTAACACGTCATGCGCGAGGCTTGTAAAAATCACGTCTCAAACTAACGACACAAAGCAGCAGTAACTGATACTAAGGGTTCCATGGAAATTAAGCCTGTAAATGTCGTGTACATGTGTGTACATCAGTAATAAGTATCATTGACAATAATTTCTACAGTAATATATTGTGGAACTCATGATAGAACCTGCAGGAAAAAAGGGGGAAGGAAGGGGCAGGAAGGGCCCAAAGGGGAAAGAACCTGCAGAAAGGCAACTTGAACTTGATACAGATAACAGTCGAATTAGGTTACGAGACAATACGACATCATCTGGAAAAGGGCAGTAGAAATGCTAGTATATGTCCCCAAAAATCCAAAATGAATTAACAAACTTGTGTGAGTTGATTGTTTAATCTGCTATTGTAAATTAGACAACGAATGCTTATGTCTATAGCACAATGGCACACAAAACATATGACATTTGTGGAAAGGACCAGTGTTCCACTGGTATTCGAGTTTTGATAAAAGATGTCCATTGGCGAAGAGTTCCTTTGGCTTACTGATTTGAAAGCAATAAATGCTGAAACTATTTCGTAGGAAATAGACCATTCTGAAACAATATTTTCTATCGAATTAAGTTCGTCGGACAGGATTATGATGGATGTTCAACCTTGGCAAAATATTCAATGGTGTTAAGAAGATATTGCGAGAGAAATACAAGAAACAAGGACATTTTTCACACAAACAAACCACGCTCTGTTTCTTCCTCTGTCTCAACCATGTACTACGAGTACCATTGAGTTCTCATTTAGTACCTTGCTGAGAGTTCAACAATGACAGAGGATCGTTTGAATAGGTTGTGCACGTTGAGTGTTCATGAAAGTCTGATTCAGAAAAAAAAGAAAAATATGAAAGGGTGTTCTGCGGAATTTAGCGCAGACAAAAAACACAACGTTTCTTTGAATAAGCTCAAGCCGTACTCAGATGTAATGAACATTTTATGAAAAAAAAAAGCTCGTTTAAATTTGTGTAATATGCTAAGTAAAATTGAAGAGTATATCCCATGTATTTTTATAAATAAATAAGATACAATTGAAACATTTTTTCACTAACCTTTTTTGCACCCTCCTGGCTCGTGCCCCCTGCATAGCTCAGTTATTGGCTACTCCTTGGCTACGCCCCCTGCATAGCTCAGTTATTATTTAACTCTACATATGTTTGTAGGCTTATTAACTAAACATAGAATTAAAGTTACCACAGATGTGCAGTTGAGGAAACAGAGTGGTCACCTCTAATTAGGGTCTAAAGTTATAATCCCTGAGTTTTCAAAAATTGCAAAAGTTCAATTTTTTTCGGCGTCTTCCTCTAACTATAATATTGAAGAGAGATTTTCAGAATAAAAATCTGTTGTTCAAAGACTGTTCGCATAAAATTTTTCGAAAATATGAATAGTTTTCGCGTACATTTGGATACAATAAAGACAATTTTTTAAACATTTTTTTCTCAAAACCGGCTCCATTTTTTTTCTTTAAATGTTTTCCCCGTACGTATCAAAGAACAGTAAAAGATTGAGCTAGTCTCATTTTCGGAGAACTCTGTTTTTTGAAAATTCCAAAAAGCTAACATTACAAAAGCTACAAATTTCAAGATGGAGATTTTGTCTTAAATGAAATATGGTCTAAAAATTTAGACCTTTAAGAGAGTTATGCACAATTTTTTTGAAAAAACGAGTAGTTCTTGAAGTTAATGTAATTAATAAAGAAAACTTTTCTCAAAAGCCACCTTAAATTGTGTCTTTAAACTTTTTCTACGGATAGAAGAATGGACGCTTAAGGAACGGTATGGGTTAATCCGAGTATGTGTTAATTCTTCTGTGTATATTTTGTTTTGTTTTATATATCTGATACGGAGATCTGAAGATGGCGTAAAAGTCTTCGAAACATGAATGCTGTAATGTAACATCTGAATGTAATGTAAAATATTTAATTATAATTAGTAGTAAAATATAAGTGTAGTATAGATTTATTGTGGAAGATTTTACCCATCGAGCCTTATTTTACCCATCCACATCAGAGATTAGGTACATATTACCATCTAATGCTAATGCGTGACTCTTCACGGCGTTATAAAATAAGGATAGCTCCATTCAAAAGCACCGTAACCTTGGTGATAAGGCCCGCGACCGGCCGGAAACTGATATTGTGCCGCAGCGGGGGCGTCAATCACAATCAGACTGCGCTGGTGTGCGCCCTAGGCTTGTTGGAGAAGTGTTGGCTGAGTGGTTTCCGTCATATTACACCATCTTTTCGCCATTTTGAGCAGCGTACGATAGTGCCATTTGGTCCACTTAGCAGTAATGTTAGGCTCTAGCCAGAGTTAAAATGTACAGTTCATATTCCTACAATTACATTCCTGGAACTCTTGACGTATTGATAATAGTTTTTTGTTCTGCTTTAATCCTGTCAGTCAAGTTTCCTTACAGTCGAAAAAATTGCCTTTTATATTAACTTAGTGCCCTCTAGGGTATCGTTTCAAAATCTAATTAATTTCAATTTCTTCTGAAATTTAAGATAATTAATTTCAAATTTTGTTGAGTGTCCATTTTTATTGGCAAAATTGCCGAACAGTTGTCATAAAAATGCGCAATAAGAAATAATTTACAAGAAAAAAGGAAATTTCTCAGGGACATTTGTATTACTTTTAAAATAGTTTGTTGTATTATTTTACATGAAACATAGAAGCAATTCTTGTCTTTTGTAAGATGTAGATGAACTTTGTATTTCATCCATTTGACATATTCTGGGAAATGGGAGACTTGTTCCGTACTACTGAAATTGGGTCGGTTACATGTCCCTGTCTCTTCGAGGCTTCGAAGCTAAGAGAACCCAGCGGACGACCTCTTTTTTCTGAAATCTTATTTTGTTCGTATCAAACTCTGGGCGACATACTGTCGAAAAGTGACCAGTTCCTGCTCATTCTTCTTAGGTAGTATTTGTTACATTGCATCTCTCTTACACACTAAACACGAATCAGTGAGAACTAAATCCAATGCATATGTTCTCATGCGTATTGTCCACTTCCTAGATTTGATAAATATTCTATACAAAAGTAAAAGAGTCAATTTTGACTACTCCTCCCTGCCATTGACGAATTATACTTCTTTATGACTTCTGGCCTATTTATACTCACATACTCGTAGTTTTTGTCCATCTTTTTGCTTCATCCATTTCATCTTTTTGCACGCACTTTGAAGATATCACTACTGATTTATTATACTGTCATTCAGTGAGAACGACGTCTTTATCTTATCTAATTCCCCCATATATCCTCTTTCCTTTTTACCTACCTTCTAATATGAAGTGAAAGGAGAATTTGAAACTACGCACTCTCTTGTCGCTGCTGCTGCAATTATTCACTTTCTTTAACATACTTGTAGAAGAAGAGAGAAGCTAAACAATTGTCGAAGTACAGTTCAGTTCCAGCAATGTTTATTCTCTCTGTACGATACAGCACCTCTGCACCGTCGTGCCCTTACTGTTTCTGCATTTCCCTCCATCTCTGTTGTTTCACCTTGGTAAGAAGTCGTATGACATTGCGCTTTTCTCACGCAAATTAAGCATTTATACTCCATAGACATGGGTTCCCTGTCACGTATTGTTTGACAATCAGAGTTCCCTTGAAAGGAATTATCTTGTCATCGACGCACAATTGCTCTTCTAGCTCAAGTTCAATGCATGTTCTCCGAGGAACATCATAAATCGATCTTTTAAACAACTTCTTCTGTCATTTTTAGCACACTCTAAGTTATTTACTGAGTGAAAATTTCGGAAGTCGCGGGGAGTGTTGCGTATCAGCACGAAGAAAAATCTGGCATAATAGCAAACATTTTGTAGTTTAATTTGCTATTTTAGTTTTCGTCATAAAATGTTTATGATAAAAACAATAGAATAGTACTGAGTTCAATCCTTTTGGTGTACGTTTGTATTCATGTTATTATATAGACATTTTATGTGGCTATGGAACGCATATGAAGAAACATAAAAATGTTGAGTAAATGTCTTCAGTCATGCAATTTTTTAAATGCAATTCATATTCCTAAAATAAACACTCAGATAACAGATAATACGAGATATTTAAACACTAATAAGTTGAACTACGATTAATTAGTATCATATGATTCCTTAGTGCGCTCTTCATTATGACTCAAGATCTTTAAGGACGGCAGGTCGATAAAGGCAAGAAATAGGGTAAAGGAGTGTTTCTGATAACAATACCGAAATGTCTGTAACATACCAGGTGCTTATACTGCCCATTGTTGTAAACAAAATTGTCTGACATTAATTTAAGGTTCATAGAGGAACTCGATGTTTTCAAAATGCATTTTAGTCACAATACGAACATTCGGCGTCATAGAATATCGAATTTGAAATGGTATGATTTCTAAGCTTGCACGAAGAATTGGTGAGTGATGTTACAATAACATTTTCATATATTAATAGAAAAGGATTTCAATTTTATATTTTTCTTTGTAACTTAAATATAATTATAAATATTACACTATATTCATGAAACGTATTGCGTTGTACTTCTTCCTCATATGTCATAATTTTTATAGTTTTTTGAAGTTAAATAAACAAATAAATAATTAACATCAGTACATTTACAAATGTCAAGAGCATGGTAACATTTGGCCTCAATATTTCTAATATGCGAACTATTTTTCTAATTAGTTTAATTATTCGAGAAAAGAAAATTTTGAAGAATCCTTTCATACTACATGAATGAAAAATTCATCACATACTAGATAAGCGAAATAAGACAATATACAGAAGACAATGAAATGCATTGTAATAAACGAGAGCTATTTGTCTTCTTAGGACGATAAAAAAGTAAGTTTTAAAAATGATATTACTTCAACAATCCATTCATAACTTGATCGTATTACGTCTCATACAGAGAAAATGTTATATGATATGGAAGTATCAAATATTCACTTTGAGTTCACGCTTCATACGTGATTGAATGCAGGTTGTTGAGTTATTAAATTATCGTCATTATTGTGTAAAATACGTTGGCATATATTTTCAATATAATCGATCTTACCTCATTTTATATTAATATAATATTTTATTACATGCCAATAAAAAATTCTAGGTAAAAATTTGAAAAATAAACCATAGCTGAGATAATTTCAATGTATAATAATTTATATAATTGAAATGTATGTAAGTGATAAAAAATTGAATTTGGTGTCATAAACAGAAGTGTGCTTCAAGAGGCACTCTTAGAGGTTTTTCTTAACGAACAGTGTTATTTCTTATTGACAAATTAAATCTATTTTACGCGTTTCATCTTTTTAAATAATCGAGAAACATTTGAAACTATTAGAAATATTATGAAAGATTTCCCACCCGGTTAAGACCCCTAACACACGTTCGTCAGGCCGACCGGTCAGTCAATCCGACAAATTGCATCGTGTGGAGGCGAGGTGTCCAACATAAATTTTTGTCGGGCGGTTGGTTGGTCCTGACCACACGACCGCCGATTCCCCCACCACACTGCCAGAAAAATTGTTACTGAGTATTGGGACAACTTGATTCTAGACCTCAAAACGCTCGGTCAAATGTGAAATAGTAGTTTAATTGGAATGTTCTCTGGAACTTAAGGGTTTTAGAGGTCGCTGATTACGAAGTCGAACATTTAAAATACTACAGATAAAATTTGGTAGAAAAATAAATAAATCATAAAATTCAAATATCTTTTCAAAATTGGTAATGTAAGAGAATTTTGACAATAATTATGAGAATGAAAGCAACTTGAAGAAAGATACTTGTTTTTGTTTATAAATTATAGGAATTTTGTACAATATCACAAGAAATCCATTATTAAACAGCTTAAAATCTCCTTTAATAAAAAACATCCAACGATGTAGTTCCCGCGAGATGCAGTAACTTAAATGATTTGGAAATGTAGTACATAGTATATACAAGAAAATTACAATTTTGACCGTGGAATTAAGTATTATGCACACGTTTTTTTCAGAATTTCTCATTAATTTTTTTTCTCTTCAATAATTAACAAATATTCAGTATTTACTTGCACAATACCATTTATTTTTACTTGTGTTATATTTGTACATAAACTTAGTGAAAACTTTTAATAACCTGATCGTATACTCGCTGCCGTTATAGAACTCGGCTGCACGTGGTTAGCTTTCGACTGGGCTGTGAAGATGAATTCAAAAGATGTGTTCCTCACCTGCATTTGACCTCTACGATTATAAGGGTTAACTATTGTGAAAATAAAAATATCTAAATACGATTTTTTGAGCCGATTTTCGAGGTCGGAAATCACTGTGCAACAGCCCGACAAGAGCATTTCATTTTCCTCAGATTTCCGCCATGCTCGCAGAGTTGTTACCTTCTCAAAATTCCGAGCTCTACCGAAAAACCAGATTGTTGGTGGGACAGTGTGTAGCCGAGAGTCCAATTTCGTTGTCCCGACTGTCGGTCCAACAAATTGGCCCGTGTGTAGAGGCCTTTAATAAGTAATTTTAAAGAGAGTCTATAGATGCCGTTATAAGATATATTTCACAAACTGTATTTTTGAGAATCTAAAGAAAAGAAAAATCTTCTAATAAGAAACACTATCGCGTTTCAACCGAGTGTCACGATAGCAAATCAAGTCTGGAAATCAGACGACCCCAAACCACAGAACCACAGAGGTTTCAGAATGCGGTTTCTTCTCGAATATAGAGAACATAGCCAACAATAATTTAAGAAAGGCCTGCAAGGTGCGACTGGAGATATTACATGCAATAAAACTCGCGTTCTGAAAAAACTAGGGGCAGTATTGGACATAACAGAACACTTAGTGTTTCAGAAATTCTTCAGAGATGTGTGGAATCTTCTCTTCAAACTGTTTTGTACCATACAATGAGTGTTTTAAAGTCGTAAACCAGTTTTGTAGACAAACCTAGAACAAATAAAAAAGAATTCGCCTAACCGGGCAGACGCACACGTGGACGTCTTGCCGCCAATAGTTTCCGGTATCAAGTACCCACAAAACATGGATTCTGACTCCACAAAGTGTTTCATATATAAATAAATATATTATATATATATATGAGTAAGAATTCGTGAAAGGTAACAGGCAAAATGCAAATTTTTCTTTTTATGCTGAATTGTTACTTAATCGATAGATTCTGATGCCCTTATTAAGTGTGTAAAATATTTTTTTAAAAAATTCATAATTACTTAAGTTATAAACAATTCAGTATTTATGCATCTTTTAGTTGCAAAATAAATATCTCACAACAGAGTTGATATAATTTAATGCTTCCAACGGCAACTTGAAGGAAAAAGTATATATTTTAAGATACACAATATTAATTTTTAAAACTTATTAACAATCCCTTTTTTTTATTGCAAAATAAAATGTAAAATGAAAAAAATCCGTGTTCTGCGCTTTTTAAAAATATTTTAAAAAAACATTCTAAGAGGGAATTTAATATAGATTCAGAATCCGTTAAAAAAAGTTAGCAAACATTAATACATAAAAAGTAATTAATATTTTTCTCGAGCGGCGCACGGTCGCGCCTTAGCTTGTCGGTACGAACGAGTCGCAGCACGCTTTTGTTTTACAACAATTGTTTTCGCTTAAGAAACCATTCTTATTGTTTCTAATTTCTACGCAAAAAGGTAAGCGTAATTAACATTGCATATGACTTCGTTTTTTATTTTGCAAATTTATAAACAATAATTGTGTATTGTTATTAAATAATCTCGATTAAAAGCGTTAAAATGTTCAATATTACTGACTTTATCAATATTATTAATAACAATAACTGATTTTTCTAATCATTTACATTATTTATTATTTCATATTGTCAGTTCTCATAGTTTTATGTTTTTTATTATTTTAAACAGATTATATAAAATGCCTACCCCGAAGAAATGTTGCAACCCACTTAAAAAATCCAAACACAATCGTGTCTACAAAAATTTGAAGCTGATAACGACGCAGTGGAATCGTATCTTTTCTAATTTAACTGGAAAATATATCTGTGATTCATGCAGAACGTCAATTTATAGTCAAAAAGTTACTGTCTCTTCCGTCGAAAAGGAAATCATTATTGATACTACCGAAGAAGAATCTTCACGGGATGAAAACTACGTGGACAACGAAAAAAATGACCCTACATACAAGGAAGAAACAGCTGAAAATGATATGCTTGGACGTGCAACAAAGCGACAGAAATTGCCCGATGCAGACAATTCTTTGATAGACGAGACTTTGATTCGAGATGTGAACAATGCGTTGTCGAAAGCTATTTTCCGAAGTGAAAAAATCGAAATACTTACAACGCTTCCTGTTTGCATTAGTATAAGGAAAATGCGTGAGTTGTTTGGCGTTTCGCATAAAATGGCATCGAGGGCGAAGAAATTAAGGAAAGAAAATGGCTATAAGTCGCGTCCACCAAAGAAAGTTGGTCGAAAAATAAGTGAGGAAATTATTCAGAAAGTAACAGAATTTTATTTGAGTGATGATACTAGTAGAATGATGCCAGGAAAAAAAGATTGTGTTTCTATAAAAACCGATGTAGGTAGAGAAAATGTGCAAAAGCGTTTACTTTTGTGCAATTTGAAGGAAGCACATAAACGTTTTCAGGAAAAATTTCCTCAGTTTATCATTAGTTGTTCTAAATTTTCAAAACTGCGACCAAAACAGTGCATCTCTGTTAACAAAGCTAGTTGCCACAACGTATGTGTTTGTAAAACACACCAGAACATGAGATTAAAGTTTTTTGCTCTAAAATCCGAATTTCAGAAGAAAAATCACACCTTCACCTTATCATACCATAAGGCATTAAGAGAAATTATTTGCAAAGAAGCTCTTCCATCTTGTCATCTCAGAAATTGCAAAAATTGTCCTGGTGTTACTGCTTTTTGCGAGAAGTTGCATGCATTATTTACAGAATATTCCGTGAAGGAAGTAAAGTACAGGGAATGGATAAGCACTGATAGGTACATATAATTACATTTCAATTTTTTAATTTAATGATAACTTAATATATTGCCTAAATTATGCATAACATGAAAAAATCTATTTTAAACTTTCAATTAATTTTACAAATCAATTTTTTAAAATTAATTTTCTGAGTGCCTGGCAACGATTTGTCAAATTTCAGAAATTTCTTTTGCTATACAATTTTAAATTTAAATTGGAAATTTGATTTTTTATAATACCTTACTGTAACTCTATTAATTTTTGTATAAATAATTTCACAAATAACTTTTTTGCTTATTTATTTTTTTTATCGGGAACGGCTGTGGGAAGATTGACTATCGGTCCTTCCTCATACCAATTACTTTTGCTTATTAGATGTTTTAATATATTTTTCTAGAACTGAATTCGTTGAACAAACAGATTCCATAGAAGCATTTTTAGAGAAGATAAGAAAAGATTTGCCTGAACTACTGACGCATGATTTTATAACAAAAGAACAAAGTGCTTACTTTAGTGCAAAAAAGGACAGCTTAAAGGAAGGTGAATTTTTGGTAACGCTGGATTTTTCAGAAAATTATACATTTCAAATACAAGATGCAATACAGGCGCATCACTGGTCAAATACCCAGGCTACAATTCATCCATACGTCATGTATACGCGAAAAGACGGCAAGATAGTTTCGGATAATTTTGTTATTATTTCTGAAATCGAAAAGCACGATACTGTTAGCGTTCACCTATACAATACAAAACTGATTCAGTATTTGAAAGACAAGTATGCGTGGATTGAACGAATTATTTATTTTTCGGACGGAGCTGCGAGTCAGTACAAAAATAAAAGTAACTTCCTGAATTTGATTCAACATGAAAATGAATTTCGTATTAATGCAGAGTGGCACTTTTTTGCCACTTCTCATGGCAAAAGTGCATGTGACGGTGTTGGCGGGACAATCAAAAGGAATGCTTGGAAAACAAGTATGCAAAGAACGAGATTAGATGAACCATTAACAAACGCAAAGATGTTGTTCGTTTGGGCAAAAAATTGTTTTCACAGGTCAATGTCTTTCGCGTATTGCACCAAAGAGGAATATGAAAATGAAGCAAAACTTTTAAAACCAAGATTTTCAAAATGTAAAGTAATCAAAAACACCCGACAGTTTCATTGCTTTTTACCGAACGATTCTAAGTCACTTAAATGTAAGCGATATTCGTCAGCGTCTGATTACGAAGCTCATAACGTTCTGTAAATAAATTTAATTATTAATAATAATTAATGTGGTTATGTAAATAAAAAATTGTTTTAAGCGAAAATTGGTACTAAAATTACTAAATTTTAAATTAAAAAAAATATTTGCGTTAATATTGAGAGTAAAATCGCAGAAACACAGTATGGTGCATCAAAACCTCCAAGCTACGGTACGCGTCTCGTGGCGCGACCGTGCGCCGCTCGATAAAAATATTAATTACTTTTTATGTATTAATGTTTGCTAACTTTTTTTAACGGATTCTGAATCTATATTAAATTCCCTCTTAGAATGTTTTTTTAAAATATTTTTAAAAAGCGCAGAACACGGATTTTTTTCATTTTACATTTTATTTTGCAATAAAAAAAAGGGATTGTTAATAAGTTTTAAAAATTAATATTGTGTATCTTAAAATATATACTTTTTCCTTCAAGTTGCCGTTGGAAGCATTAAATTATATCAACTCTGTTGTGAGATATTTATTTTGCAACTAAAAGATGCATAAATACTGAATTGTTTATAACTTAAGTAATTATGAATTTTTTAAAAAAATATTTTACACACTTAATAAGGGCATCAGAATCTATCGATTAAGTAACAATTCAACATAAAAAGAAAAATTTGCATTTTGCCTGTTACCTTTCACGAATTCTTACTCATATATATATATATATATATATATATATATATATATATATATATATATATATATATATAACTGTAATAAAAATTTGAAGTCATTTTAATGAGGTTCGAAAATGTTGAGGCATAATGTAAAGTACCCTCAAAATCAAAAAATCAAAATGGAGACAATCGTCTGAACAGTTTAGAACGTAGCGTCGTACACAGATGGACGAACGGAGAGATGGACGTTTTGCAGTCAATTCATTTTTTGATATCATGTACCCACAAAACTTGAATTCTGACAACACAACGTGTTAAAAGAAGTAATTTACTACATATACGAACAATATTTATCCCCTTTTTCGTTACCAGGCCCGACAATATGAAGTTTTCTATCCACAAATTCGGCAATTTCCGCCGCATCATTTAATATTTTCTATTACTACACTGTCGGATATGTATGCATTACTTTTAATGTAAAAGTACATGAAAATAGGTATCATAACCGAACATTAAATTTAATGTATAACTTTAAAGTACGTGTACATTACATTTAGTGTACGTGTAAAATTAAATTGAATGTACGCATGTACATTCATTTCAATGTACTTACTGCTGTAATTTTACCCCGCGTTTACATTAATTACAATGTACTTATTTCTTTAATTTTAACTGGCGTTTACATTAACTTCAATGTAATTATTTACGTTAATTTTTATTCGCGCGCACATAAATTTCAATGAACATGTTTACATGCATTTTAATGTACTCGTTCATATTAATTTTCAGATATTCATTTTCAGGGAAATATGATAACAGTTAAATTTTTTCACTTGTTCTCTTATTGTTTCACTAACTTGTATATCAAATATTTATTTAGTTTTATCAAACATTAATTTATATTATTTATTTTTTTAATATGGGAAATGAATAAATACTTTTATTAATAAACAAAAATTTATTTTATACAAACATAGAAGACTATCAGCACTTTCACAACTTATTGCAATGTACACTTCATTGTATTTTGTCCATCTTTATTAATTTGAAAACAACATAATCAAATTTTTTCTACCTTTGTTTTGTGGTTTTTTCGTGTCTTTCTGTTGGATTTATTTTTGGAATTTCCCTGTAAATAATATTTTTATTGTTAATAAATAATATTTATTCAGCACTACCTTTTTACACTGTGAAACAAATAATAATAAAAATAACTGAAAGAGGCAACGGATTTGCTTGTAATTTTACATAGGAACTAAGTACAAAAACGAGAAAGATATACACAATAAAGAAACAAATTTAGAAAGAAAATGCATTTAATGTGACACAAACTATTTGTAATATTTTTAGTACATGGTAATATTATAATGTTACCTTTCTTCTTTGGTCGTTCTAGAAATTACTAAATAAAAACAAATATGAGGTTGGTAAGGATAAAATCCATTCTTTTTTAACAATATCTATTTTGACAATGTTTTCTTTAACGCAATTTTACTGTCATTGAAAACTGAGACAAATTGCCAATTTATTAAAAATTCTGAAGGATGTAATGCAACTACTTAATTCTCGAACGTTCTATCGATAGTAATAATATATTTAATGAAACATTTTTAATTTAGTGTGTTTTAATAGCTGGCAAATGATATTATCACACTTTCAATAACGTCTTTCCAAAATAGGGAACTTTTTGTTCCGGGATTACAGTTCTTTAGTTTGCACTTACCATGAAACACTCATTTCCTGAACTTCAGTTTATTGCCTTAATTTGTTTGGTCCATTCTTATATTTAAAAGTCACTTGCAATCTGCAGCACATAACCATCAATAGGTGCAGATTAACAAATTTCACATTTCGCGAAAATAATATTAAATAATGATAATGATGGAAATAACATTAAATAAATAATAATAATTAATATTAATCAGATTTTACCTTCACAAATTTTACAAATCCAATACGCCTGAATTGTTTCAGCTTCTCTCGATGTTAACCGCCAACCGCTCAAGGAAACTGCTGGAACGAAAACAGGAAATGAAGAATACCACTGATACGTTTCACACGCTTTCATATCAGAAAGTTATGACGTTTCTTTGATTTTGCACACGTTTTAGTTCTACTATTACTCTGACAAGTAAGGACATGCCTACAAGAGCTTCAGAATACGAATGAAACACTTGAGTACCTGAAATAGCCAGGCTGGGAAACCTGCCACCCTTAGTCTTGCCTGCAAGGGAGCGTAAGTGTTCGAAATTTTCCAAACCCCTCCCAAAATAACACAACTGAGAATAGTGAATGTTCAAATACAATATTCAACTAAATGATTTTGTGGAAAAAAGATGAATTATTGTACAGAATAAAATATGAAGTCCAAATAAAAATTATATTTTAAATTTATTATGCGTTAGCTCAAATAGTGGAATAAAATATTTCTGAGTTTTAAAACAGTATCTATGTTCCATGTTCCATAATTATATACCAAATCTGCGTGAATTTTAAATTAAACATTAAATTTAATGTTTGTTATACATCACGATAGGTCCATAGCATTTGACTATTTTTAAAGGTTTAAAAATCTAGAAAACTTAACAAGGTATGCTACCTCCAGTAGACCTTGCGGCTTTCTGTTATAATCTATCACGTCTACTATTTCGAATCCTATGGACCTATCGTGATGTATAACAGACATTGATCATTCAAAAGACAATCTGTACCATAAAATATACACGATAGATTAAACTTAATGTAAACATATAAATCTTGTTTTATGTACAAGTTCCATTATGTTTTATGTACAGCCGTACCTTAAATATATATATATATTAATTTAAACATTAAATTTAATGTAGAAGTATATTAACCCCCTTTTAATATACAAGGTACATTAAGTTTAATGTACAGCCGCACCTTAAATCTGCATTGATTTTAATTTACACAATAAATTTAATGTAGAAGTATATCAATCTCCTTGTAATGTTCAAGGTACGTTAAGACTCATGTAAGTCGTACATTAATATTCATTAAATTTAATGTAATTTCTGACAGTGTACGTAAACGTAGGAAGTCAGGAAAGTAAAAATCAAATGTGAACGCTGAACATTTTCTCGGAAAACTTGAAATAAATTCGGAGTATGGAAGCTTCGCAGTCTCTCTGAGTAATCAGACATGATGACTCCTTCAGACGGCGATAGTAAAGACTAATAACATCATTAATTCAATGGATTATTTTCAACGAGCAAGTTGCATACAAAACGTCCGAACATTGGAGGTGATCGCCGGTATGGTTCCAGTGATCGTAACCCGAATACGATTCCCATCATTGAATTTATTTTGGGAAAGGCGATAGGGTTGTTTGCATCCCCTGGAGACGATCTTAACGTTCTGGTGGTATCAGCGACATTCTACAGTCCGAAGGACGTACTTGTAGGCCTTATCTAATGGTTCGGAATATATTCTATCTTCAAATTACCCACAACTTATTTGTAAGAAATGTTAAGGCGATCAAAATTAAATAAATAGCGGATTAATGTTCTTCCTGTTCCTTGTCCGATTGTTGGCTGCGGCAACTGTCATATCTGGTAACACAGCCCTAACATTACCTTCTTCGTCAGGAAAAAGAAAAAAGTTGCCAGATTTTCTGTTCGTAAATCGGACGAGATTATCAATATCATTACACTTTCCTACGAAGTAAACAATCGATCACTTATTTGCAAACCGAACTATGACAATATCATCATAAACAATATTTTGTTCTAAGTATCTGCTTCATGCAATGATTCTTGTTCTTCTGGCAGGTCGACAAAAGTTAGATTCAAATCATTTGACGTAGAGTCACGCAGCTGTCCCAAGTATGTTTCCGTTTCTTCTGACGAATGTAACTCTTCCTCTTCTTCTGTCACTTCAAAGGTTTGATAGCTTCCATCTCCAGCACAATTTTTGCATTTTTCATTTGTTTGTATTCCTTTGCTGTGCTGCAGGTAGCTTCTCTTCTTTAATTTTCCTCATTTCAAAAAACCTCATTTTCTGTTTATTATTATTATTATTATTATTATTATTATTATTATTATTAAAGTGATAGGGTGATGATGAGAGGTGAAAGGATTAGGAAGATGGTGGCAGGAGGGGTAGAGGGAGGGGGAGGTGTACGTGAGATTTTTGGACCCATCCCGGCATTCGCTCCATGACCAAGACAAACAACGAAAAACTCCGGTCAGGATGCCCGGCATGGGGATCGAACCTCGACCTCCCGATTGCTAATAGAGCGCGCAGCGCCTTGAGGTACTTCGCTCGGAATTATTAGGAACCAGTTTCACCAACAGTCGTGTAAAGTTAAGAGTAGTTGTTCGAGAGTAAGCATTACTCTACGATAGTTATTCTCGAGTAGAGTATAAACATTTCACCACGCTTCTGGAGGGTTATTTTACTCTGAGAGTACTTACTCTCTGATTTACTCCGCGAACCAGCTGAACGCGCAATAATTGAGATCGATTCAAGGGGCCGTGAGCAAAAGTGACGCTGTGATCTCAAGGTGGACCAACGTGAACCTCTGGTTAATTCCTTATATTCTATCAGTCATTTCGATTCATTTCAGTTCCCAAGTTCTTGACGGCGTCTTGTGTGGTGTTATGGTGATTTGAGTTAGCATAGCTTATTTCTGAGTTTTTGTATTATTAATTTTTTTGCTCGCGAATAGGCCGACTTGGACTAAGCGTACAGGGGCTCAGAAACATCTCGGTGAAAGGTGCATGTCTTTTTTATCAGGGGATCAGCATTTAGCTGTATCCGATTTTTATTCCCCAGGGTTGTTAGCCCCGGTGGGTATGGAAGGTGAAATTATTATGATAATGAGAGGTGAGAGGACGGTACTACTGCCTTAGCGATCTCGGACATCTGATCGGCATACTATTATATTATTATTATTATTATTATTATTATTACTATTATTATTATTATAATTAGATCTGATTATTATTGATTTTGTTTGATTTATTTTTAATCCTTTATTCATCTTTCAACTATTTATTACAGTTTATTATAAAAATTCACAAGTCCTTTATAGTTTATAATGTACCTGATGAAGTTAACAAATGATTTGGTTGTAAAAATAATATTGGAAATTCTTGGTCAGAAATAGTTGAATTAAGAAATGTATGGTAATAAAAATATCAGAAGATAATGAAAATGAACTAAAAAGGATGTAGATTGTTTGCAGCTGTGAATGTGCCCCAAGCAACCATTTTAATAATATGATTATCTCATCAAACACTTAATAATTTACCTAATAAAAGAGAATGAGGAACTCACACAGAGTAGATTTATTTACCAAGGAAGGTATTTTTTCCTATTGAAAATACAGGAACAGCTGTATAACACCACTGCAATTTACAACTAAAATTTACTTTTGACCAATAAAAACACTAAATCACCAGTCTAATTTCATCACACTACTGAATCACACCAAGACGTTCTGTAGGTAGCTGTATACACTATAGTCCTCTTTTGGAGCTCTTGTGAAATTTCTTTTTAAGACCTAGTAATCAGTGGAGGGGGTGTATCAAGGTGCCCCACGCATCAATGTGCCCCTGTTCCCCCTAATGCTTGTTCTCATCTTAGAGGAGCCAGAGAAGGGTAACTGCAGAACCCGAGGACAAAATGTACGAAATATATTTTAGTAGGACTTTTTATAAACGCCGTCAAGAGGTCAAAACCAACTCTGTAAATGGAAGAATTTGTAAAACAATCCTCATACATGTTCATTCAAGCAAGGGAAAGTTGCCAAACCGATCGAAATCAAGGATTTTTGATGACACAAACTCCTTCGTACGCGTTTCTTCGGAGTGGAAGTAAAGCCGGCAGTCCCATGTTGTAGATTTACTGCATGTAGAGACTAAAGAGAGTCTAGACTAAAATACGACTCAGAGCTAAATTCTAATCGTCTGTTTTGTCTCCCGAATGATACGCTCTTTCTTTGAAAGCGAAATTTGCGTGGTCAGGCAGTACAGCAGGCTTAATGGCCTGAGCCGCGCTGTGTAAGACAAGGAATATTTGAATGGATTGTATTTTACATACCGTAAGAGATAGGGCGGGCGGCCTGCGGTTCCGAATTCCTGGTGTTGTTGCTGCAATAACTAAAGTACCGTGCGAAGTGTGCCCTTATCACCGAACTTGACGCCTGGATTTCTCACCGTTGGACCTAGTGAATGTTCTCACTAGATCTCTACGTCGCAACATTGCAGTGCGTTAAGTGGTTCCATTATTGCTGGAGGCATTAGGGACATGGCCTCTTGACAGCTTACAACGGTGACTGTTTGAAATCAGGTCTGAGATTTTTCTATTGAATATGAAGTGTATCAAAAATAGATACACAAACTTAACAACAAAAACAATAGTTAAATGTTTATTTTGTCACAATTTTTTACAATTCATATTCGTTCAAATTACTTTGCCAAGAGTCGTCAGTTCACCAGGAGTAAAAGTCAGTCTTGTTCGAAAATACCGTAAACATGAAGTGCCAAACGAAGAGAAGTCACCACATTTTCTAGAGAGCACAGTCCAGGGGCGTAAGTTAATCTGGCCTAACCGTGTATATTCACAAGGCACGTACTTCTCCATGCACAATTCCAACATCACGACTGACTGCTGTGGCGCCTGCTTGCCTTGTATAGTAGGCACCGCTGTTTCGCCAAGTCTCGCTCCATCATCTCGTCGACACGGTACCGTGCTTGTGCTTCTCCGACCACCCCAAAAGAGCGTGGGCTGTCCACGGCTCGCGAGGCCAATTTAAATGTTCGTCACATACAGAAGTCGTTCACTATTTATGTGTGCTTTGAGGAAATTAGCTGCCGTCGCGAACAAGCAGTTTTTAAAAAAAATACGAAATTTCAACATTTTTCGTGACACAAATCGTCGTCTGCGCACGGTTTGTGCAGCCCTACCAATTGTGAACTTTCACCGACGGAACAGGCGCTCTTGCGGACACGAGCTCTAATTCATGGCCGCGAAACACTCTGCTAACGACGTTGCGCACGCCCTTGACAAGCCCGTACTGCCGCGCGGCTCAACGCCTATTCTTCCGGGCACCACGAGCTTCGTACTTCTTCGACATTGAGAAACTGAAACCTGATGAGATGCCAAAGTGTATCCGCGGCAAGCAAGTATAGTTAAGATTCCCTGCCAATCTTTGATTGTTTTAGACACGTTCACATCCATGTATGAAGTTGAATGCGTTTGATATACACGTCGACAGTGATACAAATTTTATATCATAATCCATGAAGGTGTCACCTGGTGCATTAGCCCGAAAACCAAAAATTCCTGGAAGTATTATTATTTCGTTCCAGAAGACGGCTCTGAGCGCCTCAGAAGCCAATAGTTTATTTAAATTATTATAATCAACGAGCCAATCATTGCCTTCGGAGCCGCTCAATGCCGCCTTAACGAACACGCCGCATATTGCGTATTGTCAGTATGAGGAGAGTCGAATTCTGCCTTATCATAATGGCAGTACTTTAAAAATATAAATATAACATTAAATATTTTATAATTAAATTGTAATTGAAATAATCGAAATGTATAGTAGTAAATTTTAATTGATCTACAGATTAATCGGCCTAATTGATTTAAATATTTCGATTGATATTATAAAATAATCTATTATCGTAGTAACTACGATTATGGCTAGTAACTAGCTGACGAATAAACAAAATAAATCTACAGATGTTTTATACCAGGACAAAATGTTCCCATTTGAACGAAGTAGTTTTTTGTCCAGCGAACGGTTAGACATAGCCGGAAAGTAGAGATCCTAGCGAGCATTGTCAGCACTACGTAAGTAGTTTGCGATCACCCTGCTCGCTTCAGCAAGGGTTCTTTATGGCTTAGCGAAAACAGCGCGGTAAATACAAGTACTGACCAAATTCTTTTCTTGTTTCAGCAACTGTTGGCGCGCGACTGCAGCTAAGTTTTTCGCACCACATATAAATTATGAATATCGTTTAATAGAAAAATATTGGGTCAGATTTCGACCTGCACTTGGTGGAACGTTCCTTGCAAGAACTATTTGCGATAACGACTGCACGTTCGACAGCAATAAATATGGTGTGCATTTTTCGAACCCCAATTTTCCGTCTCGCAACCAGTCTGTCCTCCACTCTGCTGCTCAGTTCAGGCTTCTCACCCGTTTGTCATTGTCCGCCGCCGATTTTGTCCTCAACAGAAATGCGGGCTGAGATGGCTCAAGGAATCAACTGATGCCACTGCAGTGCCTCTGAACGGGGGGTCCTAAACTTCGAATCCCGACGCTGGCAGGAGTTTCGTCACTTGGTAGGTCGAATTCAGCCGCTATCAGGAAGACAATTCTGGTTACCGGCTGCTCTCATCGGTAGTTTTCCATGGTTCTCCAATCAATATTTGGATGTTGCCAGAGCAGTTCCTAAAGAGTGGCGATCTTTACTTTCTCTTCTTTGTCCTATTCTCACACCTTATTTTCACACGCATTCACTTACAGGCACTACACTGCCACACACGTCGGGAGATCAGGCAGGAACTCGGAGATTGTCCCATCAGGAACGGTGCCTCGCAGAAGCAAGATACCTGGATGGGGAAACATCCAGGTCTATGTTGCCGCCGGATCTCACCATCCAGCAGAGGAATAATACTGCTACCTTCCGCGGTAAAAACATGTACTACACGTCCGGGATGACATAGCAGTTGGCGCTCCGAGAAGCACGAAATAATCAGCCAATCAATCGTCATAAGAAATGACAATAATTCTTTAGTTGCTGGGCGTGAAACTGAGTGTTTGTCATTACCCAGTGTGATATTGTTTTCAAACGAAGAGATTGTACCAGTCGGTAGATATTGTCCTTTGCGAACGAACCTTACGTTAATTTGGTTCATTTGATGTTACTCCAAATACAGCGAATAACAATGTGCAAAATTGTGATTTCTCCGTCCTCCTACCCGGGTGACCGTGAACGTGCGGGTTCACAATGCGGGTAAAATTATGCATTCTGCATTCCTTCCTTGAAGGCCGTAGGGCCGCCGTGGAAAATCACTACTCCCGGGAACATTAAAGACACACTGTCGCATCACCACTTCGTGGCGAGAAATCGTTCAAGAACGAACGTTGCGATGTATCTGAGCAGCTACATGTTTTCAGTGCAATAGAACTGCCCAGGCGAATTATGTTCTGTGCCCAGGGCGCTATTTTGTTCTTTTCAAAATTTTCGACAAACTTAATAGACTGTGGGTAGGATTTAGAGAACGAACAATAAGTTTGAATGGGTTAGTCGAATCCATCACTATCTTGCTGTTACGAGGTGATTGATGATCGTAAATGATATGAATGGAAAATTTCATAGCTCCACACAGAAAATCGATAGAGTTTCACGATCAACGCTACAGTTAACGAAAACGAAATAAACGTCAGTACTTACATGTTTATTCCTACAGTTTTCTGAACAGATATTACATGAAATATAATTACATACTTACAGATACAACTTGACCACAAGAAAAAACATTATCATTTCAGAAAAATTCTTCTTTGTGTTATAAATAGACGAGTATGGCGCTGAGCATACTCAAACCCAAAGAATTAGTTTTTCAATTCAGCTTAACTAAATTAAATGTGAAACAAAATTTATTAATCAACATAATAAGTTTGTTAATCAACACAATATACCTCACTGACACAACTCCACCGAAAATTTCTCACTAAACATTTATTCCAATTTGAGTCCAGAATTATCTTCTTCTCTTTAAAATTTAGTTTATTTTCACCCGCAAGTAATAATAGAAATAATTACAATTTAAAAATACAATCAGTTCTTCATACAAAGCGACAGAGAGCATGCCCGAGCACATTACAACTGCTACTTTAACAAACAAATACGTCGTTCTCTTCGACTTTCTTTCCACGTGAGAAACGAAAGGAGAGAAAACGTGACGCGTAATTATTCTTTTCGTGCAATTTATTTCTTTAGCGCAATGTATTGTTTTTACTTTCTCGTCGTTCTACGAACGTAGTAAAGATAAACTATTGTCATCATGCGGCAAAAAACCCGTCTGTACGTCCGTCTGTCTGTACGTCCGTTTGTCTGTCTGCACTCCGTTTGTCCTTCCATCTGACCGTTCATCAGACCTTACGTCCGTCCGCCTTTTCGTCCGTCTCTACGGTCCTCTCTAATTTTGTCCGTCTGTTCGTTCGTTCGCCAGCCCGTCCGTCTGTCCGTTCACCTATCCGTTCGTCTGGCCGTACGTCGTCCGTCAGTACGTGGCCAACACGAGCGCCTCAACAGTTGAGATGATTTTCTCCAAAATTAATTTTCCTGATTCATTGCACTTTTACAATTTTCGAAAAATTTGGGATTTTACGAGACCTGCACCACTCTCAAGCGTCCTTTACGCTATCTAATGACGAAGTTTATTTTAAAAAATTTGAGCTTTTTTAAGAAAATTTTCAAAATGTTTTTAAGGCTTTGTGCAAAGTATCAAAAATCAAACCGTTTGAAACTCGCAAATCCTTGAGTTCGTTCACATAAATCAGGGAATATAAATTTTGGAGAAAATTGGCTGAACGCTTTAAGCGCTAGCGTTGACTATAGACGGTCAGACGAACGGACGTACGGACAGACAGACACCCTCAGACATTTTGCCATCAATCGATTTTTTTGGTATCAATGACCGAATGGATTCCGGCTACACTGCCTGTTAAAAGAAGCAATTTACTATACATACCTACATGATTTATCCACGTTTGCGCTACCAAGGGCCGGCAATTAGGTTATTTTCTGTTGAAAATTCGCGTGTTTCCGGCGCACGATAACAGAACTTTTTCTTACTAAGTAATTGCGAGAAAGTACTCTTTCTTTTTTGGAAAACGGCTCCAAATTGTTCCTTTAAACTTTTTTCCGCAGATAGAGCAAATACGTTTCAAAATGGTCCAGGATTAATTTTCGTTGAACTCTCAGAATTTCTGAAAGTTAGAAATAATGCAGCAAATTTGTGCTTTCTAGCACTACTAGATTAACTTTACTTTTATTAAAGTCTTCACATTTCACTTTTATTTTAAAAGTTCCGTGGCATATTGATGTTACTTCAATACTGTGGTTCTGATCTCGCATATACAACGTGCCAATCAACTTCGCTCAGAAATGCATTCAATGTATCTCTGAAATTGTAGAAACTTGTTGTTGAGGACAAATAAATATAGAAGCAAAAATGCACTGAAATAATATGACTGTTTGCTTTTCATTTACATCCAGTATACAGGGGGAGAGATCACTGATTTTTTATAATTTTAAGGATATCAACAAGATTCATTGAAGAAATTCTCTTTTGTTTGTTCTTAATATTTTGCTCGAACTGGTTTCGTGTAATTTATGGAATTAATAAGTTTGATGTACAAACGATGATTCGCCTTAAAAAAGTGCAATTTTTGGGGGCGTTTCTTACATCTACAATACAGTATCACCCCTGTAATCCCAACTAATTGGGGATGTAGTCTGTTTCGATTTGGAAATATTTGAAATAACCGAAAAAATGTACCGTTCGTATACAAATACATCTATAGGATTAGCAGACTTTGCAATGTAGCGTGCGATGTGAGAAAATGGCAACGTAGCTTAGAAATAGCATCATTACATCACAAATCATCAAGCGCATTCAGTTCCTTACGGCAAAATATTACCAATTTTGCAAGTTCCTCTAAATGAAAATTACTGTTACATAAACATGTGATTTACGCTGTAGTTACCAGTGCAAAAAACGTTTCCTTTCGACTTGTATTTCAATAATTAGTTGGTCAGTTCTATAGCAATTATAAAATCCTTTCTTTACGCTACAAACAAGCATTTTAATTATTTTGTATATATTCCTCCATCCCGTATTTTGTCAGCTTATCCAAAATTTCGTAAAAACACGACAAAAAGTGTAGTTTTTGTTTAATTTTGGGTGAAGTATAGGCAATTTTTAATTTTTTTATCAATTTTTCTCAAAAATCGCTCCAATTTTGTCTTTTAATTTTCTCCTCGTATGTGTCAGGTAAGAAATATGGTGCTAGTCCCATTTTGGCTGTCTCATCGCATTTTCGAAAAATTTGCAAATTTAAAAAAAATGCGAGATGCGAATTAATATTTTTCTCGAATAAATTTTGATTGATTGTTTATTGATTCCGGGCACGTCAACTATCAGGGTCATTAGTCCCGTAAATGTAATGAATGTGTTTTTCTCGGGAGGTGGCGGTAATCTTTCCCACACTGTATGGCGAAATCCGGCGCCGACCTACTGTCGGCTGACCGAGTTTTCCACAACCAGGTGTCTCCCACCAGCGGGGCACTGCCCCAGCCGTGTCAAGCTCTTTGCTCCTGACGGGTGTCCCAGCCTGTGTGGTAGTATAGTGCGTGTTTGTGTGTGTGTGTGAAGGTGTGAGGATAGGACAAGGAAGAGGAAGATGAGACCGCGTGCGGTCTGGGGCCCGTTTGTTAGGGTACTGCTCTACCATTCGCCTGGTGTTGATCGGAAAAAAACCGGAAAACTACCGATCAGAGCACGCGGCCGCTGGAATTCTCCTCCAGACAGCTCGAATAACACAAAGTGGCGCAGGTCTCGTTTTCGTTGAACGTATTTTGTTTTTCGTTCGTCGTATTTTCGAAAATTCTTCAATATTTTCGACGTCTTCTTAAAACTACAATAATGAAGATAAATTTGTTCTCATTGAAATCTGTTTTAAATTTAGAATAAAGAATAATAAAATTTAGAATAAAAATAGATCTTTAAATTAGGTCGAGTTAGGCAATTAAAAAAATACGTTTTCTCAAAAACGACTCCAAATGTTTCAAAATTTTATTTCCCTCAGATAGAGCAAGGATACTTAAAAACGGGACAGGACCCATTTTTGATGTCTCTAAATTTTCGACAACTGAAAAAGTTACAAATAATGCGAGCAAGTATTGTATTTTTAGCATCAGTAATTATTAATTGCTTTTACTTCGAGCAAAAATTACTGATATTTTTTAAAAAAATCTCATGACGCAGTTTTAAGATTTAATATTTTAGATCAAGTATTAGGTTAGGGGGATAGTTGTCAAATATTGTAGTTTTGCAGTGATAATGGTTTTAGAAATTGGCGAATATAGAGTTCACTGTAAATGGAACCTTAAGAAAATATAATGAGCTTTCTTCGAGAAAATATCGAAAATTTTGAGGCTTTAGTTGTAACGTTTGTTGTGATAGTTTGTATACATTTTTGTGTAAAGTATGTGTTGATGTATTGTTAATAAATTATATTTTATTTTTTCTTAATAGACAGTTCCCATGCAATAAATAGAATTTTAATAATAACAGTCCGGCGTTATTTATGACATAAATTGCACGACTTCATTTCGAATAGTACGTGAAACATTTCTAATTTCTCTGAAACAAAATATGTTGCGTATTGAGTAAAATCAAACAAATTTTTGTTTAAAGAGATGAAAAGTACCCATGCCAACTTTCGCTGAAGAAGAGAATATGTATTTAAAGTTAATCCGAACATCAATAAATGATTTTGTTTCCACTGATGCTGGGTGTACGGCATCCTGCCAGAGAAAAAACACACAATGGAAATCTAATTGAAGGTAAACAAAAACAAACCGATGTGAAAAAACGCATGAGTTGGAGATAGAAAAAGATACATAGCAGACTCGTCGTCATGTCGAAGCACATACCTGTCGACATCGGACATCATATTTGAATTTCTATTCAATTTCAAATATCTCATAAACCAGTACTTTACGTTTGTAGTCCTAAAATGTGCTATCAGGTAAACTTAGACAAACTGGATTTTTATTTTCATTTTCATGGAGTTTTATAGAAAATTTTGCTCATTGAAATTTGTAATTGTTAATGCTGCTGAAAACATACTATACACAAGTCCGCTATTTCCGATAAAAATGATCGTGAACAACTATGAATGTGTGAAAATTACGAAGTTTTGATCACAAATATATAGATTGAGTCATTTCGGATATAAAAAGAAAACGCCAAGCGTGTTCTGAACTCGGAAATGAACAATTCTGTAAGTCGGTTTGCTTCGCTCGTCAATTTCTCGACAATTTCTCTTGTTCTACAAAGCCCAGAAGATATACATGATGGGGAGTCGAATTGGTAAGCTGTACTACTGTAGTACTACTGGGAGTGTCTCTTATTACTGGAGATAAAATCTCCTTTGTTCGGACAAAATTACAATTACAAACGTCTAGACAAGTAAGATGGTGAAAAATTGCTGTAGATAAAAATAAGCAAAACTTTATATAAAACTATCCTGATCCAGAAAAGAAACGTTTCAAATACTTCCCAACTTAACAATCTCATCTACGATTCGGCAGAAATTTGACAAGTTGATTAATAGATTGATGTTTACGGCAAGTTAACTGTTATGGTCATTAATCCCGTCGTTCTAGGGATATTTTTAAGCTTGGAGGTGGCGGTTTTCCACTCCCAGTAGATGGCGAGACCTGGTGCTGACATACACGTCGGATAGTGGGGGCTCCCTCACCCAGGTATCTTCCTCACCGGGGCACAGCCCCAGATGGTACAAGCTCTACGCTCTTGAGTGATCTTCCGACATGTGTGGTGGTATAGTGCATGTAGGTGCGTGTATGTGAGCGTGTGTTAAGGAGAGAATAGGTCAAGGAATAGGGACGGAAATATCGCACGCCAGATATGGTGGCCGAGATCGCTAAGTCTGAATTGCCGTAGCGATCTCGGGCCAAAGATCGCGGCTGCGAGTCCCGCCTTGGGCATGATTGTATTTCTGTTCGTCCTTTCAACACCCATCACCACCATATCATTTCATCTACTTCAAAGTTACCCATAACGTTAAAATCAATAGTGGTCCATAATGATCTATATGTTGATGCGACCTTAAATAACAAAAAAAATTGCACGCGGACCGTAGCCCATTTTTTAGGTGCCGCTTCGGTATTCACCTGGTATTAATCGGAGAAACAATGGAAAACTACCGATCAGACCAACCGGCCGCTAGAATTCTCTACCAGACAGTGGCTCAATTCGACCTAGTAATATAGCCTAGTCATTTTCACTTATTACAATGACCTAGCTATAATGGCCTAATTATAATTGAGAAAATCCCTCACCGACAGGACTCGAACCCTAGGACCTCCCGATCAGAGTCGCTGGAGACACAGCGGCAATGTTCACCCTGAGCTATTCGACAATTAGGCAAAATGGCCCCTGAAAGTACTCGTGATTTATTTATTTATTTATTTATTTATTTATTTATTTATTTATTTATTTATTTATTTATTTATTTATTTATTTATTTATTTATTTATTTATTTATTTATTTATTTATTTATTTATTTATTTATTTATTTATTTATTTATTTATTTATTTATTTATTTATTTATTTATTTATTTATTTATTTATTTATTTATTTATTTATTTATTTATTTATTTATTTATTTATTTATTTATTTATTTATTTATTTATTTAAAGTTTTTTATTTCCGATTTCAGCAAGGCAACTGCAAAAATATGTAGGTTCATGATAATAACAAACGTACGTTCCATCTGCTGCTGCTTATTTGCAAAGTTCATCAGCTTTAGTGGATGAAAATCATGGGAAACAGCAAACAACATCTAACCCCTTTTCAAATTTTGATCACAAAATAAATTTGAATCTTCTTTTGAGAAACAGAGCAAGTCCAGTTTTTATCATTTATATTTATGAACACACTGAAATATTTCAAGCTTAAATGAATTGTATACAGTCCAAATAAGTCCAATGATTTCTCATCTAAATCGCATAATGTGATGTTCATGTTATTTAAGGAAGAACACACATTCTGGCCCTGTTTATCAAACAAAAGTGGGACGTACCCAATTTTATCAAGACATGCTAGTCTTGTTTTAAATACTGGATTGAGATGGCAGTCCTTGTTGCTCACCAATTAAACGTAGGAAGTGTGTTTAAACTGAGGGGTACATGTTTGAGAGGATAAAGAAAGCAAGGATGAAGAGATTTGAATTTCACTCTGCTGGAAAATTCATACAAAAGAAACTGATTGGTACAAAATGCAAGGAAGTAAAACTAATCTATTGTGTTGATTATGCATTCATAATTCAGTCCACTTACTTACAAGATTCAAATTACTGGAAATCATACGTGACTATGTAAACTGTAACATCTAACCCAAATTTTTTGTTTCATGTGTGTACTGAACATTAATAACGAAGTATTTATGTTTATTTTCGCAGGTGCTCCATGAAATCTCTTGTAAGAATTCCAGACGAGCAACAGTTGGAGATTTTCAATAAATTCAACTCCAAAAACGGACAGAATTGCTTTCTTATGAATTCGATAGAAGCCTCGCAAGTGCAGTGAAGAAGGAAAAAGAAGGAAAAGACGTCACTGGATTTCTTACAAGATATCAACATCGCAGTCTGGGAATATTAAGGTATACAAAGCTGCCCTTACCGCACTCCAAGGGATTTTCAGCTGTCTACTTCGCCGTCTAACGCATTTAGAAAATATTGTGAACATCGAAGAACAAAGTACTTTGAGGTAAAATGCATTTCACTTACTCGTGGCTATTTCATGTTAATTGTAGAGGCTTAAAGCAGGAGTCTCGTCGGAAACATAGACAAGTGTAGACAAGAGTGAAATGGGCCCTAGAAGTTTAGAATAACTTTTTAATAATAATAATAATAATAATAATAATAATAATAATAATATAATAATAATAATAATAATAATAATAATAATAATAATAATAATAATAATAATAATAATAATAATAATAATAATAATAATAATATAATAATATAATAATAATAATAATAATAATAATAATAATAATAATAATAATAATAATAATAATAATAATAATAATAATAATAATAATAATAATTCCCCGTGTGGTGTCGGGGATTTTAGTAGAATAGCACCACGGGACCTCCCCCTGTCGTAGAAGGCGACTAATCGGAGCAGCTGTCCGCTGTCACTCCCCTAAACATCCCGTCATTACCACTAACTCTGTGTGTCATTGCTTCCACTTACTTGTGGCACACATCTGTTTTCTGTCCTGTAGGCCAATCTTGTATCGGCCAACTCTTGTGTTTCCGCCCCGACGCTATTAGGTTGCGAGGGCTAGGGAGTCGTTTCCATTCTACCCTCCTATTCTAACGCTGTCTTCTCTGTCCCCCCTTGTTCCTTCCGTTTCCTTAAGCTGGCGGTAGCTCAAAAACGCTAGGGGAAGGTGACCCTGAAGAAAAAACCCAAGATGGAGGATCTGTCAGGATCAACAGTTACGGTGCAGGGGATCGGAGCCCCAGTACCGGCGGTCGGTGGTGCGCAAGCAGGCCACCGGGCGTCGTCACCCAGCGACTGCAATGCCAGGGGTGCGGATCACTCGGCACCGCTGGCAGATAGTGCTACGAGTGATACCAAGCTTCGCGGGACTCGTATGGAAGTCTGCGAACCTAGGGTTGAGGGAACCTTTAAAAACCCTCGTCCAGAAAAAAGCCCGGAGTTTAATGCTAAAAGAATGAAAGTTGGAAAATCAACAAACTATGATGACCTGTTCAAGAACACCGCAGCGGTACTAAAGTACCTTACAGTAAAAAGAACTGAAGGAAATTTTGATAAAGTGAGCCCGTTTATAATAGAGAGGAGTATTAGCACCTGCGCTGGATCTGCCGTAAAAGATATACAGAAAACTTCATCTGGACTCTTGGTAGAAACAGTTAATGACAATCAAGGTAAAAAGTTACTAGAATTGAAGAAAATAGGCACTATAGATGTAGAAGTAAGTGCTCACGGCACACTGAATACCTGCAAAGGTGTTGTAGTTTGTAGTGACTTACTAAACTGCAGTGAAGAGGAAATAGTTCAAGAACTAGCTTCTCAAGGAGTCATTGCCTGTCGTAGGCTAACAATGAAGCGGGATGGGCAGATAATTCCTTCTGCGTCCCATGTCCTGACGTTCAAGCGTTGTACGTTACCAGAGAAGATTAAAGCAGGCATTCATCGTCTAACCGTACGAATGTTCATTCCTCAACCAATACAGTGTTTCCAATGTTTACGATTTGGACACCCAGCATCTAGATGTGCAAGAATCAAAGTATGCCATTGTGGTAAGCCATTTCATAGTGATGATCCATGCCTAGATCCTATCAAATGCATCAATTGCAGGGGACAACATTCATCGAGGTCGAGAGACTGCCCTATATATAAGCAGGAGGCAGCAATACAGCAAGTTAAAGCCAGACAGAAGATCAGCTATCCTGAAGCAAAAAAACTTGTGTGTCCCGAAAATAAAGGAAATATTACATACGTGGAAGCAGTTACTAAAAACACAAATTTACCTTCTTTAGTAGTGAAAGAACTAATGCCTGCAATAACCCGATGCATAGAAAAGTACTTCAACGAAATTCACAATAACAAAATCAACACAGAAGCCTTAACCACAAACACTCAAAGTGAAAAGGTAAATGAAAAAGAATCAAGACCCCCACCAAATGAGGCAGACAGAAATCCAGTAGCTGCGCCTGCAGACATACCCAGCAAAGAAGTATCGACAACAGGCTATCGAAGTCGATCGCCTCGTTCTCCTAAGCACACCGAGGACAACTTCCTCAAACAAAAAATGAAATCAATGACCAATGATCAAGACAATACCACTGGCTCTGAGACAAGTTCGATGGTAAGTGCTGAAAATAATGATTATCAATCCATCGATCTATGCAAAACCCCGCGTAAGAAGAGAAAGAAGAAAGGATGGCCAAAAGGAAAACCAAGAAAATAAGCAAGATCTACACATCCTACAGCAGAAAAACCCCATTCCAACCATGGAAAATATAATTCAATGGAATATCAACGGCTGTATCTCGCATTACTGTGAGCTGAAATTGCTACTGGCCAATCACACACCAATGTGTGTGTGCTTGCAAGAAAATCATTTTAAACCAGAAGACCGTTTCAATTTTAGAGGATATAAAACCTTTCGCAGTGACGTAGAACCTGATAGACGAGCTAGAGGTGGCGTTGGCATATTGATCAGCAATACTCATCCTGCTAGTCGTCTTGATCTCAACACACCTCTACAAGCAGTAGCTGTAACCCTGTACAAGCCATTGAAGATGACGGTATGTTGCATATACTTACCCGATGCCTCATGGCGAAATGAAGATCTACAAGACCTGATCGATCAACTACAGACTCCATTTCTAATTCTAGGCGACTTCAATGCTCACAGTACCACATGGGGCTGTTCAAGGACAAATGACTCCGGTCGCAGAATCGATGACCTGCTACTTAACAACGAATACGTACTTTTAAACACAGGAGCAAGCACTCATTTTAATGCTAGAAATGGATCATTCTCAGCCATAGATCTCTCAATATGTAGTCCAAATCTTGCAACTCGGCTAACGTGGAAACCACTGCCAGATCTTCATCAGAGTGATCACTTTCCTCTGTTGATATCATCAAACATGACAAAGAACACAGTACACTTACCAAAACGTTGGTGTACCAACCGCGCAGACTGGTCCAGCTTCACCAGACATATACCATCAATAAATGTCAGTGGAAACTCCGAGGAAGACGTTACCGATTTTACCAACACTGTCATATCTTCCGCTGTAAAATACATTCCACAGACCAGTGGCCGCTCATCTAGGATTCCAGTACCATGGTGGAATACGGAGACCAAAGAAGCAATAAGGGAGAAAAGAAAAGCCCTCAATAGATATAGACGTGCACCAACCCAAGACAATCTTATTGCTTTCAAGCGCCTGCGTGCGCTCGCTCGCAGAAAAATACTAACAGCAAAACGATCAAGCTGGGAAAAGTACGTAACCACCATAACTCGGACGACCAAAGTCACGGAAATATGGCAGAAAATCAGGTCAATAGCTGGGAAAAATGTTTTCAGTCCAATAACATGCATTGAACACGAAGGACAACTAATATGCAACCCTGACGAAATAGCCAATGCATTAGCGACCCAATACTCCAAAGCCAGTGGCACAAATAGCTATCCTAAAGACTTTCTCGACAAACAGAAAGAAGAAGAACAAGTACTTGACTTTACAACCAACATAGATAAGCCATATAACGCTCTTTTCACATGGAGAGAATTGCAAGACGCCATAAATGCAGCTGGAGACACTGCAGCAGGATCAGACAATATCCCTTACAGCATATTACGTCGATTACCGAAGAAAATACTGTCCACTTTGCTAAATATATACAATAACATCTGGACACATAGTAATTACCCCAAAGTCTGGAAAGAAGCGATAATAATTCCAATTTTAAAGGCAGGCAAGGATCCATTAAAACCTGAAAATTATCGCCCGGTATCGCTGACATGCTGTCTAGGAAAAATCTTGGAAAAAATGGTCAACACCCGGCTAACATGGTGTCTCGAAAGAAACAACCTCCTAAACATACACCAGTGCGGATACAGACAACATCACTCTACAATCGACCAGCTAATATATCTAGAAAATGCAATTCAGAATACCTTCATCCAAAGAAAACATATGGTTACCGTATTCTTTGACCTGGAAAAAGCTTTCGATAAAACCTGGCGACATAACATTCTGAGACAACTATATAACTGGCAAATAAGAGGATATCTACCAAAATTCATATCCAGCTTCCTTAGTACCAGATCTTTCAAAGTTCGCGTTGGGCAGTCTATCTCAGAAAGCTACGTACTAGAGAACGGTGTACCGCAAGGCTCTCCATTGAGTGGCACGCTCTTTATCATAGCGATTAACAGGATGTTTGACGGCATAGAAGCGTCGATAGGAAAATGCATGTATGTAGATGACATTGCTATATTTTACTCAGCCAAATCACTGGGAATGGTCAAATTCAAAATGCAAAATGCCATCAATAAATTAGTACAGAACGCAAAAAACATTGGTTTCTCATTTACAGCAGCCAAAACGAAATGCGTTCACTCAGTAGGAAAAGAAAAAGTTACAGAGATCCAGAGCTGACGCTGAATGGTGTTCAACTGACATACAATGAAACGGCAAAATTCCTTGGTTTGATTTTTGATAGGCATTTAACATAGAAACAGCATATAGAATACACCTTGCGTAGATGCAAAACAGCTCTGAATGTAATAAGATGCATTTCCCATATAAATTGGGGAGCAGATAGAGACATCTTACTCCGCCTGTACAAATCCATGGTGATGTCCAAAATAGATTATGGATGTGCAGTGTACTCCTCAGCCAGAAAATCAAATTTAAGGAAACTAGACCCCGTTCACAATGCAGGCCTCCGATATGCATCTGGCGCGTTCCGCACTAGTCCTTCCTCAAGCCTCTACTGTGAAACCAGCACCATGTCGCTACATCACAGACGACAAACAATGCTACTCAACTATAGATCAAAATTGCTGTCTCTACCGAAACATTTAAACCACTCATTGATGACTCGACCTAAGCTAGTAAATATTTACGATCAAAGACCTTCAGCTACTCGTCCAGCCAACATCCGCGCAATCGAGATAGCCAAATGCTACAACATCGTCCTACCACCAGTTTTGAAATACGAACCATATGAAATTCCAGTTTGGATGTTGAAAATGCCAGAAGTAAGACTCGATACTACCAGTGTAAAGAAAACAGAATGCCTTCCCATAGATTTAAAAGTTAGATTTCAATCAGTTCTCGAAGAATACATTTCAAATCACATCATAATCTACACAGATGGTTCAAAAACAAAACATCAGGTTGGAAGCGCATTTGTAACTGAGAACTTGTCGAGGGCTTGGGCGCTTCCACCTGAAGCAAGTGTGTACACTGCCAAATTATATGCAGTATTGCAGTCTTTGCGACACTGTGAAACTCTCGATTCAGGAAGGTTCGTCATCTGCACAGACTCTCTAAGTCTTCTCACTGCAATAGACAGGCGCCAAACTATAGATCCACTGCTACAAATGATTCTCATAGCATGCCATAAATTAGAACAGCGCGGAGCATCAGTTACGTTTATCTGGTGCCCTGGACACGTGGGTATCCTAGGTAATGAAGAAGCCGATTCTGCAGCACGAAATGCCGGGAACATCCAATCAGAAATGGATATTGAAATACGACCTCAGGATGCAAGAAATGCTGTCTCGAAGTACATCCTCACAGAATGGCAGACCACGTGGAACAGTCTTCACACGAAACTACACCCCATTAAACAAAATATCAGTAAATGGTCACCAAATGTCAGCTACCCTCGACGAGAACAAGTGTGCATAACCCGACTAAGAATAGGCCATGCAAGAATGACTTCTTCATACATGTTAAGAAATGAAGAACAACCCATCTGCAGCTGCGGAAGACTACTGACAGTGAAACATATCCTGACAGACTGCGCAGATCTCTCAAGACTTAGACACAGATGCGGCATGAGAGGCAACATGAAGATAGATCTCGGCACCGACAAGACAGCAACTGACAAAACAATACAGTTCTTGAAAGAAGCCAATCTTTTCTTCAAAATTTAGAGTTAATATATGATTAATCATAACATCAATCAGTAAAAAGGCTAAAGGCCTTAGATGCCAAGCCTTCAAACTAACAAAAAAATAATAATAATAATAATAATAATAATAATAATAATAATAATAATAATAATATAACGTCAGTAGCATAACCTGGGTTAGTAGTAGCATATCGTGTAGAACATTCTAGTATTAGCAAATTAGATGT
Organism: Gryllus longicercus; assembly: GCA_038098605.1. Lineage (NCBI taxonomy): Eukaryota > Metazoa > Arthropoda > Insecta > Orthoptera > Gryllidae > Gryllus > Gryllus longicercus. Next base: position 992,402 of record JAZDUA010000109.1, on the reverse strand, counting down.
AGCGCTGAAGTGACGGGATTTCTGCCGACGAGGTACGATAAAGGTTAGGCATCCTGAGGTGCATTGTATGGTTTCAGATTTTTGTTTTGCTTTCCTTCTCATTGTGACCATCAAGAATCATGTGATTTTGGTTAATAAGTTACACTAAATGTAAATTCCAGGCGCGTTGTTTTCAACGCTATGCTACAGCATTCCCCAATGCCTTTACGATATCGGTGCTGTAACTTGCTGTAAAAGCGCGGGAGTACTGCATTGTTTCAACACGAGTGCTGAATGAATCCCAGAGGACGGCCGTGTCCCAGCTCAGCCCACTCCCAGTCAGCTCCCATGGAGCGGCACCGCTGGCAAAGACCCAGCCGAGCTCCGTGGCGGTCAACGGCCGAGTGGAAAGGAAAGCGCGGCGACCGGGGACACCGCCCGCAAAGACTACTCCTCTGCCGCCTCGGCCCGCCGCCGGGTGGCGGGGGGAGGGGATGGCAGAGGCTCCGACGGCACTGTCCTCGCGGCGCACGCGGGCTTTCCTCGGCCTCGACGCCACGCCACCACAACTTCTAAATTTTTGTCTCCTTCCCCCCCACCTCCAGTCGCTGTCAGACGTCCAGCCCCCTCCCCGACCCGTCTGTCTCTCTTTTCCGGTGCGCCCATTGTATTGGTTTAAACGCGAGTGGTGTGATTTTGTTTTACGCGCCGGCCGTGGCGCTGCGCTAGTTCTGGAGCGGGCTGGCCCGCTTATCGTGACGATCGTGTCTAAAACGGCGGGGGCGCGGAGCGGGCGCGCGGGGCGCGGGGGGCGTAGCGGGCGCCCCCCACTCCGCGCCGTCGCCAGCGCGCCGGCTGAGCGGAGCGGCTCGGCGCGGCGTGGTGTGCGGGGGGAGGGACGCGGGGCGGGGAGGGCCGCGCTGGCGGAGGCCGCCGGCGCGTCAGTTGGGCGCCCGAGCGCGAGCGCTGTGGATCGAGGGGTTGGCTTCGTTGCGAGCTGCGTTGTTGGCTGAGCACGTGCGTACGTCCCGCTGCCCCCGACGCGGACACCTGCTGCCGCCGCCATGAACAGCCTACCCTGCACCTTCGGTGGAGTCCACCTGCTCAAGCTGGCTCTTCTTTGCTCAGGTAGGGCGCGTTCACGTCGTGCTTTTTTTTTATTTTCATTTTCTTCGGTCGAGTGTTCGTGCTTTCTGAGTAGGCTTGTCGCGTCCAGTTCCGAAGTTCGTTAAAAGACAGATTGTGATGCTGTTAATTAACTTTTTAATTTTTTTCCCTTTGAAAAAGTCGTGAAAAGTTTTGAACGCCCGTTTGAAATGAACGGTCCGCATTATTTCCTGTGCTATTGGCGAACGAGTTGTGCTTAATTCTTTTCGCCTCACTGAATAAAGATTGGGACGTGAAAGTCTCCCTGTAATAAGTCTTTGGTCGCTTGTTGGCGCGTTTTCAACGAGGCGCACTGATTAGCGTCGGACAAGTCGATTCGGTGTAAAAGCGATTCCAACGGAGCGGAAGGCTTGTGCGGTTCGGCGACTTCCGGAAATTGGATGTGGAGGCGGAGCGCAGCGATGGACAGGCGGAGACGTGGGCGGGGGCGTTGGGCGTGCACGCGCCCGGAGTGGCACACGGCGCCGCCCACGCCGCCCAGGCCGCGAGCGCCCTGCCGCGCACACACGGCGCACATGAGATTGGCCCGTGTAGTGCATTGGACAGCGGGCATGACGCAGTGCGGCGTGACGTGGCGTGTGTGGCGTGACGAGCGACGTGGCGCGGCCGGTGTGGGGCGGTGCGGCGCGGCGCGGCGTGGCTCGGCGTGGCCTAGCGTGGTTGCGGTGAGGCGCGAAGCCTGACGAGCGAGGGAACCCACCGCTGACACACTTGCCCACCTCGGCGCCCACTTGCAGCTCGCCGTCGCGCCTCGGGGAAGGTTTCTCTCTCTCCCTGTACGCGCGGCTCCAGGTCTCCCGCGACCCGGCGTCTTTCGCCGCGGGTATTGTAGCGTGTCACGTGTCGTGGTCCTGTCGCGTGAGGCCTACCTGGCGCTCCCGGCCGTTGCAGCGGGCCCCACGGCGCGATTTGGCAGCTGTTCTTGGCTTCGACGGCCGTCCCAGAACAGCCCGCTGTCGTAGTGTTCGGAACCAGCTGTTGGCTGCAGCGCGTTTCTTCACGGGCGAAGAACCCGCAGCGTTGCTCTTCGCGCACCCAAAATTACGCGGACATTTGTTTGCATGCGTTGCACAGGAAAATGTCAGTTTCACATTCTAAAGAGTTTGATCTGGCTCTCGCTCCGTGCGGCACGGTTCTATACTTCCACTTCGTTACCGCCTTCCTCCCCCGCCGCAAGTAAGTTGACACAACACTATTTCCTGCATTATCACGGGTCCTTGGAACACTCGTCGAAATGGCGAAGGACATGGTCTTGCTGCAGTTTCAAATAGAAGTTAAATTAGTTCGCGAGGGAATGAACAGTTTCTGCATCTTTCATCCCCGCGCCGCCTCGAAATTCGTCGAAGTTCGATAAGTTGGAAGAAGGCGTGTGTGCTAACAGCCCGTGGGTCGTTTAAGGGGTGCATTCGCCGTCTCGCTCGGTGATGGCCCAGCCGGGTCCCTGCGGGCCGCCGCCGCGCCGTCTCTTGGCAGCCGAGCGCCGTTTCTTTCGCTTGCGGTCGGGCGCCTGATTCCGGAGGGGTCGGGCGCCTGAGCGGAGGAGATCGCAGACTTGACGGATTTCTGGGCGAGTTGCGAAGAAGCCTGTTGGGAAACTTTTCCTCGTATCCCGAAAATCATTTACATCACGTTTATTGACGCTGAAAATCGAATTTAAAACTCCTGTGATCGTTCACCGACATCGCAATTAATAATTAGATTACGAAAATAGGGCAAGTTGCGGCTTAACAACGTTGGTGAAATGAAAATGAGCCCCGTGGATCCCAGCGGTGAATGTATATTCGTTGCTTAAATAAACGACGTAGCTAAATATCGGGGATAAAAAATATACCGGGAGTTTTTTTTCTTCTTTGTCATGGAAACTCTATTGTGTTGATAAAAATTCAGATAAAAATGTGATTTTGATTTCCAGCGTACAAAGAGAATATGTTCGTGAAAAGTGCGTTTTGTGGATTTTATCGTCCCAAATCTGGAGCAAAAAGCGCAAAACACTGCAACTCTGTTCCCAACGTTTTGTTTTCCACCAAATTCTCGCGATTAAGCGCACAAGAAGTGTGTGGGCGAACGAGCGGTAAGGGGATCGGCGCGGGGCCTAAACACACCGCGCCCCCCTCCAAACGGCCGTGGCACCCGGAACGCCGATGCGCGGGAGGCGGCATCTTGAACAAATGGTTAACGGGGAATTTCGCCAATGAAAAGACGCACGGCCTGTGTGTTCAGTTCCGACGATTGATTTAATAAGTCTAAAACGGGACGGCTCTATTTTTGCCCTCCGGGCAGTCCTACTTCTGCCTTTTCTCCAGCTATATCCAGTCGCAGCTGCGGCGGGCAAGCAAAGTAATTTGAGTGTGGAAGCAGTCACTGGCACCTCGACAAGTGAACAAGATACATAATCAGTATTTTTATTCTAAACTAATTTAACTGATGCGTAGCATAATTGAGTTGAACGAACATGCTTAGATTAAAAGCTGACTAAAAGCGCTTATTAAAAAGAAAATACACGGATTCGTATTAAAAAGTGAAATTTAAGACATTTCACATACTTTCGTGGATTCCAGCTGTATTGGGAACAATTCTCAATATTCAGGAGTATTAATTTCAAATTGTGATCGGAGCCGTGGTTTAATTTTTCTCTTTTGAAAGAAGAATTGTTCGTGAATATATGTGGACTCTTAACATAGATAGGACGCTTTCAGTGGATTTGAAGAAAACTTGGAAAGCGTGGCTGACTGAAATTTCCCTAACGCTTAATTACTCATAATACAGAGAGGGGGGGAAATTGTATACTGCAGCAGTTAGACATCGCTGTTTGGCTGCTAATGGGAGTTATTTTGAACACGCGTAATCGTAATAACATGTAACAAATAATTACTAAAATGGCAATCGTGAATCACAGCAGTAGGTCTCCCCATTCCAAATCTATTCACTGAATGTGTATACATTTTTTGGACCTAACTTTCGAATGGACTTTTATTACAGCTAAGGTCAATGAATTATAGTCGAAAATCTGTAGGTACTGTATAGAAGGCCACTCGATTCCGAAGTAGCAAATTTAGGAAATTTCGTCTCCATTTTCCAAATCTTAAAAATGAGAACTCTGCTTTGATACCTTCTGAAATCAAGCATTTATGCTAATACGATTTGATGAAACTTGAGTAACTTCGCCAATCGCCTCGTCTAGTTTTTGCCCATGCCCATGCCCGTGCATCTACCTGCAATTTTGGCTTGCGGGCAAAAGTTCCCGTTGCCCGCTCCTGATGTAAAATCTGCGCATTACAAGATTCATAATTATAGTATTGTGAATACTAAGTTTCCAACAATTTATCAATGTCTGAACACTCGTACTCTGAAACTCCAGTCCTAAAATTTATTGAAGTCCGTAACATCGTGTACCTCGCCACTATAAGGCTATCAGAATATTGTATAGTATGTATAACGTGTGAAACCATTTGTGTCGAGAATTTTGCTCCTTTGTAAAAAAATCCAGTCAAATGAAAATATAGAAAAACTTGGTCGTTCGCAGGCGGCCGTGGCGGGAGCGGTGTTGCAACCTTCCCATACTGGTCCATTGGTCCCTTCAAATTGGTGGCGCGTTCTACCCTCAAAAACCACCTCGACTCAAAAAACCAGAAAAATCGAATCGACTGGTTATGGACTGAATTATCACTCTACATACTTTATTTCCAAGTTCTTATTTCCACAAATGCGTTATTTTTCCTCTGGAATGTTGAGTTACGGCAAGCAGCACTAGGCGCCACCTAGCGCCACCCATCGTTGCATTTTTAGTTTTGTCTACAGTTCCAACGGGCCATTTAAAACTATACGTTCCGTCAATTGACAATTGTCAATTGATACCTGTTCGGCCGCCCGCGTTGGCGCTCCCCTCCCCCGCGCGCCCTTCGAAAGCGTTCGTGAGGGGAAGAGCGGAGCGGGCGCCTCCCCGCCAGAGCACTCCGCTCGGGGCTGTCCTCCGCCCCAATGATACATTCATTAGCACCGCGCCCGGCGCGCGGCCCACCGCCCTGCGCTCCCGGGGCTGGACGCGTCCATTTTTTTCATTTACACGCCTAGGCCAGCTTCCTGCACTTTTTATGAAGGTTTAAATTTCTTCGGCACTTTCCTTTGATTATGTTTATTCATTTAAACGTAGTTCCAGTGGGTTCTTCCTGTCGCAACTGGGCCTACAGTAACTTCGTAATAAACATTAAACACTTAAATGCTAGACTTTGGATGTATTTTAAGAACTAGACCTGAATGTTCAATGTTTATGTAACATATCACTTAAGTAATACAATATATTTCTTTAAAATACACGGAATGGATGATTCAATTAAGTCGTGATTAGAACTCATGCAATCTGGTAGAGTTGAAAATAATTGGTAAATATTGTTAAATTTTGCTTACGCAATAATGTACATTAATAACATAGTTTGCTTACGCAATAAGGTAAATTAATAACGTAAATTTGCTTACGCAATAACTTAAATTTGGTAGACACTAAAATACAGGGGTTAATTCAGGTGTTTCATACAGTGAGGTGTGTGAGGAGTACTGTCAACTCCAACGTCCTATTTTTGTGTAAGGAGCCACCATGTCCTCGTGTTAGTGCATGCGCGTGGTGCGGCCGGAATCCTTGTTTGACCCACTGCGCTGTCATAAAGATTACCTGCCTGCGTGGACGGGGGCCGGTCGAGCGACGAGCGGCCGTGACTGGGGTGCGGGCGGGCTCGGAGAACATTGCAAAAAGGCCCGAGCCGAACCTTCCCCCGCGGCGGTTGTCCGGCCGCCCGTTTCTCTCAGGACCACCACCACCACCACCACCACCACCACCACCACCCGCGCGGGAATTTCATCTCTACACGCTCCAAGCAACTGGCAAAAGAAAACATCTGACGTTGCCCCGGAAAGCGGTGTTGAGTGGTGACCCCGTGCGTTTGCGCAGGGGAATCTCTCCCGCGTTCACTTTCAATCGACCATAGGTGGAGGTGATGAGCTGTAACCGTGAAAATGGAGGAACGAAACGGTTTAATTATTCGTCGAATATTTCATTACCGAAATTGTTGGCATAATGTAAAGTTTCCTCTTCCTGGACCGCGGTAGGTTGAGCACATGTTACGGGAGTTGAGTAACGGATTGTGTAATTTCGTGCATTCGGGATTGCTCGTTTCATAAATGAGATGTAAATTGTGTATGATCTAGTATATGTTAATGCCTACGGACGTGTTTCTGGAAGAACCAATTTAACGTACTAATTTTGCAAGGTTTCCATGCGTAAAATGTGTTGCTATAAAGGTTGTGCCCAGTTGAAAAAAAATTGTGAAATTCTAATGTTTTTGAAAGTTCTTAAGAAACCCTATGGATAATATTCTAAATGAATCTGCAAAACATTTGAAGTCGGAAAAGAAAGAACAGCCCTTGGAAAGCGTCAAGCTTACTTTCTCTTTCTATTTCATCACTAACTTCAGTAAAGTATTGAAAGCTACAAATGCTAAATAGTTATTACGTAGTTTCTTAATAAATAGTATTCACATTTTTTCTTGTAATAAGGCGTCATTAAGGTTGCTGGCTTCAGTGTTCTTGACACGTTCCGACACTTCTTGCTTTCAAAATAATAAAGATTCTTTTTTGAAGGACTGTGGTTTAACGTGGCTGATAGCATATTTTATTGAATGTTGATTCTTTTGGCAAGGGCGGGTAAGATTTTTGAGGTATTAGAAATTGTAGGCTAAGGAAATAGAGTAAGAACTATTCAGCCGATTATGTTGTGTGCATTGGTACGGAGTGTCGTAATGGAAGCGGTGACGCTACCCATTGCGTTCCAGGCCGAAATCGGTAACGCCATCGTGGCCGGGCGCCGACTGGTCGCCCTCCGCTCTCCACGCGCGCAAATACCCGTGAATCAGATTACTCCTGTCAACCTGAGGGAATTCCGGCAGCCGCACTACTCGCTTCGTTTTAAAAACAGACGCTCCGAAAACAGCTTTAATGGCGGTGGCGGTGGCAGCAGGGGCGGTCCCGGCGGGGCGCGGGAGTTCGCCGTGGCGGTTAAGCGGATGCGACCTCGCGGGGGTGGGGGAGAGGGAGGTGACGGAACGAGTACAAGTGACCTCGGTGTGCGCAAGCTTTGCTCGGAAGGTAACGGACGCAGCCGGAGAGCTCGCGCGGTCCCACGAAGTCATGTCGTGTAAGTTACGTGGCGGTGCCGCTTAGACGGCGTGCGTTTCGGCCTAAGTGAGAGTTTTGCAACGCGACTTACTCGCAGCGGCCCTCTCGTCCAGTGGCTTACAGTTTCGTCTCTGGCGAGTGGCAGCTTCATTCCAGTGAAAGGGCGCCCGCCGCTGCGCAGCCGCCCGGAAGCGCAGCGCCCGGGGCCGCGCCCTCCAGCGGATCAGCCGCGAGGGAATGCGGGGTCCGTCCTCTCGCCCTCCCGCGCGCACGCGAGCACTAGCCGGCGCCTGTTGCTGCTGGCGATGGTATTGTCTGCCTGGAGACGGCGATGGGTTGAGTGCAACTCGTGTGGGGGAAAGCATTGGCTGGTGAAAAGGCGGTGCAGAGAACCAGAATTGATATTATTTTCGGGGTTCTTAAGAGAGACGTTGTCAAATAGATTGAAAACTAGGAAGAATTTTTTATTTTAAATTGTAATGTGGTCCTGTAGTTATTCAAAAAAAGAGGAATGGACGTTGAAAAAAGACCTGCAAATTTGGAAGATAAGAGGTATTTTTGGAGGAGCATTTTGTCACATTCTAGCGCACAAATGCTTAATTTCATTTTCATCGCTTGATCGCTTGTTGATTTCTCAAATTTCATCTAAATTGTGAATACTATTGAAAAGTCTTGAATTACCGACAATATGCTGGAGCCATGAAATATTTGAGTAAGAAATTAGGGACTTCACGCCGTGTTTCTCAAAACTGTTCTCCGACCCCGTTTAGTGTCGACGGGCAGGCTTTGACACATGAGGTCGAGATGGCGTGTGGTGGTCGCAGGCGGTTGGACCACTCGATGGCGCGGAGCGTGGTTAATGCGGCGCGATCCCAGGGCTGAGCCATGGGTTGATCCGCGATGAATCCGCGGCAGCAGCAGCTGCCCGGCCGGCTCGGCACGGCGCGTGGCCCTACCGCCCCTCCGCCCGTTGCTCTGGTGCACGCTGTGCGCGGGGACAGGGGGTGGGGGGCGAGGCGGTGCCACCTGCTGGCGCCTCACTTCCCCTCTCACCCCTCCTCGCCGCGCCTCTCATCTCTTCGCGCTGCCCGCCGCTGGCGGGAGGCTGCTTACCGCTCGGCGGCGTACCTAATACATCAGCAAATATTTGCTCAACGCGAGCCCCGCCCCGCCCTTCACCACCCAGCCAGCCCCATGCTCGCGCTCCGGTCCTCCTGCGCCCTAGGGGCCTTCCCGCTACCTTCCCCACTTGAACTCATAGCAACTCCCTCTGCTTGTCACACGAGAACCTGCACTCCCAGGTATGTTGCTAGTCTGTCACAGTCGTCTCGTTTTCTCGCCGCATCCGTAGCGCCACTCCCGTCCTTGACTTGCGTTGTTGCGCCTACCGACGCGATTCGCCCTCTGGTCTCTTCGCCTTGTCCGCGTCGCTCCTCTGTCGCCGCCAAAGAAAGCGGGAATCGAAGGTCATCGGCTGGCCGCACGTCTTGCCTCGCCTCGCGCAAGTGTCACGAAATCTAATCGGCAGGCGGCGAGCGTCGGCCAAGTGCGCAAGGAGCCCCGGGGTCAGCACCGGCCGAGCGTTGCGCCCCGCCCCGCCCCGCTCCACACGGCCCCGCCCTGCCCCGCCTCACGTGCAACATCTGCTCGGAAGCGTGGCGTGAGGATGGCGTGATAGGTTCTCTCCTATCAAGCGCGCTCCTCTGGAAACTTCTCGGGAAATAATACGAGGGGCTTATGAAATAGCAGGGGGGAAAACCGCAGCGCGCCTCGGCGCAACTCTGCATCGGAGCGGATCAGGCGATGCGGAGGCGATGCGCGACGGGCGGGGGGGGGGGGGTGACGGCGCGGTGGCGGTTTGTTGTTCGCTGCTCGCGGAGTTTGCGCGCCGTCTGGGCCTGGGGCCCGCCGCGCGCTTTCACCCAACGCTCAGGCCAGAGGCGTATGTGCGGTATGGCAGACATAACACGTGCTATAGGCGCCTCCCGCAATGGATGCTTTTTTTTTAGTATACCTCCTAAAACAAATAACCACCACCCTAATTTGAAATATCCTGACGGGGGCGCAAATTCTATGCTTGCCATGGGTGCCTGAATCCCTAGCAGGTACGTCTCTGCGCGTCGTGCAGTGGGAGGGGTTCTGCGGGTTTACTCACGGGCCTATATGCTGTGGAGTGTGGGCCGCGGCGCCGGCGGCGCCGCTGCTGCTCCTGGGAAAGGCAGGGGGATCGTTGTATAGGCCCCCTCCGAGGGGGAAGGGCGCAGCCTTTCTTATTCCACTGGGTCCTGGATTCCTAAGGGCTAGGCCACTGGGCGATGCAAGTAGGCACAGTCTAACCAGTTGTCTAACCAGTTTCGAGCGTTGGCGCGACATCGACGGAAGGAATAATTTCAGTGAACTTTCCTTACGGAAGGCGACAGTGGGAGTTGGTGCTCCGAAACTAGTAAATTCTCCTTCATCCACCCCACAAGTCATTGAACGTTCTGTAAATGATATATTTCAGACTATTATAAAATGAACTTGTGGAGATAGATTTCTCGTAAATGTGTTAGTTTTTACCCGAGATTGATCATATTGAACCAGGGTACGTTTACTCGATTTTTCGAAATGATTTCGGTATATTTGTTACCACTAAGTGTTATCAATCTTCTGTTGGGTGATCATCTTTTCATTAATTCTCAATAAGAACAACTCGGTGGTTTCGCATCCCATTATGAAAGTACTTTTTTACTTCGCAAATGTCAATAGCCATACGTACCGGATGAATGTTCAACTGTGATGGTCATTCGCGAGACTCGGAAGTGGAAACTGTTGTAATTTACCTATGTGTTCCTCAGTGGTCCCTTGTTGAGTCTCCCGCCCGTGACGTCTGATCTCGGAACCCACAAAGGCTTTTGGTAATCAAACTTTTCCTTCCACGAGATGCGTGGTCGGTAGGAAACTGATTTTCGGGTTGAGCAACACTGCAGGTCTTACGGAGAATTGAGTTATGAAGCCAATATAGAAACTTCCATTAATCAGAAATTACCGCTGCTTAATTCCATCGTAGTAAATATATCGTCTAACATCGTATATTTTAATTAATTTTTCAGCCATTGTTGATAGTTATTTGGGCACCAAGGGCGTTGTAATGGTTCTAATGAGAAAGCGACAACAAAAGTCCACTTAACGTCCGTTGGTTCATAAATGATTGTTTTACGTAATTTCAACGATTAAGATTCACTTGTTACTAATTAACTAGCTGACAACTTGATTCAGTTAGCATGTTCATGTTGCCCTCTCATAATTCACTCAGTTTCGGCCATAAAAGAATGTGTAGCACCATTTTGTTTTCATATTTCCTTCTTAACCACGGACCTCTCGATCCAGACAAGTTGTGCAGTGTATATCGAACTGTGTCGAAGGCAATGACGTATAAGTAAACAAAGAAATTTGCTTGGTTTATCATGAAGCACCTAATGCACGGGAATGCTTATTCTATCAACTTATGGCACTGGAGTGCCTCTTAGTGAGAGGTCCTACGTTTGATGGGACTGACGAACTTCGCAGTTGACGCGCCCGGAATCACTAATTAATTAATCGAAACGCTCACTCTTGGAATTGAAACACATTTCTTAGTAAAGGAAATATTGACACCGTAAATTTTCCAATTCTTAATCGCTCTTAAATGATGTAAGGAACAGTTATTAAATGTAATTACATGAAATAGGCGTATTCTCTTCGGCCAAAATAGTTACATTTCACTTTTATACTGCTTTTTATCCTTCAGATCAGTTAGTCGTGTTTCTCGGGAAGTGATTTATCCTTCGATGGAATTTTTAATCTAAAATAAGATTCTAGTGTCTTTACAAAAGTTATATGACCAGGAAATATTAACTACATTCTGGATATTTCTTTTTAGTTGTTAGAGACAGTTAATTGACTCTCCACTTTTCACTTTTTTCCGGTAATTTATATGGCAATTTCTACAGAAGATCACTATTGGACCAAAGTATATCCACTGTCTGCGCTCTCATCCAACTACGACAATCAATTGACTAGACAAAGCAAGATTGAATTCACAACCGGACTTCGCGTGATCAGTTGTGAATTGTTTTGCATTTCTCTTCCCCGACGTTAAATACACAAACACTTCTCTCGGAGTTATCCAGGTCACAGCATGTCACTTCTCCTCGCGCGAGCTACACGACCCCCCCCCCCCCACGCGCTGCTTAATTCTGCACATTCAGATTGAGTAAAACATTCGGATGCCTTAGTGTCGATAAATAATAATTACTTAACCTCAGTCTCGTTCAAGTATTCGCCAAAGTAATAAAAATCTGCCAGCGATAATATATTCTTACTTAAGAAATAAAACTCCCAATAGTGGACAATTTTTTAAAGAGAATCAGATTTTAAAACTTCGATAAACGTTTCAACACTTACAATTACAAAATTCCTGCAATTAAAAAAACTTGTATTTTTTGCAACACGTCTTTTAACCCTTCTTGTGAATTGAACGTATGTATTATATTTCTTGAGTTAAACTTTTGGTTCGTCACGTCGCAGTCAGTAAATGCCTGATATCTGTTCGGCCAGGGGCTCGTCGCAGTTAGTAATCGGGTTTCCCAGACGGTCGCCCGTCCAGGAATCGTGTCTCGAGATGCTTAACTTCCATTACTTCACGGAGCTCTTTGCCCATTACAAATTACACATGAATTGAACGGTAATTTAACACGGACCCTAACAATAGAAGGCCAATGCTCTAACAATGACACCGCGGCACGCAGGAAGTAGATGCAGGTAGAATAATGAAAGCAAGTTATGACTTCGCTAAGAAAGTCGCAGTAGTCGGTCAATAGTATAGAATTGATAATATTCTTGATTAGGTAGGTATTCTTTGGACGTTCAACATAATTAGTTTCGTTTTACATTCTACGTACTATACAAATAATTTCTGTTAACATTGTAAACAGTGCTGCTTGCGAACAAAATCTGAAATGTTCGTGACTGACTGCTCTGATCCTCTCCTTGTGGCGTCACCCACTTGAAAGAACCGGCGAACAGTGCGCGAGACGCGCTGCGCCCTGGCGAGGCGAACCGAATACGCGCGAGAGCGTCATGATTCGGTCGTGTCCTTCGCCAGAGGAGTCGGGCGTCTTCGGGGGCCCGGGGCTTTTCCGCCGACGCTGGCGCTGCCGCGGCTGTGGCGTTTTACGCGTCGACGCCGGTGACGGCTTCTTAAATGAGTTTAGGAGAATTCGCTCAGATCGCGGCGGCTCCCGGCTGGCGCTGGCTGGGGCGGGGGGAGGGGGGGAGGAGGCGGCTCCGGCAGCAACGTTGACGGCGGAGGCGCCGCCGCGTCGTTCGTACACTGTTTTCGGCAACGGGCACTGGCGGTACTTACGATAGAAGTATCGGCGCTTCGGTTTGCGATATTACTATGGTCGTGGTTGATTCTTTTCAATTCATGTATATTGTATCTAAACGCAAAATGCAATGTAGGTTTCTGTACTGAAAGTCATGCATTGATATACACTAAAAGTTTTTACATTATGTCACACGCTTGGCGTTTACCTTCCTTCTTGTGCAAACTAATACGGCTGCTGTTAATTACAGAACGGCCTTAGAAAGAATTTAACACCAAAAAAAGGTAAAAAAACAACTGGGAGCCGTGCAGTGTGTGCACGGCTTCTTGAGTTGTGGGATATCTTCCCTAACTCGGACACAAATTAAGTTTAATACAGGGGGCAATGAGCGTGAAAATATTCTTTCCCGTGAGATAAAAACTGTTCAGAAAAAAATAAAAGTGAATTACATGGTGATTTATGATGCGAGAGTTAAAATTGGCAAAAACTTGGAATGTTGAGTAAAATGCGTATTCATTTTTGTACATTAATTAGCTTTGCGGTTCTATCTAGATAAGATTTGAGGATCGATAAAATATACGTATCAGTACTCCATTCTTCTGAAATTTACACCAAGTACCAGTGTATTATCACAGGCTTACATATGGCCCGGATGAGGTCGCGTTTGTGTCGCGTTTCCAAACCTGATATCCCTTCATTTTAATTTGATGGCTGGTGAAATCCGCTTCTTCAAATTACGCGAGTTCATACTTTCAAATAATTTTTTTTCTGTTGACACGGAAGAGGTATGAAAGTCAATGAATAGAATAGTTTGAAAAATGTTTCAATAGGAGTAACTGGTGCTCAATAGAAAAAGATAGCGGTGCTTACCTCGTGGATTAGCACATAAAGTCCACAACGCCCATGACGCAAAAATTGCGTACAATATGCGATACGTTCTTAAAACTTCAGATTTCGATGCCTAGTGGGCGTTGACAAATGTCTCTCCCATTGTCGTGCGACAGGAGTCGGTGAGGTGGGTGAAGGGTCCCGCCGCCCTGGCGAGCATTGCCCTGAGCCCTGCTGCCTGTGCCCGTGCACTGCGCATGGCGTTTCGGCGCCGTCCATCTCCCCGCGCGCACTCGCTCTCCCCGATGCCCCGCCCATCTCTTTTCCCGGTCTCGTGCACCTCCCTCCCCCTTCCCGCTCCCGCTTCCGCTCCCGGCGTCAAAATTATTCCGCCGGGAAGCCCGCAATGGGGAGGGGAATTACGTTGGCGTCTCGGCGTCCCGTGCGATTCCAGTTGTTTCAGCGGCGGGCCCCGGTGGCGCCGGGTTGGGGCGGGGCGGAGCGAGGCGGGGTTGGGCAGTGGCGGGTTTCACGCGCTCGTAATGAAATTGCCGCGCAATCTTGCTGTCCGCCGCCACCTGGCCGGTGCTGGCCGCCTGCCCCCTCGGCTCCTCCCGTGCCCAACCGCGGGCGCCTGCTTTCCGAGCCCTGCGCGAATATTGAGCGCCACTTGAAAGTAAACTGGAAACGAGGCGGCGGACCCGCCGGGAGTACGCCAGACGCACGCACGCACGCACGCATGCTCGCATGCTCGCCCGCGCCGCCGCCCCACCCCAACCCTCACATCACATCCGACCCCACCCCACCTCACCTCACCCCACCACACCCCACACCTCCCCTCGGCGCCCATTGTCCAGGAGTGGCATATTGGCTGTATTAAATCCTGGCGCTTATTTTGTCGCATCACGTTCCGCCGGCGAAGGCCTCCCACCCTCCCCTCCACGGGAAGGTCGCGGTTTGCGCTGTCGGGCAGTGAATTGTCGACGTCGCAATGAAAAGGGCAGCGCGCGCTCAAGGGCGCTGCTAAATTGCCGAAACAGTGCCAACCAGCCAACGGACTGCAATATTGGGCGGCTTTCACGAACTGGGAATTGGGATTCGCATCGAAAAACAGATCTGCTGAGACGGCGCGAATTACGAACGGCATTTCGACGTCCAGCATATCGTGTTTTCTTTAGCACCTAGTTCAGATTCGTGCGATATGTGCGGGGTAAGAATGGTGACATACTTGATCGTTAAACAATTCATCTCACAAAGTCGGCGCATAGTGAATGCGTATTTGTAATATGTAACGGTCTAGTCCCAAACTTTTCAGCTGGAACAGTTTGCATGCATTTAACCAACTAATCTAACATCTTCCTTGACTGCTGGGTTGACGCTGGGCTGACTGTGCCCATCGTAGAACTTCACATGTAATGTTTGCTTTCCCGACTGCTTTGGACTGATTTTTTCTAAACAGATCCGATACATGAATAAAAGTTCGCTGTAGTTTTGTTGAATATTTTATTACTTGCCCTTATTTTTGCTAGCTTGTATAATTGTATAATAAATATAACCTTTTCTCTCATTTGTTGCAGCTATAGCATTTTGATCACACACACGAGAGAAATGAGTGCCCGAAAGTGTAGAAGCTTTCAGAGATGTACTAAAGAATACTGGAACTAATTAAACTGATTCCATTAAAAGTTTTTCCATTATTAAGTATTTCTTAGTGAGACTATTTATTCGTAATACATGTGACTGAAAATTAGCAGTGTCAAAGTACCACTAGGAATTGTAAAGGGGGATTGCATTCTTTCCTATGTTTAAGTTTCAAATAGAAGAGTTCCTCTCCATACTTGATGACCCTGGCCCTTATCTATTAAGTGGTTAAGTGAAAGCATAGAATAGGCCTAGTGAATGGAGAAAGCGAAAAAATGCTGCATTTAACCAAAGGAGGCTCTGTCCCCTTGTAATGATTCGGAATGTTAAGAATTTAACTCGTGAAGGTCAGGAGTGGACGGTGAACATAATGTAAGTGCTATTGACTAGTCCGTTCACCTTGGAGCTTGCCTGCGCGGTCATTAGAAAAGTGAAAAGATTTGTCCGTAGTCAGTTCGGGAAATAGGAATGAAACATTGATGTTATACAAGACTTCAAACTGCAGATGGAAACACAAGTGCTTCTGAGCACTACACTGCGATTTTTGCGACTCTGTCCCTGGCAGGTATCAGCTGCTGGCAGTTTCATCCAATCGGGAGCTTGAATGTCACCAGTGACGTCACAGTAGTGATATTTAAGCTCCCGATTAAATGAAACCCTCAACAGCTGATACCTGCGAGGGGCAGAGTTGTATGAATCGCAGTATATTAATAATTTCATTCCCTTCAATTAATTTGAAATAAGTTTTCTGAATACATACAAAGGACCAGACACTTTTCTGCTTAAAAGGGATTTGTTCATAGTTTACTGCAATATTACTTAAAAGATAAAACGATTTAGTGTAAATACATTGAAGATATATTATTTACTTAAAAATATATTAAAAATTAGGATTCTGGAGAGATTTCTTAAACAATAACACATTTTATGTTCAAATGGATGTTATTATACTGACTGCGACATAATATTTTCCAGCATTGGAAGGTTAATTTATAAAGTGATAGGATGAGATGTATGACATGGTTTTTTGCTTCATATATTTTGCTACTTTATCGGACGAAAAACAATAAAAAGACCCGTAAATAGGTACTCATAGCTTGCCACGAGTTTGATCAGATGTACAGAAACGGAATTTACATGTATTAAATTCATGTGAAGGAATGAAATGTATTCCTCATTTTCAAAGTCATTTTCATCAATTGAATCGCTTGTTTCAGAAAGCCATCAAACTCCAAAATCGAACACACGCATTAGCGCCAGATTATTGCTTCAAGAGAATAGGCACATAGTTTAGTGCATATTTATACGAAAAATATTCATTTATCCACTGCATTCATAAATAAAAATATTCTGAAATCTGAATAATTGGGACACACTTTCGGTGTTTTCGAAATGAGGAATTTGGCGTCAGACGAGTTTCTGAAATAAGATTTAATTGACGGCTTTTTGTCTGTTTCCGGTGGCGCATGTCGTCGCAGACGTTAGACTATAGTGTGGCGTGGGGTGGCCAGCGATCTAGTTCTCGGCGACAAGCTGGTTGCCAGACAAGTTCATTATGAAACGAGTGTGGAGATAGTGCGGTGTCGAAGTGAGGGGCGTGCTGCGACGCGCCGCCCGCTATTTCTACCGGCGGCGTAGGCGGCGGGCGCGGTGGCGTGGTGGCGCCGCTGGCAAGCGCGCGGGGCTGGCTGCTGCAGGGTCTCGGTTGGGCAGTGGGGCGCTCCGCGCCTCCCTCCCCCCCCCCTCCGGCCCCCGCCCCCACCCCCGCCCCCGCCGCCGCTCTCACTCCAGTGCTGCCGCGCCACTCGTTCACGTGCCCCCCGCCACCCCGTGCCGCCCCGCACCACGCCACGCCCGCAAGGCTATGCCACTGCGCGCCGCCGCCGCCGCCGCTCCCAACCGGTTTTCTTCCCGCGCAGCGAGCCTCCACCATGCAATGCTGTGTACCGCTTGCCGTAAGTCACTGGCCCTTCGCCGCAACTCCGCGGATGCCAGGAGGCCTTAGACACCCATACCGATTTTTTTTGTAAGTAGTTATATTTATCTTCATTAAATAGGATGAACGGGATTCTTTCTCGTGGTCAATCTCTTGAACTTAAAACCACTGAGAATGCAACGTTCTCTGCAAACTGCTACCACAGAAACAATAGCAAGACGCACTATTAGTTCTCCGTGTGACGTAAATTATTGAGAATCGTGCGAAAAAGGGTTTTCTTAATTTGCCTTGTCGCGTGTGCAAAAACGTGTCTTTCCTATTAATGGGGA
Source organism: Gryllus longicercus (assembly GCA_038098605.1). Classification (NCBI taxonomy): domain Eukaryota; kingdom Metazoa; phylum Arthropoda; class Insecta; order Orthoptera; family Gryllidae; genus Gryllus; species Gryllus longicercus. The sequence goes on along the minus strand of JAZDUA010000109.1, from coordinate 975,009 downwards.
TATGCTAAAGTGATTTAGCGAAACAGATCCATTGACATATTATGGGAACGTTGTGGTAAAAAAAAAAATTTACCCGGGGAATTTATACAATTTAGATTAATTCCTGGAGCATTTTGAACTGTGGAAGTAGAAAAATCGAGACTTCTAACATTCGTGATATATCTCGTAGTCTTTAACTGACATGGCGTCATCCAGGTGTGACAAATCATTCACACTAAACGGTAATTCCTTCATTGTTAGAATTTGAGAAGTACTAATAGACCCTACTCTTAACGTGTCTGTCAAGGAATACTACTCCATTGAGACACTGGTGTAACACAATAAAACAAAGCAGGTATTTCACAACAATCCTGGTCCTTATATGAAAAACGTCAGAAAAGTATGAAATGTAGACACCGCATGCGTGTGAGACTGGCCAAATGAGTGGAGCAAGCCAAGACACACCTGAGGCCTTAGGTCTCGTGCTAGTCGGTCACTGACGAATGACGACACTCGCACCGGTGAGTGCCGGAAATACTATCTGATAGCTAGCGGAAACTTAATACTAGCGACATGAATTCTCCGGGGAACCGAGGGACTACTTATCGAACTAGTGTATTACACAACTAGTTTATAATGCAAGAGTTGAATTGCACGAGTACAGGTTTTGAAAACGAGCGACGTTAGTTTTAGTATTTTTTTCGATGGCATGCGCTATTTTTTATATAACATCATAAATTTATGAAAGATTTAACATTAATTTGCGGAATCAACTTTGTAACGTCACGGGTTTTAAATATCTTTGGGGAAAAAACGGAGGTCGGCTGTTTGGTTTACCGCCAGAACTCCGCGATTCTCTCGTTGTGATTAGCTGAAGGTGTTATGACGCAATTATTCGTGCCATAAATGGCAAAAACCTCATTATCTATGCCGTAAGATGTCCTGTACAACGTTTATAAATCGAAATGGTTTATAAAATGCCAAGTGATGGTCGCGACGTACTGCAAGAGAGAAAGTTACGAATATTAGAACATGTCGGCCCGAAAATAATGGGTGCTGTGTAACCTCCGCCGAAGTACTCGGCAGAAATCTGTGGTTACGTAGTTTCCGTTGTCTACGGTGATAAACAATGGAGTACTCGAATAAGACACTTGTTATTAACGATTTCGTTTTCATAATGCGGTGCCAGTTTCGATCGCTTTCAGTAGATTCTCAATTACTGTTACACAATATGCATTATGCAACCATAAGAGATTTAATGTAACGGAGCATGTGTGCATATATTATCTCCTAACAAAGAACTAGATTTGTGTCGAAGGACGCGAAATGTTCAAAATGATAAACGGGTCAAGGGGGCGGGACGCAGTCTTCATTCAGAAGCTTTTTGAATGGTACTTTTCAGGCAGTATGAAATATTCTTAGTGCTTACAGAATCGATGTAAATGTAGATGCAATATTGAGACATGTAATTGATCCCAGACCTATAATTTTGAATTAAATTCGAATTGTCTGATTTGTGTGAGAGGACACACGAGGAGAGATTTGGACGTACTGGGTAGCAAATTAAAGGTAATGTTTTTGCTGTTAGCGTCTGTAGACTGACAGATCTGGTATAGCAAGGTTATAAATTCACGTAACACTGGCTATATGAAAAAGGACAGCGAGATCACGGAGTTTCTTAAATGTGTGAATATTTTATTTTCAAACATGCTATTGATATTAATTTTAACTATTAAAGTGTATATTATTCAGGCATATGTAAATGAAAGATTTGCCTCTAACTTTATCGTATACTTGAGATTGAATCTTCTTCTGGATTGAAAACAATTTTCATTAAATTGTATTTTTCATATTTATATAGATTTTTAGTTTATTTTATTTTCAAGAGATCTTAAAGAAAGTAAGATTATAGAATTTGTGTGCTATTTTAGGTCAGTGTTTTAATCAATTAAATAATTCACATTTTAGTATTTTTGAGAATGGCCTGTGCTCTGCCTCAACAGGGCTGTTATTTTTCTTCTGCGTGAGAGCATCGGCTTCGTTTGGTGTAAGGATTAATGTATAGGTCTTACATCAATGTTTGCGCATTCAAACCCGACCGAAAGCCGTGAATTTTAAGGTAAAAAAATCCTTCGTACGCTTTCGTCGGAGAGGAAGTAAAGATGGCTGACCCACGTTTTAGATTTATTGCTGTTTCGTCGCCCGAATGATACCTTCTTGCGCTAGATGGCGAAAGGAGCGTAGCAAAATTGGCGTGGTCAGGCGGAAGAGCAGGTCTGGCGGCCTGAGCCTGGGTACGTATTTCAAGGCCTCATTTTGGGCGTCCGTCCGTCCCCCTACGAGTCACCTGATCGTCACCGCGCCGCCGGCCAACGCACCTGGGCGAACTCCCTCGGCCTGTGGAGCTGTCTGATCGCTTTCACAGGGAAGTTAACGGTGACAGCTCCGCCTGTTGTTGACGACGGAAGCACGAAGCTCCACCGCGTTACGTTCTTTGGAAGTAATGTGGTCGGTGGTCGGCGCATCCAAGCTCACGTTCATTGTACGAATAGGACGTATTTTCTGAATGGTGTGAAGAAAAGTGAGCAAATAAATATGCAATGCTTAAGGGGAGACGTTTTAATCGAGAATGATGATGTGCAGGCGGTTGGGATGCATTTGTGTAAGTTCTTTCTAAATATTTCAGTTCCCCTTAGTGTAGTGGAAAGTCATGGATCATGTAGGGAAAATATTATACGTATTGTTTTTGGTCAGCGTGGGAATCGTCCTTTGAACTCAAGCTCAGCTTATTAACATGAAGTGCTTGGGCGTCCTGTTGTATATTCGAGAGCAAGATTTCTAAAAACGCTTAGACCTTTTTCAAATTTCTCTCAATTTGAACGTAATGGGCAGTAACATAAAACAGTAAAGATAATTCATTGTTCTAGAGCATCTGCAGGAGGGCTACTTTCTATCGAAGTAACCTTAATTTTCGGAAACTCTTGAGTTCTTATTAGTAAATGGTAAGATGTAAATACTGCACGTGATTGCAGGAATATTATAGAAGATAGTGAAGTTGAAGTATGCAAAATTAGAGCATTCAAAATTCTGAATTGCTTGAGGAAATACGTGTTCAGTTGTCAGGTTTGCACGAGAGTAGGGACTTGGCAAACACTTCAAAAAAAAGTCTGCATCCATGTAAAAAGGATTTATTTTGTTCAAAAGTTTGAGGACCTTAATAGTTAATGTTGCTACAGAATTGATTTTCCGAAGGTGGTGATTTTTAACTTCTCCCATGCGCTCCTCTCTTGTTACACTAGAGTCAGATTATTACTAACCATGACCTATTGTGTTCTTAAATTGATATATTTTATTAAAACGAAATTATAAAACTTAAATACACGAAACGGCAGAAATACTTTATTCACTACAGAAAAAATACCTCGCTGCCTCCTTAAATCGTTCGTGAATTAAGATTTCTGTCAGATAAAGAATAGATCATGAATGAGATTACTATTTAGTTTACCTTGGGAATCCTTTTACCATTATATCGGAATACAGTATTTGAGTTACGCAATGATTATTTAGCGTCACGTGATTGATTAATAAATGGAGTTTATTAATAACCTAAAATCGTGGTTCTTAGCCATCAGTTCAGGGGCCTACCAAGAAGTGGGAAGTTCGCTGCAGTGAGAGCTGCCAGAGTAGGTTACGAAATCAGGAGGAAGTCCCGAAAGAACAGTAATTACAGTAAACAAACGTATCGTCCTTGTCGCCTTTTGCTTTTATTTCAGTTTTCTGTTATAAATTAACAATTGTCCGGTTTCAGTAGTTCAAAAATATCATTGTTGGTGATTATTTATATTTCTCTTACAAACTGAGAACAGAATTAATGACGCTTATTACTTACATTCAACAGTAGACCTATCCTCATTTAGGTGTTTTCCAAATACGCGTGATCTAATTGCGAGCTCTTTCTGCGTATATTGTAAGTTTCTGAATTATTTCTAAAGAGGTCGTGTACGAGATAAGATTGTCATGGAATGAACCCATTACATGGCACGTGTGCAAAAGTACGAGAACATGGATAAGACAGTATACACATTTTAGTTTGACATTGTGTGAGAGAATATCGATGTAGGTACACCATTTTATTGGAGGCAAAGGCGGAAGATTCGTCCAATTCGTGCTGTCGCCGCAATTGTTTAATAATGAAATTAACGTTATTTCTTTATGAATCGATTGAATTTTTGTTTGGAAGTAGTTTCTCAGTTATTTTAGAGTATACGGAAGTTAAAGTGAGTATACAGTTACAGAAACGTAGAGGACATGTTTTATTCAATTTATTTTGTAGTATGACGATACAATTCAGAGAGAAATAATTTGAAATACTCTTCGCAGAAAAGAGAACCAAACCTAGAAGGAAGTATTCCGAATTTTAGCCCAATCTGGCGTAAATGCATGTCAAGTTCTGTTCGGTTATAAGTTTCGAGTGTGTTGGAATGTTCGTAGAAGTCTTAAAATAGAAAAGTATAAGTTTTCTGGCGAGCTTTCGTCGTGATGTCTCGAAAAATCTTCGTCACATGTGTAATGAGAGCAACCCTCTGACATTCGTGCGACACTGAAGGCACTGCGTGCGCTTTTCAGAAGAGTCGGGTTCAATTGTACTGGCTACTACTGCTCAGGCCGTGGATAAAGATTGCACTAGACACGACAGGAATGAACGGTATGGGAACGTACGTTAGGAGAGCAATGGAAGATGAGGCTTTGGGAGGCGTGGGTAGGGCTGCCGGCGCGGAGCCGAAAGATCAAGAACGCTCCTCGCTGCCGATTGCCTCGGTGCCGTCTCTTCGCCGCCTCTTGAGCCGCGGGCGCCCTCCGCCGGCTTCTCGGCGCTGGCGCCGCTGAGCCCAGTCGGAAGCCCGTCGAACCCCTTCCCTTCCCCTCCCCCTCCCACACCAGACGTCCTCGGGGTACTTAGCGTAAGCGTTCGGGGAAGGCGGTGTCGTCGGCCCGTCGGCGCCCCGCGCCGCCACAATGTCACGCCGTCTCGGCCTCTCCGCCGCCCGCGTCGCCGCAGCCCGCATTCAAGGGCAGCCCCTGGTAAGCTAGCTCTTGGGCGCCGGCGGCCTCTCTGCCCTCGTCCCTTTCACGCCCCGCCCCATCCCCGCCCCCTCGTCCGTTGCTTCGTGTTGGCGACCGTCAAACGGAGGCGCAGCCTGGCCTGCTCGCTCGTGGGGCCGAAGGGTGCATTGAGCGGGTGTGACCACGCACCGCTGGTGCCGGCCGCGACGACGGGACTTGCTTATGGCAGGGAATGCCTTTCAAACGCATTTTCGAGCTCGAGAATGGAGGCACTGAAGTAGAAGTTAGGGGGGCAAATGAGCATTATAGATGAATATACTCGCAACCGCATTCTACGTTACCACAATAAAATACTTAACTCTGCTTTACTCCTTATGTATGTGCTTACATAAAAAGTGAAAAAACAATTTCTCCATAAAAGATATAGAAACAAACTTAAAGAAACATGTGTTTTTATTATTTTGAAAACAAACAAAAAAAACAAACAACAACTAAATTTAATTATGGATCTGTTTCAGTGCAGTTACGAATTTTTCCAAGTTCTAAATTGCCAGATTGTGATCTTTCATTCAGTTTGTAACGCACAATATTTTGATTTCTCTACCTCACACGTAGTAGTGTGGGGGTGGTGGGGTGTGGGGGTATGTGTGTGGGTATGTGATGAATTGTATGGTATAAACATATTATATTTATTACTTATTTTACGCATTTGTGTAGTATTAATCTTCCCGAAACTTTGCAAGGACACTGCGACAATCCTGAAGAAGAGCCTGCAAATATTTCATATCTATCTATATACTCCTTTTTGCGGTATCGATGTCCTATACACGTCGTTGAAATCACTTATTAGTATAGATTGCTCAACCGTTACGAATATTTGCATGACAGTAGGTATTGTTGTAATAAACCTTTAATATTGGAGTTTTACGATTAGTCACAATTTAAAACTTTTCACATCATTGGCACATTTGTTTTTCTATCAGTCATGAAAACTTCATTTCAAAAAAACTTAACTCTCCAGTTTTCATGAATTCGGTATTTGTCCGAAATTACTTTTATGTAGGCAAGGGCAGTTTTGATATTTGGAAATAAAAATAATACCCGTTCAGCAATTCACTTTGTGAGAATTCTGGCACTGAAGCTGCCGTGTTCAACGGGTATTACACCAGACCTGCATTGGCAAGTCCCAGACTTCGAAGCAACTACAGAATTATAGAAGAATGTTCTACCCATGTGGGGTAATTCTAAATTCCACAAGCGATGCTTTGGGCGTGCTGATCGTGATGTTAGTTATGTTCGTCAGGAAAGCACAACTCACGAATGAAGCGATGGTCGAAAATACAATCTTTGGATACTTTAAGTTAAATGTTCATTCTGTTTGGGATAGGAGACGGAAGATGCTTCCAGTAGTTCAAACATTCAAGTTAAGCTACTTTTTGATATTTTTGAATTATTAGGGCAAAATTTCATTTTTATCCAGATGCAAATCAAGGAATCTGTCATTATAAATTTCTGGAAATCTGCACATGAATGTGTATTTATAAGAGATGTTAGCATTACTAATTAACGCATGAATCACTAAAAAGTTCCCTGCCGTTAAATTGAAAATCCCCTTCTGTATCAGTGAGTTACAAGACATAAGTTGTTTGACGTAAAGAAGATTCTTTTCACGTTTGCGGCTCAGCTACTTAGTTTCTATATGTCACACATAGTTTCTATTTCTACATAACAAAACAATCCTTTCTATAGCTTCGTTTAAAGGAATGCATTTCCATTTGGCTTCTGTTTTCCAGAACTTATAAAAGCTTCTTGCAGTAGGAGTTAAAATTTTCTTAGCAGTAGTTACGTTTTAAAGTAATTGTGTGTAAGAGTTCGAATAATACTTTCCTCTTAAATGGGATGAAAGAACTGGCTGATTCTTGAGGATCATAATATGTGTATAATTAAAATAAAATTTCGAAATACTGTGAAGTAGTGAAAAATGTTTTACGTGATCACTGACAAATTGTGTAAGCACTTAGCGATGCACCATTAACATCGAATTTTCAGGTTCTATTTGTGCAACGAACCCTAGCATAAAATCACTGGACAAATATTTGCAACGTAAATATTAGCCTCGTGGGGATGACACCAGTAGGCAGAAGTGCCTTTCTACCTCTGAATGATATGCAATTCATTCCGTGATCGCCATGTAAAAGTTTCAGGTGGCAAAACGCGTAATATACAAGCATTTAAAAAATAACAAAACAAATTCCTTTAGCGCGTAAGTGGTGTGGATTTTTTAACGAGGCACTGCTGACACTAGGCTCGTCCTCTCCTCTGGAACCAGATAATTAACTGGCACATGTGTACTTGTAGCTTCAAATAATGCATGTTATTTGTTGGTAACGAAACGTGAATTTCGAATTTTTGTTTGTATTGCTGTGGTAGCGAGTTAAAATTCCCGCTTTGCATATTCCTTCCCTAGGACTCTTTCCTCTGGCAATGAATTTTTGGGAATTAATACATCAAGAAATTTCAAGAAAAATCATATCAAATAAAACTTTCCTTCTACCCATATTTATAGATTGTTGATGCACGGTTATGGTTCAGAATTATACAAATGCTAATAAAGATAACTTCTGAGGCCGGGTTTTAACAAAGGCATTGAGATAAACCCGGATACGTAATTGTAACGGTTTCAAATAGTTTTATTTGTGAGAACTAGCTTGGTATGTTTGTTCATTTAAATATATTGCCACTATTGTAAGATTCGGTACCGAATGATACTGTTCCGGTTTTAAAGGATTTTCGTAACTTCGTGCAACTGTGGAGGCTGGGTTCAGGCGTATAGAAGTGGGTCGATGTAAAAAAAAATATTGGAGCTTTCGTGCCTTTCCTAATACCCTCAATTGATAATGTATTGTTTGCCATTCGGATGCCTTACGCAGGAAAAATAAGATCTTAATTTCAATTCAATTTTGTATCCGATTAATTGCTTTAGAAATGGAATAAATTTAAAGTCACGAACTTTGGTAATAATTAGATCTTATTTATTTAGAGTGCTTCGAATAAAATATATCGCGTATACATAATTCTTAGTACATTAATAATAGTACATATGTAATTGAAACTAAAGGAATTGTGTGCAGTGTAGTTATAAAGATGTTTTTCAATGTTTTATTACAGAATTGTCATGAAATTTCTTTATTTTAATTTTAGATTTATCATGAAGGAGAAAATAAATTGACAAATCTTGACTATTGGAAATGCTGCAGTATTATTTTTAATTTTGGGAAATTTTTTCATAAAACTAGCTCGAAAAATTTCAAACACAAAATGTTGCTTCAAAAACCTAAACTGAAATATATTAACTGGAACGTTATTTAAAATGGTTTCACGCAGTGGTTAGAACTATTTCTCTTATTGACATAATGTATATTCGCTATTCAAAAGTAGTTTTTTTAAATCGTGTACATGAGCAACTTTAGATACGTTCTTTCCGTTTGAATAATTCGCAATAAACAGATTTGAGCCTGTTTTATGTACCCTGTTTGTAATGTTCTTTTGGTACGTGAATATGTAATGGAGTGTCTGCTTCATCGGCATTCCACCATTGGCTCCTTTTGCCCACTTTGCCATCCCCCCCTCCTCTGCGGGTGGCGCCGCCGCGACGTGCGGTTCCATGTAGCGACCTCCCCGTCCACCGCGCGCTGCCGTGTGAGGGAGCGCGCTACACTTCGCTCCAACCGGCGAGTACATAAATCATACATTTCCATATATTTCACCCCTCAGTTCGTCGGCCGTCCGCGAAACGCCGAAATCCGCGTTGGCGGCGGCGGTTGCGCGGCCGGATTTATCTCGCAGGCGGTGAAAGCCCCGGCCCCCGGGCGGCGGGCGGCACCGAACGTTTGGCTCTCTTCCGAATTTGGCGTCCGCTTCCTCGTCCCCTCTGTCGCCTTTTCCCATCTCCCTTCCCTCGTTGTCCCCTCCTCCTCGCCGTCAATCCATACCTATACGCCTTAATGCCTCTCTTAATTTCCCTCTCCTTATTCGCAATATCATACGCTCCCGTTCTCTTCCAGCTTTTTTTTTTTTTCCCATTTTCCGGCCCACTTTCTCACGCTCCTCTTCCATTCTTCCCACTGTCATATAGGTGAATCAGTTATGCCGTGCATTCCCCCCAATTTTCTATTTATTTGCCAATCTGAGCGTTTCATACTTCTACCGCTTTTCTCTAGTCCTTCACCTTCTGTGCCCTCAACACAACATTTTTACATTGAATGACAATCTGAAACTCATTTTTGCTCGTGACGTGGGAAAATGTTAGGATACTTGCCAGGTTTTTTGATAAGCTTCGTGGTGGCAATGTGTTTTTTGTTTACATTTAATTCTAAGAACTGTTCAGATATTACGATTTCATGCATGTGAAAATACTTAAGTTCGTGTTACTTCATTAGTGTTGTCAGAAGTAGTAAATATTTTTTTGGTGTAAGTGCATAAATTATGCATTTCCACATTTCCCAAGTTCCGTGAACAAAGGACAAGCTATTTTCTTCTGTTTTTTCTTTCTTTTGCGCGGTCTGCTGAAGTATTTCCCCTTCCGTTGAGTCTTCCATGTTCAGTTACAAAATTATGAATTTTTTTATATTCCAGAATTTTAAACAAACCTTTTTGTCACCAGAAATTGTTCATAAAATTATGGTTAACAATTACGACCGATTTGTCATTTATGGCATGAATAATTGCATCGCACATTCAGCCAATAGCAGAGAAAATATTGTGGGAAGGCAGCAGTTGAACACCCGGTCAACCACTGTTTCTGTGCAAATACCCGTGACGTCGCAATAAAGTTGTTTCTAAAAACTGTCTTACAAATTATTAATGCTTTTTTTGAAAGAAATACAAATAAACTTATGGCAGTCGTTTATAATGTTGCTTAATTGCATTCGTAAAAGTTTGAAAACTTGTTCCTAATGTCGCTAGTTTTTTAAAACAAATACTCGTGCAGTAAACTTAACATTATAAGCTAGATGCGTAATATACTTTTGTGGTGTTGTAATAGTTTTTGTTGACCTAACTAAAATTTTCACTTTAAAATTGGCATGACATTTAGGATATCATTGTATATTAAAAACGGCCAAGACCATATAAAAAAAGTTATCCGAACAGGACTGGAGATGTATAATATAATTGAAAAGCTAGAAGAATACAGAGGATTATGAAAGCACCATGTTGAAAGAAGGGATGAAGAGAAAATCTTACGTCTAGTGAAGTATCACCTGAAAGGACGAAGAGATGTCGGAAGGCCTAGGAAAAGATGATCTTAAAGTGCAGGTGAAGACGGAACAGGCACTCATGCCTCATCCTTGAAAGGAAGAAAATTATTATAAGGAAGCGTTCATCAAGACTGGTAGTGCTAATTGCTGCGAAATTAACTGATTTTCCTTAAAATGGTTCACTAGTTTAAACTACAACGCTTGTAAATTAGAGTATCTTCAATCACTTGCTGCTGCCGCCTCGGCTAGTGTCGGCGGCTCTTGTCATTCATTCTCTTACTCACAATTCCGCCGTCCTCGAACCAAACTAGCTAGCGAAATCTACTTGCAAGATAAATTTATTTAGGTTGCAAATGGGTATAACCCGGTGGCAGCTAATTACATAACGCTAAGATAATATAACTAACATGCAAATTATATAGTAATAAAAATAGTAATAAAAATGGTAATAAAATAGTAATGAAATGAGAATAAAAATAGTAATGAAATGAGAATAAAAATAGTAATGAAATGAGAATAAAAATAGTAATGAAATAATATAAAAAATAGTAATGAAATAATATAAAAAATAGTAATGAAATAATATAAAAAATAGTAATGAAATAATATAAAAAATAGTAATGAAATAATATAAAAAATAGTAATGAAATAATATAAAAAATAGTAATGAAATAATATAAAAAATAGTAATGAAATAATATAAAAAATAGTAATGAAATAATATAAAAAATAGTAATGAAATAATATAAAAAATAGTAATGAAATAATATAAAAAATAGTAATGAAATAATATAAAAAATAGTAATGAAATAATATAAAAAATAGTAATGAAATAATATAAAAAATAGTAATGAAATAATATAAAAAATAGTAATGAAATAATATAAAAAATAGTAATGAAATAATATAAAAAGTGACTGATTTATAAAACATTAAATTACCTTAAGAAACAGGCTCTTATATAATCCAACTCGCACTGAATGTTTGTTCAATTAAGACCACACTGCACTTCCCTTCTCTGACCCCTTAATCACTTCCTTTATGATCTCTCTGCTCTGCACTGCACGACACCTCACTTCACAATATATCACTTACGCATCGCTCTATAACCTACTATTCTCGTTGAAGTCCCTCGTTTACTTAGTAATACCCTAAATTAATTTCCTAAACTGTTGAACGCTTCGAGGAAAGGTTTGAGGACGAGGGAAGATGCAATTCTGGACCTGTAGAAACTGAAAATGGGTCTGTGAGGAGGAGGAGGAGGAGGAGGAGGAGGAGGAGTTGTCTTAAAGACTGTCAGAGCGGTTTCGCGTACGTTACGCGGTCCGCGCATCCTGAACAAATTCCCACTAAGCGCCCCTGCGCACGGGCGTCGGGTTGGCGCGCGAGAAGTAACGCGAGGCATAGAATAGCACTGCATCTTATGCGGAACGGCACACGAGCGCTTTGGCCGTTCCCCATAAAAGACTTAATGTATGTGGCGCATTACTTAGGATGCGTAACGCTCATGCGACACTTGTATAAGTAGAAGCAAGGGTTAATATTCTTCGAAATAATTTTGCAAAATGGGCGAGGGAAAGCGCTATTTCATAGAAAGACAATAAAAATGGCCGCTTGCTGTCTGAAACTGAAATTAATCCTCAGTCGAAAAGAGCTACTTGGACATCAGTAAGAGGAAATCACATTTGGAAGTAAAGTGACGATGCCTCCCAATGCAGGATATTAATCGACGGTATTCTCCACCGCTCCTCCACTTCGTATTCTATAATAGTTCAATATCCCTAGAGGTGGCCGCGGAGCCAGGTGACGGCTTCAGAGAAAATATTTACTAGTCTCTTCTGGAAAAATTAATCCGTTTCGCGACAAATTTGGTCGTTGATGGAGGTGACCGCTTTAACCGAGGTGACAAGTTTCACTGTACTAAATAATAATTTAAAAAAACGTTTGTACTTACGAAAGGTACGAATATGAGGTGGTAGTATGACCCCATTCTGCCAAGTACATATTCGCATCCTAAAACCGATTTCGAATGCCGTGCTAACAAGCAAATAAAATGTTTTTTCCCCATCTGGAACTAGCATTAATTCGGAATTTTTATTATGTTGCTTCTAAAGCATTGATTAGTCAGTAAATGGATGTAACAGTGTTTCTGTAATTTATAGCTCTGAAGATGGAGTAATATATTACGAAACCTTGGCGTACTAGTATAGTTTAATTTAATACCTGACCAACATCCTGCCAACAATAAATAATTTAGTATTCAAACAAGTGGTCGTGAAATGTAGCACATAATTATGTTAATTCTAGAATTCAGTTAGTCCAAATACTGCAGCGTTACCGCAAATAAGCGCGATTCACCATTTGCATTCTCGCCCGTTCTCCGCTCTTCCCAATATTCCTTCTCTCTTGAGCGCACCATCTCCCTTTATCTCCGCGCAGGGCATCGCTACTTTTCAACTCGTCCAAGTCGTGAATCCCTTCCCTCCTCCTCCCCCCCTCTTCTTCGCCCACCCCTTTGGTAGTGGCGCCCAACCCGCTTCCCACTCGCCCCCTGCGGCCCTGCCCAGATTCCTCCCCACTTCCTCATGCGCTGACCACCCCCTTTCGCTCGCTCTCGTAATCCGTTCTCTCGTGTGGCGCGGCGTGTTTTCTCGGCTGTTACGAAGTCGAGTAATTTTCCGCCTGAGCTTTCCTGTGTGCCTCCTATTGCCAAATACGCTTCGGTAATGGTCGCGGCTGACTTTTCCGTTGCTTTTCTGGCGATGAACCCTCCCCCCCCCCCTTTGCTTCGTCACTGCCCACGCCGCCTCCTCTGCAGTCCCCCGCTTTCCATTCAGGAAAGCCTTCATTAAATTTTATTGTTCGTCGCATTTTTTTTCGATATACGCTTTCGAGCTTTGCGCGTATTGCCCCTTTCTTTCATGTATAGAAATATAGCGCTTCGCGGCGAAATTAAATTAATATTATTGATGGCGTGTACTGCACAGATTAATCGTAAGTTGAGGCAGTGGGACGCCCCAATGGATCGCGCCGAGCGCTTATGCGTTGTTCGCGTCGTTTCGCTTGCGGCTTGTAGAAATGCACGGTGTCCGCGAGTACCTTTCGATGGCAACGCGTCTAAAATGTCGCGCGCGATGGCGTGTCCATTTGTGTTTGCGGTCGCGCGCACTAGTGCTTCCGTGGCGAGTGTGACAAAAAGGCCGCAGCGGCCGGGCTAACTGGCTTAGTTACGCAATTCATTCGCCCGCTTGCGCTCGCGCCCACTGTGCTGCGGATTTATTCGCTCAGATATAATGAGCTCCTACTGCTTCTCTCTGCTGCTCTGTTGACGAACTGTTTGGCTGTTGGGCGCGCTGGCAGAATCCATGGGAGGAGAAAGTGCTTTGTTGGGAGGCGGGCAATTCCCTTTTGTCTCCGCAATGGGCTGAAAAAACTGGCCGTGGAAATTGTTGATGGTTAACTTTGTGTAACATTCGAGCTTATTACCTCAGGCGGGAATACAACCGGCTGAAATGCGTTACCTAGAATTTCACGTTTTAAAATTAGTTAGTAAACTTCATTTTGAGGAAATAATTGTTGCCATATTTTATAAATTCGTGAATTAGAGGCAATGATCTACCCATTATATTTAAAAACTGTAGATGTAGTGTAGGTGAAGTTGAGCCTTGTTCTGAAACAATGAACCTTGAAAATATAGGTGGGGGTTTAATAATTAACAATTTTAGGGAAGTGTTGGTATCGTAAGTGCGATTCAAATGTGTGAATGAACACTTGAGGCGAGCTGTACGTTCACGTCGCTGACACCGTTCCGTTGAAAATAGTGAGAACCCTGATGTCGCAAGTACGCCAATATGTTCTGACGGGCGTTTCAGGAATGTATCAATGCGTAGTCCTGACCTTCCGTCAGAGTTGGGACGTTCCCCAAGGGGTTGAGCCCAGATCCTCAAGTGGCGGGCGGGAAGGATGAGTAGTCGGGAAGGGGGCGAGGAGAGCTGTGTGGAGGTGGACTGTGTGCGGGCTGAGCGAGCTAAGAGCGGACCGTGGAAGCTCTGCCTCAGCAGCACGCCTTTGCTCCGTGCGGGGCGGGGGCGGGGGCCAGGGCCGGTCGCCGGCTCAGCGTGCTGCTGGGGATTCGCGGCGGGGCCTTCCCCGCTGCCCTCCCCTCTCCCCTCTCCCCTTCCGCTCTGCCTCGGCCTGTACGAGGATGGGGCTGGATTGTCAAGAGTCCGGATACATACGAGCTCGCTGTGTGGCAAATTGCCAGCAGACAATAATCCCCTCGGGAGCATCGCGTGGCGGTGTGGGGGCGGGGAGGAGGCGGCGGGCAGAGGATGAAGGCGAAGGCTTTCCGAATGTGGGATAAATTCTTAATAGAATCGTACGATCTTCTCCGCAGAATGCTTCATATTTTGTCCGTTGGCGTTTCCGTGCGCAGATTCGTGGGAGTTGGAGTCGATATTAATGCAACGGTCGTTTGCTTGGGGGATGGGGGGGGGTACACAAGGGGAAGTACTGGTTTGGTTCCGAACTACTGCGTCAACATTTGTGAAGCCCTTGCGCTGTTTGGTGCCAGAGGGACGTCTGACCAATGGACTGCAAAAGCGTACTGCACAGAACTATACGATTTAATTCGTTCTGCTTCATGGGTTTCTACTAGTTCTTGAGTGTTGGGCCTCCGCGAAGTTTTTTTGAGTTGTTACGTGCGTTTTGAAGATGCGGAATGGAATGACGAAGTTTAAAATACTCGTTGAATGAACTAAATGAATGTGGATAGAAATTATGGCATGAAATTCTGACATAAGTGTGTGTTTGTTTTAGAGACGTTTAAAATATATTTACCGTGCAATTGTAAGAAAATTTACTCACACACTTAACAAACCAAACAAACGATATTCATTTGACGGAAAATCGTTTGAAAATGTATAACGCTAGTCAGCAAACGGATCAGAAGAGTGTGAGAACATTACTTTTCCTGTAGTTTAATGTCAATTGCAACGAATTACAGCGTAGCAGGAATTGAAAAAAATGTGCCAATTCATTCTGTGCTTAGTCATCGCTTCGGACTAAATTCATTGCTCTATTTGTTGTGATAACGAAATGCCTGTGCTTAGTTTGCCTAGTCAAATTTCATCCACAAGTGGGAGCAAACCACATTCTGTAAGGAAAACAGGCACATCTAGAAGTATTTCGGAGTAAGAGGAAAATTTGTTGTCTCACCTCTAAACATTTTTGGAATATTATTTTTATTGTTAAATTGTGATAATTTTTGGTATATTAGGAAAAATTACAAAAGGTTTTCTTTCGGGTAACGCACGACCCTCAAGGCACTACCGCTTGCATTCGCCAATGGAAAAGACTGTTGTAGATCGTTTAATTTCGTAAACATAATATTTCTCTTCCGTGATAGTTGAAGATTGACTGTGTTTCAATTATTGTCACGAGGATAAGCTATAAAACAAGTGTGAATACGTAATGAGGAAGACTTGTGGAAACTACTTCGGAAAAGAGCTGGCGTATGCCGGTTATGTGCCTGTGGGGAGGGGGGCACCAGGCGAATGTGGCTCGTGCCGAGTGACGTCGCAGGGAGAGACCTGACTCTGGGGGGGGGGGGGGGGGGGCGAGGAACCAATCCGGCAGAAGGCGGCACACTGCTCGCGCTGGAAGCGGCAAAATCAAGGCCGCCGGGATTGAATCTAGGGCTTTCGGTCGGAGAGAGCGACGGCCGGCCGTTCATCTGCGCGCTCGACGCCTGTAATGGCGAAGCGAATGTAGCGGGGGCGGGAGAGGGACGGGGACGGGGACGGGGACGGAGACGGGGACGGGGACGGAGACGGTGGGCGAGGGAGGGGGCGGGCTGGCGACCGGGCCGGGGCGGCTTCAACCATTAAGCCAGTGCTTCCCAAAATGTGCTCCGCGGA
The DNA here is from genome assembly GCA_038098605.1 of Gryllus longicercus. Lineage (NCBI taxonomy): Eukaryota > Metazoa > Arthropoda > Insecta > Orthoptera > Gryllidae > Gryllus > Gryllus longicercus. The sequence continues at coordinate 958,790 of JAZDUA010000109.1, read as the reverse complement.
ACCTTGGATCCTTTCCCACTCGTCGTTGGGGGCTTCGCAAAATAAAATATTGTAGCAGTTTGAGGTTCGACCGAGGGAAGTAAAGGGAGCACTCAATAACTCTTAAATGCAGTGACTACCATGCTGGAAAAAATCGGAGACCGAAAGAAAATGTATGAAGATAATTATGCTTTCCTTCGTTGCATGAAATGCTCACTAAAAGACGAAGGATCCGGAGGGGAAGCTCAGTCTTCAATGCCTTTTGTTACTTGACAGGAAGACTTTCCATCGCAAGTAAATAAATGTAAAAGTAAATTTGCTGCCATACAATAGAACACGGGCTTCCTAGTCCATGCATATTCTACAGATGTAGCGTGGGCATTGCTTCGTATTTGGTAAATTTTCTTTCCTCGGTAGTTGGTATCGATAACAAGTGCTTCCTTTTTGAAGATTAACATTAAGCTAGAACGACATTGCCTAACATTCCTTTTATTATTGCTCCTACCTTTTGCTAGTTGTAGCATAAATATCTGGTGTGTGCAGATTAGAAACCATTTCCTACTGTATTCTTGTTAGTGCCATCATGTCATATCGCCGTTAACATGTCCTCAATCTGTTACGTTCTTCTTATTGCAAGTTCCGGAAAAGTCTGTAAGCTGTCCAGACCCAGACGTCTAGGTATTTGACAGTTGGAGTAAATGCACAGGGCTTGGTCAACCTAGCACAATGCACGGGTGTCGAACATTGTGGGGGTGAGGGCACAGAAACCCACCGCCACCCACCGCTTAATTTTGATTTTAATATTTTTGGACTATTTTGATAAATTAAATTGGTGTAATTAATAAGTAAGGCGTTCATTTAAACAAAAACAATTCATGCTCTATTTCAAAACATATTCTCGTATCAGTATTTGAATTTAATGCCGAAACCTATTTCTTTGTTATATCAATTAAAGATCGATGTATCTTCATAACATAGTAATGTAAAATTAATAAGAGACTTATTAAATTAACAATTAATTTAATTTTATATAGTAGAGTATTGTGCTTAAACTAAGTATACTAAAAATATTTCCAAACTGTTTTCTGAATGTTCAGTTTTCGAGTGGATTGTGTTTTGTATTCACAGCGAAAGACGCAGCGCCAACTCTAATTATAAGTAACTCTTGTGATAAATTGCATTTTTTTATCAATAAACACATTAACGACTCAATTTTCAGCTTCCTCAAAAGTTGAAACACAAAAAACGCGCCGGCGGGCCTGTGAGGAGGGGCCTCTCCCCCATTGGTAACGCTAGGGGTAAGTGAGGTGTTTTTGTAATCGGATGCGCCTGCGAGATGAGATAAAACAAACTGCGGAAGGGGAAAGGAGTAAATTTGTCTGGGAATCCGGGAGTGTCGCTTTCCTAAGTACGGGACGGCGCCATTAGCGAGAGTCGAGTGTAGTGTCGTCCGACGAGTCGATCCAGTGCCTCCCGAGTGCAGGCGAGGGGCCGCCGGAAGGCGGTGCATGGTATGGTCGTCGGGCTCGAATTGATCGAGGCGGCGGATGATTTACGCGGGGGGAGGGGGAGAGGGAAGCGGCGGCCAAGTGCGGGCGCGGCGACGCTGTTAGCTGCCTGCAGAGCACTGCAAAAAGCGGCGCGCGGGGGCCTGGGGGGGAGGGTGAGGTGTGCTGGGCGGCGGGCAGGGCGACGCGACGGCGACGGCGACGGCGACGCCCCTGGCGCTCGGCGCTCGGGGGCTGTGCGTCTCATTCGCCGCGACGCCGCCGACGCCGCCCGGGCTGTTGTCGCAGCGCTCGGCGGCGTAATTCAGTTTCCGTGCCTCCGCCCCGCCTCCCCTGCTCCACGCGCCGCGCCGCCGAAATGCCGGTCCCGGGAGAGACGACGTGCTGCTGTTCAGTGCGGAGAATTGCGATATTTATCTCGTGTAAAATTGCGTTAAAAGAAATTGTTGTTTTAATGTCGACAAAAATTATATTTGCGATGCTCAAGACTGCGAGGATAAGTAGCTTTCGTGGGAGGTTCGAGGTTTGGCGTGTTTCCAGGCTTAACAGGCGCGGAAGTAAATGCGTTTAGAACAGGCAAACCCTTCTATACACTGCTGAATAGCCGACCGTGTTCGTTAATATTGTGCGCCGTGCGTTATAAGATTCGACGTGCTCAGACGCAATGGTTGGCGCAAGGCGTTGGCATTCGCATGCTTAGACTAGCAAGCCACGCGGGTGAAGTTGGTAACGGCACCACAGAGTAGCCCACTGCTCTTCTTTTAGCCTCTTTCCTCTCTTGCAGTAATCTTGTTTGTCCCTCCTTGTTGCTCAAATATAACTTCTGAAAATGCAATTTTAGACTAAGGGAAATGGAAATAAAGCTGGGGTGTGCAAAATGTGAATTGGTGTCCGTGTTGCATTTGACAAAATATTCCGGTAGGGTGCTGTCAAGATCTAATTTTTTAGATTCCATTGAAAAGAGACATTTTAACCATTGCAGAATCAAGACCATGTAGTTCAATGTTGTAGGATGAGATCATGGTATTCGGCCAGAGTAATCAGAACAGTAAATCATAAAATTTGACTTTTCGGAGTGTTTTAGTCCAACATCAGGGCTGGTGATAAAAAATAACACTAAAAACGTACGTACATCTAGCACACACATAATCCAATGAACAAACATACTCTATGTAAGTTATAAAGAAACAGTTCTAACCTTACTTCTCAAAATCTATGAAATAATGCATTACATCTGAAAACATGGATAGCCCAATTCCCAAGCTCCAAACAAAATAGTATTTTAATTACTCTAGCCATATCCCATAATCTCAACCTCTTACTTTTTAAAATTTATTCTGCTCAAAAATATTTTACAGCACTTGCAGCCAACTTTCCTGTCCCATTCTCCACACCACTCTATCGTTCCAGTCATTCTCTTCTAGACCTCTTCTTTGCATATCGTTAAAAATCTGGTTCTGCCATTTCTCTCTGGGTCTACGTCTTTTTCTTTTGTCTAAAGAGAACCACCCGCAAACCTTTCTGGGCCATCTCCCACAATCAAGCCTTTTTACGGGACCGAACCATTTCAACCTTCGTGTTTCAAATTAATCAGTTTATTTCTGAACCTGCATTCGCTTAATAATTTCGTTTCTAATATGTTCCATTTTAACTTCTCAAATATTCCATTTGTAGACTCAATATTTTCTCTTTTTTTCCCTGAGTTCACGTGTTTCTGTGCAATTCAGGGTTATACTTGGTATGATGGTCAAAAAGTCTTTTCTTGGTAGACTTGCATAATTCTTTTCCCGAGAGCAGAGTGTTTAAATTTCTAATAGCTTGCCGTCCTTGTGTAATTTTTGAAGCAATCTTTTCTGGAATCATCTCCTTCGCTAATAATTTCATCCAAATATTTAAATTCATGGCGTTCTATCTGATCTCCATTTATTGGTATACGATTGCTTTTCTTGTTTCCCACTACCGTATATTCTGTCTTCAGGAAATTTATCTTTAATCCTTTTTTGTATGTTTCCGCAAGCTTTTCCATCATATACTTCGTCAAATTCATCTTACAAAATCACCTGATCATCAGCGAATAATAATGTATGAAGGCGACTTTCATCAATGTAATTTCCATACATCGATAATTATTTTCTTTTAGACGTTCTTGGAGGTAAATCTGAAACAAAGGTGGTGATAAACAACACCCTTGTCTTAGACCCTTTGTTTGGCCAAATGTCTGCGAAACTTCATTATGCACTTTTATTCTTGTTTCTTGATTCACATACCAATCTTTTACTGCATTTATATGTTGGGCGCTCATACCAGCCTTTTCCAGAAGAGTTTACCTAATGGGACCGTATCATAAGCGTATCCTAGTCAATAAATAGAAGGGAAGTTTCTTTATTCCTAGCTAATTGCTTTTCTAGCACCTGCTTTATTGTAAAGATGTTATCGATACTTCTACCAGCTGTAAACACACTTTGCTCATATTCTGTATTAAACTCTTTCAATTCTGTGTTTTAAAATTTGTCCATAGTCTTCCCGTAGATGAAGTTACCTTTATAATTTGCACACTCAGATTTTGGTCCTTCCTTGCGAATTGATGTTAAATAAGCTTGCTTCCATTCACTAGGCAACTTTTCCACTCGCAAACGCTTATTAAAAAATTATTTGTAGTATTTCTTATACATTGCTTGGAGCATTTTTCAATAGTTCTACAGAAATACGTCCAGGGTCAGGAGATTTACCACTTTTTATCTTTTCGACGGAATTCTCTATCTCGTTTCAATTTATTTCTCGAACGTCATGAACAGGTGTAATATCCAATTCTCTGTTAAATTCTTTCTGTGCTTTCTTGAATTCTTGCCTATTCTCTTCAAACAAACCGGAGTAATATTTAACCCATTCGTCCACTTTTATAATGTGTAAATTACAATGTGTTTTATTATTTTGTCTGAAATTTGTTATATGTTTCAATGATTCTTTGTGTCCACCTATGGTCTCTTTCTCTTCTAAGCATTTATTATTTCGAAATGAAATAATTATATGCGTCGTCATTGCCAACAATATTAGACGCATATAATTATTTCATTAGAAATGCCAACGATAACTCCCCACAACACCTATATTTATTATTTCACCATTCATCTTTCGAATTTTGTACCACTTTTTCCCCTCTCCATTCAAACTCGCATATTTTTTTCTGTTGACCAGATTTTGGGTCGCTATCAATTTTTCATAACATCTTTTCTCCTGAATCTTAATTTATACTTCATTATTCCACCAATATTGCCTAGGTTGCCTAGGTTTCATTATTCTCTTCCCCCCAAAGCTTCAAACGCTGCTTGACGTATTGCTGCTTTTAGATTTTCGTACATATCAGTTGTCCATAAAATTAATAACTCCCCCATACCTCTTAATTCATTTGCCATTCTTAAGTGATACAGAAATTTTATGGAATTGTCATTTAATGGTTTTAACTAAAATTGGGCTAAGTTGTGCTTTCTGCTTCTTTTTCGTTATATCCTTTTTCTAGCACTTGCTTTGTAAGGGAAAGCCTCATTGTACCCTTAAATAAGTAATGGTTAGAGCCATATTCTGAAGCTCTCAAAACCCCTGCAGACCATGCTTTAATGCAAGATGTCTGTCGCATAATCAAGTAGTCAATTATAGATTTCTTGGTGGTCTACACCGAGGTATATTTGTGAATATTTTCATGTTCATAGGAACTATTCGTAATCTTCATGTCATAGACGTTACATATATCTATCAATATTTTTCCATTTTCGTTTATGAAATCTTCTTCAAAAGCACCTACTGCTTTGTCCTTTATTTTCCTCCCTACTCTAGCGTTCATGTTCCCCATTATCATCATTTCTTTCCTATGACTTATTGAGTCGAGAAGTGTTGTGAGTTACTTTTCAAAATTCTTTCAGGTTCTTGTGGGAATCATCAGTTAGCTATTATAACCGTAACACATACTTTATTTCCATTTCCAACTTCGTTATTCTTTCACTTCTTTCCAGTTTTTGGAATTTCTTTTCCATTTTTTATTTGCTATTGAGATGCCTGCCTTTGCTCTTTTATCTTTGAATACTCCCCCATAGAAATGCAAGACGTTTCCCTTAATTTCATTTCCTTGCCCTTTTTTCTTAGTTAGCAATGTCTATTTTAAACTTCTCCAATTGAACAAACAGTTCTTTCTTTAGTATTTAAGCCCTGCACATTCCATGTACCAAAATTCAAAGTTATTTTTTCTCGCACAAATGAGTTTCCGTTATTGACCTATCCGAAGCTGAGTATTGGAAGGTTTTGCTTTCGAATTTTTTTACTGGTATTGAGGAGCTATCCCCCAACCTGGAGGACCTGAGGTTTTGTTATCGAGCTTCCCGTGCCCTAGAGGCGTTATCTTCTCTAAGATTCTCCAGGCTCCTCTCCCGTTCCAAGGCCTCTTTAATAAAAGCTAAAGAATGAAAGAAAGACTCGCATAATATTTTTTTTATTTTTTTCAGGTATGAAAAATTAAGTTCTCTTCAACGTGATACTCCAACTCTTCTGGATCATAGAGGTAATTACAAAATATTCAATTCCATTTCGAAAAACACATGTACGTTAAAATGTTAATATGTTCGTTGTAGTTATAAGTGAATAAAGGTCAAATAGTCACAATGAAACTTCAACAAAATATTGAATTAAATTGTTTTATTTTACGTGGCGTGAATCGGGCTATCAGGCCCGCTCTTCGTCTGACCACTCAAATTTCGCTACGCTCCTTTCACCAACTAACGGAGAGAGGAGGTATTTGAGTGACGAAACAGGCGATTTGAATTTAGCTCAGAGGCTTCATTTAGACTGGAGGATCTTTTACATGCAGTAAATGTACTAACAAGGGACATCCGGCTTTACTTCTCATCCGAAGGAACGCGTACGAAGGATTTTCTCCCCTAAAAATCCCTGGCTTCGATCGGGTGTGAACCCGCGTACTTGGGTATAACAGTCAGATACATCACTCCACCACCACCACCGCCGCTTATTATGAGCGAAATATAAGTTACGAATGATACGCATAGATCGAATGAAAAAAATTAGAAGAAAAACAGAGTACGGTGGTGTACCAAGGGGAAAAGTATTACAGATAATTGTGGATGGAAAGAAGGCAGTGCGGAGTTACAGTTCAGGGATTATGCTGGTTCAGTAACATCCAGTGAAGGGGCAAAGTTTTGCCACGTTGCAGATGGTAGGGGCTACAAATACTACTATAATTGCCCCCCCCCCCTCAAAAGTCACGACCTGAAAAGAGGAGATAGTCATCCAGTCGGAGCATCAATAATAAAAATTGAGTGTTATGGAAGCTCCCAATTGGATGACAATGCCCTCGTCGTGTGCCAGCTCGTGTCCTCGAAGGGACCGTTTTAATTGGAATATAGTTCCAGCAAGCACTTGCCTTCCTCTGAATTTATGGACTGTACTTGATGTCGAAGTGCTTCGAATCGCCTATGTATACTAAATGTACATAATGATGTATACTTGTCACAAAGGGTATCTTGATGCGTGATCTATTTACGTTTGTGAGCGAACTTCTCCATGTCGGAACGATTTTTGCCTTGGACGGTTATAAATCCGACCGTACAATTCTAGGCCCAGTTTCCTTTTTCAGATTAAAAAAAGGGAATCTTTCATGGGGGAGTGGGTTTCTATAATTGTGAGGTGTATGAAAATGATTGATGAAATTTGAACATTCTCTCAATTTTCGTATTACTTGTTTTTTGTTAATGTTCTGTTAAACGTAAATCTTTAATACAAGTTATCAATATTCACCTATGTCTGTAGCATTCTGGCTGTAGTAAGTGGAGATCTATAACTGGCCATCAGTTGCCTAAATATGGAAGATTTTTACACGATTACAAAACCGACTCATACGTGAAATGCGAGTGAATACCTATTATAAGTGAAACTATATTATAAATGAAACTATTTCATGTGAACTAATGAAACGAGTAGAACGTTTGGAACACGTAACACGTGCAACCGTGGGCGAGCGGAGGTCTTGCATTTTGATGTTGTATTGTGTGTATGAAATTCTAAATTTTATCCTGGACGATCGAAATAGTTGCCACGTTGAGTCCGTAAAATTAATATTTTTTGCAGGATAGAGAATTTTTTAAAATTGTATTTATTTTTTTGCTCAGTCCTAGAACAATTACGCGAGGCAACATAACAATGAAAATCGTGTATCGTTTTACTAACAAAATATAAAATGTTTTCGCCATTTTAAAACTCAATAAATAATTACAGTTACAATATACTATATAATAATAATAATGCACTAGTTATATAATACAATATTAAATTCCTGTAAAATAATTATTTAATTTCCTAATTATAGAATTGAATGAAATTCTCCAAAACAGTTTCAAAGTTACGCCTCTTATTTTCCATTTTTATTAAGTAAACATTAAAACCTGCTTGTGCTGACGCTTGTCAATGGCCTCAAATTTCATCTAGCAGGTATTTTACAATAAGACTCAAATTCATCCATTGACATTCTAAATATTGTTGACTTCCAAAACGTTCGTAAACTTTTATAACCACGACTTTACGCTATTAGACGCAAAATGTAGAATATGATTAAAAATCGATTATAATGTGAAGGTTGTAATTGAACTTCTTGCACGGGATCTGAATGGATTGTTCCATCTCGGCGGTGTGTGCGTGTGTACGTGTGTGTAAGTATTAAGAGCTGTAACTCGGAAAAGGGGCAAGTGGGTATAATGTGACCTTGCGAGCGCCTTGTTTGAACGGAATCTTTGAATAGCGCGGAGCGGCGGTGGCGGTGACGGTGACGGTGGCGGTGGCGGAGAGCGTGGCGTGGGGGGCCCGGGCGGGCGGAGTCTCCCTGGCAGGAAGATGAGGGTTAACGGCCCCGCAGGTGCTCCTGGTGCGTCTTGGGGCCGCTCGCCCGGGGCGCATGATGAGGGTCTCTCGTACGCGTCTCCGCCCCGCCCCGCCCCGCCCCGCCCCGCCCCGCCCCGCCTGCTGTCCCTCTCCCTGTCCCAGCCCCACGCTTCCGGCGACACCCGTGTCTCTTAATAAAATTTTTGATAAACGAGGGTGGGCAGGGGAGAGCGATGCGACGGCGACGGGGGTGGCGATGGCGTGCGAGGCGAGAGGATAGCGGTGAAACTGAGAGAGGGAGGGCGCGTCCGCGATGGCGATGGCGATGGCGATGGCGAGAAGTTGGTGGTGGAGGAGGAGCGGGGTCTGCCGCGACGCTGCCCTTGAAAGCGCCCGTGAAGCGATGAGCCGAGGCGCCAGTGGTCCGAAGACGCAGGGAAGCAGTGTGGGGAGAAGCGTTGTTATGAAGACATGGAAAAAAAAAGTAACCTTTTCGAAACCGCGATGGTTGCGTTGTGAATTGAGAACCTTACTATAATTTCTAAAAATGTGCATAAAATTAATTTGTTTTTAAATTTATTGTAATTCTACAATTACATTAATTTCAAATGTTTCTATGAGTTTATAAAATTAGTGTTTTTACGCAAATTCCGAAAACAACATTTAAAGAATAATGTTGGCCATAAAATATGTAGTTAAATTACTATAATTTTGTTTTTAGCGGTGTTGTAATGTTGAGAAAAATGAAAAATATTGGAGTCAGCACTCTAAAGCAGTTCAGAAAGTCTCCCTTGATTAGTTACTTCATTAGACCATTTGTCATTTTTTGTATTTTTGTGGGATCGTGAAATAAATAAAATTAAACATTTGTCTAATAAACTTAATAGACGATACACTGAAAGTTGAGGAGGACTCAAGTTGTTATTCTAGTACGTTCAGTATGTCATAGTGCGTCACGTACAGAGCTATATTTGCTTTTCTCTCCACTCACTGTGTGTCTCGTGCTGAAAAAGCGTTTTATGTCTGTTAGACCGTGAATGACATGTGAGCAGACGTGTGGGGCAGGCAGGAAACTCCTCCGAGGAGCGGGCAGACTGAGGTGGGGAGAGATTGCGACTGGGGGGAGCGGGGATCGGACATTCGCCTCACTGATCGAAGGAGCTTCCGGAAGTCGCTCGACGCTGGACTTCCGGCCGCCGTTCGACGTCCGACGCCATCCCCTCCTTTCCAGCCGACGCCTGCTCCCGTCTGTCGTCCCCGCCCCTTCACGCCGCAGGCGCCTCGGAGGCCGCAGCGGGCGCGCGTGTTGCGGTGCGAAACGACTTCGATTTTTAGGGAAACGGAAGACCGTTGGTCAGGCGGCGATATTTCGCGAGCGGAAGAAATTTGTTAGAACTGACGTATAAACGGCCTCAGATTATAGGTCAACGGAGCCGACTAATTCTTATTAATCTGAAAATGCCCTATTTTTCTACTCGATAATTCATAACTAATCATGGTAGTGGACTGGTTTTGGCGAGTTATAATCCTCAGATGCCCGATTCACGGAGGGCGATGAATAAAATTCGGTGCTCAATTCGTGGGAAAGCGGTCATTTCAACTCAATGTTATATTTTACAGCGATGATGTGTTGCACTCGGTGGTGTGAAAAGCGGTGATTTATTTCGATTTTGCTGCTCATTATTTTCGTATAAAGATCACTTGAAAGCCTGTTGTTTTTTTGTTAATGCGTCTTACTTTCATAAAAATAGAAAAAAACTATTTGTAACTAGTTGATAAATTATCTGTAATCTAATTTTATCTTATAGTGTATTGGATGTTAAAATTATATTTTGATATATTATTCTCCAGAATAGGTCTATAATGAATTTTCGCATTGGATAAAATTTTATCAAACTTCATCTCAACTGTATTTAATTTATTTAACGTATGCAGTTAGTGTAAATATTAAGTATCATTACCAAAATTTTAAAGAGTCAATATTTTTTGGAAATAAATGCTCTGTCCTTTACACGTGCTCGAATAAAAATAGTTTTTAATATTTCGGAGTAGGGTTTATATACATTAAATTTATTTTTGATGTTAAACTTTTCAATATCTTTGGAAAAGGAAATCTTGCCTCTTTGTTACATGAAGACGTAGGAGAGGTTCCAAAAGCTTTCAAATTTGTACTTTTTCAAAATTCATATTGTAATCGAAATCGAACTTAAACTACGTTTGTAATATTTTACTTCGTTTGAGCAGTATTTTGGTTAAGTTTGAATTTATATGAGATTCATATGAAGTACCCCCTCAAAGTGTCTAAATCGTGTGGCCTCTAGTAAGATTTATATCGTTCAGACAATATCTTACTTTCAAAAAGTTCCATGTTTTGTGGTAAATTTAGATATGTATGAAATTATCAGAATGTAATACATTTGCCATGGTATTGCTTGGGGATCTTGACTTTTAAAACTATCATATCGTGTAAATCGGGATAAATTTTCGAAACTTCGGCTGAACATAAGACATAAATTATAACCTCTCCTGCTTTCGAAGTCTGTGATGTCATGCTGTGCCAGTACTAGAGCTCATAAGTAAAACTCACCTGCAAGTGTGTTGTTCTCCATATGATCCTTAAACACCTGAACGATTTTGTTACAGAAACGAGCGACGCCCGAGACTGAAAATGGTCTGTAATGCAAAAACCTAAAGGAATAAATTCTTTGAACACGGAATTAAAAGTTGCCTATACGAGTACTTTCAATTGGTGCATGCGTAATATTAATTAGTTATAACTTGTACTTGCAATAGTTTTGTACTCCTTAAGATATTTCTCAGGTTTGTGGTTTTTTCACTAAGCTATAAAATGTTTACGCGATGTGGGAAAGGGTGGGAGACGAAAAGGGAGGCGAGGGGAAGCACTACCCCACCCCAGCCGCTCTGTTGAAATTTCGAACCCTGTTCCTGCCCTGGCATTTGAAAATTTAAATTACTTAGATGCAAGTATTGTGTAAAAGAGTCAGGAATTGAAAGCTTATTAAAAATTTCAATGTTCAAGGAACACATCGGCGCATGAGAAACACTCCATTTTTATCTGTTCTGTTATCAGAAAATGAAAATAAGACGTAGCTAATTTTTGGACTGATAAAACCCTTGCATAAGGAACGCAAACAGAGAATTGAGAGTATTAAATTAGCAAGAAGTGTTAAAATGGAGAGGCTTCCTTTTCGATTTCCACTTGAAGGCTCGTAGAAGAGTTGGGATTTGCGCGCAGGAGCACGGAAGCTGCAGCTCAGGCTAAGCCTCGAGGCGAGCGGCGGCCGACAGGGGAGGGCTGCGCCGAGCTCTTCTCGCCGGCCCTCATCGCCACGCCGCGGCCACCCCCTCCCCCATGCAGGGTTTCTCCCCTCCTGGACGTGGTGGGCAACTGCGCACGTCCGCACCCCACTCCCTCCCCCACTGGCGCCTCCTTTCTCCACCTTCGCATCCACCTCCGCTAAGGGTCCCTGCCCTCGCCACCCCCCAGCCCCTCGCCACCCCCCCAGCCCCTCGCCACCCCCCAGCCCCTCGCCACCCCCCAGCCCCTCGCCACCCCCCAGCCCCTCGCCACCCCCCAGCCCCTCGCCACCCCCCAGCCCCTCGCCACCCCCCCAGCCCCTCGCCACCCCCCCAGCCCCTCGCCACCCCCCCAGCCCCTCGCCACCCCCCAGCCCCTCGCCACCCCCCAGCCCCTCGCCACCCCAGCATCTCCCCAACCTCTCCGCCATCACCCTCTCTCGCACCCTCTGTTTCCGCCCCCACCTCGCCCGTACACTCGCTCCCATCGCCGCCGCGCCATGTTCCACTCCACCGAAACGACTAGGTGGATGCGCGTCGGCCCCCGCTGTCTTCCCTGGGGCTGTGCGTCGTCCAACGAACGAGGCGAGCGGGCGCCGCGGGCAGCGGGGAGCACCGGGGACCGCCGGGGATGGCGAGACGGGGAGTGGCTGGACGCGGGCGGGCGCTTTGTGGTCAGCGGGGCGTTCACAGGCCACATTGGGGCGGCAGTCAATTGAATCCCCCCTCATCCGGCGCCGCCCCTCTCTGGCGAACAAGAGGCGGCAAATGGAGCGACAAAGGGGAATTGTTGCTAAGATAGTAGCTCTGCGCGTGGACGCCCGCCGTGACCGCGTTGACGGGGACGGCATTATGACGGCTTTCATATCACCGGACTCCATAGCGGCCAGCGTCTCGTTTCGATGACTATGGCGAAATCGTTGAAAATTTCGCGATAAATAGTAACCAAATGTGCTCGCAAAATAATTGTTGAATGAAAATAACGTTATTCAGATTTCACGGGATTCTGGTTTTACACGAATATTCGCATTATGCGTGGTTCAGTTAATAACGAGTTTGAGTATTTTTTTCTGCTGGAGCTAATTAATGGCGGCGAATCTGCAATGCGGAGCACGCGGCGCGCGCGCGGAGAGGGTGAAGGCGCGGGCACCGGGGTCGGGAAGCCAGTTGCGCGCTCCTTCGCCCGCCCAACGCCGCCCAACGCCGCCCAACGCCGCCCAACGCCGCCCAACGCCGCCCAACGCCGCCCAACGCCGCCCAACGCCGCCCAACGCCGCCCAACGCCGCCCAACGCCGCCCAACGCCGCCCAACGCCGCCCAACGCCGCCCAACGCCGCCCAACGCCGCCCAACGCCGCCCAACGCCGCCCAACGCCGCCCAACGCCGCCCAACGCCGCCCAACGCCGCCCAACGCCGCCCAACGCCGCCCGCGTTATTCCGTCGTGGTTCTAGGTCGACGTAGAAAAGGCATGTTGGGTCTTTTGCCACTCTATGACGAATGTTGTGAATGTTCCTGACTTTGTGGCCTAGTTCAAGTTCACTTTGAATACTCTGTTTCAACAGATGGGTGTACGTGAATGAGGACAACACGAAATGCTCTTTCTTTTTTTAGTTGGTACGTGTGGTACATTGCCTTTTTTCATTTAGGAATTTTATGACTGCTCTGTAGCTTTCTATTGTATCTGGATTGACTTTCACTTCATTGTTGTACATTTATATGTTCGTTAGCTTTACGTAGTGTCTGTGTGAACGAGGGCACTATTATGACATTAGGAATAAATATAGGCGGAGGTTTTGTTGGAGCTGTATCTTCAATCATACCGTTTGCTTGTGGTCTCTCTTCCGTGTTGTGGTGTCCTTCCTTCTATTCGTGGGAATAGTTGTGTGCAGTGTCTCTGGGAGGAAGGGTCTAAGGTATGAGACCGACACTAGCTAACTTTGTCATTTTCAATCGCTGGAGGAGAATTCTAGTAGCCGGGTACTGTGATCCGTAGTTTTCCGTTGTTTCAAACATACGCACGTACGCACGCGCGCATGTTTCAAACAAACGCACGCGTGCCCACGGACACGCGCACGACAGGCACGGACGTAACTACTTACATCAGGGTACGAGACAGCAGCTTGGAGCTTGCCCTGGCTTAGTCTGACGGAGACACCTGCAAAGGAGAAATCCCGCAAGCAGACTTACATTGGCGCCGAATTTGCCGTTCTAGCAGGGGACACCACCCGGGATATAATATGCACTACACTTATTAGAGTAATGCAAATGTATTTAGCGCACCCGGAAACAAAATCAATAGATCAGTTTGTATGAGACATCTCAGAGAAAAGCTGCAAACACGCTTTAATGATCCAACAAATGAACAAGACAAAAGTAGAAATTGTAAAAGCGAAGAATGTTAGTGAGACGACAGGGAAAACTTTACCCAAGAACAAACAACGCCCCTTGTCTGAGTGCGCATTACGCGTTGATAAATCTAATCTAAATTGCGAACTTCACACGCTAACGTACGAAGAAAAGAAATAAATTTTTTCAATTTTTCAAACCCAAGAACTGTGCAATATGCGAAACGGATAGCTTAGTGGTGTAACTACAAGAAAGTGATTTAGTCAAATTTACAGAATGTTGGAAAAAGCACAAAAATCGATCTGTAGATCGGTACAAAATTAATTTTGAGGGCTGCGTATAATCTGTAAAATACTTCTAGAATTGCTAAATCACATTTTCCCAAATCAAGTACGTTTTGAAGATAAGGAAAAAGTATCCCATTTATTATAACTAATAATTAATAAAAAAACGGTACTCAATTTTTCTTGGTTCTGTACCTATATGGGTGATCTCCCTCTCAGTGGACGCCTCAATTCATTAGAGTGGTAAGTGTAACTATTTTTATGCTTTTTTTTTACGAACGATAATGGGGAAACTCCAGTACCGTCAACACACCCTTCCCCGAGACTGAAACTAAATTGAAGTCGGTACATTTTTTTTATTGATTAGGGTTTCCGAGCACGACAACTGTCATTATTCCCGTAACTGTAGTCCATGCTTTTTAATCGTGGGAAGTTCTAGTCATCATCCGTTGAAAGACGTAATTCGGCGCAGACTAGAACATTTTTCCAAACAAGGTATCTCCCACTGCCCGCCCAAGCCGACACGATTCACCTCCAGATAGCTGCTGAACTCGACCTTAGGCCTCGGCTACGTAGCTGCTACGCTCTCCTGACACGGACGGGATATGAACCCTAGGACCTCCTTGTCAGAAGTACTGCAGTGAAATCAATTGATGCCCTGCGCCACCTAAGCCTGTCCGTCATCAGAAAATTTGAGAGAATGTTCATTCTCGTTCTTTGACTTTCCTACAAAACGATAAGTTGCTGCTTACACACATGGTTGAATTCACAATCGTATAAAATGACTGAATGAAGATCGTCCAATATGTGGACCGTCCTGTAAAGTGTGTGTATAGAGTTCCCTTTTCGTAGACGACACACAACGATTGTATTGGGACATTTCGCGAACAGATGAGAGCAGTTGTCATCGGTTAAGTGCACGCCAAACATTGTTCATTTCACAGTCCGGCGTGTTCTTTATTTCAGGATTTGAAGCGTACGTGACCTGAATGTATCGGTATGCCTTTTGATGGCAGCGACCGACATTCACCTCTGTGCAGCTGAGCAACAGATGTGCCCTTTCTTCAAGGCAACGCTACTTCAGAGTGCACGGAGATAGAATGTGACAGATAATGTGCAAAGTATTATGCAAAAGTATGTTAAACATGTCAGAGGATCGTTCATGCAAAACTTAATCGGAAAAGAACTGAATGTAAAGCAGTTGAAAATACTCTTTGTATACAGCAAAAACCCATGTCGATCGTAATAGTTCATTCAATTTTCGTATGAAAAGGATATCACATGGTGAAAAGATCGGCGTTAGTGCGTGCGAGTCCCACCCATTTCTTGTCCTGCTTGCACTAGGCAATGAGGTTATGAGACATAAAAGTCCGTATGCGCAGTCAGGTTAAGGTAGCATGTTGGCGGTTGCCCCTTTCGAAGATAATGTTGTTGGCCACCCCGCTTTTCCTGGGGATGATGAAGCATCGTTAATCTTTCTTTTGACAAGCAATCGCTTCTCGCTTCTTTCCCAAAAACTTTTCTCAGTCCTATGAGGAGCATCGTGTAACAAGTGTTAAGACGTGCACTTCTCAGAGTTCAGTGCCTTGCCAAGCAGAAGTGGTGGGATTACCACTTATCTTAAAAATGTCATGGCAGATCCGCATTGCCGTAGGAAAAGCGGCAACCGTAGCTGGTATTGTAGTGAAAGGAATTGATGCTGTAAATGAAATAATGCTCGCGTTAAGAGATTTGAATAGCTCTCATGCATTATGAAAAGTGAATGCATTTGAAGGAGGTAGCAGCGTGCGCGTCGCGAGGTGCTGGATGCGGGAAGAGCCCGATGCGGTCCCCTCCTTCTCGACTGGCGCGGTGCGGTTCCGGTCGGGGAAGAAGCCGCCCCGCCCCGCCCCTCCCCGCCCCGCCCCGCCCCCCGAACTCCACCGGAAGCGATCGCGAGGCGGCGCCACCTGCGCCGCGCTTCCGGCGAGGGGCGGTCAAGGCCGCTCGCGGGAGGACTCGATTCGTCAGCGGCGACGGGACGACGCGGAGGTGCGGCGCGAGTGCCCGTGGAGGCGGGGCGGGCGTGGGCGTGGGCGCCGCGCAGCTCGGCTCCCGCGCGACTTAGCATAGAACTAGCCGCAGGCCTCGTTCAGCTCGGCCGAGTAAGAACGTCGACGAGCGGGGAATCCGCTTTTGCTCCCGATCGCGTGGTACACGTTGCATTATTCATGACGGGTGGCGGCAGGCGCAGGCGGAGGCGGAGGCGGAGGCGGCGCGGCGCGGGGCGGCGTGGCGCGGCGTGGCGCGTCGACGACGTACCGGCAGCACCTGGGCGCGCCGCCCCTCCCCGGGCTGGGCCACGCTCGCGGAGACGCATCTCTGGGAGAGCGGCGCCTCTGCCGCGCTCGCCTCCCCGCTCCGCCCCGCCCCGCTCTTCTCTCCTCTCCTCACTCCGCCCCGCCCCCTCACGCGCCCGCCGCCTCTTCGGGTTAACGAGAAGCAGCGCTCGGCGTCTCGCGGGGCCGGCGCTCCGTGCGACGCGCTGATCGCGCTGGCAGCGTGAAATTTGCTGCCTCCGTCCACCGGCCTCCGCCTCCGCCGCCTTCGGCGCGATGCCCCCGGCCCGCGCCAAGACGCCGCTCGGCACCGCCCCGCCCCCGCCCCCGCCCCCACTCGTGCTTCGCCGCTCCCCACGGGTCTTCCGCTCGGACCCCGCGCTGTCCGCCCCTCCCTGCATTCTCAGACTTCGGGTCGACGCTCTTCTCGGGATTGCCTCGGCCCGCGGACACCTCCACCTCCGCTCTTACGTGCGCGCGTTTCCTCTCGACGTCGTTCTTAGTTGCCGCCGGTTCTTCCTATCGTTATAGTTTCTACTCCTGCAGCTTTCACCTCTGCATTAGCTCCCGCTCGCCGTTCATTCTCCACCTTCCGTTTGTTTCCAACACGTTCTTCAGGTTGCGTCTCTTTCGTGTATCCCTTCAGTTCTCTCTAAACATTTTTCTATTGGACAAATCGCGTGCTCCCTGTTCTTCTTTCCGCCTAGTCAACGCGTTGAGATTTGTCTTGCAGTCTCGTGCCGCTTTTCCAATTTCCGGTCCTCGAGTCGTCGCGGCCCTTCCTTGGAGGGCTGCGGTGTGCGCCCCCGCCTCGCCCCAGCCTCGCTACGCCCCGTCTCTGCGAATCCGCGCCGCGGCCTCGCTCTGTGATGCGTGTTGCCTGCCCTCGCCCTCGCCCTCGCTCTCGGGAGGCCGCAGCGCGCTTCTCCGCGCCTTCCCTCGGGCACGCGCGCTCATTTCGGTTTCCTTCTCTGTCACTGAAGTGGGCGATCGTTGAGAATGTTGTTCGTATTGCTCGTCTGTAAAATACCGCGTGCCAACATTCATGGTGCGGACTTCGCCACAAGTGTAAAGCACAGGGTGTCTTAGTCTTGTACATGCACGTCATTCACATATCTTTCTACAATTGGGAAACGTTACTTTCTTTCGTTAAAACGTTAAAACTGGTCATTAAGCTTATGCAACTCGTATTCAAGATCTACCTTAAGCGACACTTCAACGCTTTACGCTTAACTGATCTCCTTACCTCTTAAAATAAATGTAATGGAAGTCTTGAGGGGCATTTCATGTGACAAAAATATTTTGGCGAAATTTCAGTAGAGTGTGGTTGCCCTTAGGCAGATTTGATTTCAGTATTTACGTAAAAAACGGTTAAAAACTGTGTTTGACGTACTACGGGGAGAAATTAATTAGAACTCACATTTATCATCTCACTTTAACAGTGGCTTTAATAATTAAAACAAAACTAATTATGAATTTGTGCACACGGTATCAAATCCTAAAACAGATAATACTGCTAACTTATCTGTGCCAGTCTTTTATGGTTATTCTCGAGATGGAAGTGCATGAAGCGAAGGCCACGCGTAATGAGACCCCCGCAAAGAAAGTTCGATGTTCGAAGTTCTTTTACCATTGGTGATGCATTGCACAGAAGTTGAGTTTCGAGAACTCTATGCATCGTCCCTATCGATCCGGTTTCTTACCTGCCATATTGTCCTTAATATTCGGATGCTGTCGTCTCAACTTAAAACCGAAGTCTCCCGGTAGACTGGAAGGTGCCCTGATAAATAAGTAATTTGTTTCGAAAGTTGACGACTTTGCTGAAAGAAAACCTCCAAATGTGTTTGGTCTTCCCAGATTTTTCCTTAACTCCAAACTGCAGGACTCGTTGCAAAAATAGTCACGTAGGGAATGGCAGTATTTGTATTAACACGAGAAGAAATTTAATTCGAAATTCCTTTCTTCTAAAATATTTCAAAAACAATGATACTGTTTGTTAGTCGTTCATTATTAAGCGAACCTTACTCTGGAGATTGCATTGAAGAATTGACTATTAAAAAAATGACTTACTATTCAAATACAAATGTCTTAATATACCCCGTTAAGAAAAGGCATTGATTCAGTCACGTTCAACGCATCATTGAAACATACCTTACTCTATACAAATCACGCTTTAATCAGTCGTTTCATAATCGCATCTGTGTTTAAAATCTCATCGAAATCGTAAATGAAATTTACATTACTTGCGCGTTAAGCCGAGAAAAATATTTGTCCCTTCTGTTAGCATGACCTGTATTTATGAAAGTCATATTCATAATCTGTATACTTATTATAAATCAGAATAAACTGTGTGTGACGCAACGGAAAAATCTAGTTTATTAATATTCACAATAAAAAGATTCCTTTTTTGAACTTTAAAAAAGTTTACTTTTGGGAGACGTGTTGCTCACATGAATTAATGTTGCCTCTAATATGCACAATACAATCTCGTATGACAACTTCATGAGAGACCAGGTCAGTTAAGAATAAGCAATGGCTAAACATGCCAATGATTCATTGTGACTTATCTCTGCACTTGCGCAATCTGTATATTAATTCAATGATCGTATGCTTAAAAAGATATACTACCTTCCACTTCTTTAATAACAAATACAAGTATCATGACAATTCGATGTAAATGACAGGTACGAATATATATAAATTGTCCAGCAACTTGCCGAAAACTCGAAGGGTAATAGTGTCTGTAGATCGGTAGTGCTGTAGTTCTTGAAAATAGTAATATTGCTGTATGATTCCTAGTCTTTAGCTTGTCCAAATAGGATGTGGGGCAGGCGTGAAAAGCAATTTCAGAGTGAACGAGCGTAGTTCATCACTCAAAGCAAAAAATCTAGATGGCAAAAAAATTTCTGTTAGAACCTACGTTACATATAGCGTATTAATGTTGTTTACATTTGGTTGTTATTATTAGAGGGAATAATGTTCGCAGAGGTAGGTGGCTGCACGCTCTACCTGGCATGCCCCGCTCGCCTTTGTGGACGTGAAATTGGAGCGGCGTGGGCGCAGCGTAGTAGCAAGATACAAACACAGGGATATCGTCGTTACTATATTTCTCCTGATGTATCGCATAGCCATCTGCCTCGTGATCAAAACTACTCCAACTTGTACTCGACGGAACATTACAGATGACACTTTGCTTTCTCAGACATCTGAAATGTAGAACATTACAAATTCACACTTTCGTTTCGTAAGGGTCAATGTACCAAAATAATTATTTCTAGGCTTACAAATTTAAATGGCAGTGAGTGTCGCGCAGTAAATTGCACTGGCCTATGGGTCAAGGAAATCCATAATTCTGCTTAAAATATTTTGAAATAAGTGAAATGCGAACTTAAACCTTTATTTTCCCGTTTTTCAGAAATATAGGACTAGACACCTTTTGGAAACTAAACGCTTCAAATGTATCTCAAGGAAAACATACGTGCAGTTACAAACAACTGTGTAACAGAAATTCCTATTGTCACGATTGATGCAGTCTGCAAAAAAGACCAATGGAAATGTGGGAACTAGGCAAAATATCTAGCGGGGGAAACGGCGGATAGTCGCGGAGCGAGGAGGCTGAGCAAGTCCAGTGTAGCAGCTCCGTGGGAGTATGAATAATAATTTAGTGAAAGAAAGTGAAAATGAACAAAATGTCTGGTTGTGAAGAACGACCTCCGCGCCTGCTGTTTCTGGTGAGCGCCGTGGGCGGAGGCCGCGTTGCGGAGCAGAGCCTGCCGCCCGCCGGGCACTCGCATCGCACGTTGCGCGTCTCGCCACCGCGCTCGCCGCCGGTCGCCCGTCCGCGCTCGCGTCCGCGCTCGCGCTCGCGCGCGTCACGCTGCATAAACACAGGTGGAGAGCGCTGGGAATTTCTCGCTCTCCGTCCGAGCGTCTGCCTGCCCGGCGCCGCTTCGCCGGCTCTCGCCCCAAGATGCGAGCGCAGGCTTCCGCGGCCAGAGTCGGTATCTACTGCATTCTGGGACTACGTCATTCTGCGACTTTCCTTAGGGCGAAATGCCATCTCGCCAAAGATGCTCCCCCCTGCCCGCCTAACCTCCTCCCCCCTGCCGGCTGCGGCGTGGCTCCGAAGCCAACGCGTTCCCCGTAGAATACTCCGGCCCCGAACCTCGGCGTGCTTCTCGGCCACATTTCAATCGCCGCTCTCGAAAATGCACGCTCTCGTTCTTCCTCGACAGCCGCTTTGAGCTTGAACGCGCGGGATCGATGTTGCAGCGCTGGGCCATTGGAAAACGCCGTACGGATCTTGTATCCCTCGTCGTCTGCACCGCTGTGAAGTTCTCTGGTGAAAATGACTGGGGTATTTGATACGATTATCTAACTTCCCGAACACGCAAGGTAAACAAATCAAAATATTTTGCACGTGCTGCGCTGTGGGAGTTTTGCGGGTGTATTTTCGTAGATTGACACTGTGGAATGGATGGACGTGGAGCTTCTTTCGCAGTTGGTTTTTCGGTGAACTCGCATGCGCGTATGATGGGGAGCTGTGTTGTTGTAACGATAAAAAGGCTCGATCAAAGGCTACGCGTAACAGCGTTCTGGAATTTCGTCTCGTACGCAGCCCTCTCTGTGAGCAGTGCAGCCGTTTAGTACGCGCTGTTGGATAGCTGCTGTGCGATTTGTCTGTACATACTTTCGGGCGTGTTTTCTTCGAAGCGATCGACTCGCTGGGTGGCCCCGCTCCATGTCGCACAAAGCCGCACATTATCGCAAACAAAGATTGTGTGTATGTGTGTGTGTGTGTGCGTATGTGGGTGGGTGGGTACTCTTATTAGTCTGGACTAAAACTACACAACCCGGCATAAGCCGTGCTTATTGATTGCGCTACCCTGGTTGGTTGCACTACTGTCCCTTTCTGTAGTGTGGTGTTTTGTAAACGCTATTCGATGGGTCATACTTCTCCTTTCGTGGAAACTGACATTTTTCACGTTGTTAATTTTGGTTCGCCGTTCAATATGGATGTTACTTTCATGTAATTAATAACTAAAGTGCAGATTCCATAATTGGATTTAAATGGGCAACCAAGTGTATGCGACAGGTCTGGGAATAAACATTAATTATTCCGTCCCAAAATGACTAAATTAATGTGAGGTTAGAGCAGTATCCTTTTTGTATTTTTTTGTTTATAAGAATACGCGCTTACTGTGAGTATCGTGGATGGGATTGTGGCGCGGGAAGCCACAGGACAACAAACGGGGCAGTGGGCGCAGAATCGGTTAGAGAAGGTATGAGCCCAAGTGCGATGAGGCTGGGGAGAGGAAGATGAAGGGCTGGGTTCGAGAATGGGGGGAGAGGGTCTGCGGATGAGGGGAAAGGGCAGGGGATGAGGGCCTGGAGCTGGGACGGGAATGGTGTAGGCTGAGAAGGAGATGGTAGAAAGAGAGTGGACTGTGGAGAGGGACTGAAGTTGGGATGAGGGTGGGGGCGGGGAGGAGATGGGACGAGAATTAGCGGCTGGGGGGGGGGGCGCAGCGATGACGATGGAGAGAGGAGGTGGATGACGGTCTTGGGATGGGGAAGGGATGATAATGAAGACGGCTGCTAGGCAATAAAGAGTACGTAGGGCTGGATGGGATTTGGATGAGGAAGAGGTGCGTTCCACCGCCGCAGTGGTCGTAGCGGCCCGCGCGAGGGGGGGGGGGCACCTCTCCTGCGTCTGTGACTGCTCGCACCCGCGCGGACTCACCTGTATCGCGGGCGCTCGCCCGGATACCCACGAAAGGGAGAAATCAAAATAAATGCTGCGAAAGTAAAGCTTGCGAACAAAGCGGCCGTGACACCTCTGTGCGTACCCACTGCGAGAAGCTGCTCGGCTCAAAAAAATAATTCATAACAAAAACAAAGCGCGCTGAACCTCCCACGCTTGTTGCACGACAAAAGCGCCTTTGGAGATGGTGAATGGATGTGCTTGACCTAAATTATTGTAGCCGATGTATTCGCTAATTTCGAACCCAAAGGGGGCGTTTAATGCACTCCCCGAGCTAGATAGAAACGCTTTTTTTTGTCTGCGCTGGAACGCCGCTCCTTTGTCTCTAGCCACATGCACTACCGCAGCGTAACTTGCACGGAGCGCCCTCACATTATGCATGCGTTTCACATGAGTAATAGCAACAAAGCCACGGAACTTTAACGTCGCGTGCGTTGTGTTGTGCGAGAGGGAAGATTTGCTTGGTGGTTCGGATATTCGTCGCGGGCCGACACGCCGCGGCGACGGTGTCCTGTATTTAACCTAACTAAGTAAATACCTTTCGGAACCTCAAACATAGTTTTTTCACAAACGTGAATAATAGAACGAACCAGAACATACGATCTTTTTTGCGCGACTGTGAAGAGAACACTTACTCAGTTACTACAAACGTTAACTAGGGACAAATCGGAAAGCGAATGGAAAATTGTTTTTTTTTATTTGTAACTCGCTCACTATTAAAAAAAACAAACTATTTTACCAATCATTATTCTGTATTATTTAAAAATTTCTCTATAGATTTGGGTAATAGTTCATTGTGAATCATCAGAATTGAATACGAAATTCTCAAGTAATTATTTTGGTCTTTAATGTAATAACTGTTTTTAAACCAGCTATCAACTCGTACAAGAGTTTTCCTGATCTTTTAATTTCAAAATTAATCCCTTTTGAAAAACACTTATATACTATTCTAATGTGGCCATGTGTGTCTTTTGTTCAGGAGCCGTCAAAAAACTCCGTAAATTGTTCCCAAAAAGCTATTCGCACACGAATAATTTGCTAGTGTACTAACTGTTTAACTACCATCTCGCGTAATGGAAACATTAAATTTCAAATTTCTCCTATGATTTACAGTATCTTTTTTATCGGCCTGTAATTTGCATTTGGTCTTACTGTGTACTGTAATAAACCTTACTGCGGCGCAAACCATTACGTAGACGGCGAGTGTTCATTCTTCGATTTGTTCGTATCCTGTTAGAAAAAGCACAGACGGGGTTAGACGTCGAGACAGGATGTAATCGAGAACCATTGTCGTTATCTAAAGAACGTTCAAGTGGAGATAGTGTGTTTTTCTTTCATTCAGCGAAGTCTGGGAATCGAAAGAAGTCATAAAATGTATCTGCTTTGTATCGGTTTTTCCACGACGTGTCCTTAAAGATAGTGCGACGAGTGCGGCGGGGAGCGTAGCAATCGGGCGGATGTGGAACATTCGGAAGGGTCGTGGGAGACGTGGGCGGAGTCCTACCGCCGCTGAAGATGCGTGGCGGCTCTGCAATGCACGACGGCGCTGAGCAGAAGGCGAGCGTCCGTTGCCAACTGGCGGGGACGCGGATTGGTAGCAGCGAAGAGAGCTCGCCCGCGACTAGTGAGGGGCAGCCGAAAGCAGGAAGTTGGGCAGCGTGGTAGCGGCGGTGCTGAGTGTGGAAGGGAGCCTAGTGCAGTTTTCTAATTAATAGGTAGGAGCGACAAACTCCCAGCGAAAGTGAATGAAAGTCGTTAATTGGTGTTGACGCGTGTACCTGGTCAGTTTTGGCGCACTAGAATGTATACCTCCACACATGTTCTTAGTTATTAGTTATTATATTTATAACGATGATGGTTATAAATAATTTATTGCGTACGATATTTAAATTGTGTGTGTTTCAACTAGTTACTATGTATAGTATTATACTGTCGAAGAACAAACGAGGGTCATGTCACCATTGTGGTCTCACGGTCCCTGGAAAACTGGACCACGATAGGCTTCAGTCTCTATTACCTAGGAACACTTTATGAACTAAATACAATGGTCTATTCAATAAATATTTGAATTATGTTCACACCCATTCATGCCAAAATAAATGGAGTGGGGCCCAAGTAATAAGTAAAATGGTTCACATTCATTGCTATATCGTTCGCTGTGGTGCTGCTGTGATATTCTCTCTGGAACTGACAGTGGTACCCAATTGTTTTGTCATTCCGCCAAAAGAAGAATGTTCTCATCCGAAAATGTTGCTAGGCTTTACGGTAATGTACTGGCTTCCAAAAATGTCTGTATAAAAGATTAAGTATGTAAGAATACTGAAATTTAACGTGTATAAATTTTTACTATTTTTGTAGCGTTACTAGAACAAACAGTTTAATCGTAAACTATCCCTAAAATTCAATTGCACTCGCCGAACAGGCTCTTACATAAGCAGCATTCCTTACTGGAGATCGGAGTATCTAGTTGGCAAAAAAATAAAAATTCTGGCAGTGATACCGTCTTCAATGGTACATTGATGTTTCCGAGAATGTTAATTGCTACGGGCATTAATCCCGTTCGAGTAGTTAATGTTTATTTTTAGACCTGAAGGTGGCAGGTCCAAGTATCTCTTCTGCGGGGCACCGTCCCAGCCGGGACAAGGTCTTTAGCTCTCGATTTATCTGCCGAAATGTAGGGCAGTGTAGTGACTGTCAGTGGAAGTGTTTGACGGGCTGAGGAAAGGTCAAGAAATATTATGGAAAAACAGCGCGCCCTCCATAACTCGTTTCTTAGGGTACTGCTCCAGCATTCGCGTAGTATGGAATAAAGAACCCACGGAAAACTATCATTCAGAGCAACCGACCACTAGAATTCTCCAGACAGCGGGAGAATTCGTCCTAGCTATACAGGTAGTGTCGATAATTTGTCAATGTACAGTCTCTAATCTTAGGATCAGCTGGTTAGAGTCGCTGAAGACACAGCGGCAATACTGTCCCTGAGCTAAACTTCGGCCTCGTCGGTAAACTCTTCTAGAATCTTTCGAAGTAGTCCCCTAACGTGAATCGAATTTTCCTGTTCAAATTGCCGTGCTAAAAATGAGAAAAGTGACAATGATTGGTACTTCCTAGTGGTTAGATATCTCGAGTATGAAACGAAAATAATAATCAAACTTAAAAACACTGAATTGAATGCCCAAAAGTAAAAAAAATCACGGGGTGAGAAGGCGCCCAGGGACGGTTTTTACGAGGGTGAGTACTGGCCGGTCGCGAGTTCTGGATCGAACTTTTTATGAGATAAATATAATTTTCTCAATAAAGAAATAGCAGTATCTTTCGCGTCATCGAAGTTTTTTCGAATATAAATATATTCTTCTATTAATAATCGGAATCCTCACGATCATTATTCGTAGTGGGGATGGCAACGGCATGCTACAATGTTGCTCATCCAGGAAACGGTGATTGTCACACGTTCATGCTTTTGGTCTTAAGCGTCCTTCTTCACTCCGAACGATGGCCATCAATATCACATACGGAAAACTAGTTTAGTGCCAACAATATAGATCCAATGATATTTTTGAAATCATCCCTCCAATGAATCATTGATTCCATTGGTATTTTTGTGCGTACTAGGTTATGCATCCCAAAATTTCCGCGTACCGTAGCTCGCCTGGACACCAGTGATGTAGGTTACTGTGCGTATCTAAAGAGGACGCGGCCGTGGTCGTGCGTGCGCGGCTCGTAGATGGGCCGTCGGTGGCCCTGATTTGTTTCGTAAGATTTGATCCGCGGCGCGGCGCAGGGCGACGGCTCGACGTCACCACTTGACTGCGGCGCGTCCCTCGCCGACCTACCAGACGACAGAGGCCGCCGCGATGCCAATGACGAATCACTTGCGCGCACCAGCCGCCGCCAGTTGCCCTCGTCACCTCCTCCCCCTCCCCCTCTCCCTCGAACAATTGTTGAGAACAAATGAATTGCCGCCATCCCAACCTCGGGGCTTGATTTCGGCGAGGTTTGTTTCTGGAGAGGAGTTCCACTTATTTCATAGGAAGAAGCGAACTGAATGAATTGTTGTTTAATGATCTTGTGTTCTTTTTGGTTCGAATTCGACCTTCAGATTGTGACAATTTAGGGGTTTCTTTCGAGAACAAAACGGGTCCAAAATTCCGTATTCTGAGATTGTTCACAAAGTTATTCCTTAAATGTGTGCTTCTGCTGGGGCATTTGCGTTCGGCATGTGCCAATCACATTGATACACATGACAGGCAATAACCATAAATTCGTTACTATGCGCCTCTACGCTACGAAGTTTTTGGGGCCTCCTAAAAAATCTAGAATTTGGACTATTGTTGTAAGAAACTCATCGATGATGCCGAATCATACAAGTAGCTCAAAGAACTTAGCTCGACGAAATTAACCAGTATCTGTAATTGTGTGACAATGAAATGACTAATTAAGAAAGTTAATTTTCTTATTTTTAATAATAAAATGTGGACAACGAAAAACGTAAATTAACCGTAAAGTTAAGATACTATATGGTCGAATTAAGAGAAAATTGTACCGTGCCGTAAAGGCTGAAATTGCTGGAATTTCCCTCCCCTCTTCTCGTGCATGTAGCCACTAACATTTCGTTGCGTTCACTTCCGAAGCCACATAATTCACAGGGGGTAACCTAATGTATTTCGGATCAGGAACACCGTACTTGTTTATTCAAATTGTTATGAAAGGGGTTAGATATGGAGGACAAAATACAGCTTTCGGATTGAGGGCCTAGAGAATGAATCCTCGGGATTTATTTATCTGGGCCGTCGATGCACGTGAAAACTATTGGCCGCTGCCGTTGCAGAAGGATGGCCGGCCCGCGTGAGACAATCCAGTGTTAATTGGAGTGGGTCGATTGGTCCCGGCGCGCATGGCTGCCCATCTCCGCCGCTTCCGAGTGCGTTGGAGCGCGCTGTCGCCGCGCCCGCGCTCCCAACTTGGCCACTCCCCCGCCCCCGCCCCCGCCCCCGCACGTGCCGGTGAGAGCGTACAAAGGTTCAATAAATCCATACTTCATGTTCTCCTCGGGCTGCAGCTTTGGACCAATTTTTCGAGGGCGGCGAGGGCGTTGCAGCGCGCCGACGCGCTCGCGCGCCGCTCGTTGTTTGCACAACCTTTCAAAAGGCCGTACAAAAGGCGGCGGCCCAGGAGGCCCTCAGCGGGGCGGGTGGCGGGGCGGCACAATGACAGCTTCAGAGGGCTGAGAGGAACCTGCAGGAAGGGGCGGGGCGGGGCGGGGCGGGGCGTGCAGGAAAGGGAATGGAGGGGAGTTGTGCGAAAATATGGGCCGGTGAAGGCGCTAGTTGGAGGCTTGTAAAGGCTAAGTACACAATAGTTAAGGGGGAGCGACGGGAAGCTTCAGACGAACGTGGGAGATAAAAAGTGAAGTGGTTGTCGTAAAATAGAAGTACAGTAAGAGGAGGGAAGAGGATCATTTGACTTGCGTTCCATTCATTTCTTCTTTTTAAGAAATATGTTGATAAATAATTACATTTTTTGATGAAATGTATGACGTTTGAGAGTGTTCTTGTAATATAGTACAGCAGGGTAGCAAGGGGCTTGTTTTTGAGGGAATTAGTTTTCATTTGGAAAAATCAGGAAATTTTATTGTCATGAAAAGAAATTCGGAAGAAACGAAAATATCTCGTTTAGACAATGAAGGAAGACAGTCATATTCTTGTTCTGAGAAATTGGAGATCTGAATTTTTTCGTCCAGTAATTTAATGTTGGATTGATGTTAATGTAACTCACTGTTAAAATAAGCATAATGCTTATTTTATTACCAGATTGTCAACGAGATTACGGGATTTTATTGCGAGATTGTCAACTCTACTGAAGTACACTCACGTTAATAGGTGTACCAACGGATTGGGCTGTGCGACCGTCAGGCGCGAACTTGGAAGTGTGTCTAATGCAAGTCTTTAAAAGTATTATAGGTAGAATGGAAAAATAAGTATTAAAAATAGCGTATTATCAAATTTGTATTTTTATACATAACCATTTCTTCAATGTGTAATTTTTTGAATTGATCCATAATATACCACAAATATTAAAAACAATATTCATAAAGCTTTGACGTTGTACGTGGACATAAATGGAGATTGTTTCAAATTTTTTGGGGTAGTATAATTGTTACATAGCTCTTAATTTTTTTAAAATAAAATAGTAAACGAAAGTTTGATTATTCGTAACAAAATTTAGAAAAACTGAAAAATGTCCAGGAGAGAATGCAACTTCTCTGGTTGCCAGCGTTCAGTACAAATGTCCGCGCGACAGAGGTCGCTCTTTATATATTAAAACAAATAAAGACATTTCACCACAAGAAAAAAATCTTAGATCAGGTTGCAATGATTACATCTAGCAAATAATTTGTAATTACTGCTGTCTTTCTGACTGAAATTTATAAGAAAAATGCGGTCAGGGGAAATAGGAAAGAAACGTGATTAAAAGCCGTAAATTGTAGTAATTATTACATTACATTAGTTTTGCCCAGTTAGTCTGCGAATTTAACACGATTAAATTTGGACCTGTGTCAGTCGTTTCGAAAATTGAATGTTAAGGATTTTTCTTAAAGATCGTGATATTTTAATGAGATTTTGTCCGTAGCTCAGGAGTGCTCTTTGTTAAATGTGACGAGACCTCTACCTTGGTTGGGAAGGAATAGGTTCCTGGTTTGGGTATGCATTTGAGTAAAGGAGATCCGAAATGGGCGAAAAGGCTTTCGGGGACAAGAAGTGCGAGGACGAGGGACCTGTAGGGGTCAACGCGAGCGGAACCTCTGCAGACGGTTGGGTAGAGGGGGCAGAGGAGGAGGGTGGAAGCGTGGGAGCGGTGTGACGAGCGGAGTCGAGCGGAGTCGTGCGATGTCGCCCGGGGAAAGGGACGGGACAGGGCCGGTGACTGCGGCGCAGGCGGCGTCGCCTCAGGTGCGTTGGCCGTGATGAAAGCGGCTCGGCCGTGGCGCTGTCTAAATAAACTCGTCTGCTGCCGCGCCACCGCTGCTGTTCTTACGTAACCGCGGCGGCGGCGGCGTCTATGGGGCAAGCGACACGACATCGACGACTAAGGAGTAGGGATGCAACATCGAAAGAGATGTTTTTATAAAATAATAGGCTATTTAAGATTTTTTGAACCCGTTGTTGTTTTACTATCGAGGTTTTGTTGTGTTTTTCACATGGTCGAAATTTAAAAAAAAATTAAGTCCCACAGAACTAAATCCAATAATAATTTTCGGACTTCAATACTCTGTAAATTGAATACTCATCATACCAAATTCACAAAAGGTGTAGAAGTTTCCGTATTTAAAGAGGGCTTATATTATTTTCGAATTATCGAATCGGGTAATCGAAGTTTTGTTAATTCCCCTGATCATTTTTGCACTTTCTATCAGCTAAATCTCTGTTAAAAATTAATAGATAAGACTTTCACATTAAATTACCCCTCCATGTGAAGTTGTCATTGCTTCTCGTCCAGTTTTAAAAATATTGATGTTTAATAACATTGGTCTGGTCTGTTAATATTGAGGTTTTAACTTTTAAGTATGTTCATAAACGTCGATGTTTTGTTGACGATGTCGTATGCCTACTAGCGAGCCCTTGCTATCTGTGAGATCTTGAATGGGGTAAAACGAAATCTTTCTGTTAATCTTTTACGAAGTTGCAAACGTGCGTTGAAATTAAAAATCTACCTAAATATTGTCCTAATTTGCTTCATCAGGACAGTGGGTATATTTTTGTTACAGAAGATGTTTTATTTTATGTAAGGTCTTGTCATACTTTTTGCTAATGATCTGAATATTGATTTTTTTCTACAATATTACTAAAGCGCACAAGTAGTTTTCAGACGGTAAAAAAGTTCTTAGGGTATGGACTGCCAGATGTGAATATCCTGTGTACTTTTATAGTAAACTCTGGGCTAACTTCCTTTCGTGTAGTTTGATTTTCGATGGCTGTCATCGGGA
This sequence comes from Gryllus longicercus, assembly GCA_038098605.1. Lineage (NCBI taxonomy): Eukaryota > Metazoa > Arthropoda > Insecta > Orthoptera > Gryllidae > Gryllus > Gryllus longicercus. Next base: position 928,412 of record JAZDUA010000109.1, on the reverse strand, counting down.
AAAGTGAGTTTCATTTTTTATAAGACTTATTTTTCTATATTTCTCTAGTCGACAAATGTCGCCGTATTTTTAACAATTTATTTTTCCGTCGTTTCGACCCTTGTTAATATATTTTTCAAAAATCTGAGAAATAATCAAATATATCACGTTAGTTATGGGGATTAAATCAAATTTTAAAACACTGATAATAAAGCAATGCGTTGGAAGATATTAAACAAGGGTAATAGATCACATTTTCTGTACATCGTCGATATCTTCAAATGTATTGTAGTTGGGTCCTGATGAATGCCGTGGAGAGATTCTTCCATCTTTTTAGGTTTAATGATGTTAATAGTATAGTGAATACATCAAAATAAGGATAATAGTGAAGTGAATACATTAAAATTATCAATAATTTCTTTGTGTTATATTAGGGTCAAGAAAACATTACAATTATGTATTCACAGAGTAGGCGAACAATAGCCTTAATTACTCGAGTAAATACGAATCTAATATCTCGGAGAATATTAACACGGATTACTCCTCTTGTACTATTGTTTTATCAGGCAATGAGGTTTTAAATATTGTATTTCTGCTTTTAAAACTTACATCTAGATAAACATTTGTTTATGAGGCCCCTAAAACTATCCAGTTTTGGCTTATTAATAAATTTAGAAGTTATATTATAAATTACATTATATAACATTTATTATACATTATTTATTCATTATTTATAATGTACAATAAATGTGTCATTTGATCAGTGATCACTATATTGAGAAAGTGAATTTAAGGAAGTGAATGCAAATGTTTATTTACCGTGTGGTGAAATAACAAATGTTACTAATTGTCAACTGCAAGAGAAGGCTCCGTAGAACTGCTTTCAGTGCTTGTAACGACTCGGAACTATTTAATTCACGGTAAACGGCACATCCCCCGAGAGGAGAATTGACTTTAATAGCATTAGGGAAGGGCCGCATCAATAGAACTCGTCCACTGCCGCACCACAGTGCGTTAAATCGTGTGTAGTTCCCGGGCGGAAAACGCAGCCTCGCCCGCCAGCCAGTGCCAGTTCGTTGAAAATGAACTCTGTCTCGTTGAACTCCTTTGTCTCGGGATATGGCACATGTGGCAATACAATGATGGGTGTTCAAATGGGGAAAGAAATGTGTGCAGATTATGTATATGTTTTTTCATTTTCGTTTCCTTAATTAACAACACTAGTAAAACAAAAGGAAATTCATACCTCCAGGATGAAAGTGTGACTTCAAACGAAACGATCACACTGATATCAAAGATCATTATAAAAAGTTTCTATCACGTAAGATTTAAAAGATATAAACAAATTTGTTTTTGAAATAAACAAAATGCTATGCTAATTTCCGCATTGTTACTCCGGTTATTCGAATTTTACAACGAACAAAATTTTGTGAGCATTCTTCGTATGAGGTAAGAATAAGTTAAAAATACAATACCCATATTCGTGCAATAATATGCAGAGATTAAAATGGTTAGTCGAAATTCTCTAAGACATTGGTAGAGCGAATGATTTAAGTTTTTCATAAAACCACAACCAAAGGTTCGTTGTGCAGGTGACACACTGGCAAGTTGTCCACGGTTTGGGTGCAGTGGTTCCCTACTAAGAACAAAAACAAGACTCTAATGTATTAATGTAATTGAGACCTACTCAAACCAGACGACTCAATCTGCAACCCCAACAGGTGGATACTTGTAAACTTGCGATAAGGTAAGGGGCTAAAATAATTCATTTCGGTGACTGATGGGCAGCTGGATATGAGGGTGCACGTGACTTGTTTTCGAAACGTCCACTAAGATTTATTAATACCTACTCGTATTTGAGCGCGTCTACCAGATGCGAGAATAAAGACGGGAATCTTCGAATACAGAAGGTAAAAAAACACGAAACCCTATATCCTGTTATCTCATGAAAGTGGCATAGGTGAATTGAAAAATATTTTATTTTTAAATAGATTTTGTGTGTTTCGACTCTACACACCTTACGGATGCATATTAAATGTATTTGCACTTATAGCAAAATACGGTGATAAGATATAAAAGTACGGTATATTTAAAAACAGTGACGTGATATGACGTTTTTATTGTGGTATTCGGAACCTACGTATAAAATGGATTATGTTGCGCACTCTACCTTCCCGGGGGTAAAATTGTTCCCTATTGCAATCCACATTTCTCTAGGAACTTTGAAATTTAACATTATTCATTAGGTGAAAGAAACCTTGCTCATGATGTTGTAGTGGAAATAAGTCGACATATTTTGTCGTGGGCATTAGAATAGCTTCCAGCTCTTGGAAATGTATCGCGTGGGATGTGATATGCATATCAAGTATTTTTAAAGTGTCATTTAAAATGGTACCTCTTTTAGAAAATAATTAAATTGCAGAACTTCGTAGTTAAGACTTCGAAACTACGTGTTATGCTATTGGCATCGTAATGAGTATTATTCCAAGAAAAAAATCTGACAATGGTAACTTTCATGAGTTACGAGTGAAATACAAAGATAAAGATACTTGGAACGCAAATTCTTGTAATATCCCGGACGGAACGCAGTACAACTCGCAGCTCAGTCGCAGTACTTTTCAGAATAATGCATTCATTCAACTCACGATTTTCCTGAGTTTGAAGTTTGAAGGTGGGGTTAAGAGCAGTTTGGAAGAATCATTTGAAACTGGTATAATGTAGATTCAGTAGTAGCAGTTGCAGTATATAAATCCCTAATCGCCACAGTTAAAATCGGTTTTGAAGTTGTCAAATTAATGTAGTTTGCGTTTTGTCCACAGGCCGTAAAAAAGAATATTCTCACAAAATATCAACGCCATGAAACAGGAGTACGCTCTGTGGTAAACGCACGCTGTGTCTAAAGCCTTCGCTGGTTGCATCGGATTTCTTTTCAATCTTGTCGGAGCTGTTTTGCTCCTGTCTCCACTTCTAAATACGAGTATTTAAATCCCTTGTGTCAGCTGCCAACCGGGCGATGGCATGAGGAGCTTGAAGGCGGAGCGAGAAATTCTCGGTTGAGCGCACTCGCCTGCAAATACTGTTCACGCTCACAGTACGTTGGCGGAGCAACTGTTTTGAAAGAGTTATTGCATTATTTGCGCCGCTTCCGGATCGTATCACCGTAATATTGCGTTATCGAGCAAGTGAGTAGCAGAATACTAATATTTCAAAGCGAGAAATTAACGCCATTGGAATACATCGAACAATGTTAGAGTTTTGGAATTATCAACTTAAATGAAAATTGAGACCACTTTGTAAACTGTACTTTTTTACTCAAGTTTTCAAAGGAATATTTTGATAGCATGTGATGGTTTCAGAACGATTTTTGACAATATCATTCCTCGGTACAAAAATTGAACAATGTTTTTCTCTAAAGTGTTAATTCATTTTCTTTTTAAAATGTGAAATTGTAGTTACCGTGAAGCAATGAGAAAGTTCTAGGTTTTCCCATGATTACTGGATACACAAGTGTGAACGTGAACTCGTGAATAACTTGCATACTTGAAATTTTGCTGATACCTAGGCTGAATATTAAATAAGACATACTCTTTGAAGGGCACTTTTTAGATCGGTTAAGATGGCGATGATCAGCTGGGGCAACAGCGTTTTGCTACAGCAGTGTCTCTGACCAGGAGCTCCTAGGGCTAGTCTTGACGATGGCCCGTTTTCTACATTAATTGAATAGCTAGGTGCAATTTAGCTGTTGGCAAGCGAATGGCGGAGTAGTAGCTACCAACCTGGCTACGGAACTGCGCGCGATGTTTCCTCTTTCCATAGTCTGCACCACCACACATGCGTCACACGTCGGCAGCGTCCTGGGGACCTGGAAAGGGAAACGGCGCAAGCATACGTATGGGTCGGAGTCGGATGTCACGTTCAAGCGGGAGAGAACGGGTGAAACTTCATGTAGGAGTGTCCAGCAGTAATCCGCCAAATGGGTTGTTGACCATCCTCCCTTACAGCGTCTTTCCATGGCAGCGATATCTTGGTAAAATCTCTCACCATGTTAGTTAGTCACATCTCCAAGATTAGGTGGATAGAAATCCAAATGGAAATGAAGGAAATGTAATTCCAGAGACGTGTTGCGTCCCAGAACCTTGTAGCAATCCAGTAAGTATTTCGTCAGTTCCCCTTAGTTCTGTGACATTGTTTCCTAACAAATTGACGCATACATCTTTCAATGCAAGCCATGTTGCCTTCTCAGTATCTGTCAGGAACTGTTGAAAAGTAGAATCTTTCATCATGTCACGGATCTGGAGACCTAAGAAAATACTTCTTTATTTTCAGTACTAATCGCAGGAAATGTAGGTGGTAAAAATTGAAAACCCTGGCCATTGCTTTCACAAAATTCTTCATAAAGCCTAATTTCAGATGGAGTGTTGGTAACAGTACACTGTCTTTGTCAACAAGGAATTCATGCGACACACGTTTTTCACAAGGATTGAACATTTCTCTGAAAGGCCCCTTTTCCCCCACATACAACTACACTTACGGGACGAATGATAATAGCCATTGACGCACCCGGAAAGAAAAATAAGTCATTGAAGAATAGAACTGATAGAATATTCATTTACCTTCCTGTATTCGTATTTTTAAAAGTGTCGATGGAGAGGGTTAAACGGGGGCGAAACCTACACGCAGATCAGTGGGGGACCAAGTGACAGGGCACGGGACATTCGGAAGAAGGTCCCTTAGCCTTATGCGTTTTTTGCGAAAGGTTACTGATCATTCATCGTGGTGAACCTCAGGAGATGCTAAATCATTCCACTTCCAGAGCTTCACGGGAATACAGCAATATTTTAATTCACTCTGTACCAAATAATACACTAAAAAACTACTTTTGTATGATTTATGTGGCAGAATAAGCAGATAAACTAGTGTGTGCTACTAAATAAAAATCCCTTCCATCCCAACACCCGGTTGCACCAGATCAAAGATTGAATATTTTGAAATTCGCGAATTATGATTTAAGGAAGAAAGCAAGCATTCCCAATCGTAACACGTGTAGACTCAAATGTTATAGTAAGATTTATTTAGTCGTGCACTTGACGTAAATCAGCTGTTGCGATTTCATCCCATCGGGAGCTTATGTCGCTACAGTCACTATGGGGACGTTCAAGCAACTGATTGGATGAAGCCGTGAACAGCTGCTTTACGTAAACTGCACGGTTAAATAAATCCTAGTATAGAAGTTTGTGGCAAGGTAAAGCTAGTTTCAGTTTTCGAAGGATGAGGAAAAGGATGTACGAAGTGTTCACATGGGCCTGTGTGTACGTAAAAATTACCTCAAATGGGGTAATGTAAAAAATTTAGAAATAACATTGTATTATTCATTTCGTGTCGTAGAATCTATTTTTTGACCCATAATTTCGATTTTTTTGCTTTGCTTTCGTGGGAAGTTATTCTCAGAGGTGTTTGTAGTAGTACTTATAAATTTTAAAGAACGGTCTTTTTTGTTAACAGGAAATATGTGCTTAAATAATTTGATAATATCGTTCATTATCAGTAGATATTTTCATCACATAAAGTAGTGCTTAAAAAGCCCACCATTTTGGCTTGAAACATGGTGTAAGTAATACCACAAAAATCAAACCAATTTTGTGTAAGGGTGCAGATAACAGGAACATTTGTAGATGAAGCAATGTTTTCACTTGCAGTTTAGTTGGACTACGTTTTGCAATTTGTGCAATAAATACCGTATTCTTATTAAAAAAACTACTTATAAAAATGGCGTAAATTAATGCTGATGTTTATTTTTGAATTGCTTCATGTATTGGTGTTCTGGGACACCATGGACGCAGCTCGTCTTAAGTTGGCTATTGGGTCGCGTTTCTGCCCAGTCGCAACGATTTGGAATCCACTGCTGTGGGCGGGGGCGCGCGTTGTTGGGGTGCAACTTTTGAATGGAGTCCTCATTAGCGGGCGCCCCGGCCGTGGCGTGCGTGGCTATTCCCTGTCGCTTCGAAGAGGCGCGGGGGCCGAATGGGCGAAAGTTGCGTCGGGGGCTAGATTTCTCCCCCGAGTCGGCTAACCAGAAGACCCTTCGGTACCCTACGAATTTTCTCATTAACAAGGAATCCTTTTTCATTAATAACTGCTATTTGAATCGCTTAAAAGAATGGAACTCTCCTTTTCCTTGTAATTCTAGTGGAAATATTTATACATTTCTCGTATTTATTCTCGTCTTGCACATCTACTTAACGTTGATTTTCATGATTTTCATTGAAGGGTTTACTTGGTTCTAGGACGAGGTTCAATGAACTTTCTCGTAAATTAAGTATCTATGTAATTATTCATTGCTGAAGAAAAACTCGATTGCCTGATCCATCAGTCTATGAACACCACCACGCTCTCGTGGCTAAATGGCGAAGTCACTTGCCTTTCACCACTGATGTTCCGAGTTCAATTCCCGTAGAACCTCATGTGATATGACAAAACGATTTTGCATGGTTCATAGGGGCTAGTCCAGCCTCTGTGAAGTGTCCTAAACCCTACCCCAATCCTAATTCCATCCCAATTCTGGCCGCTGAGTAGTGACGCAGGGCCGCGTACGCAGAGAAGCTACTTGGCGGTCCTCTTGACATCTGACTGCGACGAGACGTGCCATATGACATTGAAGTATTAATGGAGGGTTACTCCCGCGCCGATATTAATGGAGGATTACTCCGAAAGCGCAAAGCGCTCAACGCCCCCTGGGGTTTGGAGACGCGTTGTCAACTGAAGACGCAACAATCTTTTTTAAAAAAGGAAGAATAAAAACCAGCTCTCAAACTCTTTTCTTCAAAAGAGATATTCTCCAATCCATGTGGCTGAACTCTTCAAATTTTTCGCTCCGTATTGCGCTATTCTTTTATGCTCGAATAGACAACGAAACATTTATAAATACTACAAAATACCATTTTCATTAAAACCTCTGAAATTGAAAAAAAAATCAGGTTTTGAACATTTTTCGATTGCCCTACGCCTTCATTATTGAAGCTGGAGATTTTTTTAAATAGTATTTTCCATCATATTAGCTCTTTCATTGACTTCTCTTACTTTGCAAAAATGTTTGCTAGTCATTTGTATCCAAATCGAGACACTGAAAAATAAGTAAATCAGATCTCAAATACGACTCAATTATTTTCTTAGTACTTTTTGTAGGAATGGATCACAATACACTGCATTACATGGCATAAGTGCTATTTTTAGGGAAACGTTTCTATTTTCGAAGTGAAAAGTTTACTTTTTTGAATCTCAAGCTTTTCTGTTGGCGAAGACATTACGAAGAGATGGCTGATTTGTAGGATCAAAGTTAAAATATTACAAGATTACATAGGCATTTCAAATAATACGAGAAAGTACGTATTTTTGATTGTAGTTTTGATTGGTATTCTTACTATGGTATTCATTTAAGTACTTAATTGAATGAATTAATCTGTTTTCCTTTGCAAACGTCTAAAACTTTTCGCCATCACATTACCAACGAAGGGATTGAATATAGCTATCATTGCAAAAGCACCATATTCATTGCAATACCCCAAGGAAGAAACCTACGTGCCCAAAGCAGACTTTTTTTATTGGTTTTGAAAATCTTTCTAATGCTGCCAATAGTAATGATGGCGAAATGGGCTGCTTTGTGGATGTGACTCTTTGTGAATCAATAATTTCGTTTGGCGTGTTTGATGCATGGGGGCGGCGCAGGGCTGTTGGGAGTCTGGCGAGGGCTGCCTTCGTCTGCGAGGCAGCGATGGAGCGTTCTGTGAAGACTGCTCAATCCGATACTCTTCTGTGCTTCATTTACGGGCGGCGCGGCGACGCGAGATTCCTGCGCGTGTTGTTCAAAGAGGGTGTCTATCTCAAAAAACTCGTCACTAGACCTTGCACAAAGGTTTTCGTGCCTTTACAAGTTCTCGAGTGTTTATTATGGCGTGGGACTCTGGGAAGACCGAAAATTGTTAGCAGGAAGAAGTGAGATGCACATTTCTGAATTTGATGGAAAAAATAATAGGCGAATTTCTTCGAAAAGTAACGGATAGGATCTCAAGAAAAATGGATGCTACCTTCATGTACGTATGTATTAATAGTAACGAAGAGCTCTCGAAAAGAAACCAGTATATCAAATATTCTAGCCAGGATTTCTCTAAAAGGATTGGTTTAGTGTCCAGCCGAATTGTTTCATTATAAAGAATATTTCATTTGTGATGCATTTAAAATTTCCTTATGTTAACATACTATTAGTAATGTATTGGAGCGAGATATTAAATTATTTTTAGTTTCAATAAAAAGTGTTGTATCTCAGCGCATACTTTCTCCCATTATTTGTAACGACTGTTCAATATTATAATACTACATTATTTTCTTCTTTTTTTTTCGCGATTGGATTAGAACTCAGATTATTCGTTTGCACTCAATTCACTTTGCCCCTACCCCACAATTTTTGTGCGTTCTCGAATATTCGTGGAGATGAACTCAAGGTACCCCACGCTCTTCTCAGACGGGTAGTCACAAACTTACTGAATCTTGAAACCGAAGTTGAATTAATATTAGTATATATTATTTTGTGATAGTAAATCTTGCGTGATAAGCATTTTTGTTAATAAATAGCCGGTAATATTGGAATGACTATTCACTATATCGAATCTGTATGATATAAAACGATTATATATATAATAAATCGATGTGATTATTATATCGATATGATATAAAAAATCTGATTTTGTTTTCGAAGTTGGTTGCCAAGTAATTGCCAAGTTGGTTTTAAGTAATATTCAATTTTAAGATTTTACGAAGTGAGGAAAGTTTGCTTAGGTCTGATTTAATATCATTATCGTGTCTCGTTAAGTTTTAATTAATTTTTTCGCTCTTGCTTCCATTATCGTATGAGGTTTCCAGTTTTCGAAGTCTGTAAGTCATTCTGTTGAGAGACAGAGCGTTCTTTTATTGGCATGATTAAATCAGAAAAAAGGAATCTGTAGTTTTTTGATCATGTGAAAGTCTTTAATATTTTGTCAGACTGGTTAATTTCTTTCACAAAGCATAAGGACTTTCGATGTTAATTTTCCCATATCTGAACTGTGTAATTGCAAATTAGTGGGAAAAGTTGATAATGATAATATATCAATTACATATGGCTAACCGCACAAAGGCCTTACATATTTGAATTCTTTTAAAAGACATAAAAGGTAAAAAGTTTAAAACTGAATTGTCTCAATATTTGAAAATTGACATTACCAGTTACTCTCGTGTGCAATTCATATACTAACGCAATTCGTATACTAATACGTAACTAATTCGTAACGCAATTCGTCTAGTAGAATAACATCGACAATTTTGCAGACGCTTCTAAGAAACGTGAGTGATTCAAGAAAACATTGAAATCGAGAAGAACGTGGTGTTCACCACTCGTTGTTTTGAGAGAAAGCTAATTTATTATTTAAAGAAGAAAAATCAATATTCTAGTTTGATTTTCCAAGTGAATGAAATACAATTTATAAAAGAAATATTTTCTTCTTCCGTCGAGTTCTTCATTGCACGTGGCTCACTTTAGAGTTTAAACGGTCTCGGTAACGGATATTTTCCTCTTCCAATCGAGGCAGCAGTAGGCGCCGATTTCCCCGTGCCTTGTTTATCTCCGGGAGTTGTTTCCTTTAAAGACTAGCTGCGGCGGCGGCGGCGGCGGCGGCGAGAGCATTTGCTTCCCGGGCAGTGTGGCGCGTGGCTTGCGAGCTGCCCTGTGCTCGAGGCGGGTCGCTCCAGTCGCTCTCGCCGCCCCCCACCCCACTCCCACCCCTCCAGCGCTTAAGGGGGACGGACCGGAAGCAAAGTGGGAGCAACGGGCGACGACGAGCGGCGCGGAGGCGGAGGCGGGCGGCAAATGGGGCTGCTTTATGTGCGCAATATCGCCGTTTACAGCGGCATGCCAGGAAACCAAAACCTGACGGCGAAAATTATCCAGTTAATTGTCAACTTCGCAATGCGCAAAAATGTTAAGAGGCGCCGCAGAGGCGAGCGTCGCGCGGAGGGCGAGACGGGGAGGTGCGGGCGCGCCGGATGTGGAGGTGGGGGGTAGGGGAAGTGTCGGCGCTGGGCGGGGGAGCCGTCCCGCCTTGTCCGTCCCGTCGACTCCCGTGCCGGCCTGTCCCTCCGCGACGCACCGAGCTGTCGGCCGGGGCGCGCCACGCGACGCGAAACAAAACAAAACAAACTCGACTGCTAGCGCATTAACTTTAATTTCGCTATGTACACCCGCGCGTAATTCGTTTTCCATACGTATCGCCGTTCCCTAAATTGCCGTGCGGTGTTGGCGGCGCGGCGCGTCGTTTAGGGAGCTCTTGGCGGCGCGGGGGAGGAGGCGCGCGGGCGGTTGAAGGCGGCCAGAGAGCCGTGGCTGCGGGGGTCGCAGATTGGAACGGCCCACTGCCCCGCTACGCTGCTTCCCCGCTGCGCCGTCGCGGCGGCTGGCGCCCGATGGCCTCGGTGCAGGCGACGAGCGCACCGCACAAATGAATGGAACGTTTAATTTGGGCCACGCGGTGGCGGCGCTGTTGATGTGGTTCTCGTCGATGTCTTCGCTTATGGAGGAGAGCGACGACGGGCTGTGCGGAAGGTCGCCCTGTCGCTGAGAGCTGCATACCCGTTCTGCCGAGACGCGTGTTGCTGCAAGTCCTGGAAGTTATTAGAGACTTGTGTGAGCATATAGACGTTTAACTGCCCGAGTGGCTTGTTGAAGTGGCGGAGCGCGTGAGAGCGAGTTAGTTTGTCAGAAGTGCACTTAAATGCCGTTTTGCACGTGTTGAAGTTTTCGTGTTGGCTGCAATTTTTGAACCAGTTTTATTACTTTAAATTAGCCTGGTAGTCATTTGACTGGAGTAATGACTACTTTCACAAAGAAAATGGTGAAAAGGTAAATGCCAATTTTGTTTCGCCTTAGACATGCAATTAGAAAGTATTTTCGTAATATATACTAGTGCAATTAGCCAGATCATTCAATCATACTATTTATGAAATAGTTTTTGTAAGCTAGTATTTCCCTCCGGCAAAACGTGTCGCAGACGATAAACGGAATGACTTTCTTATGGAAGACTTCACACAGTACTTTCTAGTACTTGGATACAACAGGACACACCATGTCATGCGCATTAAAGAACAGTGCAACTTTTAGGAACGTTCAATGTCGCTAATGAAATTAGTTATTCTGTAGAACCGTGATTTGTATCTTTTTCTCTTACTCACAACACGTTTTGAACGGGTTGGCGTTCGGAAATGGACTTTTAATGAAGTTTAATTTCTTCTTGGCGTTAGTGCAGGCGCTCGTTGCGCTGTGAGCTCTCCGGCGCGGCATGGCCCTCGGCCGCTTCCCCAGCTCTCGTCCCCCGCAGCCAGCGAACGTGCGCTCGCGGGCGAGAAACACCTATTGTATTTTTAGACGCAACTCGAAATTCAGTGCCCAGCGGAATTTGTCATAAAATTTTCAGTTTGAATTTGCGTCACGCGTGGGCTTTCGCATTAGCTGGCGGCGAGCGCGTGGGGGGCGGCGGCGGCGGCGGCGGCGGCGGCGGCGGCTGGGTGCGGGGCCGGGAGGGAAGAGAATGGTGGAAGTGAGGGGGTGGGGAGGAGGAGGACGGAAGCGCGGAGAGGACTAGCGTTGGTGCGGGGGGGTGAGCGGGGCCGGTGGCGGGCGCTTTCTCGTCTTGCCGCGGCGCCACCCGTGTAGTCGCGCTCCTACTCCGGTGCTCGCGCAGACGTTTTCAGCGCCTTTTTCGCTCGCGGATATTCATGGCGTGCACGTTTCGGCTCCGCGTGCGCTCGAACAAAACGTAGGACGCCGTACGCGAAGCGGACTCGCGCCCCCCCCTCCCCCGCGCCCTGTCACCCCACCCCTCCTACGTCTCTTTACATACGCTTTTCGCCGCGCCGATGATTCAGTGTTGCTCAAGGAACGAAGTTTGCCTTCCGCTGGTAACTGGAATAGTAATGTGGCCTCAAGGATAAAATTCAAATTAATGCCGTGTGTTCCTAACTTCCATTTTGCTCTATTTTTTTGTAATTTGTTTTGTCTCTTTTTTTGTCACCTAATTAGGTATGTAAAATGAAAGATGCTTAATGATACTTTCGCTGTTTTATGGTTTTTGTTTTGGTGTGACTTTCCGGTATTCCTCTTATTTGCACAATTTAAGTTATTGTAGCGAAAATAATAGTGAAACCTACTTCTGGCAACACCCAGTGCTGAATTTCAGCGCGCATGGGAAATGAGTAATATAGATTCCTGTAAATAAATGATTCATTTTAATTTTTCTAGGATGCTGTTAAAATATTCCACTATTATGCAAAAAGGTACTCTATTTCGATAGTCGGCAATACTGCTTCTAGATTATTTCAATGCATTGTGATTTCGATGTATATGGTGATAATTTTCCTGTATCTCCTTCAAAACTTTCTTCACTGATACTGGTTAACCGTGCTAAATATTTCATCCTGTAATCAAGAGATAGGGTTTAATAAGTAAAAAAGATCATGGAGTATCGTTGGCGGGGAGACGGAGGCATTTTGAAGTATAATATACAGTAAATATGCAAAAGTGTGTTCAGTTATATTACAATCTTTTTTTCTGAAGGAACAGCAACATATTAGCACAATAGTAATAGTTTTGTAACATATAGGCCGTGAAACATGGGGTAGCAGATGTTTTGCCGTCCTTTAGTCAAAATGTAAATATTGCATATGAAAATAGAACAAAGATTGTAGTGAACTGGTGTGTCGACGTATGGGATCTTGAAAGAGCCTGCATATTCAGATCTAACAGAGTACCACGTCACTGAACGAAGGCATGACGTCGGTGGCCCTCCCTTGGTATTACTCGGGTCAGAAAATACCTTGATATCGCTAGTGGTATTAATGATTCGGCTACCACTCTTACTCAGTGCGACTTCGCCACTATATTAAGAATCAGTCTTCTTTTTTTACAGTCCCTGACTCTGAGCAAGTCGGGGAAAGTCAAGAGTTGATGTGGGTATTTCTAAAATTTCACTAAGGTTGACACAAGTTCCGTGGAATCATCCAGACACTTAAGATTCTTCTTGCCAAAACGATTGACGAGCATTTTTAGCACTACCGTTGACAAGCGGCATTATGTGATGTAATTTTGCAAATATTCTGGCACCCTGAAAGAACATGGATGGGACGACGGGATATTGCATAATAAAATATTATATTTTTTCAGCTCTTTTCACGAATTCACCTCCTTTATGAAGTTGTATTATTGAATGGGGACACGCGTTATTTGAATTGTAAAAATGTCATTTCCAGTTTTAAAGCGTCTAGAACGGCAAGGACTCGTCAGTTTTCTCTCCAATTCGCATTTAAATAAGGTTCGAGATTTTCTTTTCATTTAGGAAGAGAACGTGGTGGGCGTTTGGATTGCTGTGGAATGAGAACGCAGTGTCCAGAGGTGACGTGCTCGTACGAGTAATCTTCGGGCGGCGATGACCCGGGAACTGGGGCCAAGGGCCTGGCCGGTGGCGCATTGCGCCGACGGGGCCCCGGTCGCATTGACGAGCCCTTTGAGAAGTAATCTGCCTCGCGCGGCAGTGTCCACTAGAATAGCGTCGATTGATTCCGCGGCGAATTAAGTTTCGACGATGCGCCTCCCGCCTGGTGCGCCCCGCCGCGCTGCATCGTCAATTTCATTGAAATCGGCTTAGTGTCGGCGGTGACGACACTATCGAATGCGTGCGCCAATTTCTCGTAAGCGTTTTATAAAAGGAACCGGGCGGGCCGGCGCGTACTGAAAGCCGTTCATCCATTCGCGACGCGTGTCCTGCCGCGCCGGAGTTGCGCCGGAGATGAAGGGCTCTCTGCTAGCCGGCGTGTTATCTCGCCGCTTTGATGACTCTGCCGAACGACGCACAGGTCTCTGGTGTGGCCTGGCCTGGACGGGCGGGCGGATTCCAAAGCACGCATTGAAACGCCCTCGCCTGCGCTCGGGCTGCTGGCAAAGAACTGCCGCCGTAATCAGGAGATGCTTCGAGTAATGAACGCGCTCTTAAAGAAGGAGTTTTTCACGGAGATGCCACAAGCCACGTGTCAAGTTGGCGTATTTTCATTTGCGGTTCGTTGTCTGGAAGTCCGAACATATTTTTTTTATGATTGCTGCATCATTTTGAGATGAATCAAGAGAGAGAAGTCAATAACCGAATACGTTTCGTTGGCGCTATTATGAATGCTAATGTGATATGAGGGTGTATCGTAGTGTTCTGCGACTGTCCAGAAGAATTGAGAAATTTTTCAAAAATCGTTGATGCATTTCTAGCACGAGTGGGTCGTTACTCCTTAGTGCCCCTGTTAAGTTCGTCGTCCGTCCCCGTTCCGTCGCTTTCATTTCATTTTTAAGTTTTCCTTTATGGCTTAAGTAAACAGTGTTATATTAGAGCAGACGTACTTATATTTGCTGAAATTCTACCTATAAAACGAATGTAAATTAACTGTAAGCAGGTAGTAATACATGCATGCAATATGATGCACAATTTTTCCACAATGTTTGGTAATAACATAAAGTACACTAAGGAGTAATTTGAATTCAACTTTTTTATTTATAACAATCACTTGGATGCACTAACAATTGATTTGTAAACTTTCGATACAAAAATAAAGATTTTCAATTTCTAATTTGCTTACAAGATTTTGAAATATATTGTCTGTCTCGGCCTCTCTCGGCCTCTCTCGGCCTCTCTCGGCCTCTCTCGGCCTCTCTCGGCCTCTCTCGGCCTCTCTCGGCCTCTCTCGGCCTCTCTCGGCCTCTCTCGGCCTCTCTCGGCCTCTCTCGGCCTCTCTCGGCCTCTCTCGGCCTCTCTCGGCCTCTCTCGGCCTCTCTCGGCCTCTCTCGGCCTCTCTCGCAGATCGAAGGCCAATTAGCGTGATGTATCGAGCAGCACTCCTATGAAGCGGCGATTTTTCAGCATATTAAGTCAGGCCGCGCCCACCCTACCCAACCCCTCCATTCCCCGCCCCGCCCCGCCCCGCCCCGCCCCGCCCCACCCCACCCCACCCCGCCCCACCCCACCTCATAGTGTCTCGCCGCACCTTGCCGGACGGCAGCGGCGGTGTGGCCGGCAGTGCGGCGAACGTCCGCCAGGTGGACTCGGAAATTTGTGCCGCCGCCGGCAATTGCGGTCGCATTGGGGAGAGCCGGCGCTTGCCCGGCACGGACGAGCGAAGGGCGACGCGGAGGAAGAAAGATTTCGATTCCCGCTCGAGGGTGAAGCCGATACGGTGTGCATGCGGAGTGTGGGGAGTTGGGGCGGTTTAATCGCATTACAGCTGCGAGAACGCGAAGCGTGAAAGGAAGCCCGAAAGCGGGGGTGGGGGTGGGGTATTTCTGGGATAATCTGTTTAATGCGTGGGCTTTTTATCCTGACTGTATGCTTCAGGCCTACGATTAATATTGCAGGAATGTTTCGTTTTATAGTTATTTCCTGGAGGCTCGTCAGGAAGTGTTCCATATTGTTTTCACACTGCATTGCGACGACTATGGCGATGATGAAATCGCCTTAAAAATTCAAAATTCGCTTGAGTTATTCACCAGAACCTTCATTTGTACTGATATGAATTAAATCCATAATACGTTGTGCATGTCTGGTTTCGAATGCAGTATCGATGAGCAGTAGTGATAGACAGGGTAATTAGGTTGAATAGTTTCATATCGACATTCGGACGTCTTGCAGAGACACGGGCCGTTCAATCTCTGCGCCGTGTGTATCATTCATCTAATGAATACCAAATGCATTCCATTAAGGATGAGTATATACCGTATGGAAGTAACATATTATGAATCTAGTGCAATATCATTCGAGATAATATATACAGTGGCTCACTTGAATACTGGGATAGGGGTCTTTTTTTCTAATTCTTGTTTCTTTTGAAAATATGAAAAGCGTAGATAAGACTAATAATGTATCAAAATTATCATATAAATACATTTAACGAAATTAAAGGCCCACTGTGAACAGCACGGAATAGGCCCAACATGTAGGCTTGTCATTAGTCACCGGATACTAGTAGTAAAATAGAACGCAAATGGACAAATTCTTCGTTCGAGACGGCTTGTAATTTTTCACCATGCATAGGGACGCTCGGACAGGGAGATAGTGTTTTATGAATGAGGAAGAGAACAGAGGACTTCGAGGTTCATAAAAAGAGGATATACTTGAATCTATCCCTAAACAAGGGCCACCGAAGATCACTGAACTAGTTAGAGTATAGGTTTCAAGAACGTAGGAGAAAAGATCAGTGTCGTCAAATTGTAGCGGAAATGCTGGATTCGGTAACTAGGTTACGCTAGAAAAAATGCTCAAGATTTATTAGGCATCTGGCTACAAGGGGACAGCAGCCAGGAAAAACTCTTTATCAGTGTCGTTTCAAAAAATAAACTTGTACAGATTGCAAATGAATATTTGAATAAATCTGTAGATTGGTGGCATACATACATACATACATACATACACATTGCTGAACTCGAAATCGAGTATATAAAAACACATTTTTTGGATTGCATATATAAAATGAAATGTCTAAAAAGTTTAAAAAGTTTAAGAAGAATAACCTTCACTTCCGTTTAAAAATTAAGAACTACACTCATGTAGACAATAAAAAAAAAACTGTCCATGGCTATGAAGTTTGATGCGTCTTACGGTGACTGAAAAGACCGATCCGCGAGAAGATCACCCGACCGCACTCCGGACACTCGGACACTTCACTGGGCACATTTCTTCTTCTTCTGTTTTGGTGTACTTCAACACTAAAGTTTTTACACACTCGTCTCCATTCCAGTCTGTCCAATGCTAACGTCTCCCAAGAATCTTGCACTTGCGCTTGCTTCAGCGTGCCGTGGAGAACATCTTTATATCTTTTGATTTGTCCTCCCTTGTTTCCTTTGGCCGTTCACAAGTTCACCATAAAGAACACATTTCGGTAGTCGATTCTCTTCCATGCGATACACATGACCAATCCATCTGAGTCGTGCCTGTGACATCAGCATCTCAATATCCCTGCATTTGGCTCTTTCGAGAACAATCTTATTTGGGACTTTGTGGAACCATTTTATTCTCATGATTTGCCGTAGATGTCTCTGCTGTAGCGAGCTGAGAGATTTTATGTGTCTTCTATACGGTGTCCAAGTTTCGCACCCATAGAGCATTGTTGGAATAACCACTGCTCGATATACAGCTGCTTTAGTTTGGACAGATAGATCGTGATTGTCAAACACTCGTTCACGTAGTCTCCAGAAGGTCTTGGATGCAGCATTTATCCTGTATCGTACCTCATCATCAATATTCGCAGTTCTGTTAACTACACTGCCTAAATAGTTGAAACAATCAACATATTCTACCTTTCTGTCCTTTATCATGATATTCGTTTGCGTTGCACTAGGAGGGCAGGACATGACTTTAGTTTTATCGATTTTAATATTTAGTCCAAGTGCCTGATATGCCCAAGAATGTTTTAAGGATTTCTTGTAGATTTTCCGCTGAGTCGGATATCAGACCAGTCATCAGCATATTGCAGGTCCGTGATAAATTTCGTTCTAGTTTTAGCTCGTAGTCTCCCCAGCTTAAAGAGCCCACCATCAAATCTATGTCTTATTTCTAGGCCTCTTGTACACAGCCTGGTATCGACTATTACAGATAATGCTGTAACAAATACAGTGAAAAGTAGGGGTGCTAAGACACAGCCCTGGCGGACGCCCGTCATTGTTTGGAAAACTTCGGTTGGTATTCCATTGTGCACTACATTAGCACGATTGTTCTGATGTAAGCTCCTGCAAATCTGCAGAAATTTTTTAGGTACTCCAAATGATTCCATGATCATCCATAGGGCTTCTCTGTTTAGAGAGTCAAACGCTTTCGCGAGAGCAATAAAAGCTATATACATTTTGTGTTTGTTGTTCCTTGACTTTCTCTTGAAGCTGCCTTAGTGTAAAAATAAGATCTATGGTTCCTCTCTGTGGTCTAAATCCGCATTGGGATTCAGGGATAAGGCGGTCCATGTGCTTGAGAAGTCTAGATGCCATCACTCTCGCCAAAATCTTGCCACCGGTTGATAAGAGAGAAATGCCTCTATAGTTATCGCAATCTGAGGTACTACCTTTCTTCTTAAAGATATTTATGATCTGCGCATCCCTGAAGTCCTGTGGGACAGTCCCAGTAGTCCAAATTATATTAAAGACTGACCTCAGATGCTCCAGAGTTGTATCCCCCAGAACTTTATAAACTTCTGCTGGAATATTGTCCTTCCCTGGGGCTTTATGATTTTTAAGAGCCCCGATGGCGCATTTTATTTCCTCCTCGGATATTTCAAGATCAAGAGATTGATCGGGTTCGTACTTAGGAATACGGTTAATGACCTCTTTATCTATATTTGTCTTCAGATTTAGGATAGAGTAGTAGTGTTCCTTCCACCTTTCTCTGATTTCTTCTTCCGCTGTTAAAAGATTTCCATTTTTGTCCTTTATAGGGCAGATTTTTCTGTAGGAGACACCATATATTTGTTTTACTGCATTGTAAAAGCTTCGTTGGTCATGTTGATCAGCAAACTCTTGGATTTCCTCTGCTTTAGTACGCCACCACGCATTCTTTATGGCTCGCACTTGGTTTTGGACCTGTTGTTTAAGTTTCTTATATTGACTTTGAGCATGGAGATCATTAGCTTTATTTTGTAGAGATTGGAAGGCTTTATGTTTGACATCTATTAGATCTTTAATTTGTTCTTGATTTTCACTGTACCAGTCAGGATTTTTACGCGCTCTTGTGGTCCCCAACGTTGTTTCACTTATCTTGTGTAATACATCACGTAATTCCATCCAGCATATTTCCGGTTCACTATTTATCACTAGCGACGTTACCTTTCCCTCTATATTTTGACAGAGGGTTTTCTTAGTTTCTGAGGAGGAAGAAAGCCTTTCCAGATTAAGGCGGGGGGGGGGCGCGTCTTAGGAAACATTTTCCTGCGTTTTGGTTTTGGTTTGAGCTTCATAGACATTTTAGCTTATACCAAACGATGATCTGTCCAGTTTTCTACGTGCGTTATAGCCTTCGTAATGTGCACTTCTCCGAGCTGCCATTTCTTAACTATTACATAGTCAATTAAGTGCCAATGCCCTGACCTAGGGTGGCACCATGTCCCTTTACATTTATTTCTCTGCCGATAAATAGTGTTTGTGATGACGAGATTATGCTCGGCACATTTGTTGAGAAGCAGCTCCCCATTTGCGTTTACATTCCCGATTCCGTTTCTGCCGATGGTTCCAGGCCAGAGTTCGGCCTGCCGACCTACTCTGGCGTTAAAATCACCCAGTAATAATATCCGCTGGTGTTTAGGAGTATGTCGGAGGATTTCTTCCAGTTGTTCATAAAATGCATCTTTAGTTTCCTGCTCCGCATCCAGTGTTGGAGCATAAGCACTAATTACGGTGAGATAGGTCTGATCGGGGAGTTGATACTTTAAGGACATAAGTCGTTCAGAATTGCCCTTTGGTAGCTCACTTAGCGATGGAATAAGCTCACTCTTAATTGCAAAGCCGACCCCGTGAATTTTCCTAGAGCCGTTCGGGAGGCCTTTCCAGAAAAAAGTGTAGTTGTTATCCTCAAGGCTACCATCCTCCAGAAGTCTAGTTTCGCTGAGTGCCGCTATGTCTATATCCATGCGTTTCAATTCGTGAGCTATAGTTGCTGTTCTCCTTTCCGCATGCTCTGAAGTGTCATTGTCCTGTAGAGTACGGACGTTCCATTCTGCGAAGTTAAAAGATTTTTTCTTGACATGATGAGTTGTTCCAGCAGACACCCTCCCCCGGAGATCCGATCGGGAGGGTATTTTAACTCCGGATAATTTTGCTCCACTAGAACAATCCATTGTGTTTTAAGCTGCGTGTGAATTTAGCTAACGACTTACGCTTCCCGCTAGCTTCGGTCACAGTCACGACGCTTGATTTTCCATGGCACAGGAGTCCTGCGACGATGGGTCTTGCGCCGGGCCTATGGTGACCTGGAAAAAATGGTTAGGAATTAAGGATGGGTTGGGGAGGATAAGTCGTTGTGGGACACACTTCGTCTGGCACCGCGACAGAGACCTGTCCGGCTTGGGAGGCCCTACCAGTAGCTACGCTACCGCCGGCATAGCTCTCTGTTTCATTGGTACACGCAAACCCTCGCCACCCGCACGGACAGTGCTACGTTAAGGTGGTGTCCCCAGGGAGGGGGTGGCATACAATAACTATTGAAGATGACAAAATTCAGTATTTTTGGACATGATGGTAGGAGAATCGGATGTCTCAAACCAAATGAAGGTTACATCCAAAATACTTAGTGCCAACTATCGAACATGGAGGTGGGCATGTGATTATATGGGGCTGCATAGAAGCTTGTGGTTGTGGGAGAAGTGGTGTGTGTTTATTGATAAACCTCAATATCTGGACTTACTGAATGATATTTACATAATTCTACTGACAAACTAGGCTTCAAATATGTAACACATACGATTTTAGATCGTTTTGCTAATTTACAAATAATCACATTAATGCTCGCAAAAGTATGTTCCGAATTTTTTGCTTCCCCTAATGAGCAAAATCTAACAAAACTCAATCCTCGAGTTCGTCTAAAAACTTTAACCATTATACGTTCATTCTTCTTTCATGCAATACTATAGTTTTGTAACTTTGCTGTAATATTAAAATCAAGACGCACACATTTATAATATTGGTAATGTGGATCATGTCCAAGAAGTGAAGTGCGAAATGCTGGATCTGTAGTATGTAGAGCCCACGTTAGGTTCCGGCTTAGTCTGTGAAATGGCTTACTGACGAACTGCATTTCGCCTCTAGACGCAAACTCTGTTCCGCCGCACCACGAATTCACGGAACTGCTCCTCGCAGTATGCGTAGTATTGACGATAATTAGTGGGCTAATATTTTTAAAAGACGAGGCCTGGTCTGGGTACGCATTACGCGAACGAACATTATCAAAGTGATTAAATGCCTTGAACGGTAGCAAATTGGAGTACTGTGAAAAACATACGACCTTGGGTGATGGAGGGAAACGTTTATTGGACTTTTTAAGTGCCTTCATCTGTTACCGGGAAGAAAGATCTAAACTTGTTTCTGTAGTTACGCGGGAACAGAAATTATTGCAATAAGTTTCCCTGGACTTGGTAGACGTTGCAGTAGAGATAGTAGTATGTTATGCTTGATGTGTTCGTGGTTTTTCAATTTCTTAATGGGCCAAAGATCCCAAAATATCGTAGTCATTTTTTCTACAGTTACGATGTGAAGTTCCGGTTTCGGATTTCTTTGACAATTTTAAAGCACGTTTAAAACAAGATAACGGTTGACAGTAACACGAGACTTTCCTTATTTATTGTTCATTTTATTAGCGGGGACTTCACACAATGCCTGGCACTAATTTTCGAGTTTCTGTTTTGTGAATGACTATGCGGATTAAGCGCGCATGGTTTCTAGTTCGAGTATCCCTCAGTTAAATCTCGGATGTTCTCAAGTATCTGAGTGATGGTTGGAGAAACAATGAATTAATAATCTGTTCTGTACGTTTCTCATGCCATACTGAATGGACTTCGTTTTGCGCAACACACTAAAGAGAATAAGTTTCTAAGTTTTGTCCCTGAAATTGTCAGCATAAATTCTCAGTGAAACGCGTCAAAAACCCTAATTTAAATAGAGGAGTCGCAACTTTTTTTTCCTTTGTTCAGTAGTGATCATTTTGGCTGGATGTCTGATCTCAAAAATCACTTCCAAAGACTTCTATAAGCCTCTGTCCCACTGGACTCTAAATTTCGTTTCTCTTCGAAATACGGACACTATAGAGTTGCCGTTCGTAGAAACGACTGACCAAAGATCGTTAAAATCTTCGCCCGCGGAGGCCGCGGGTGGCGGTGGAGGGTGTGTGTGTGTGTGTGCGGGGGGGGATTGGTCGTGCATCGGTTACGATGCGCCCGCCGCCACCGCGGACCCGATTTCCGCGTCGGCCTCCACGTTTTATTTCCATGGCGCGTCTTCCATTGGGACGGAGCCGGCAATTGCAAATGTTGCGGGAGGCCGGAAATCAGAGGGCGCGCTGGGCACAGCGTTCCATAGCGGCCCTTCACTCCCCTCCCTCAGGCAGGCAGCCACGTCGCTCGGTAGATGTTGCAGGGCGTTATTGACAGCGGCGTCTCTCTCTGCAGAAAGACATTACGTGTTTACATGTTTTATTTAAATCGTTAGACAGTTGTCCTGCAGTGATTGATGGATTGAAGGAATTAGATTGATGAATGGGTTTTTATTTGCGACTGCTTGATGTTAGGGTTTTTGCTACTAGAACCAGTGACAAACGAGGAACAAAAACAAAACTTAGTTATACCCGAGGAGAAAATCTGAAGAAAAAAAATTGGTGTCGTTTTTGAGAAAATAATAGTTTCAAATTTGCCTTAATTTCACGGACAATTTTCTGAAAACTACTCTTATATACGAAAGATTGTATTGGATCTTACGAAAAATGTATTTAAACATCATTTCATTGAGGAAAGATTCTCTCTTTAATATTTTAAATGTAGGAAGACGCCGAAAATATTTTGAACGTTGCAATTTTCGAAAAGTCGGATGTTACAACTAAAAGGACGTCCGCACCATTTGAGTAAGTTTTTGACGCTAACTGGACGAAGCTCATGAAAAAAATTAAGTAGTTTGTTATAAAACTTGGAGTGTTTAGGGTAGAGGACTCCCCCCCCCCCAAATCTTTTTTTTTAAAGTCGAGCTTCCAGTTGAATATTCTCAGATTGATGAGAAGAATTTTAGAGACTATGGTCTGAATGTTTCAAGCACTGGCGTTGACCACGGACGGGCGTTCAGAGACTTTTATTCTGGTATCAAGGGCCCACCAAACAGTTTCTTATAAAGAAAGTTGAGAAAGTAAAATTGAAGTGGATGTCGAAGATTGTTTGATCTGATGTTAAAAAGTTGCTGCTTTGTTGTTAATGTTGCAGAAGAGTTATTTTTTCGTGCAGCCGATCTTAATTTTGAGAACATTCCCAATCGGGAAAATTTTATTGTAAAACAGTATCAAAAGAACATGGTCTCCGATAATGCTTCGTTCAAATATCTTGACTTAAAAGGGTATGTTAAAAATTTGCTTTGTGATGCTGTCCCTGGTGACAGGTTGGATATTGATACGCAATCATGAATTGTCACTGGCTGCCGCTGGTTGTTAGCAGCGGCTCCTGTGCGGATGCAGATTTGAGGGAATTGGCGCTGCTCTCAGTTTTTCCCTCCTATTTTAATGCCCACGAACGCACTGCTGTGCCCAAATAAAGTTGAATCGTAAGTGATACGAGTAGCGTACTTGAATAGGGGCAAACAGTCTTCAGATTAAAACAGCGCTTTGCGAAATATTATAGTGATTTTTGATGATATGCGTGAGTGAGAAGATAAATGTATTTTACACATTTATGGAGTTTTTAAGGTTTCTAAAGTAATTTTAAGCATTTTTACTACCGAAAAACAAGTGGAACCAAGAAATTAGGTGTTCATGCAAAGCAGCAGCGATATCAAGTCGTTAATTCTGATAGTTATTGTCGTACCTTAGCCAAGAAAATGCAGGAATTCTCTTGAAATAGTTTCTGTAATTGGATAGTTTGCTCTGGAAACTATGATAGTCGATGGATATCTAGGATCCAATACACTTCGCCTTGTTTGCGTCACGAAAGGTAGCGTATTAGCATGAAATCCGTAGCGCAAAAGCAACAAACGAATACAAAAGCGGATTACCCACTTACCGAATTAGGCAATGAGTTTTTCCATTTGCATCGGAAAAATGGTTCTGTGAATAACTTCTTGATACGGTACCCGATTTTCACTAATACTCCACGCGACCGCTTTAAGGATTAAATAAACATTCAAGTTCGACTTTAAAGAGTACGTGCGCGGCTTCCACTTCAAAAGGAAATGAAAAATGTCTCGTGTTCAAACGCTGTTACTCCTCCACAAAATTCAATGTAGTAATGGTTCTGGTTATATCAGTGGTAAACATGTGAAAATGACTGAAAACGCAGTGCATATACTAAATCGGTGTAATAAAACACAAGCTGAATAGATTGAACACTCAATATTCAGATCCTGGAATGTATATTCCTGTTCAGACGAAGTGTGTGTGAATCCTATCAATTTCAAAGCCCCGAGTAAGAGCGCTAGCCGGACTCTCCCGCGGGTGGCAGCTCGGATTATTTAGATTTTACGGTCGAAGTTTGTAAAACGTGACTCAATATGTGCTTTATTAATATAGATGTGAAGTTTCGAGGCGATAACTGCGAACCGTCGGGTGAATGGAAAACGCTAGCATCGAACAGCAATGAGCCGACCACCTGTGGGAGCGCCCGGATTGAATTCTTACGAGAGCTGCAGAAAATTCGCGAAGTTCTCCTTGTCGCGAAGAAGAAAAGAGCTTCCTGCATTGTAAGAACTCGGCTCGTTCTCTTGTTTCATCCTCCGCGTGAATGATGTTAAATTCCGAAAGAAATGGGAGAATGAAGAAACTCTGATATTCCTCTTTCATTGCGATGTCATTATGAAAGATATTTCTCTATTATTATTGTTGTTGTTATTGATATTTTTAGAGGATTAGATATGTAAAAAAACAATGTATGCATACTTGTTTTAAAACAATAGAAAGCAATGAGCATAAGTCGAATTGTCTTCGAAATTCGCAACCATCTTTCTGTAATTGCTTTACTTTTATAAATATCGGAGTGTAAGATGATCAGTTGCACGCATACTAAATACCTAGCAGGATACCGGAAATAACGTAAGTTTGACATTTTTCGCCGGTGGCTGATAGTTTTCTTTAAATTTGTGCGCGCATTAGAATTTAGTATTATAGATAATGGTTCATAGCTCGTAGGATGCGCTATTTGATGTTCCCAATCCATGAGTGTTACGCAAGGGAAGGCTAATGAATTCATGGTCTTATGTCTGGTAAATTAAAGCAAAACAGAATCAAGCAAATTAACTAAATCCTTTCGAAATTACTCCAGTGTTTCTTTTCAATAGTGCACCACAGAAATCAACTTTCTTGCCCAAATGTCTTAAATTAAATGTTATATTCATAAAATGAACCTTTTAGATCCTTATTTTTTATGTGTACTAGATTTATTCAGAACTTTCCTTTCACTTCATGAATATTCATATTCATAGAAAGTTCTACATTGGCTAATCTATTTCATGTTTGCTAGGAATTTAAGCAGAAATTGTTTTCTTAGTATTTTCTTCCTTTTCATTCTTCGTAAGTTCGTCACACAAAATCTAGAACTACCTCACAGTGGAGTAGAAGTGGTGTCGGCCGTTGAAAATGAACGTGTTTCGTGCGTGGTGACATTGATCTCTAAATGTCGCCTACTGGGTCCTAGGGTGCACATAATCCGAGCTCTTGAAAGCAAGGTCACGAACGCCTGGCAATAAAGGCGCGTCTGTTGCAGCGGAAGGATGACTGTGGAAGGGGACGAGACCTTGGATGCCGAGGCGACTGCGAGACGCCAAAGCAATGTCTCCAAACCGTCGATCAGGTGTTTGTAGTAGCTCTCGAAAATTTTCCGTAGATCGCAGATAGCGGTCATGCTCAGATTGTGTCCCCGAGATTAGCTCAAATTGCACCACTGAGCACAGAGAGAAGACTAAAGCTGCTAAACACGAGATGCTTACACTCTCACGCAACTGTCACCATCAGTCTCATGGTTGATTCTGTGAGCTTTAGTTGATCAGTTATGTTTTGCATATATCAGACATTTGCTAATGTGGATAGTTTGATGGAAGTTCCTGTTTCTGTTTCGTTCTGATTCGTTCGATAGTTCACAATAAGATTCAACGGCACGTTTGCTCTGCGGTTTCTATTTTGCGACAACTGCTGTGGGTCGCATCACCGAGAATTTTTCAGCAGGGAAATTTTCGGTCACAACCCTCTCTCCCATGAATGTTTTTGGAAATTAAATAAAACTTAAAAACGTTGCGTAAACCCGGTGTCGCACAAACGGGGGCTCATGGCGCTTCAGCTCCCTTCCCGAGAAGTGAATGATGCATGGTATAAAATACAAATTTTACTATTTTTCTGTATTGAAGGTCCATTCAATACGTGCGTACAGTTTGTCCCAACTATGGTCCACCCCATGACTTCTAAACGGTCTGCGATATAGAAAGGCAGTTTTAGCTTAACAATGCGATAGGGGCACGAAACCTGCCTTAGAGAAATGGTCTATAATATTTTTAGTTTTCGAGAAATTTAATCGTCTTCGATTTTTTGAATATAACTATTTCTTACTAGCAATGGATGGATCATGAAAAGAGGAAAAAAATGTTTCGCATGCTAGTATTTTGATAGTAATTAGAGTATAAAATTAGACATTCTGAACTGTGATTTTTAAGTAAACGGGCAACATTTTGTAGCAGCCCTTTTAACAATCCAAGTTGTGAAAGGTGGTCTTCCCGGCGTCGATACTGTGTTTTGTGGAGATGGGCGTGTGGCCGTGAAGGATTTAGGCATAACTTCAGCAATCTATGGTCTTGACACGAACTTACGAGCAAACATGGATATTAACGATCAGAATAACAGATTTTCTCCCACATTTGTTCATCTGAATTGAACTTTTCTTATACTGACGTTCCAAAGCTACGATAATCGAAAAGAATACAAATATTAAAAATGTAGCGGAAGGACGATAATAATAATGGTAATTTTCAAACTTATAAGAACTGTTGCTCATTGTGTTATGGCAGAATCAAGCCTTCATTTTAAAACATGGAAACGAAATGAAAGCTTAAAGATTTTCATTGTAATATCTAGAATAATTCTTTAAATAATTGGTAGACAGTTTCTCTTTTTTACTTTTAATAAACGCCCTATTTAAATATGTGCCAAAAGAACTAAGAAATAAAAGTTTAAAATACTCCTGACAGTTTTATCAGTGTAAATTTCCCAAACTTTAAGAAAATGCACATCTGCAGTCGTGACTGGTGATACTGATAGGAGAGTTTCTAACTTCTTTGCGCCACGTGCTGCAACAAACTTGGAAAATCCACGACAAAAGACGGCGATGTACCAGTTTATTTTCCATTTATGAACAACAGTACTCATACGGTTGCGAAGTGGAGGAGTGGTATTCTTAATTAAAAATGAGATTAAGCAATAAAGGTGGTTGGATTCTTGTCATGTTTGAACATTTGTTATTGTCCTCTTTACACTTGTGTAAGTATTCATAGCTTCGCAAAATGCGTGTCCGTCGATTAAACTACTCGAGATAAAAATTAACTTAAGATTTAATTGAAGAAAGTACTTAAAACCACTTAGACAAATGTAATCTTCACGGTGATCCGACATGTGTTTCCACACTTAATTTACAATCCATTTTTCGTAGAATGTGTTACAATGCATCTTCTGTTATGGTTTTTAAAAAATGTTGATTTTAAAGCTTATTTAAAACACGACTTCCAACGCTTTTACGGCATTTGAAAAACATTTTAAGAGCATTTTATTGATCATTTTTGTCTGTTTTAGATCAGTAAAATCCGCCCCAATAATACATTGTCGATCGATGTAAAGGAACTCTAAGCCCTCTTGAGTTTGAAATGGATATTTTGATTTCTAAATTCGAAAACATTTTCGAAATTTCCTCAAAAATTGCTCTAAATATTCTGATTAGTTTTGTCATCGGATAGCTTAAAGGGCACAAAAAATGATGCAAGACTAATTTTCGTTGAAATGATTAATTTTTAAAAAATTGCAAACATTTTTTCGACATTTTCCTACAACTGCAATACTGAAGATGCACTTTTTCATAAATGAAATCTGTTTTTCAAAGACATCTCGAAATAATCTTATGTACATTTTTTTGATATTAGTAGTTTTCGCATCAACGGTTTAGTGCCAGTCACATTTCCGGCGGAAATTGCAAAAAGTGTTTCCTTCTGTTCTTTGTTTCTCTCTCTTTCCTTCCTATTTTTTATCTTCTGTTTTTTTTCTCGTTCTCATTCTCATTATAAACGACAATGCTGTGATTTACTAGCGGGTGGGTGGAAAGCTGCGTCTCCAGTTTTCCTTGGAGGCTTAACATGGACCTCCGAAACCTGGGGCGTCGCCCCATCGCCAGCTACAGGGGGAGATGTCGCCTGTCGTTCAGATGGCCGTAATTGCCCGTAACCGCCCGGAGTGTGTGATTGCATCTCTGCCCCGCCGCTCGCCGCCCCGCTCCCCTGAACGATCGCGTTGTGCTTGCATATAATGCCCGTTTGTATGTTGCATAGAGCGTTGCGCTGCGCAGGAAATGAGGTGATCGGCTTAGAGGGAGAGAGCTATTAGTCCGGCGATAATGTCGGTCTTTTCACGCCCCCTTCGGACGGTGGAAGCGGAAAAACAATTTTTGTGCAATTTTTCGTCGGGCGTTCTTCCAGCAGGGCATTTTTATTCACGCTTCACCGCTCTCCAGCAGTGTCATATCGGAACGGGCGCTTCATTTCGATGTATTAGTGGAATGCTTTTTATTTAATTAAATGATGGTGAAACGCGGTGCGTGTGCTGACGCGGACACTCGAATTAAAATAAAAAAGCGACTTGTGCGGTGGCACGTTCGACAAGCGAGGGCCTTAGCACATTTCGCTGAATGGCTGGGCGGAGCCGCGCGGGGCGCGGAGAGGCACGGACCGTGCAATTATGATTGCATCCGCAACGCATCAATACCGTCGGGGCAGGTTTAGTGGCAGCGGCGCCTGGCGGAGGCATCGCCGCCTGATAATGAAAATCGCACCGGCGCCGCCAGCGCGCTATGGGCCGTATATCAGCGGCGTGCGACGCGAACCGCGGGGAGGCGAGGCGAGGGGACGGGGTGTTTCAGGGATGCTGCATGGCGGGAGGGGGGTAGGCTGCTCCCAACTCTCCAGGGTCTCACGCATATGTCGGCGTCATTGCGTGTAGACAGGTTGGAGCCTGAAGACGTCGTCGTTTTACTTAGTCTCTGCTCTTCGTCTGTTATTGGCTCAAGTTTGTTTCCCGTTGTTTCTGATTGTTTCTTAAACCTGCATTGTGAGCCTGTAGAGTATTTATATTTGTTTTGTTTCTGTAGATTAAAAGGTCGTCCCGGTTTGAGCGAAGCATCGGCATTATTTACACAGATCGGTTTGCAGTCAACATGCCATTTTCACAACATGAATATTTTTTATATAATAGCAATAAAAGTAATAATTTTTAATAAATATTTTTATATATTATTGCAAGTAAATGTGTATTGTATCATTGTAATTTGACAATAATTAAAGATTCTAGTTTCTAGAAAATGCACTGAGGTCACAAATGAGTAGATCGCGATTCGACCATATACTACTTTAAATAAAATTGAAGATCTGCTATGTAATACTAATAATGATCTCTACTTCCAAGCACGCAATTCATATCTTCGGCGCGTTCTGGGGCTCGCGCACCGCTGTATCTGCTCGCGTTGAGTGGTGAAAGAGAGGGGAAGAGGTCAGCAGAGATACGTTTGGTGGCGTTTGGGAGAGGAAGCCGGAGCGAACCTGCTCGACTCGAAGAACCAAAATCTTCCCCCCGCGTCGTTGCGTCCAACTAGCCCCGATCTCCCTCCGCCCCATCGTCTCAACCTCACCAACAATCAGATGCACCTCGTCTCTCCTCAAAATGTATCTGCTAGGTATGCAATCATCCATTTTCGGTGTTGAAACTATCAACATTGGGAATTTATTCTTGCAGCTATCTGTAAAAAGGCCGACGCAGTGTGTGGTTGCAATGGAATCGGGAAGCTGTCCCCACGAATTCAGAACCCATCCTGGGCTCCTTTTAATATGTTGTAAGGATGGAGCACAACACACCGAATTCAAAAGCAAAAGTGCCATTCTTGTTAAAACGTACGATTTTTCGATAATTAAGTATGTGAATTCTTTCTATTCTCATGCGCTTTGTTTATTTCAAAAAAGGCTGATGTACTAGGATACAGCTTGCAGTGTTCTAACTCCTACTACGCAATCTTCAAAAATCGTTAAAGCCGTAACTATATATGTGCTGTTTTAGCACCCCCTATTGTACCGTTGATTGCGTATTAAATTTTTCCCCGTTTAGAATACTTCTAGAAGTCCAGAGATTTTGAGCGCTAACAATTACTGGCGAAAATTGAAGGGGTATCTTCGTATACACACGCTGAACTTCGAATTTCCTTTAGTTATTGAACGTTTTGGCCAAAGTTGAAAAGTAAATCAAATCGATTGCAGGACCCTCTGCCTGCAAAGGCTTTGGTGCAGAGGCAGAGCAAATCGCTCTGAATAAAAATTGCGCCCGAATCGGTGAATAGGAGCGCCGGGAAGTTCAATTAAGATAAGAATCCTAGTTGTCGCGCGCTTATCGAGCAGCCTCTCCGCTGCTCGACCGCGGAGCCCCGAGGGGGTCCGCGTTGCCGCTCCCCCCTCCCCCTCCCCCCCCCGCCGTGCGAGGAACGCGGGCTTTCCTCGGTTTAGCGCGGCTTGGCCAGCGCTGCTGTTTATGTCCTGCATTAATGCATTTTTGAAACGGCGGCTATCTGCTGAACAATCGGTTTATTACGGTTTATAGGCTTTGTCCTGTACGTCCGGATTCGCGGCGCTCCGCCGCTGTTTCGGGTGTCGGCGGAGTGCTTCCATCCAGTTAATGGAGGAGGGGTTGGGCGGGTGCAAGGTACGTGTCCACAAGCGACCGAAAATTGGAAACGGACGTCATTAAAAGTTCACTACAAACGCGTTACAATGCGGACAGAGCTTTTCTGGCTTACACACTGAACAGCTTTGCAGAGCTGTTTAGCCTCCATAGATGAAAACCGTAAATGGAATTTCCTCAGATGTATTACTGCAAGATTTGTCCTGTGTGTGAATGTGTGCGCGTGCCTGTGCATGCGAGTGCTAGCAACGTTTATACCCTCCCCAACCATGTGGTATGTTTGTAAAACTACTTAGTCTGATTATATTTTGATAGATTTTGATATATATATTTTGATTACATTTTGAAGTCGAAAAATAGCTTCTGGGTCAATGATCCAATCTCGATTAGGTTTTCGTCCAGGTTCCCTGATCCTTGAGCAAATGCTGAGATGGCCCCTGGTTTTGCTTCTGCACATCAATGTAACTTCAAGTTAATTTCTACCCATCGCACGTCACACAGAGTTTTTAACTGTTTGCGCGTAAATATATAAGTAAATAAATAGTAGTTTTAAACGCCGTGGTATTCCTGTACGCAATGGCGACAGTATCTTTTTTATTCCTGGATTAGGTGAAGCATCGACTTCAGTGTTAAATAAGGGGTACTGTAAGGTAAAATGACTGTAGCAGTTAATGTGCTCTGTAACTTCAATCTTCCTTGTGGATTTGGCTCATTAATTTCGCCTCCCAGTTTCCAAACCATTCATAACGGAACGTGCTATTGTGCAGATGAGGAGCAAGCAAGCGACTTACTTTAATTTGCTTCGCGCGAAATAATTTTACGCACAGTGTGTGATCTTTTTCTCTAAATACCCTAGGTTACCACCACTTACCCAGTGTAGATACTTCGGAAGATATATTTATTTCAATTGTGTTTATTAAAACCAACGGAATGAAATAAAAATGCTGTACACTACGATGGAGGTCCTGTATCTATTCACCTCACTCTCTATCATCGCTCGTACCTTACTCTCGAACATAGTGGCTCTTGAAGCCGTATGTAAAATAAAGGAGTGTTTAATGTACCTTATCGGTTGTTTTGGAATAGTCTCTTTCGGAAATAGTTCTTGCCGAAATATAAATTTCCTTGTTTAATGGAAGTATGAAAGAATGAAAAATGTGAAGAGAGAAACGTGTGTATGATACTGGAAACTGTCTGTAAATGGGAAATACTGCCGTTGTGCAATCCGCCGCGTGCGCCGGGGAGGGATGGCGAAGACAGTTCAATGCCGAAGAGCGGCAAGATCGGCGTTTGGCCTGTTCGGTTTTTGTCCACAGGTTTTTTAGAACTGTAGATGTAGTGGCATACCAATTTATTTACAAAACCTGAAGAGAAATCCTGAACACGTGCTGAAAAATTTCAGTTTTAAGTGTGGAACTAAAACACAATTTAAATTGACTACTCCTCTTTCATTTTTAACATTCTAAACTCTCAAAGGAATTTTGTTGTAAATTCGTCTTCAGAAGCCAAGATACGTGTTATTTGCTGTGGGTGGTGCAAGGGGAAAGAAACAGTCTCCTCTCCAAATGTTATTAAACATAATTAATAGCATCACATCCAAAGTGTATAGTATTCAAATTATGTATATACAATCTTTGTTTGAAGCTAAAAGAACTTTTAAAAAATATTTCAAAGTTGTATAAGGGTAGGGAGCACCGAACTGAATGTGGCACGTCCTAGAAAGCTTTCTGGAAGCGATCCTGATTCATTCGTGAAGATGCATTCACCTAGGAATAGATGAAATGCCGCTTTTCTATGGATTTCGCCCGCCCCCTTCTCGTGCCTCCTGATTCGTCTTTGGCTCATTCAGGGAATCCGACGGCAGACGCGAGACCAGCGACCCGGAAAGTTTGAAAGCGCGCAGCTCGCGAAAGGCACGCGCTCGCGCTCGCATACGCGTTCGTGTTGGGGGCCAATATCTGGAAGGGTTTTTTTCGAAGAGCAGAGAGAGGAGAGGGAGAGGCGACAGCAGCCAAGGCAGCGGCGACGGCAGTCGCATGCCGTAAGAGTAGAGAAGGAGCCACATTTATCTACAAGGAAAATAGGCAGATGCTGAAAGTTTCCAATCATGACGGCACGATGCCACGAAATATAACATATTTGGAAAGTCGTAAAATGTTTGTATTCGTTATATAATTGCTAATCAAATTGCATACAGTACCAAAAGTGTCTATTTAAAAATTTGAAAAATTACTTTAAACACAATTGTTATATACATTTGGAGGATTTTTTTTCGAGGGGAGAGTCTACACGATTTCGTGCGTATGGGGTACGTGAACCCGGTCGTGGAGTGAAGAATGCGCGACGAGCGGCGACGAGGCGACTGCTGATTCGTAATCCCTGCGTGGCAACTAGGCGAAGTGGGGGGGGGGGGAGTGGGGCGGGCGTCGCGTTGCAGCGGATATCATCTCCCACGCGCACCCCACGCCCTTTGCAGCTACTTGCTTGGAACGTATTCACAAGCTGCCGGCGAGTCGCATTAGGCGCGCAGGACGATTTGTTGGGGTGCGGTAGTACAGCGGTGTCTCAGGAATCGGAAGCGATAAATAATTAAGGGTAAAAAAAAATTCTTCGCATTTTTTCGGAAAATGGTACTAGTTCGTGGTATTAGGACGTGTCAATTAGTTTTTCAAAAATAATGTTCTTATACAGTTTTCAAACGTTTGGCCCTACGTATTTCTCTCATTTTGATAGCAATATTAATGGCCGTTCGGAAGATTGAATGGAGCAGATTTTCACTCGCGCGCAGTCTGTCACAAACACAGCCCCCTTGTATGCGCTCGTGGCTGAAGACGTCGCCCCCGGGCGCGGCAGCCAATGGCGTAGTCGCGCAGGAATGCTCCTCTCCAAAAGGGAAAGAAAGAATTATTCTCATATCGGTGTATGTGCTTCAATGAAACGATTCTTTTCAATATTTGCATTTTAATTTCGGAGCGGTTTCAATTTTTTTGAAGCGAGGGGAAGTCTGGGTTTGCTTGAAAGTTGGTATGAGGCTACTGCACTGCAGAGACTGCGTTTGTTGTGGGTGGCACGAGTTTAAGCGGCGCTGCCGTGCACGAGATGAAAGGTCCAGCGAGAGATCACAAGGTACGCCCTGTGCAGTTTTGAAATAGTTGGATTTATGTTTGGTGGTGCCGCGTATATCAGTGGAGAGTCTCGAAAGTCTGTTAGATATTCTGCAGCTATCTGA
This sequence comes from Gryllus longicercus, assembly GCA_038098605.1. Lineage (NCBI taxonomy): Eukaryota > Metazoa > Arthropoda > Insecta > Orthoptera > Gryllidae > Gryllus > Gryllus longicercus. Next base: position 894,473 of record JAZDUA010000109.1, on the reverse strand, counting down.
GGACAAAATTGAAACCTATATTGCTGAAAAGAACACGGTAGATCAAAGAGTAATTCTTCACTCAAAAAAACTCAAAATTGTGATTTACGACGATGTATCTCTGATCCCTTCAGTTGTTAGCATTCTGTTGTCAAAGATGGCTGAGTGGTAATTGCTCCATCGCATTTAGTTTAATAATTCGAATCTTACTTAAAACCCGGGTGTTATTTCCTCGTGAGGCAATTATTTAAAAACAATAGCACATCAAAAGGTATTTCTCAATTCTTAAATATTATGTAATACATATTTGCTTCACAACCAAGAGATCATTGATTTTTCTTTGGCTACACCTTGTCTGGTATGTCGCTAAGACTAATCTTAGATTCGCGCGCAAACTTCGTGTAAAGCTAGAGAGCACATGCACCTTCATAAATTCGAGCACTTATGAATGGATATACATTAAACTATTATTCGTCACAGCAGGATATAATTTTTTTAGCCTAAGATATTTTAACCTTTTCTCTGATCAAAAAAAATTCAGGTTTTCTTCCTACGACAGCGATCTTTCCCCCCTGTTCCCAAGACCACAGAAGGCAACGTGCTTCGTTTGAGGCATTTCTACATGTCCGTAAAGTTAGCATACTCACTTATCACAATTTTGAAAAACTGTATCCCACAATTTTGTTCTAATTAAAGACTAATTTATACCCAAATTTAAAAATTTTCTACTCATGCACAACATCGAAATATTCAACACTAAATGTGGGTACGCTACCTTAACGTCAAGTTAGCATACCCACACAAGAAAAACGCATGATACATAAAAACCAAATGTACCATAATTTTGTTCTAATTAAGCTATTCGCATGATTGATGAAACTGTACTTCGCGTGCAGCAAATGTTCTCTCGCATGGGAATGCCTATTTGATAGCATAGAAATGTTTCTCTCACCATATTCTATAGGATGAGATATTCTTGGACATTCCATTAAATTTTTGCAGGTTCGGCACACATCGGTACCACTAATGCCTGCTATATTTCAACCTTTGGCAAACTTTGTGACGTCACGCCTAGAAGGCTTAGAGTCCTTTATCTTATACTATTTGCTCGTTCTGTGTACACTGTGGTTTGCGCAGACTGACGACATTTATTTGCATTATTTTTGTCGAGGTCTGCAAGTGCTGTGTACGTTATTGTGGAGGAATGGGGGTATACAGTGAAGAATGAACACGTGTCTTCTTCGTTCTGGATTGTGATTTTCCTGTACCAGTGTTTTCGTTATCAGCAGCAATATAGTGAAATATTTGTAAGTCAGCGTGTTCAGCCACGTAGCTTTCTCAAGAGTGAAAAGATTTATTATTATATTTGTGACTATCACGAAAAAAGCTAACTATTGAGTAATTACTTCAAATATTTTCAAGAAAGTGTGAATTGGTCCACGAAATCTCAAGATAATACTGAATAAATATTTATTGAAAATTTCTTTTCAACAAATTGCAGAGTTTTTACTCTCTTGTACATACGTACATACGGAGTAATATACGTAATATAGGGAAAGTTGTGTAATGCGGCGCGAAACTAGTAGTGCTAAAACAACACATACTTTCTCGCATTTAGTGATAGTTACATAACAAGTGCAAAAAGTATTACGTAATACATTTTTTAAATACATTATAAAATTGGAATGATTGGAATTTTAGCTATTCCTTTTCCTTTACATGAAGCCCCTGGGACATTTAAAAAAATAGCTCAAACGTTTTTGATTACATTTTATTGTTTGATAGTCATCATCATCCTAAAGGCATTGTTCCTTGTCGCAGCCTCAATGACATTGTCCTCCACTGTCCTTTTGGTATCTGCATAGTTTTTTTAGTTGTAATTGGGTTTGAAGTTGTTGCTAAATTTATATTTTAGGTCTCCCTCTTCCTCGTTTTCCAACTATTTTACATTCTGAAATTGTATTTAAGCATTTGTTATGCCTAAAATGTGTTTACAATAAAGTTTACATATAATCTAGGGTTGCCGACTAATGCGCCGGCTTCCTCCATACGTTAAGTTGGTTATGTAGCGGTACAGAATTATTAAGATAAATTAAATTGAGTAAAGTAGATTTAAGAATTTTTTTACTGATGAAAAACATACAGCGTCACGCGCGCAGCCCCCCTTCTTGCAACAGCCACGATCCCCTGACCCATTTCGGATGTTTATGACACCCCACCCAACGGCCGAAGAAAGGGTAAATTGTCAGGCGTCCGCTACAGCCCCATCTGGAATACTTCCGAAACGCCTGTCATCGTGATCGGGGAAACCCAAAGCAATAATTCAGTAGCCGGGAAGCCCCTTCAAAGACGTGGCCTACTTCCGAGACGGTAGAGGAGGACACCATGCTCCGAGAGAAACAGAGAATGGAAAATTCCTATACTCCGCCGGAGCTTATTGGCCAAATTTAGTGTACGACACCATCACCCCTGGCCAATAGCGACGCAATCGTCATGGGGAACCAGAACATATGAGGAGAAAGGGTGGGGATAAAAATTAACTTCGTGCATTTATGAGGAACAAAATTTCAGTTGGTAGAGAGACTTCTCTGGGGTGGGAGCTATACGCGGGGAGAGGCGAGTGCGCCTCTGAAGGCAGTGGGCTGAAAGGACTTGGTTGAGAAACTTCTCTGGGGTGGGAGCTATTTGCGGGGAGAGGCGAGTGCGCCTCTGAAAGCACTTGGTTGAAATCACTGGGGTGATAGACTGGAATTCTCAGTGAGAATTTTAGAGGAAGTGCAAAAGCACTTCAAAAGTAAATTGGCGAATCCTTTGTAATTACGTATTCGCTACAGGATTTCGCAACTTCTGAATTTGTATTTGAGAGGATTCGCATAGTTCAGAGGGAAACATTGTTGTGTGCTCCGCACCTGCGACCGGGGGCAATACACCCCGACGACCTCTACCTACTCCGCCGGAGCAGTCTCCAGACGGCCCCTCTGCTGACGTCACGGACTGCCGCAGACGCCGCGAGCTGCTGCCAGCCGCCCTGTTGGAGAGGGTGCAAGCCATCCCGCATTCCAGCGAAGGTCGCCTACAAGCTCCGCCGTGCCCGCCCGGGCCTATTGAACATCTGCCACGGAGGGCTCTCAGGCAATGTAACTGGGAGCAATAAACCTTTTGAAGTATTGTCAAAGCGGTGTCGCGCCAAGGCACAGAAAGGTCCTCAAGGACAACTCTGTAATTCTAACTATAAAATAATTTTGTATTTTTCTCTAATTGTAAGTTCCTCTTTAATTTTAGTCTTTATTTTTTCTTTTTATTCAATCTTTTCTTTCCTTTTTTTATTAATGTAACTTCCCTGGTACAGCTTTGTCGAGAAATAAACGTTGCCTTTTACCAGTAATCAAATTGTTTATTTTGAATGTCCATGAATTTTGTTAACAATTCCTTCCATCACCTAATTTTTAAATGAGCAAAGGAAATTGTTACAATTTGCTAGTTTTTAAACGAGTAAAGGGAATAGGACCGACTGAGCTATAACCGGGCCGCTAACCGCGCATTTTCCGACGATCCCATTCGCCGGGAGATGAGTGGAGGTGTTACAGTTAATAAATTAGTTATTAAACGCTGCCTCTTTCTTTGCCACAAAAGTCGAAGAGGAGCGGCGTAGGTATCCCTCATGATGATAATAAAGGACCGCCTTGTCAGGAACTCAGTCAAGTTACAACAGAGAAGTTTTAAAAAAATATTGACATTAACTCAAATGTCGCTTTTTTTGTTGCTAACTTGTTAGGCAAAAAATGCCGCTCTTCATTTGATCCTGTTATTAAACATTCGACTAACTTGATATCAAGTTAGGTCCGCAATGATAAGAAAACCAAGAAGCTACAGAGATTCATAAAAAATAATTACATGTGAATTTATCGGTTTCTTGTTGCTCAATAGTATCTTAATTTTTTTTTGTCTTTAAATATGCTCCCAGGAAATTCCAAAACATGAGGGCGGCGAGCCCGCCGTTTCCCTGGAGCGTGTTTCATGCTGAAGCTTTCTCATGGCGGGGTTTTCCGAAGCCTACCTTGCGCCTGCGAGCTAATCGTCTGGAGGGTCCTGTGTATTTTTGTATAGAACAGATTTCGCTAAAGCTTTGTGAATGGAATGATGCCGGCAGCAGAATCTGCTGTTACGTTTAGTAACCTCCGTTTGGAAATGTTGGGCGTACTTCTTCAAAACTGAATCGGTTATTTTTAAATCCCTGGCAATCACGATTTGTAAAGTTGTGAGAAATAAGAAAAATTATTAAAATAATTAAGAATACAAAAAACTTTTCTATTTTATTTCTGATGCATAAACATTGATTCAGAATGCCAGGGAAAGATGTAATTTACTTGTATCAAAAGTACAATAATCGTTGGACTTTGGTACAATAGCCATTGGAGTTTATGACATACGGGTCTTCAAGAACTAATCAGGATTTTTTTGCTTAAACTTGTAAATAAATACACATCACAGGTTGAGTTTGTAATTTTACACATTTATTACAATATTATGTGAAATGACAATGTGCATATACATCAAGCATGTTTCATATAACGGGCAAACGTCTGGTACATTTAGTTTTTTTGTATCATGCGTTTTTCTTGTGTGGGTATGCTAACTTAACGGACATCATTTGTACGCATGCACGGAGAGTGACTTATGAGGCTTCAACAAGGCGAATTTTGGCCTGCGGTGCAATTCGTTGTGTGTTTCACTATAAAATTCGATGGAAAGAGCGACATAAAGGAAGAAAACTCTTCAAAAACGAGACTTGCTCCGGTGGACGAGTTCGTGTAGATTACTGCCAGCCTGCGCTGATGCAGCCCTGATGCTGCTGTAGCGAACACTTTTTTTTTTATTTCTTTAGTGTTATTTACTCGTAATAGCCAATTTGATTTAGTCTAACTAGCAACTCATCTGTTTTTCCATAATGTAAGTGTCCCGTTAAGTATGAAACTGCATAACACATCTCACTGACGATGTATTTGTTAGGTGCTTGCTTTGGTAGGTGGATACTTTCAAAAATCTTAACTGCGAAGACAAACGCGAAATTAACAACTTTGAGCCTTATTAACATCCACTTTATGTTCTCGAAGTAACGAAACCTGGGAAACCGGAGATCTTTCCATAGTATAGTTTGGAGATCATAATTAGCTACGCGGGTGATCAAACAGAAATGCTCTTTAATTCCGAAAGCCGCTTAATAATAAAGATATTAATGTATGGGCTAAATCAGGATTCAAAAATTTGGGCCTCCTTAGTGAAAAAATAATGAAATGGGACCAATGACACAGCAACAAGAAAGCATGAAGTATTAGAGCCTGCACTGTTTCGACGTGACAATTTTTTTGCATAATTTGACCGGCAGTTGATTGTTAAGCACAATAAGTTGAAAGGAAAAAAGTTACAACTAGAATGATTGATTGCATTTGACTTTATTTTACTCAATGACGAAAACAGGTCATTAATAATCCGGATCTCTAGGGCTCCATAAATTCGCGAATGCTATAAATACTGCAATTAAAGAACACATCTGCTAAATATGACTTTTATCCATTTTTTCAGAAGTTAAATAACTTACATTTTTGTCCCTATTTTCCCCCTAATGTACATCTTGGCATCTGGGATATTTCAAATTTGTTTTTGTGAAGACAATTTTTCTGTGCACGTGCTGCTACTGCTGATAAAGAATATTAACTAAAATGGTTAAATTTCTTGTAAATCTTGTGACGATGGATATGTGTCGGTATTAGTGGATCATCGGTTTCATCATCGTTCTCAAAGGCAGTAGTAAAGCCGCTGGTAACTTTTCAGCAATGACTGCATCATTCAATAATTGTTCGGAGTGTCAAGTGTAAATTTAGTGGTGAGGAGCGAGGCATAGCACTCGGGCTTCCATAGCCACCGTTAGCGAGAGAAATGCGGGCGGTGGTATGTGGCTCAGTTTGTGAGGCGCGTATTCAGCTGCGAGCGCTGTGCGATGTGGCGCGGGGGCCTGGGGGAAGGGAGGCGGAGGGGCCGAGGTTCCGTATGCGTGCGTGGAAGGGGACACCGGAAGCGGAGTCGCGGGTCGCGGCGCTCCCTGGGGAGCCACGTTACGTAGCTGCGAGCGCGCGCACGCCGGTCGAACGTCCACAAAACGCCTTCCTGTCGGCTGCAGCGCGGCGCGGCTCGGCTCGGCACCTCCCTCCCGCCCGCCCCCGCGCCCGCGCGCAGACCTGCGACTTTGTTCGCCGCGCCACATTCATAAACTTTCCTTTCGCTCACTGCCCCCAACTTTTGCGTAGGCCGCGATATGGAAATGGTAGCCCGTGGTTCCGCGTTTGCCACCGGAGGCCTTTCTGAGCGACCGCAATCGCAAGTCCGCGCCGCTACAAAACGAAGTATTGTGTCCGGCCGCGCTGCCAAAGTTGAGGCGCGCGGTGGCCGCCGCTGTCGCCGCCGCCGCCGCCGCCGCCGCCGGCGACGCCGGGGCCGGGCACAGGCCGGGCACGGAGTGGCGCTACCTCGCCCCGCCCCCCTTCCGACGGCTGTCGCAGTCTTCTCTCGCGTGCCCTTTGTCGGGCAACGTGCCGGCAGCGGTGGAGACACCGTTGCTTCTGCAGCATCTTCGACGCGGAGACGCGCAAAGTTGACTCTCGACTGCTGCAGTTTTCGACTTTTGCTGCATAGCCATGTTGAATTAAGCCACTATCTGAAGATTTCTACCAGTTGGTTGCTCTGTTCGATTGTGTTCGTAGACCGGGCTCGCCGGTAAATACTAGGTGAATGCCGGAGTGTACTCTTGATAAACGGGCCACGGACCTAACGCGATCTTTCCTTCTTCCTGTCCTGATCCTTTACACACACACACACACACACACACACACACACACACACACACACAGTACTCTACAGACCACCAAGATACCAGTCGGGAGCTTGGGGACACTGCTGGCTGGTCTCCAGGTGAGAAACCTTAAAATGATACGTGGACAAAAAACACGAAATCCATGATGTAGTTCGGCGACAGAGCTAATGTTCCAGGAGAAGGAACTCCGCTATCTCCCTAGATATAACATACACAACACATACGCGACTAATAACGTACGTACTTAAAGCGCCCGGAAACAATACTGATTCACTCGGTTAACGTGCGGCATTTCCCCTTCTCGTTTCCGTTTATTGTGGTCGCGTCCGTCCTGCCGCCCTTGGCGCTCTCCCCCCGCCGTGGCGACGGCCCCCGCCTGCATTCACCTCGCTGGCGCCGCTGCTCCCCGTTCGCCTCCGGTGCGCGGGCTGAGCGCCGCGCGTGTGCGCGCTTGGCGGTGCGTCCCCTTCATTGAGGCGGGTGGAACGGCGGGCGGAACGGCGGGCCATGTTAATACGTGCCTTCCCCGTACTTCATCAGGATGCACCCCCGCGCGAGGTGAGATACGCCGCTGCCGGCGCTTGGCTTGGGTTACAGCACGCGCCCCGCCCCGCCCCGCCCCGCCCCGCAGGCCTCGGGGAGTTTAAATGGAACGCGAGCGAGAGATGTGGGAGCCAAGGCGGTGCGCGGTGAGAGGGCAGAGGGTGCGGCTCCCGAGACTGGAAGAGCGGCGTTGCGGGAACCCGGCACCGCCCCCTCCCCTTCCACCCCCATCCCCGACTGCGTCCTCCGCTCCCTCGTGCTGACGCGTCGGCGGTCGGCCAAGACGCGGCGGCAGCGTGCAAATCATTGTTGGCCTACCGTGGCGCCGCTAAAGCCGCGACGCAGCCAAAGGTGCCCCCCCCCCTCTTACTTTCCGGGACCCGCCTCGCCACCTCTTCTGTTCCTCCCCGGTGCGGTGCATCTGAAAAAGCAAGCGTGCTCCTCCCCGGCTCGCTAACCTTTTTGGATCATTCCCAAGGTAATGTTCTCATTATAAAATTTTTCCTCGGGACTGTAGTCGGTCCGCCCGCGCGTCGGTTTTTCCGGGCACGTTGCTTTTTGCCGGCGGTATTATCGCTGGTCGGATTTTCCAGATCGTTGGGAGTGGAGGAGGGTGAAAAGTATTAAGTTGGCGACAGCGACGCGCGGAGCGGCGGGCGGCTGACGGGGTTGGGGGAGGGGGAAGGGGGAAGGTGGAAGGGTCGGTGAAATGTCGCTTGGCCGCCGTTGGGTCGACGGGCGGCGAGGGCGCTTCGGAGCGACGTTCGCGACAGCTACACGCATTACGCAGTCGCCTACGAACAGTCGCGTGGCATTTATCCTTCCGCTTTGACGCTGCAGCGGCAGACGCTGTTGCGATGAGAGTGAAAATAGTAGGGTGTGGAAGAGACGGTGGAACTGATATTTCAATTACTCTTGGGAGTTCTCGCTATTGCAATTTTTCATATCTCAATTTTTTTTTTTTTTTTTTTTTTTTTTTTGTAAAATGCGGTGTTTGGTCGTATAGAGTATTGTACTTTTTACATGAATGAATTACTTCAAATTTTGTATGGAAAAACTGTGTATACGTTAGGAACTAATTTTTGTTTGTCTCTATATGTGGGTAATCGATTAAGTCGTGCATTTATCGCTTCATTAAAATCATGTACATCCGTTACTTTTTCAACGATACATTTTTAACACTGCGTGTAATTTTTAGAGTCCATTTTAGCAAATAGTTTTATCCTTTAATAGTATTAACATTGATAACTCAATTTATTTTGACGAAGTATTTTACAAAAGCTACTGTTATCGCGCGATCCAGCGACGCCATTTTCATCGCGAATGACTCGCGGAAGTAGACCATCGAATATTATATCCTTGGACTTATGTCGAAACAAATTCAAGAATTGTCAATTTCAATAATTTTATCGGTTTCCTCTCTATTTAAAATTGACACTTCACGTAGACTAATTTTTGCTGTTCTCTCTGGCTTTCGGGATTTTGCTGTCAATTTCGTTCCCTGGCTGGCCACGTTCTTCCGGACGTTTCGTTACAGGCTTTCCTGGCGCGAGGACTGGAACGCGTCACCGATATTTTGCAAAACGGAAAAGGAAGTGTCCGAAAAATGAATATTGACAATATTGCGATTAATTTTAGAACGTTTACTGGAGTTGTTAGGAAACTGTTTGGGTCTTTAGACGATTTGTATCTATTCGCCTTTTTCGAGAATATCGTTAACGAATCAACGAATCGAAGTGTCAGAATCCTTTGATTTACTTTCGTCGGGCATATTCTATGAGTTCGTCGAATGGGAGTGTATATCTGGAGTACTTGATTTCCGTTTGTCGGCCTGAATCGACAGAAATAAGTGACTTCACGCGAATTTGGTTTCGCGCGCGGGTGGTGGTTCTTCTCACTATTGGCGCTCCACCGGGATATGTGCAGCTGGCATTCCCTTGCGAAACAACGAAGTTCGTTTTGAAGCTGAGTAGACAATTCCGGTATCAATGTATAATTATTGACGATTAGGTTTACTTCACGATTCGCAAGCTGGCAGAAAGACGCACCTTGAACAATATCACATGCCAGCTTACTTGCCAGGAAACTCGCATCTCGTAATCCTACATAAATTCGATCCTGTTCTGGTAAATAAAGTTGTCATAAAATGAGTTTGAAGCAAAGTAGAAATTGTATGTGAACATTGCAAAATAGAAAGGTTCAAAACTATTACATTCACTAAAAAAAATTGTGGATTTGGGTTGAACGTAATCGATTTTGTCATGTACAACGTCCTAAGCGGAAAAAATCTTCAGACAAAAATGACAACTTCCTTTACACGAACACAGTTAGTTTACAAAACAGCAGTGAAGAAATAGTGATCGGCGTCTTGGTGTTATTTTCCCGTCTAGGCTACGAAGACGTTCGTTAGCCTTGAAGGGCAAATTGATAGTTCGCAAGGCGAATGCAGCAAGTGGTGGGAGGGAGAGCAAGTGCGCCGAGAGCGAGTTCTCTGAGAGCTGGGATGCGCTCCATCGCCTCGACGGAGCCCCAGGAGATGGCGCGACGGCCGCGCGTCCGAATTGAGCCAGGTCGTGCACGGGCGGGCGGGGGCGGCGCCGTCGCGGCCCGCACGAGTGCCGCGTGCCGCCCCGCAAAGGGCTGGCCACAGCCGGGGTGGCTGTCCTTGAGCGGCGCTCCTTTTCCCTTCCGCGACGCGCAGTCCTTTCCTCCCTTCGGCGCGCGCAACGGCGCTTATATTGCTCCCGGCTCCCCCGCCACCCCCGCCCCGCCACGCCCTCCCCTCCCCTCCTTCCGATTGCGCCCTCCGCTTTCTAGCGGTTCGCCGGACGGGAGCGAGAGCGGGCGGGCGGAAGGGGGCAGGGAGGCAGCACCACCAGAGCCCCCAAGCCATCGGAATGCGGCGCCGCCGCTGCCAGCACGCGCCTGGGATAAATAATAATCGAACGGCCCGAATATTCCACGCTCGGGAGCCACGCCAGCGCGGTGTGGTGTGGCGTGGCGTGGCGTGGCGTGGCGCGGCGCAGCGTGGCGCGGTGGCACGCAGTGCGGGGCTCTGCCCAGCCGCTACGCCCGTCACACGACACCATCCCTTGCCCTCCTAGCGCCCGCTCCCGGTGGGTGTCTGCATGGTTGCTGTGATTGACACCGTTCGGAATTTGTACGTAATAAAGAAATTATAAGAACGTGTTTTGGCCAGAGAGGTTTCAATATGTTCTACTAAAATATTTGTGAATTTCGTACTGTTCCTGGTCCTAAAATTCTAGCTATGACCCATGCTAATATGACTCTCTAAAATAAGATTCTAAGTGCTAAGATTCGAAAAGCTAGGTATAACATTTCGCTTTATTTTTGCCTGACGCGGACTTACTACGAAAAGCCCTATAACAATATTGCCTTTCTTTTGGAGAGGCAAACAGAAGTTATTGTCCACAAAAAGTTATTTTTTCTTACAGAATTAAATTGGAATGTTACAGACTCTTTATTTGTACACGTACCAATTTTATTAATATTCACTTAAGTTTCGAGATTTCAGTTCTTTCTATTCTTCCAACAAATTTATTTAATGTGTAATGCTTTGTAAGTTGCTGCTTGCTAGGCCCCGCTTGCACCCACAATGATATAGGCAGGCAGGGCGTCGCAGTTAAAGCAGCAAACGCGTATTACAAATTATTTAGATTTTATGGGTCCTTGGGAGCTAAGTCCCTTCAGAAGACTGCAGGATGGTGGATCAGCACAAGTGAAAATGAAAGACAGAATATGTTTTAGCAAATGTCGAAACAAGAGTCCTTTACTTACACAGAAATGAAGTTACACAGAAATCAAAGCTACATCAAAGTGACGTGGAGACCTCCAAGTAGACGGTAGCTCGGAGAGTCCCCCGGGCGGGGCCCGTGGGCGTATTTTATAGTACTCAGGGCTTTGTGTATCATACGCTTCCACTTGGGTTGCACGTGGCCTCCCTTCCCCAAACATGACGTGGCCATAAGGCGTTGAATCGCCTCTCTGTGCTCGTGCCTCTGCTTCGGTCATATCGTCCGTCACCTTAAGGGCTTACTCCTGACGCTGATGGCTGCCAGCGGGTGGTCTCATGTCTCAAGAACCCACGTGCCTAAGTATTCATATTAATGGATACTTCCCAGTTGAATGCGTTATGATCAAAGCTCCTATAGAATTTTATAAAGTATGATTATAATCATTACAGTTACAATCATTACAGTTGCAATCATTACAGTTGCAATCATTACAGTTGCAATCATTACAGTTGCAATCATTACAGTTGCAATCATTACAGTTGCAATCATTACAGTTGCAATCATTACAGTTGCAATCATTACAGTTGCAATCATTACAGTTGCAATCATTACAGTTGCAATCATTACAGTTGCAATCATTACAGTTGCAATCATTACAGTTGCAATCATTACAGTTGCAATCATTACAGTTGCAATCATTACAGTTGCAATCATTACAGTTGCAATCATTACAGTTGCAACCATTACAGTTGCAACCATTACAGTTGCAACCATTACAGTTGCAACCATTACAGTTGCAACCATTACAGTTGCAACCATTACAGTTGCAACCATTACAGTTGCAACCATTACAGTTGCAACCATTACAGTTGCAACCATTACAGTTGCAACCATTACAGTTGCAACCATTACAGTTGCAACCATTACAGTTGCAACCATTACAGTTGCAACCATTACAGTTGCAACCATTACAGTTGCAACCATTACAGTTGCAACCATTACAGTTGCAACCATTACAGTTGCAACCATTACAGTTGCAACCATTACAGTTGCAACCATTACAGTTGCAACCATTACAGTTGCAACCATTACAGTTGCAACCATTACAGTTGCAACCATTACAGTTGCAACCATTACAGTTGCAACCATTACAGTTGCAACCATTACAGTTGCAACCATTACAGTTGCAACCATTACAGTTGCAACCATTACAGTTGCAACCATTACAGTTGCAACCATTACAGTTGCAACCATTACAGTTGCAACCATTACAGTTGCAACCATTACAGTTGCAACCATTACAGTTGCAACCATTACAGTTGCAACCATTACAGTTGCAACCATTACAGTTGCAACCATTACAGTTGCAACCATTACAGTTGCAACCATTACAGTTGCAACCATTACAGTTGCAACCATTACAGTTGCAACCATTACAGTTGCAACCATTACAGTTGCAACCATTACAGTTGCAACCATTACAGTTGCAACCATTACAGTTGCAACCATTACAGTTGCAACCATTACAGTTGCAACCATTACAGTTGCAACCATTACAGTTGCAACCATTACAGTTGCAACCATTACAGTTGCAACCATTACAGTTGCAACCATTACAGTTGCAACCATTACAGTTGCAACCATTACAGTTGCAACCATTACAGTTGCAACCATTACAGTTGCAACCATTACAGTTGCAACCATTACAGTTGCAACCATTACAGTTGCAACCATTACAGTTGCAACCATTACAGTTGCAACCATTACAGTTGCAACCATTACAGTTGCAACCATTACAGTTGCAACCATTACAGTTGCAACCATTACAGTTGCAACCATTACAGTTGCAACCATTACAGTTGCAACCATTACAGTTGCAACCATTACAGTTGCAACCATTACAGTTGCAACCATTACAGTTGCAACCATTACAGTTGCAACCATTACAGTTGCAACCATTACAGTTGCAACCATTACAGTTGCAACCATTACAGTTGCAACCATTACAGTTGCAACCATTACAGTTGCAACCATTACAGTTGCAACCATTACAGTTGCAACCATTACAGTTGCAACCATTACAGTTGCAACCATTACAGTTGCAACCATTACAGTTGCAACCATTACAGTTGCAACCATTACAGTTGCAACCATTACAGTTGCAACCATTACAGTTGCAACCATTACAGTTGCAACCATTACAGTTGCAACCATTACAGTTGCAACCATTACAGTTGCAACCATTACAGTTGCAACCATTACAGTTGCAACCATTACAGTTGCAACCATTACAGTTGCAACCATTACAGTTGCAACCATTACAGTTGCAACCATTACAGTTGCAACCATTACAGTTGCAACCATTACAGTTGCAACCATTACAGTTGCAACCATTACAGTTGCAACCATTACAGTTGCAACCATTACAGTTGCAACCATTACAGTTGCAACCATTACAGTTGCAACCATTACAGTTGCAACCATTACAGTTGCAACCATTACAGTTGCAACCATTACAGTTGCAACCATTACAGTTGCAACCATTACAGTTGCAACCATTACAGTTGCAACCATTACAGTTGCAACCATTACAGTTGCAACCATTACAGTTGCAACCATTACAGTTGCAACCATTACAAATGAACTTTTTACTATGTTGTAAATTTCTAATTCAAAAAAATTTATTCCGTTAATTTTTAGTGCAAATAAAATAGGATCAGTAAACAAATTGAAAAAAAAACAACATATAAATAGAAAAGTTCGGGAATCTGATGGTAATATTTGTTCTCCAAGTAATTTACGTAAAACCATTTTTGAGAATTATGATGGACGTTTCTGGAGTCCGATGGAAAATTAGACGCGCACTCTTTTTGCAAGTGTCTGCGCCCTGCGTCACGAGTGGGTGTCCTGTGGTGAGACGCACTGTCGGTCATTACGGTCTGTTGTCTTCGCCACAGTCCGCACGCGAACAATGCACTTCCTGTGCAGCGGACGCAGAGTGCGTCTATGGAACCCGATTCCTGAGCGCCATCCAGTACAATGGGCCTCAAACACAAAGGTTTGCAGCGATGGCACTCGCTGTGCGATGGAGCTCGTGCAGGTAGAAGCCCTTTGCCTCTGGTTGAAATTTGTTGCGGGTCGAAATGAGCATTATCGCTTTTCGGGAATGACTGTAACAGTGCGTGTTTCATGTAGAGATGTACAGTTTTGCCGGAATTCAGACAATTACGTTATTTTTTTTTATTTCATCCTAAGAGATTGTCTGTCGAACAGTTTTAAAAAATTATTGCAAAAATTATAGTTTTAAAAGCAGTTTAATAAAATTACATCTCGAAGTCCCTTTCATTTGTAACTTCACAGAGTACAAATAAATTCTGAAACGTACTTGTGTTTCTAGCTCTCCAAATTTGATTCAGTGTACTATGTCGGTCCCTTTCGGCTTCGCCAGACCTTTTGTCACTTTTTGTGCCTCTCCGCTCTGTCGCGCTACGGCCTTTCCAGTTTGCGGTCTTCTTGCACGCATTCCTTCCACACTCCGTGGCCCTGCTCCGCCCGCAGCCTTCTGCGGCTCCCGTCAGCCCTGCAGGTTCCGGCTCCGTCCCCGTCCCCGTCCCCGTCCCCGTCCCCGTATCTCGCCCGCGCCCTCCCTACCGCAGTTTCTTCGTCTGTGCGTTGTGCTGGGACTCTTGTGTGCCCCGCCCCGCCCCTCGCAGGTGCGGAAGAAGGGGAGGCATTGCGCGCAGTTGGCGCGTGCTGCCTGAGGAAAGGAAGAGTTTGCGTTGTGCGTGGGATGTTGGCATCGTATTGTTTACGAGGGGCGGAGGGGAGAGGGAGCAACTGTCGTGATGCAAGGGGATGGGATGGGGGGGGGCGTGGCAGCGGGAGCAGCCTTGTGAGGCTGATCGCAGCGCTCGCGGCAGCGGGCGGCGCTTCGTCCAGGCGCCCGGTGCTCCGTGTCGTGCCAGTGGCGACGCCAGCGGCCCCCAGCAGGCGGTGGCAGTAGGCGACAGTAGGCGGCGCCCAGGTCGACCGGAGCCGCTAGCCGCCAGCCGGAGTCTAATCAAGGCAACTGAGAAGCATTGGGCTTTACGATCTCGTAAACTTTAGGACGAGCGTTAATTGAAAATGAACGTGGCTTTTTAGCGCGACTCTGCAGTTACATCGCAGTCCGTCTGCTTCCAACATTTTCCATAAAGCCCACTGCGGCACCCGCAGTACGCCATTCCTGGAATTCTGGGTCTCGGCGGCCGTAGGTTTAGGGCGAACTCCCATCGCAGACGCTGCTGTTGCTGAGCCCACACACTATGCCGGGGGAGAAAGGTGGTTATCTGCAAGGGTAATAGTCGGGGATATTGTTGCTAAGATCTGCAGTCCCGTATGGAAAAACCTGTTTGGTAAGTACAGTGAGGTAACAAACGAGTGTGTAGAAAATGGAGTGCAGAGCTACCATAACTTCGTTAGAATGTATAATGCATATTTGTAATTGTCTTATGCGGCTCATTCTGCACCACTATTGTAATGAAAACCTATTTGTATGGTTTTCGACAATTGTTTCGCTAAATAAATTTAAAGCGTGGAGCGAATTCAGTTTTGAATCCCTGTAAACATTTTCAAATAGATATTTCAATTGTTTACGCGACACTACCGGTACACAAGTGTTGAGAGACATCGTGTTTTGAAGGGTTGCCATTTTTTCCTTCGCTCCCAGCTGACGGTGGTGCTGTGCAACGTTGTCGTGCGAGCTGACGTTTTGCCGCTGCGTTCTGTTGATGCGGCGAGGGGTGGGTGGACGGAAGAAAGCCGTGACGCGATGGACAAGCGTCGGTTCAATTGACAACGACGCGACAGCGCACAGTCAGCCGCGAACAGAGAGATGTTGGGAGCCCACCCGCACGTCGATTCTCTTTTGGGAGGGCTTTGCTTGAAATGGCCATTCGGAAATGCCTCGGCGTTTTACACTTCCGGAGAGTGGATGGGACGAGGCATGTCAGGAGTATAAAATAAGAGTATGTGCAATGTGCTCATATCTCTCTCTGCAGAGTATAATAAAACAATGGTTTAATTTTTGATTTTAGTATGCCGGACAATGCCCTTCGGCAGCGCAACAAAACAATTTTTGCATTGTGAATTTTCAGTAATTCCTATGTTCAGTTTATTCTGCTCATACAATTCATACATTTAATGAAGCTATTGGAAATTACCAGTTTTTTCTACAAATATTTTTATTGAAAATTCCTGCGAAGTCCTGCAAATTCATTCATTCACAAGCTCTGTAATAAAGTAAAATACCAATCATGTATTAATACCAATCATATTATAGTGAGTATTAAATACGTTACGAGTGTCGTAAACTTTATACGGACGTACTAATACATAGTTTATAATAGTTTTCGGCATTCATAATTCATAATACATACAATATTACGTAGTTTAATATTACATAATTTTTGGCCTAAAAAAAGGGTTTTTGTCACTTAAACTTGTGCATCAATATTAATTGTTTGTAATGGTACAATGCTTTCAAAAGGTACTTGCGTGTATTATATTTTGAGAGTTGACACTTGTTAAATATGATCCTGAGACGTGTTTTAGTTATAAATAATATTGTATGAAAATATGTTCCCACCCTAAATCTATACAGACTAGGGTATAGCGTTTACATATAAAAAAAACGATGATAGGACATAAGATCGAAATTTGAAATGCCCCATTCTCAATTGGCAAAGAATTAGAAACAACGTTATTTCGTGCTAGTACTTATTTCTACTCTGTGCGATCGAAATTTAAGGTAAAAGAATACCCAGTTCACAGCAATACCACACATTTCATATGAAGGTAATTTTGAAAATAGAAGGATATGGTTAGTGACTTTAAAAGCTTTTGAAACATCTAAACATATTCGGGTACTTTGCATGATCCATTGATGAAGCAACATTGTCGTAAATTTATTTTTTATATATTGGTTGTCTGAAAACGCGTAGTTTTCCTTTTTTTAGTTCTGATCGGGTTAATTTAAAGTCTTTTCGGCTCCTGTTAACAAATTTATATCTGTCGCGGTTCAGTCAACACCCCTGAGGTTCTCTGGGTAATGTAATTCTAATAAACAATCAATGACGAATTATTAATTACGTCTCAAATTTGATTCGAAAATGTTGTAAAATGTTGCGTCGAAAACTTGTATTATAATGAAGCATCATGATCAATTATTAAACTAGCTACGTCTAAGATTCTCCAATGATAGGATAAAAATGTTTGGTTTAATGTTTTAAAATTCCCTATTAGAACTCTTTGTCTCTTTTTGGTAAAAAGTTTTGGTAAAATTAATTGACATTATCAGTCGCCAAAAGAAGAAATGCTCATCTTTTTACAGAGGTCAGATACCATAATTCATGACTTTACTCTCGCTTTTCGAGTAAATTCCGATCAAAAAAGGGATGTAACTTCGGACATCCCAATTAAAATGCTCTAAACGTAACAGCTGTTCAAGGTGTGAATTCGCAATAGAATCAATATATGCAATATGTTGCATTGTAAACTTAATTTTATAATGAATGGAAACTGTGATGTCAACTGAAACATTCAAAAGGACATTCACACTTACTACATAGATAGTCTCTGAATCAACGATGAGATATTTCTGATATAAATCTCATAAGCGGCAGCTGGGATTGAATATTTTCTGCCAAACGTAATGGTGGTTTCAAACACGTTTGATGTATCCAGATTACTAGTGTAAATTTTAATATTAAATTTAAGTGGTGTAACATTGTTACGGCTAATGTCAGAATCTCCTAATCTTCTAATTTTCGTGTTGGCCGATTCAAGTTAATAATATCCAAATTGAGTGCATAAACTCCAAAGCCATTCATACTTTGACTTCATACGGGAGAAGTGCACATAAACAATCCCCAGGCAACGGTAAGTGAATTACGTTTGGTTGAAGAGATAAAGCTGATAATGAGATCAACAAGAATCGCACTGTTGGCGGAAGTTTCTAAGGCTAGTGAGATACAGAGTATGTAGTTTAGAGTTCCATTGTAATTTCTAATTACTCGATACCACCTAACCTAACCTCGTTATATAATTTCGTTGAGGCTTCGCTGCACATATAAGAGATGGGGGCAATGGGTCTCTGGCCTTCACAATTTGCGTGAAACAATTTTCAGGCTACGTAACAATTTCTGATACATTTGGGCCAAGAGAGTTTGCGAGAACTAAGAGATGCCTCATACTTGTACAATCGCCTTCGTAGCCAGTGTTCTTTGAATAATGCTAGCGTAACCGGGATGTCTTGAATAGTCGCGTATTTATGCAGCTTCATTCAAACTCTGTAATATTGTGTAATTCGTGTATTAACCATATACACCCGTGTGCCCAAGAGGCGAAGGATGCATTCAGAAACGGTTGCTTGCAGGTGCTTTGCTCGGCCATAGGTGACACATGTTCGGAATACGTCCCGATTTCCCCGCAATGGTTGTGTGTCTCTCTTACTGAAACGTATCTCGAAGACTCTCACAGACGCCCAGGAATATCGTGCTTTCAACTCTTCACAGCTTTAAGACGTTGAGAATACGGTCTTGGCACGGACCCAAATGCTGAAGGAAATCTGTAGGCAGCAGGCTTCGTTCGTGATAGTTTCCGTAGCGGGAGTGCGGCCACAAGATGCTGGTCTTCACCCTGGCGGGAAAGCTGTAAGGGTAAGATAATCACTCCCCGGATGTGTGTGTGTGTGGGGGGGGGTGGTCCTTTCGGCACGTGCGGTTCGGGCGAGTGGTTAGAGGGCCTGGGCTATGGCGCGGCGACTCCTCCCGTGAGTGGGAGGTTATGCTTGCCTTGTTAGGTTAGCCTTGTTCTGTGTGTGTGTGTGTGTTTTTGTGCGTGCTGTAGCGCCTTCTCTTGTGTGCAGGTACGTGCTGTCGCGTGGTGGGGGCGGCTCTGGCTGCGGTGGCGAGGGCGCTGACGGTGACACGGCCGGTCAAGTATGGAAGCCGCAGGTGCCAAGTGCCTGAGCAGCAAGGAGACGCGCCGCTAGGCCTGGGGCGTCTGCCTGACTTCCGCGATGCTTCCTGCCGCGTCGCGCACGCCGCGCGCAGAGCAGATCCGCACATCCCCCCCGTCTAGAATGGCGGATATGTACAGTCATTAATTAATGTTCTCTAATATTAATGTAGTTCGCACCTTCAAATGGTGTTATGCTGAAGAATGCTTACTAACACACGTTTTAGAATGTTACATTATATTTATTATATTATTTGACAAGATTCAAATTTACTTTGTTGATGCGTTTCCTTACCACTTTTCTATTTACTCCATAGTAATTGCATTCTTTTATTGTTACGACAAATACATAGTTTTTTTTAACTTTCTCCTTTATTTTTCCTTTCCCTCTGCTTTTTCTCTCCCTTTTTCCCGTTCCAACTCGCCAGGATCGACTCCTGTTGTACTGAAACTGTGAAATTTATTGATCTAATTAATTTTTGACAAAAACTGGGAGTTTTTGTTAAAAAACTTGACTTTTTTGTCGGTATAACTAAAACAGATCTCCGAACTACTAATTTACATTTACAAAGGATTAGTGGCGTAAGAACGGGTAGAGATATTTTCATTACTTGCCTGATTGGCATAATGTTTTATTTCTTAAGACCTGCAGATTTCTGGACTTTCCAGTCGCATGCTTGCAGAACTTTGCAAGATGTATTCCATCTTCACTGCATGAACTTCATTACGAAGGACAATGGATACATACTGGTTCAGTTACGTGGATACATAAATTTGAGTTCTATTGCAGTGCTTTACTGGAATTTAAAGTTTATCTGGCGATTCCGCATCGAAATTAGATTGCAGTGCTCTGCGCTGCTAGTTTCGTAACTGCCGTTGTTGTTAATCGGAAGCATGAAACATTGAACAGTTACAATGTATCCGCGCAGTTTAATGGCTGCCGATGTTGGAGTGAAATTCATTGAAGTTGCCGGAAGTTCAGATCATAGTTTCTGAAAATGGGCTAATTGTCGTTCTAGGAGCAGGATTTCTGCCGCAATTCCAGTCTCATTTAGTGGTATTTGGAGTTTGGTAAAGGACGTCTCCTCAGAAACTACCTAAGCCATTAATAATGAACACAGCGAAGCAATTGTAGGCATTCATTTATAATGTAATACTCGACAAGAGATTCAATTGAGCTTGTTTAGCGAGTTCTCTTCTAATAGTTTTTCGAATAGAGCATTTATATTAAGATAATTAGAGCGGCGGACACTTGTTCCGTGCGCTTGATATTTTAATTAATTTTGATATTTACTTCCGTGAAACGGTCAGGTCTTTTTAATTTCTGTGAAGGAATATGACATTTTTTAAATAAATGTGTAATCAGGTTGATTAAACATCTTTCACAACATACGAATGACGAAATATAAACTCGTGGAAGCAAATAACACTGTACACTGACGATAGACGACGATGTGTAGTAAGTACTCAGATGTCTCCATTCAAGAGTCTTACGCCATTTATTTTTTGGGGATTATATACATGACGTCTTGAGTATTACTTAAATTTGCTTGCCTCATTCGCTCTTCAATATAATATGAATTACTATGAATCTATTGCTCGTTTTCACGATGCAATGGAAATACGTAAAGAATACTACCAACTTTGACTACTTTTGTATGTTAATCTTTTGCGTCTGACAAAATCAGTAAGCCCATGAAAACGAATACTTTCGTATCTTGCCAAAGCTGGATATAATATTGCGAGACCTGCACTTGGCACTTTTTGGAAATATTGTCAGAATTTTCTTTGAGAGTTTGAAGATGCTAGAAATGCAATTAATACGTTAGTTTTGACAGTAGTCTTGCGTATATAAATGTTTGCTTTTATTCTTATTCGAAAACGGGCAAAACAATCAAATAAGTATCTTGTACAATTATGATTCATTCTAGTTTTACAGGACTATCTTTTACGTAAATCTACATAATTGGAGCCAACGTTACTCTGAGCCATGTGACCGACCGCACGTCTCACGAATGGTACGAAAGATCCGTTAAACGTATCAGATACGGTTCCGAATATAGCAGACCATTAAATTCCTATTTAACTGGGTCAGAGCAGATTTGGAAAAAAACTGTCATTATTTACGAGTATTTAATGTTATTATTTTGCTAGTGATTAAAATATAAAAAACGACTCGGCGGGCCATATGAAATTACTTAACAATTTGTCCTTAACATTTCTTCAATAAAAACATGGAGGATAAAATTAATTATTCAGAATAAATTTGTTGCTCAGACATGTCCATTGACTATCTATATATGGTCAAATTGTGCCACTATTGCATTCCAACGATTTGTGCCCTATATTTCAGGTCTAGAACGAATTACGAATACCTTTGTGTCGCTTACTAACATGTTAAATCTCGAGAAAGATATAATTGACGTGGATGCGTAATGGACTTGTGTGCACTCTCTGTGAATGTTCGAAACTTACGCATACATAAATTGTATTAAATCAACGTAAATAATGGTGTATCTTTGCGTAATGATCGAAGAGAGGTGGCACCTTGAGTAACTGCTGCCTTTTCGTATTTCAACTGTTAACTAATTATCAAATTGTTTACAATCGCGTAAGTACGATTCTTCATTCATTCTTCGACATGAAGCTAAGGGTGGCCGAGATCGCTAAGGCAGTAGTGCCGTCCCCTTCTTGAGATCTTGGTAGGCTAATTAATTAAATACGATTCTTCATATAAAGCATGTAACGATGCTCTGCGGCAAAAATTCAGGAATGTTTTTTTTTATATAGCTGGATGAAAGAAAGTTCATTGCAATATGAGCTCTTTAAGTGCTTGATTAGTGTTAATTCTTGCTAATTTGTTAACTTTGGTCACGTATATCGTCGAAATAAGCACCTCTTTACAGTGAGTACCGAGAGATTGTTGAAACTAAATTGTTTTGGGGATGTTTACATGCGTATGTTATAAAGATTGTTATTTATCTTGTATTGGCATAGGCAAGGAAACTAATATTTCAGTCGATGGAAGTAATGGAGTCTGAATGGATTTAATTAGCTCAGATGGATTTCAGCAGATAGCATTAATGGCGAATCGGTAGAGGAAAAAGGAAAATTTGTGACTCTTGGCGAGGTCACCGCAGTTTCGTATAAGGAATGTGTTATTGCTGGAGATTTCTGCAGCTATTGGGTGAAACTAATTTACGAATAAATTATATTTACGATTCAATGAACTGCTGATTTAATTAAGAAATGTACATTGCATGATGTGTAATTGGACGAGTGGAGTGAGAGATTACGGGACTCACGATCTGGTTTGCTGATGTCGATGGAGAATGTAGGAAGGGATACAGGGAAAGATGGAGTGCAATAGTTTATGGGAGAAAAATCTCGCGGTTCTGCTTTGTGTATATAGTGGGGTAATGTTTACAAGTACCGTCTATGGGGATTTCTAAACATTTCTGAGGTGTACATTCACTCTCGTATTTGCCCCATTCTAAATACCGTTTTTATTCAGAAGGTTTCAGACGCTTCTTAATGGCCAATAAAATCTTGCTTGAGTACCTTTTTTTATTCCCTGCGGGTGATAAAACTGTTTCTAACTACTCTCGTGAGCGCCCCTTGCGAAGGCGTCTGAAACTGTTTAACCTGACGTAACATAACGCGACGATTTTTTTGACATGGAAAACTCTTTCCGCCCGTTTCGGTGGTGTTGGGCCGTACTTTACGTGGCCGTACTTTACGTGGCCAAGTACCGTAAGATTTGAATTCCTTTTTATCAACGCGACGAATGAGAGAAAAATGGCAATGGTTGACCCTACAACGGGTAAATGATGTCTCTATGCGTTTGTTTGGAAGGGCGTGTTTCGTCGGTGACGACAGCGCACGAGTGGAGGCGCATGCGCACATAGCTTTGGCAGAGAATTTGCGTTAACGTAGAGTGGGAACGCGCAGAGTTAAAAAAAGTTTATTTTTGGCATCGTTCAATTCGTGGATCACTCCGAGAACTTGAAGTGAACCAATAAAAAAGTATTATCGCGTGAATAAGAGAATGTATATCAGATTGAAATTCTGAATGCAATTCACGATCACGTTTGGTATCAATCGGAGGAGTACTCGTATTTGTAGTAAACTCCTCCTTAGAGAGTTCGCTTAGAGAGAAATATAAATCGGCTCATCGGTCAGGGCATCAACTGATGTCACTACAATGTCTCTGATTCGGAAGTTCTAGTGTGCCAGGATTTGACATTCAGTCGCTGTCTGGAGGAGCATTGTAGTGACTGGCTGTTCTGAACGGTAGTTTTCAGTGTTATCTCCTCCATTTCTCAGGTAAATACCGGAGAAGTACCCTAACAAACTGGTCACGGTTCGCGCGCGATCGTTTCTTCCTCATCCTTGTCTTATCTTCACTATTCACGTACACACTCGTACACTTACATGGACTGCACTACCACCTATTCCGGGAGACCATTCGGGAGCGTAGAGCTTGTCCTGGCTGGGGACCGTGACCTGCTGGTGGGAGATACTGGTTGGGAAAATCTCGGTAGTCGACGTGTAGGTCGGCGGCGGATCTCACCAGTTGGGATTAGATGTCCCCATCACCCCAGTGACAAAAACCCTGTGCTACCCTTACTGGAATTATGACCGCTGCAGCTGACTCGCCCAAAAATATCAAACATTATCAATCGGGAATACAAAAAGTCCAAAATGCCTGATGCCGAAATTATCCGAGAGCTACTGCAGTTTCGACAAAAAATGAACAAGACGAGCACGAAGCAAATAATAATAGAGGAGACAAGATATAAAAGGGGACAGGGTGAAGATGGACGGTAGCGTGGCAGCTTCGAAAGATGATGCATCCCGACCGTCCATTGATACGTAACACAGTACACAGGCAACAGTGCGCGGACATTGAAGATGGGTGGACCGCGACGCGGCCGCAGAAGAGGTGCGACAGATTTGCCGTAGAATGGGCGTTCGACTGGTCGAGACGTTTGCATGATCAACGTGAACCTCGGAGGTTGCTCCTGTCACGCTGGTTCAGGATGTACAGGTCCTTTCCTCCCTAGCTCGAAACTAAACCGGCATTAATAACATACCCGATTGCCTACATTCGAAATCCTCGCACATGGACTAGTCATCCTATCATAGTATAGTTAAGCGTAAAGCCAACAGCGGAAAGATTTGCTACAAGACTTCGTTCTCGCACCATTCTTAAAGAATACCTTGTCGATTATTTCTACTGCAACCTATAGCGCTCGACAAGACGAACATCCAAACGACTTTCGCTGGACACGTCAATTCGACAATGTGCTAGATTAGCTAATACGGTCCCTTGTTCTTTGTTACACAGATCTAGCATTACAATTGTATTGCAATTACAACTATTACTCCAGTCTATATATTGTTTCCTGTATATCCATTCTTTTCGAAAGAATGATACTTCAATCCCAAATTGTCCTTTTGTGCCCGAATTACTTTTCCTGTAGGGCTCGTTGTCGTCGCGCTCGTGCGTGCGGGGATAAATAGTAGCGTCTGTTCACAACTTATATTGCCGAATTATTTCTAAATTACACTACCATAGCGCTCCAAAGCCCCAAACCTATGAGATTTTTTCTATA
The DNA here is from genome assembly GCA_038098605.1 of Gryllus longicercus. Taxonomy (NCBI): domain Eukaryota; kingdom Metazoa; phylum Arthropoda; class Insecta; order Orthoptera; family Gryllidae; genus Gryllus; species Gryllus longicercus. Next base: position 869,712 of record JAZDUA010000109.1, on the reverse strand, counting down.
AATAGTAGTTAAGCCGTTTATCATACCTGAATTGCGCCTAGACAGTTTCGGTGCAAACCAACCCTGTTTGCTGTACAGTGGCATTTTCCACCGACTTTACTATACTTATATAACTGCCAACAAGTTTTAGGAAGTTCGAACAGTTTAATTCATGCATTCTGGACAGGAACGTGCAGTGCTTTAGCGATCTTAATTTTTTATAATTTTTTTTCTTATGAAGTTTTCACGCAAAATCTAGAACACTGCGTCCACTTAAGTTTTTATATTCAATTTTACTAAAACAAATGTAAGAAAGTAACATAATATTTTGTCGTATGTAAGATTTATGTACTCCAGAAAGATCTTAAGAGAACCATCGTCTCTCTTACGCTATTTCGCTTAAATAAATTATCTCTAAATCGTCTTCTACGATAAATCAAGTTTCTCGAAAATTTTAAGAACAGTAACACAAATTACTGAGATGGTTTAACTTTACTTGTAATGTGTTAACGTTCTTTTTGTTTTTTAAAATTTCGTTTAAAATGTGTTACATTCATCATAATCTTAGACTGCAGATTGGTCAAGTTTTTATGACAGTGGTTAAAATGATACAATCTTCCTTTTGATTTAGCATGTTAACCAACATTCATTTCATTGTATTGATTTTGCGATAGCTAAGTTTTTCAAAAAAAAAACAAAAATTATAAGCCTTTAAAGTGAATAATTCAGGGAGGAGACAAAATTAGGCTCTGGCGGTACATTATTTTTTATTAATTATTAAGATTGAAGTTTTCTATTGTATTGAAACGCTGAAGTGCGTTGGAACGGAATTTATCTTTTGGCGGAGTACGTATATTCATTGTCTCTGTTTGATGTCCTGAGTTTCCGGTTTTCGGAGTTGTAGAAAGCAAAAATTGGAAAAATTGGACATAAAGAAGTGTCTCTTCAGCTCAGAATTGTTATTAAATGGAAGGGAATGAGATGCATAATCAAAGCCCCCAGAATAAGAAACTTGCAGGATTAATATTCTCCTCATAAACTTGAAGTAATCACAGAACAGTCAAAACCCACAGTGTAGCATATTCAAAGGATATACACAACACAAGACAGATTAAAATTTCACACGCTGAGCAGCGTGCCGGCGCCGGCCAATTAACATAAACCGATAACAGACAGCTGCGAACTTCGTTAAGTCAAGGTGTGAATTATAGTATAGTTAGTCTCTAATTGACACTAACTTGTTTACGAAAAGGAAGATTTAAATAACTGATTATACCTACTATTCTGCAGTAATTTACACGGAGTGGCAGTTTACTATATTTAAACACAAATTTATGTATGTATGTATGTATGTACGTACGTGGCGCAACAGCCCGTGAACGGGCTCAGACCTACCGACGACGTCCCTGCCTCGCGGCCATGGGTTAAGGGGGTACGAGTGATTAGCACGTAGACATCCCCACGCCGTATTCGGGTCTTCTCAATCTGAGAAGTGAATTTTCTCATCGTCACACAGCAACATATACTGCAACATTGCAAGGAAAACTCGCCTATAAACTTGACTCGACCGGGAATCGTACCCGGGGCCGCGTAGTGGAAAGCGAGCACGCTGACCCAGAGCTAGCCATGAGGCACACCCAAATGTAATGCGAATAAATATTAATATAATTAGGAAGTTATCCTGGATCCATTATTCAAAGAGAGCCGGTAATAGCTTAGCAAAGAAAACTCACACTATAAACTTGACTCGACCGGGAATCGTACCCGAAGAATTGCGAACTTCACTGATCATGGCAGTTGCCATCAGTGCGTCCCAATGGCAAGTGACGCAAGGAAATATTTCGCAAGAAACGGCAGTAGTGGAAAGTGTCTCTGGAAATACCACGTACGATTAAAGTAGGTAGGGATTAGAAAAATGAATTCGGCCTCGCTAGCAGACTTCCTTAACTACATTCAGAGGTCGCAGGTTAAGCGATTTCGAGTCATCGCAGGTTCCTGGATTGGTGACCGTCTAGGAACCCCGGGATCGAAGGGCGCGGGGACCCTGGCCGAAGAGAGAAAAGGTAATGACGGGCTACGACTGTACGTTATAAAGGAATTCAAGGAGGATTACTCAAAGCGCCCAAGGCCCCAGGTGGGCTCAAGACGCTGTGCGAAGGCGCACCAAATTTTAAAAAAAAAATGGAAGTGCGTTTGTTAATAATTTTGCTTTGGGGTTTCTCCATCTTCCTTTGCAGGGTAAAAATATTTAATATCCTTTGAACGTTAGGGCGAGTATTTTCTCCTGCCGATTTGGTCACCGTCTTCACTAGAGGCAAACTGCAAGAGCGTTCCGGTAGGCGCGATGGTGCGCGCGTGGCGTGCTCCTCTCCCCAGAAGGTAATCTTGAGAGCGTAGGATAACGAGCGGCGCAAGTGCCGGGGATGGTCGGTGGCCGTGGTGGTGGCGGCGGTCCCACCCCCGCCCCCTCCCCGCCTCCGCCCCTCCCCCTCGTGCGCTTGTTTGGCCCCGCGCTCTCGCTCGCGTATCGATTGCCAGCGCCACAGGTGGCACTCGCGCGCTGCCGCCCCGCCACCCGTCCCGCCTGCCTGCATGGCCAGTCTTCACGCCGGTGGCTTGTCTTCAATGTACCAAACTACGCCATTTTATTATTATTATTATTATTATTATTATTATTATTATTATTATTATTATTATTATTATTGGCGTATATGCCATTACTGATCATGCTACACGTTTAACGTGTGTAATTTTTCCAGGATCAGTTTTTCAGCTGTATCCCTCAGTACAAGGTTGTTCCGCCTTGAAGTGTCAATTATGCTATAATAGGACAATGACAAATACGATCATGTGTACGCATGACTCAATCCTGTAGCCTCCTCGGCGCAGACGACGGCTGTAGCTACAGTCTGCGCCACGGGACCGACGTTGTCGTTGTTGTTGTTGGTGGTGGTGGTTCTGTATGAAAAGGCCGAATGTTGTCGGATAGAACGGTGATCATTTTCGTTCTATTCTAGCAGTCCACGGTTGCTCAGCGGAAACATCGACACCTCTGCGGTATCATTGTTCGGGACGTGCGAGTCAAGGGTCCAGAGTCCCGACGGTTGAATCAACCAGTCTGGGTAGTAATTCTCGCGGCCGGCTGCTCTGATCAGTAGTTTGTGGTTTATCCTATCAAGCCCAGACGAATGTCGGAGCAGTACCTTTACAAATGGCCCAAGAATCTCCGTGTTATCTTCCCTTGTTCGTGTCCGTTCCCCTTATATACAAATTTACCTGCACTCCACTACGCAACATCTCAGGAGGCAACTGGAGGGCTTAGAGCTTGTTTCGATTGGTGCGTTGCTCCGTTGGGGTGGAAGGGGAGATACCTGTGCGTACCTACTGGGGCATATTTCAAGAGTTGTCCCTGTGTGGTTCCGTCCTATTATCCTTAGAACCATAGGGAAACAAGTTTGTGGATGTTCTACTTCTACCACAGTCCTGTAACATAAATTGACTCCATTTACTGAATTGTGTGAGAGAAAAGTCTGTGTGAACTTACGCATGTCATGTGTAATGCAGAAGGCAAAATACGGCAGCAGAGCATAGAGATACTTCAGGACGGTAGAAGTACAGCAGGTACAAACCTCATCATGTGTAAATGTGATACGTTCGTAGCGGTGTTTACTGTGTTCTTTTAGAACACTATAGTGTGAGGTGTGTGGGTGGGGCGGCAGGTGCGGACGCGGCGGCGCCCGGGGCGGCGCCGGGTGGGGCAGGTGCGCCTCCGAGGCGCTGTGCGTGTTCGCCCCGGCGGGGGTGGGAGCCGGCGAGAAGAGGAGCGTGGCGGGTGCGGGATAAATCTGCGACGCGGCGTCAGCGGTCGTTGGCTGCGCGCGGCACGGCTCTCTCGGGCCTCGCCCCCGCCCCCGCCCCCGCCCCCGCCTCCGTCGCCCGTGCCCCCGCCGAGGGGTCGGCGCACTGCGCTCGCTGCACTCTCAGCTCCTGCCACGTGCGACGCGGCCCGCCTTCTCGAGCTTCCCGTGCGGCACGGCGAGGGCGACGTCTCATCTGCTCTCTCTCTATTCTTGTTCTTATGATTCTTTTATTTACTCATTCATTATCCACCGTACATGCTGTATCGAGAGTAGCTGAAATAACTGCCTTTTCCAAGTGAGCTGTAAAATATAATTTAAAGAAAAAATGCACTAGGAGGGAAAATACCTGTTACATTGCTTTAAAATGTTTCACGCCGTGCCACCTTTTGTGACCCATTCATGAAACATCGAGATTATTCACAATACCCAATTCTATTAACCCATGTGTCCGAAGAAAGTGTCCTTCATGGCAAAACGAAATTGGATAAAAATCTGATAACCGTTGCAAAGTTTTGATTTTTTTTTACCGGTTGCAAGTAGTACATTCCTTTTGCTCGTATATTCCTGTGCCTCAAGCCAAGAAGTAAAATTGCTTCTTTTAACATATTTTTGTAAAGTGCCAAATCATTGAAGAATACTTGCTCTACTATGTCGGTGTCCCTTCTCCGGTTCCGGTTGAAACACTGGTTCGGTTTCGTCATAGTTTTCTTCACCCTTAATCGATCGCGTTTCCGTGGATATACGCGCGGACACTGACGCGAAAGTCAACGCTCGAAAATATGCTTAAGAAGAGAGTTAACTGCTAACGTTTCTCAGCTCCGTTCGTGGTAGAATGTTTCAATTTTTCTGCGAGGTGTGGGTGTATTGATAATAGTATTACCATTAATACATTGTTTCATTCAAAACTACAAAGGTTTCGTACGTAACAAGTACACCCCAAATATATCAAGAGCGGTTCAATTTTTTTATATGTACTTACCAGATACAAATGCCATGTAGCTAAACACACTCGGTATCATTATCTATGACTACTTCAGTGATTAAATTAATTTTTTAGCTTTTTTACTAGCATTTGCAATATTCTATACAGATTCATTGTTAGTGCTTGCATTGTAAGGAAAAATTAGAATTAACGCAGCCAACTTGTCTTTAACAGAGAAAATCCTAGTGTCTGCCAGTCTTTAGGGAGTGTGTGAAAAAACTGGCATCGGGGGAGGGAAAGTTCTTTAAGGAGATTTGTAATAGAAGAGAGACTGAGAGTACCAACGAAACTGAGAAGTGTCCCATTTCGTTCATTATAAACTCAAGATCTCTGGAAAAAAAAATCTTTGAACGCTTTACTTTTGTGACTGAAATTATGCTCTTTAGCCCTGTGTCGCTTGGTGTGGTTTCCTCTTTCATTATTCAATGCTTAAATATGCCAGTGAAGTGTAATTCAGTGGTTGACACAGCATTGTTTCACTTTGTATTGTATAATCGCGAATGTGACGTACCTAGCAAGAAATGCATCACAAAAAGCGAAGAACTGTAACGTTATTGATATTTATTGCAATGATACCGTTAGTCAACATTACTAGATATATTATATAACTGATAAATTTGAAAGGATGCAAATGTGTAGCATTATGTTACCAATTGCACCATTAATTCTGTTCCTGAATGTGATAAAACACTCAATGCCTGTTCGTAGTACTGCATAGTATGTAGCATTCTGTGAAGCTAACTGGACATGTAAATTATGTTGTGACTTCAGTCTAATGCAATCTTCATATGAATGAAGTAATCTTCTATCGCGAAAGTGTCAGGATTTACTGTGAGAACTCTGACGTGAAGTCAGAGTTCGAGTGAGCTCTAGCGCCTTCGAGGGGAAAAAGAAAATCGGCATTTTCTTTCGCCTGCGATTTAGTAGTTTTCATTATTTTTAATGTGGCTCCGAATAGATTAGCAGCTTTTGCTGGTGCCGGTCACAATTTTTATTTGAACATCTACTTCCGCTACCACTTTTTTTGGTAGAACAGTGAAAGAGTGGAAACATGATTTGACTGCACTTGGACTGCAGACTAGTGGATTCGGGAGAAAAGCGGTAGTTTTGAACGAAGGCATCTCGAAATATGGACCAAGACTTGTAGAAACCCTCTGGACTACGAAAGTGCGTAGGCGCTCAAAATGTAGAGCGGGCGATAAGTCGCCGGAGCTTCTGCACGCGCGACACTCGTCGTGCCGCCCACGACGTGGAGAGTCGCGAGGTTTCGGAGCCTCGTTAGGAAGAGGCGGCGGCGGCGGAGGGCGGCTCGCTCGTGAATGCGCCCGCCTTCGTCTTTGCGAAGCCCCTTCGCGCCCGGCGCCATCATCCGCAACGAAAGCCCCGCGGCGCGGGGGCCGGGAGCGGGTTCATTAACGAAATTAGCGGCTCTCCGCCGTGCGCCAAGTGGCGGCCGACGATGGCCTCTGGACCGCAGGTGTTCTCCGGCTAACGCGCGGCGGCGGGGTGCGCGCGGGTGACGCGAGGCGGGCGTGAGGACGCAGGTCGGCGGAGGGGGGGGGTGACGCCTCTCAGGGCTTATGGGATGCCGACGCATTTTTCAAATTAATTCGCTGTTCCACCTGAGTGCTGATTACGGCAGGAGGCAGCGACTGACTCTAAGCCGTCTTTATTAAAAACAGCCCCAAATGTGTCCCTCAGCGGAGTTTTATCGCTGCTTTTAAGCTCCGGGAAGCCCCGAAAGCCGCGGTGATCTGCAGGCGGAGGCCCACGCCTGCGGGAGATCGATGGACAAAGTGCTCGGCGAGCGTAATAAAGCAAATTACGCGTGGGAGATCATCTTACCGACTCTGACCAAACACGAAAACTGTTCCAAATCGAAGGTAACCAATTCTATGGGATTTAACGCTGATTTAATTGGGAAAGAGTGTTCCAGTTACTGGCGGAGATGCCCTGAAAATTCCCATATTTAGAGCAATTAAACATTCCTAAAATTAGGCAAGAGAATGTGAAATGGGTAAGGTATAATCCTATATCGCAGTCCTTATTATGAAAGGCTGTTAGCAGATATGGTGCATAAAACTGAAACAGTGTGCTGCATATTGATTAACAGCGCCGACAACTGATTATTACAATCCCCGCTTCGCCGGGCACTAGCACCGCGCGCTCGTATCTGTAGGAAGCAGGTGCGGGGATAAGAGGCGTTCCGACCGTAACGACTCGCCCAGGGTCGCAACCCTCCGCCCCTCCCGGCTCCGTGATGAAGCAGCAACTCGCCGCGCATCCGCGCCAGTCGATGAGGCAGCGCGCGCGAATCGCTCCAAATGGCGCGGTTGAAAGAGCGCCGTTCTCGCGGCGGGATGGGTGGGAGGGGGAGGGGGCGGGGCTGCGGCGCGTAATGTGGCGGCGCTTCCGAGGGGCCCGCTTCCGCTGCGGGCTGCGCCGCTTCCGGTCGTCCATCATCGCAGTCTTTCGCGCACCCTTCCCCACCTCGCCCCGCCCCACCAGGCTTGCTGCGTCTCGTGCTCCCCATCCCATCCCATCCCACCCCATCCCACCCCAACGCTCAGCGGCGCCACCCTCACCGCCCCATCCCCCCAGGGCCCCGTCTCCCGCAACCCGCGTGTCCCTCCCCGCAACGCGCGTGTCCCGCCCCGCCCCTTCCCTGCCCTCTTCCGCCCACAGAGGTGGACAGACGTGGCCAGACACGTGGCCAGACGTGTGCCGGCGGCGGCAGCTGGTTGGCGCGGCCGTGGAGCAGCGCGTGAGACTTATCGCGCGCACGGAGGCGCGCTGTCGACGCATTATGCATGCGGCTGTCGCGGCGACGTGATAAGTGCGGTGGCGAGCGAGCGAGCGCGCGCGCGCGCGTGTGTGTGTGTGTGTGTGTGTGTGTGTGTGTGTGTGTGTGGGCATGGGTGTGCGGACGTGGCGATGCGTGTGACCGCCGCGCCCGCCCGCGCTGCGTACTCGCACCTGCTGAGCCCCTGCTCGCTGCGCCTGCGCGCCCCGTGGCTCTGTCCTCCGCTGCGTGGGGCTCCGCTGCTCGTGTGCTGGACGTCCGCTCCGCCTAGCGGGCCTGGCTTCCTGAAACGAATGGTTGCCTCCCTTCTTCACCCTTTCGCACCTTTTCCGTTTCGACTTTTCTATATTGCTCACGCATCCGTTCAGATCAAACTTTTTTGCTATCACTTTTTATCAATGGTGAAGGCTCAATGAAGGCTCTTTTTATCAATGGAAAGGACATCATGCATTTATGTGGATGGGTAAACCAAAGGGTAAAGTATACTTAACGAAATTTGGTACATTTCTACAAAATACAACCGCGGATGCAGATGTTAAGAGTAGAAACGATGAATCTCTTAAATCTGACACCAGAATGTAGGCAGCGTGCTTTTCTCCAAGACTGTGTTGTCGAAGTCAAACTGCACCATCCGTTGACTGGAGTTATCCATAAAAAGATTGAGACGTACAGTCTTCCATTATGCAAAATGATTCTTTCCCGATCGTTTCCGGAGGGCTTCACAGAATATCTTCATGTCGTAACAGCTTCTGGTCATTTCATTCCTTTATTGCGTCTCCGCCTCCTTACCCGCCGTTCCGCCCTCGTGAAGACTCAATGTTCGTGGTGCAGTGTGGCGTGTTGTTGACTTGGAGCGTACCCCTCTCATAGGGACTTCCGCTCCGTCCCTCCACTTGTGCCCATTCCCCTCGATCAATCGATGCCTCCTCCCTCCCCCTCCCCCTCCCCGTCCACCCGGACGGACGTCCGCGCCCTCCCCTCGCATCCTGATCCTCACGCAACCCGATGTCCCCTTCCTCCGGCCCCCTTCGTAGCCTGATAAGCTGCGATTGGGGGTGGGGCGCGCTTGGCCTGCGCCGCGCCGCCTGCCACTGCCACTGCCGCGCGCGTTTACCGCATTATTACATAATATAGGAGGCGCTGCCCTCACGGTGACGGTAATGCCTGACACCTGGGGGTTGGGGGGGGCGATGATGGTGATAAATAATGGCGTCAGGTAGCAGAATATTTGTCTCTCGTTCGTTAGTGCACGACGCTTCCTCGATGTGCTGCGCAAACGCGCGTGTGTTGGTCAATTGTTTGCAGTAGCGGCCTGTGTTTGCCAACTTGTTTGTTTATTAATACGAGCCAACTTTTGATTTTCAGTTTGTCATCAGTTTTTATCCTTCGGTTTTAATTGTCCGTCTGGTACACGCTCAATAAACGCGACTAATGAAATGCAAACACAGTTTTTAGGTGGGTGGCCTCTGGTGCAGAAGTTGATTGAATGGAGGTAGGAATGTTGCAAGCCTACCGCAACCTCTTTCTGAAAATCGAATAACGGGCGACTGAGACGTGCCATCTAGACATGCCAGGCGTGTGAAGGCAGCTCCTAGATCTCTGGACGCCCTGAAGTACATGAACACTTTTACGGTTCGAATTTGTGAATTGATTTTTGAATATTGGTTACATTTCGGTAATTTAACTAATACTTCTTGCTGCCAAAAGAATTAATCACCAAGGCTTTCTTGGAGTTCAGTACAAACGTTTTGTTTAGAAGAGTTGTAACATTTAAATGTCTTGCCATGATTGTTCGTGAACCTATAATATCCTATTGCAGAAACGTAAAGGTACATTGGTTGATTGTAGTAGTAATCAGTTTAACAAAACTCGAGAACCACGTTATCCCACGTACTTGCTTACCTTTAAAGTGTTTTCTGTAAGTCTACACATGGTTTTACCTGTCTACCTGAAAGAGCGAGTTGATTGAAGATAATCGCTCGCGTCAAAATCAGCATTTGGTGTCATTCTTCGTGAATATGGAAAGTGACATCCATCTGAACAATTTGATGTAGCACTCTTACTATGTTGAGTCTGTTCTTGAACTATCTGCGAGTCTTCCAAACCATTAATCTTAAGTGCCCGTAATTTGTAAATGTGGCGACGAATGTAAACGATTGTAAATGTGGCCTAATTTGAACAAAACGTTCGGGATGCGGTCTTTAAAATGCCAAAACTTTCAAATTTCTCTCCTTCTGAAGTGAGAATGTCACAATCTCACTGCTACGAAATTTTTTAATTTGGGTATTTCACCTTGGAAAGTATCGGGAAGTGGATTAAGATTTTAGACTTAACTTTCGTGAACTCATAAGATATTGTTTCTTTATTCAATACCTTTAGATTCTCTAAAGGTTTCTTGCGCGCTTTTACAGACTACAAAGTTCAAAATAACGTAGGTAAGGATGTTTTTGTTTCGTGCTTGCTTCGAAACTTCAGAGCTTCGTAATCATGGATGCGCATTTAGCGATGACGGAAAACTACGCCATGGCGTGTGCTCATTCTGCAGTAGCTATTTACTTCTCTGCTCTGAATTATAAAGCTAAAAAGCATTTTCTTCCTTAGCCGTTATCAAGTCTTCACAAATAATATAATTGGAAGTCTTGCTGATCAAAATATTGCTCTACAAATGCACACGTGCTATCTAGCACTTCTTGTCATGAATAAAGCATTGGGATGTCCGGAAAGGAATTTGTCTCAGTATGACTGAGGGTGTTCGGATTCAGCCTAACGTACAATATTAACCAGTAGTGACGCATATGTCGAGTATTAACAAACGTGTATGTAAGGAAAATGCTTCATTAATCAAAAGATGGAAATTATTAGCTTTCTGATAATTACAAGAAAAAAACTGAAGACACCAAAGGATACTGAAGGCCAAAACGAAGTGCTATGCAAGTGTAGGATAGTTGGTGCCAGTGCTGTTGCATTCTTGAAGAAATGAAGAGAGAAAGAGAGCGGGGAGAGAGGCGGCGCACTCGTGGCGCCGCGCGGGGCCGTGTGCGTGCCGTGTGCGTGACGTGCCGCGTCCGGTGGGGTTTGGGTTTCCGGCGCGGCCAATTTCCCCCGTTGACGCCCCCGCTGGCGCAGCGCGCGGGGCCATGATAAACAGGGCGCGAACGGGGGCTCGCCGACCCCCCCCCAAGTGCACTTTGGCCGCACGGCGGGGGCGGGGGCTGCGGCTGCGCTGGCGGATAGCTGGCGGATTCCCGCGCGGACGCCGCTGTTGTTAAATTTAATGAACGGCCTGGCGCGCGCCGCCGCCTCGGCACTGCCCGTTGAGCTGGCGCCATAGCGGGGGCGGCGGCGGTGGTGGTGATGGCGTGCAGGAGGCCAAGATGACTGGAAGCGCGTGTTGAGATGGTGTGGCGAGATTAGGATCGTAGCGAGTCAGACGAGTTTTATTTGATCTTTCGCCTAAAAACCGTGAAAATTGTGACGTATGCGTGGAAAAATTAGAATACGCTAATAGTTTTTTGATCTCCCCGAATTCCTATTTCACCCGTTTACGAAACATTCACGTAGTAAAATGAATAATATAATTGTGAACGTAGCTTGTTCAATAACATTCAAAAATAAGGAATTTTCGCCCCCGAGATATAGAAAACTTACTTTCAGCGGTAAACGAGCTAAATGTCAGATTTTTATTGTTGCTAACCAAATAGCGAACCACACCTCCGACTCTACTCGTACCACAACTACCAAAAGGAGTGTTCAATCAAATCTACGCACAGTGAAGATACAATAACGTCCAGAAGCCAAACAAGGTCCCATTTGTTCAATGGCTGAGGGAACTGGACGAAAAACATGACAGGTGAGGATCATCGTGTCGCCCTTGACCCAGCAAGTGAAGTATGTTGCTCGTTCCGGGAGCGAGCGACGGCGCTGGGCGCAGCTGGCAACGGGAGCGGTTGTGTGGCGGGAGAGGGGGGGCGCGGCGATGAGCGCGGGGTGTTGCTGGCGCCGGCCGCCTGGCGCTCATGGCCCGTTGCGGTGGAGCGCGCTGCTGTGGGGCGGCGCCTGACGATCGCGGCGCGCCAGAGGAAAGTTGGCGAGGGAGGTGGGCGCCGCTGCGGCTGCCTGTCAGCGCGAGGAAGGCGGCTGGCGCTGCTGCTTGTGGGGGTGTTGCTTCTCTGGAGAGAACGCGTAACTTCTGCTTGTGCTGGCGCTGTTGCTTCCCATTTTGAGTTCGTGTGACTGTTGTGCCTGCTTGGGAAACATGGCTGTCGAAAGTAAATGGGCTCGTTTCGTTATTTTGTAAACCAGCCTGGGGACGAATTATTATTGCGGACATTTTTTTTAAACGTGAGTGGTGTCTCTAGTCTGGTTCTAATGTCATATTGCCTCGAAAGTAAATTGAGATGAGCGAGAAATTGTGAAACTCCACCTCTTCGTGTCTGTTGTTACTATGTAAAATATTTCTTCTTGCTGAACCGCGGATTTCGTCTTTCTATATCCTTGATTTAGCCTGTACTCAGCCCTCTGTCTTAATACTTTATTTTATCATCCTTCTGTCAATCTATTGTCGACTGTAACGCTTAACCCTAGATTCTTTAAGTCTCCTTCGATGCTTACTTCCATTTATTCCTTCTCCTTCATGTTTGCTATCTGACTGTATATGTTATTCTCCATAGAACCCTGAGTATATCGTGTTGTGAGTAAATTAATGAGCGTCAGTGTGTTTCTGCTCTAGAATTTATATAAACATAGAGAACTGGGTTAAGTGGACTAAAGTTAAATCGCTACTCACAGCCTCCCAGAATTTGAGCCTCGTGAACCATTTGAAAACCTGAGAATAATACATGCTAGCAAGAGTTTTATTTATTCCAAATGTTATTTTCTTCACTATTTTATTGAGCAATTGTTTTAAATTTCGTGCATGTTGAAAATCAAACCGGTATAAATTGTACTTAACTGTCCTTCCCGTTGTAGTGGTTAGAATACCCTCATTCCAAGCAAAATTCATCGGTTTCAAATTCAGTACACACAAGTCAACATTTCGGTTCTACATATTGTCGTCCGTGATGTGTCAAAACGACGAGAACTAGATGTCTGGTGTGCCGCCAATCGGTGCCTTCAGAGAAATCTATTATGCAGTTGGTAAAGTATTTTCCTCATGATCTCATTCCCACTGTATTCGACATGGAGAAATACTTAGATTTAGACATAGTCCGTTGACGTTCAATCAGCTGTTACGGTGTCATCCAATCGGGAACTTAAACATCACTGAGGCGGTTAAGGTCCCGATTGGATAACACAGTAACAGCTGGTTTACGTCTAAGGACTCTGTTTAAACAGAAGTTTATGCAAATTTCGTCAAGCGTAGGCACTTGCTCCCACATATAGCGTCCGCATCGAACTGACGGACTTAACCGAACGTGTGCGGTGGCCTTTCAAAAAGCAGGGGTCGAGGGCTGCGCGCTGCCAGAGGTGCGGCGGCAAGACGGCAGGTGGCGCGTCGAGAACGGCGCCGGCGCCTCGCGCTGACGCCCGCCGCCCCCTCCCCCCCTGCCGCTGAGCCGTCGCGGTATGAGCTTCCCCGCCCCTCCCCTCCCCTCCCCTCTCGCTTCCCTCCCCTCCCCCTCTCGCTTCGTCCTGACTCGCTCTGCTCTGCTCTGCTCTGCCCTGCCTTGCCCTTTCCCGCCCTGACCCAGCAGCTCCGCGCGGTACGGCACGACGCGGCACAGCGCGGCACAGCGCGGTACGACGCGACGAGACACGAAGCGATGCGGCTCGGCTCGCCTCGGCTTGGCTCCGCGCGGTGCGACGCGCTCGCGAGATTCCATTAGCAGAATTAGAGGCCGTTGGTCGGCACGGCGCTCGTGGGGATCCATTTCACAATGATGGCGTAATCCCGGACTTTCCACTCTACTTTCTGGAGATCTCGCGCCACCGGAATATGCGGCCCTGTCTCCTCAGACAGCGGCCTGTCCTGCCTGGCGCTGTGCTATCCTATCCTGTTTTGTGTGGCTTCATCATTTTTTTTTCAAAAATGTCGCAGTGTCGCGACCCGCGTTTAGCCTACGGGACCAGTTGTTTAAAAATCCAACTAGAGGTAGACGGTCTCTAAAGGGATTAACTTCCATTAACTTGCTCTAGTTAGAAATTCACTGGTTTCCACGTCATAAACTGTTTTCGTGTTTCTGAATGTTTCACAACAGTGTAAAAAGACGCAAAGGTATCTCATGGAAAACATGTTCGTAAATAATTGAAAATATTTGTTTCTGTGAATGCGACAGTAATGGAGAAGAGATGAATCCGTTGGTTAGTCTTCGCTTGACGCGTTGAAAAGTGTGAATTAATGTAATATGCAGTGTCGTCTCCCTGAAGCGTCATGTGATGTAGGATTCGCCATAGTGATGTAGTAAAATGAAGTCTGAGAGAATGAATATTTGTGAAACTGTACAGGACGATTCATGTGTACATACTTATACGAATCTTTTTTGTTATAAATAAGAACATCAAATAAAATTCATGTCAAATATTCATAGTTCTGAATATGGAGAATTTTTTTGCACAATGCAGAATACACTGAAACACTGAAAAATATTTGAAGAAAACATTTACTTTTCGCCCTTATTTTGGCTTATTTGGTGTTCTTACAGATTAATGGGTAAGCGTGCAGTTTTAACGTATCTCGCGTACAATTAGGGTAACGTGTCGCCTGGACGATCGTGATAAACCATGTTTACAGACGCGACTTTCATGGAGAGGTTCGCCTTGTGCAAGCCATGGGAGCGTGCCATCTGTGGCTAAGCAAAGGTGGAAAATTCGATAGCGCCAACATTTTCGTTGACACGTACTCCTCATACATTGTATGTCACGTGCCGCTAGTAAACTGCGCCCCGTGCGCACAACGCATTTGGTTCGCTAACAGTGCACGGTCTTAACGGACACTTGTATCGTACGCATAGGAGGCCAATTGCATGATCTCCATTTAGCATTGTAGAGCCCAGTGATCTCCTACTGGTGACAGTGGCACGCCTCGTGGTGGCGGTATGCCACGCGCTTCTCACCGCAACTAGCGTCGGAAAAGGAAACTATCAGTAGTAACTCCGCACGTTTCCAGCTTGGTGGAATCGTATGTAAAAAGGAGGATATGTACTGAATAATTGAAGTAAAAATGTAAATAAAACAACAACAAACGTCCTTAAATTTATCTAAATCGTGCGCAACCGTAAAAGCTTTGAAGGCGACTTTGACCACTCGTTACCCTTGTGGCGAGGTAATTTCGTCATTCTACCCGTGACACGGGCTCTGCTGGTGACATAGACTTCGAAATCACTGCCCCGAAATCACGCTTGTCGAGTTTGCCACGCGAAGTGAGTCTGAGTAGAGGCCGTCTTTCCCTTCATCTGAAGAGACGAGACGACGACACCCTCCCCCCGCCGGGTCGTTTCGCACGCGATGCGTCCGTAGAGCCGCGTTGCAACGGAAGGTCGCCGGTGTGGCCGCGCTGTCACTTGCGCCGCTCCTGGTCGGGTGCTCTTGGGCTCGTTGACTAAACGGCGCGCGGCATGGGCCGGGGCGGCGGCGCCCGCGTTCGCCTGCCGTGGTATCTGGAATGCGAGGTCGGCCGTAGCTTGTAAGGGGGGGGGGGCACACGCCGCGTAGCCAGAAGGCTCGGTAGCAATTTCCCCGCCGAAGTTTTTCTTTCCAAGTTGGGCTGGCGCGCTTGGCTGGCGGCAGCGGCGGCGCGCGCGAGCGCCGCTTTTGTCGCATTTGGTAGTCCAAGAGGGGGAAGCAGGTGGGACCGGGCCCTCGCCCCCGGGCCCCCGCGTCTGCTGGGGGGACGACGACGATGACGGCGGCGGTGGCGGGACGGGAAATGGAGGAGCGGGAGACGCCCGTCCGCCGCGGGCACCTCCATCCAGGCTCCGCTCCGCCGTGGGTGCCGCCTCCGCACGCGCTGCCGCTGCCGCTGCTCCTACTCTGCCAGTGCGGGGAGTCGGTTTTCTTTCCGCTTCCTGGCGCCGGGCGCCCTCAGCACGGCGCCTCGGGCGGGGGCGGGGCCGGTGCGCCGGCCGGGCTGGCAGCAGGGTTTTCGTCGCCCCGCAGCCGCAGTCGCAGTCGCTTCAGCTTCTGCTAAAAGTAAAAATACACACGCGCGCCAACATGTTGAACAAAAGTAATGAGATTGAAATACGCGTAGTGGAAAGTCAGAGCTTTGTTTTTCTGGGAGAGACTTTGTAGATGTCGCACCTGTGTCATCGGCGTATATATGACTCATTAAGGTTTAGAATCATTAAGTACAGGAGTGTACATTCGGTACAGGTGTTTTTTACTGAAATAATGTGCCTAAAACTTTTTTACCTTTACTTTGACAGCCTGCTTATAGTTTCGTTTACCAGAATTCAAGAATTAACACCCCCGTGTAATTTAGATAATTAATGCAAAAAATAGCTAACATATACTACTAATTCCCGTAGACGTGGTAAATACAGTTTTCATAAACCAAGGCAGAATGGTTATTCCTACGTTAGCTACTCTTCAAAAAATGCAAAGTTGCACACAGGAAAAATGATTTGGTGATGTATGTTTTTTCTGCGTACCGTGGAATTTCATCCATTTAAGGAAGGCTTTCATATAGACTAATTGAGGGGTCGAGGGTGGCTGGCCTGCAAGGTGGTAGAGTACCCAAACATGCAATTTTCGGAAATCGGAAACGTTGCGAAATTGCAGGCGATAAGTTGCATTGATTTTACTGATTAATGGAGTATGGTAACTTCCATGAAATTAATTCGTGTAGGCGATGGAACTTGCGCGTACGCTGATGAATGGGTGCATAACTGTGAAATAGTTTGCGGCGTTTCATAGGAATAATCCGATAGCGGCAAAGCGACTCGCATTACCGATCGGCGCGCTCGCAGGCGCCCGGAGATGATCGTTCCCCGTTGAAAGGCTCGCGGCCCAGTCGATATCCACCGACTCTTACGATCCTCTCGTGAACAAACATTCGAAAGCCGAACGCAAAGGAGCGAGTCGACCGTGTTTACGCTAAACTGAATGAGAAAACAGAGTTCGTTCGATGATTCTTGGAATAATGATAACTATGTTAATACACAGCTGCAAAACGATTGATGCTGAACCTTCAAATATTTGTCGGTAAGTTGTGTGGAGCTTTGGGTTGTTCTCTTTCAAGCTCAGAGAACACTAGATTTTGCTACCAATCGAGTGAATAATGGGTTTCATGGTCTCCGGAAACCTAGGATATTCCTCTCCGCCAGAGAACAAACACTGAACAGTGTTTGATCTTTTACAGGAAATAAAAATGTGAATTGAATGGGTGGAAACCAGAATAGAATGTCATTTTATAAGTTGAGGGAAAAGTTTTTATAATAGACAATATTTCAGTGCCAATTCAAATTCGTGGTTTTAATAAAAAATTGAAATGCCGTGGTTTTAATGCTGAAATAAAGTAGCATGACTTTTCAGTGACATTGAATTAAATAAACAGTTTTGTCAGAATTTACAAAGTGTCACTAAAACCTTCGTTTTCACCTATTCAATTAAATTCAGTGCACATTGAAAGATCATAGAATAGAAGGCAGTGTAAAAGGGATTAGTGCACAATAATGTAATACTTTTTGTGTTTTATTGTACATTTCTGTTGAACCTATGTTGCAAGATGCTTTTATTACAGACCCGTTCAGAGTAAGTCTGTTGTGTGTGAAGTCCCTCACCCTACGAAAAAGCTTTAAGGCACCGGGGTATTTTATAAGATAATCATAGCTCATTTTTAATTGCTTTACTAATTTGTGTGGCGTGTGCTTATGTAATAGATCTAATGGTCCTCACGGTCGTACTAGGTATTAAATGCTTAGTAAGGAAATACTGAAGAATAATTATAGCAAGTGGTAACGCGCTCATGAATTGCCGCAAATGCTTTGTTTTTTCTTGAAATAAAGTCAGAGATAAATTTGTGACGATTGTTTTGTTTTTTCTGGGATTATCTGCCGAATAGGACCGCGCAAATGGTTTTAGTCGCTGAGCAACCTCCGCCAGAGAGTTTCGGCGCCGTCAAAAGCCGGAGTCTTCTTCATCGGTGACGTCTTGGGGCTGGGGCGGGGGCGGTGGCAGCGCCGGTTAAAACTCAGCCGGGTTCATTAGGCGCCTGTTTGCAGTGCGTTGGGCAGCGCGACGCAATTAGCGGGTGCGCGTGCCCCCGTCGCCCGCGTGCTGCGGAAAGCAAAGCAGCAGCCGCGGCACCGCCGCCGCCGGCGGCAGACGCAGACGACGACGACGAGAACGACGATGGTGGCGGCACGGGATGCCCGAGAGCGCACTGCGTCAGACGCCGCCGCCGCCGTCACCGCCGTCGTCTCTGTGGCACAGTGGCGGACTGCGCGGCGCGGCGCTGCTCCGCTCTCGCGAGGTGCTCGGTGGACGAGTAGGGATTTTCGATTGGTCTAGCGAGTTGCCGTCCTCTTTTGAGGAAAAAATATCTGCGCGAACGCGACATGAAAGGTTTGGACCTCTTGGAATATTGTTACGCGGGTCTCTCCTGACTAAGGACAATTCAGTGTAGTTGATACGAACGAAAGTTTCTAAACCTAGGAATTCTTTCATTGTTTTACACTACGATATTCAAAATACGATCTTTTTCACCTCTCAATGGATGCGTTTTAGTGTAATGATATGCATTAGTTTCGTGAGGTGGCAAGTTGGAGTTTTCATAAAGTCATAAAATCAATTACGCATTCATGCAGCTATTGTGTGTGAGAGCTCAGTGAGCCTTAGAAGCTCAGTTTTAACTTTTAAAAAGTTCCGAATTTTGCGTTGCATTCAACTTCTGGGTGCCGGTGATTTACCATATCTTGCCACACGCTAATTTGCAGAAAATTCGCCAACCATGTCGATTGGAAAAGGCGGGCGGGCAGAGACTATGTCCGCCTGGAGCTACACCGCGGAGCACTGCACGTCCCGCCATCGCCGTCTGCCTGCACCGCCGTTCCCATCGCGGGCGTAGGTTCCGTCGCCGCCGCAGCGTCCGACCGCATGCAGAGCAGCGGCTCTCCCCGCTCCCTCCACAGCCCCTCCGCCCCGTGCTCCCGCTCCAACCTCGCCCTAAAGCTTCGCCTCGCACCCTCCCGTCCACCGCACCAGCCCCGCCCTTCCCCTCCCCTCCCCGCCCCGCCCCTCCCCGCGCTCTGAATCTGCGCGTCGCGCGACGGCCTGTCAAGCAGTTTCGCGTGACGCGACCTGTGCTCCACTGCTAGTTGCCTCGCCCCCCTCTACCGCCCGTTCCCTTGCAATCTCCTCGCCCACATCCCCTCCCACACTTTCCGCGATGCACTCTCCCCCCTCCTCCCCCCCCCGGTCGCCTGCCGACGCATGACGTACCTTCACTAGGAAGGGAATTCGACTCGCATGCAGAACACAGCGCGCTTGCAAACGTACAAAGTGTGTGCGAGTCGAGTAAATACAACTACGTGAAAAAAATGTTGGCATTGCTCCCTCCCAGGAGATATGCTTTTGAATATAGTATCAGGACAGCCAGTTGTATCAGGAGAGATGTTAAATTGAAAATTCCTCACAAATAGGATCTGTGTGAATTTCTGTGCTTATTCATGGAAGTGTTAGGATTACGTTTTGCTTTCCACGCTTGATCTTCATTGCAAAACGCGCATGCCACGTTTATTTTTTGGAATATTAAGAATAGGTGTAAGATATCGATTAAAAGATCATTTATTTTAATATCTCAAAGTTTACAGGATTTCTATTTCTGGACGACTAAGCCTGAACATGTAAATATATACCAAGTTGACGACAGTGATCAATTCTATTTTCATTATTCTTTACTGTGTAACAATAATTTTAAGAGTACCTTCACATTGAATATGTGGCACTGTATAGTGTGAATAGGTGTGCTAGAAGTTAGATCGCAGGGAGGTAGATTGTGTTTCTAAACGTAGCCAGAAATAGAAAGGTAATGACACTGTACCAAAATGTTAGAAACTGCTTAAATTAGAAATGGTAATGTTTTAGTAGTATTGAAATGCGAAATTTGAAATCCATATTTGAGCGGAAGCGCAGCTAAAAATGAAGAGAAGAACAGAAAGGAGATTCGTAAATGACGAAACTTACGAATGAGGCAGAATAAACGACGTTCGCGAATGATCGTGTAAAATTTATTTTAACTTAGTGCAATGCATTTCAGTTGAATTGTTTCCGAGAAATTATTTTCCATTACTTTTATTGACTAGTATAAGTTATTGCTCGGCACAGCTTCTCTGAACTACGGAAAACCATAATCTAATCTAATGGGAACGGGTATAACAGCCCTGCTATCCTTCTGTGAACACTGGATTATTGGAAGGGTACAAATGAACCTATGCGATTTAACAACACATTATGTGCGTTTCGGGAAAATCTCTTAATTCTCTAAAGTCGGGATATGAAACATTACTGTTACTTGGCCTGACGAGTGTGTAAAAAAAAAAATAAATAAAATAAAATAAAATAAATAAAATAAAAACAACAACAACAACAACAACTTACGAAACTAAATGTTCCGAACGTATTTCGCTAATTTTGTTGCAGGATGGAAGCTTCGAAATAAGTGGTATGGTATTTCACATGGTAATGAACGGGAAATATACGAGAAAGAGAATAAATTATAAATCTTATTGTTATTGTTTCTGTTGATGATAATAATAATAGTAATAATAATTAATAATATAATTATTGTAAATACTATTGTTGTTGTTGTTATTATTATTATTATTATTATTATTATTATTGTCCTTTCTCCCTAGATCTGAACTCTTGCTGGGTTTTTCTAAAGCGCCAAAGGCAACAGTGGTTTACATGTAAATTAGGACAAGGACACAGTTTTCTTTTTCTATCGATCAATTTAAACATAGAAATTTATGAATTATATTTGGAGTTCCCGATAATACTGGTTCTGAATGGTACGCAAATGCTTCTCAGTTTTAATTTATTTTACGGTCTCTTGCCATTCTTTGATGACCAATGCTTTGCTGACACCACCCCTGCAAGAACTTCCACTTCGTGAAATTCATATGCCCTTCAAATCAGCAGCCAGTGGTTGGTATTTCCTCTCTTCCTGAGCGTCAGTTGTTACATTCTTCTCATTTATAGGGACCGCATCAAAAGTGTTTTAGATATTTTATCAAACAGACCAATACCTGGCCTATTTTCTGTTATTGTTGGTGATTGCACTATCCCACCGAATTCTAGCTCTATCATTGCTGGTCACTTGTTCTGGTTTGTCCTTATAATAAGGTTGTTCACTCTCTACCTACGTGATCGTCTCTTAGCAACTGCCGGTCTCTTATCAACTCTTAGCAACAGCCTTAGCGACCGGCAGTTGCTAAGAGAGAGAACTTGAGAGAGAGATACGAGAGAGAACTTGACGATGCAGTTCTCTCTCGTATTGTTCGAGCCAATGCGGAGCATCCACAGAAAATATCCTGGCTATAGACTCGTTGGTACATTTACGTAGGCGACAACTGCTATAAATTTGCTGACCCATAATTATTTCTTTATATGCTCTGGTTTTTGTTGGTCTTGGATGGCGAAGAGGAATTTTTCAGCATTGCCAAAGAGAAGCCGAAGAGCTTGTCGAATCGATGTTCACCCAAGTAATAATTTTCTTTGCCGGACATTCACACACGTTTGAAGCAGCAAGTACTGAAATTCTTTGAAAAATTGTGGCAGGTGTAATGTGATAGTCTTTGTATCTTGATCACAGATATCTTTGTGAACGAACGAGATATGGGCAGAACGTACTGCTTGGAACTCTGAGAGTAATGAAATAGATGCCTTGTAAGCGTGAGCTTTTTTCCTGTAAAAACTGTAAGGATGTTTCTGTCAATTTTATTGCACCAAATATGTAGATTGCTATGTGAACAGCTCATGTATTAATAGCAAATATTTTGCTCCATGAATTGGTCCATGTTTTGCAGACTTCATTTACTGTGGATTGCACATTGTCTACTATCTTGTTCCTAATGTCTGAAACAAAAATTCCCTACAACTCAAGCATTCCCTGATATTAGTAGGAGTTCTCAGTGCAGAGATTTCTAATAATCGTCACCAAATATTAGCATATTTTGTTCCCCGTTTCCACAGTTGCCCGGAAACAGTGTGAGGTAGAACTTTTTTTTTTATCCTAAACACCGTACAAACTGCATCGCTGAAACTCTTCAAAAGTTCTAACTCGTTTTGTAAGTGTTCAGTTAGAGATACATTGTTTGACATGATCCATGTAGAGCTGGTGCAAGGTACAAACAGTTTTTTCTTCACTAGCTACCCATATCCTGATTACTCAGCATTCTTCTAAGAGTATCACAACAATACCAAAGAATACTTAGGCTGTCACTTTGAAAGATCCAACGCCGAGTTGCAATGTCTTCCTCACTTAACAGCGGGTTCCTTCTTAATCTGGAAGTGGATTTTCTATTCTGTAATGAGAATCATCAACAAACATGCCAATCTTTGTTCGATCTTATAAAAGTCGAGAACATTTAGAAGCCATGACTAAGGGACCAAAACATACTATCTTGTAAACTATCCAGACAAAGGGAAAATTGCAGTGGAGCTTTCATGCACTGTGTAATTACACTATCAATGACTAATAATTCTTTGCATTTCCAATTTCCTCTAAGTCATTCTGTTCAGGAGTCAAAATGTGCCGATCAACTAAATGAGTACACATTCTTCAAGAAATTATTGAAGTCATAATCTTAACTTGCCTGTTAACGCTATACATCAGTCAATAATTTGACTGGGTTCGATCACCAGCTTCGAGCATCATGCCACTCATTCTACCATGTACACTGAATGCTATACTTGCAATGCATTGCTAGGCAAATTATCGTCAAAACAAATATGTTAGCCGAGGAAGTTTTATTTCAGTGAACGTGATTTGACCCAAACGATAAATAGACGTGAAACAAAGAAATGTTGAAATTTCAATTAAAAGATTACAAAATATTCATACTTATATTTATGACTATTCTAGCCATCTAAGATGTAAGCAAGACAGATGTTTCTTATACGTATATAAATGTTTCGATACTTACAGATTAAATGAATTCCACATAAGGTTGTGTGAAAAATCAGGTATTAGCACGCGGTCGCGGTCTCTAACTGAAGCCTCTTGTTTTTTCTTGACTACAGATAGTCGTACTTATATTTTGTTTATTTTGTTGAGTACGATGTAATTCATATGTGCATACGCTCAGTTTTCGGCATATGTTCTCCTCCCTACTATCAACTGCGCAGCGATGTGCCGTAATGTGTTGATAAGAAATAATGCATAGCGAAGAGTGTAGGTCTCGTTCACGGGCCACAGTTAGATGGATATTCGCCGAACTAGCGCAATTGGGATGGCGCGACAGTGAGGTTGTCCTGGTTGGGAAGCGTTGCCTCGCCCAGCACCCTAGCGCTGACACGCGGTGATAAGTGAGGCGGGCGGCATGAGCGCCGCGAGGCACGCGTCAGCCGGGCGCCCGCTAACAAGCACTTTGCAGTCGTGCGATGCGATGCGATGCGATCCGGTGCGACGCGGTGCTCTCTGCTTGCTCTCTTTCCTCCGCCCCCCGTCCTCCCTTACCCACCCCAGCTCGTCCTACTTTTCCCTGCTGCGCCCCCATCGCACGCCCTTTTCTTGCAGCGTACGCTCGCCTTCGGCCTGCAGGCGCCATTCCCTCCTCCGCCCCTTAGCCTCGGTGCCCGCCGCCCCTCCCTCTTCGCAGTCTTCGAATGGGGGAAAAGGAGCTAATAAACGCCCTTACGCGATAGCGGCCTTCGCGAGACTGCGCTGGGAGGCGGGAGGCAGGGCGCGCGTCGCCGCGGCTCGTAGAGGGCCACCGCCTGCTCGCCGCCCTCGAGGAGCCTCGTTGAGCGACGGCGCGCTCTCCGCCTGAGAGGATGCTGCTCGCAGCGCTGCGACGGGAAGGAAAGGAAACTCCAGAGTGCGGCTTCTGAACGTGTTTTTCATTGTGATAGGATGCGAGCATCTGAAGCAACTGTTCGGGATATTCGCTGCCATTTCAAAGTGAAAAGCAACACGGTGATTGTGGTTCTTGTATTAAGTCTTAAAACGGCTCATTGTAAGGGTCGACATTTCATTGGTTCACTTGAATTTAAATTAAATGGTATTCTTGTAATGAAGTTGCCAGATATCGTTTTTGTGCTTACAGAATAGCTGCTAAAACCTTAATATTAGAGTATTATTTAGGGAGAAATTTTCAACTTGTTTCAGCCGTTGTCGTGATTTTGCGTATCTCCCTCGTGATTACCGTTCGCTCTTTCAGAAATGTCTTGCCAGTGGTCCGTTCCGCACATACCGTTCACGCCTAACGATATCCAGGTCGGGGCGGTGAAGGAGATAGGAATCGATGACCCTTCGGCGCCTCGAGCGATACTCCAACCCGCTAGAAAGGTGCAAAAAAGAGCATCGTATACGTTGCAGATATATTCTGATGTGATCCACCTGCCTCCTAGAAGCACAAACAGTTCGCGATAACTGAAGTGGCCGTGTGCTATCTTGCAACATAAAATTTTCCAGTTCGTAGATCTAAGAACGTATCATTGAGTTACGCTAAGCAGATACTGATCGTGGAAGGCACCGGAAGATAATGCAGAAATTTATTTTGGACAGTCTCATTTTTTCTAAGGATTTTCGGGGCCAACATGCTTACGTTACAATTTTGTTTTGGAATACTTATTTTCGCACATCTCCAAAACACTTGTCGTACAGAATAGCGCAACGATACACCTATCTCTGTAAAGTCAAGAGTTGATAAACTATTTATAGCTCTTGCATATATGCCTGAGTCCGTGGCGCTCAGCGTTTGAGAGAATAAAAATGACTTTTCAGTGCAGAACCTCGTAAAAAAAGTACGATTCAACACGCGCATTTCTTCACTTGCTTATCAATACACTGCATTAAAATATTTTGTGTAGCTTTCTTTGAATTTTATTTATTTATGTCAAAAACTGGTAAAACCGTCTGACGTGCTACGAGGAGAAGTTAATTTGAAGTTACATTTATGTCCAGAAGCAAAACAAAAGGCCCCCCTCAGCATTTGCTCAAGGATCAAGGAAATTGGACGAAAAACTGATAGAGATGGAGAGTCATTGACCCAGAAGCTGAAGTACAATATTTATTACATGTTCTTTAGAATTATACAGTCCAAATGATA
The DNA here is from genome assembly GCA_038098605.1 of Gryllus longicercus. NCBI lineage: Eukaryota > Metazoa > Arthropoda > Insecta > Orthoptera > Gryllidae > Gryllus > Gryllus longicercus. The sequence continues at coordinate 844,875 of JAZDUA010000109.1, read as the reverse complement.
AATGATATATTAAAGTCATTGTTAAAATTTAATATTACTTTCCTTTGAGATACTTTGTATAGTCTCCAATTGTATAGAAACTGTTGTGCTGCAGAAAATATTTTACTTGGAACTTAAACTTTTATATCGAATTTAATCGTTTCACGTAATCTGGCAAACTGTTGTAAAATAATGTACATATATTGCATATGCATTTTTTTGTGGTGAGGTGTTGATACTGTCCCCTGACGAAAATGATTTCTACGTAGTGTTATAGTTATGGACATCGGCGTTTGCTAAAAATATATTCTCGCCCTTGGTCATTTTTGACAGAAAACACTGATTTGTAAATCAAGAGACAAGGTAATGGTAAAATACTTAGATTAATAAAGAGAGGTTTCCAAAAATCACGTGGATGGGATTTGCTTATTATTCGTAGGATTCTTACATTTCGTACAATTTAAATGAACGCCAAATATTCGACAGCTCGACGGCAGACGATGTCGCGAGGTTTCGCCTAGTGAGGGAGTCTCGAAGGCGTGTCTCGCCGTTGCGTGCGACGAAGAACACGGGACTGTAAAATAAGGCGCCGGCGCGAGCGGCTGCGTGGGCGCGAGGTCGCCCGAGAGGGAGCCAGTGGCGTCTGGGTGGATCGGTGTGTTGCCGTAACGGCTTGCTCGCAGCTCGCTGCGAAGGACGTGCGCGTGGATGGCGGGAAGGTACTGGTAGAGCTTCTGCTGGGATGGACAACGGTGATTTATTAGGTGACGTGAAACCGTGAGAATAGAGCTCGTCGATACAGAGGTACGACGTTGACTAGGTGTGCAGTGGAATATGTAACGGCCTGAAGTCCCGGGCGTAATTCTTACAGCCTTACGTTCAATATTTGGTTTCTTCATATTATTGTGTTAGTGTAAGCTTTGCTAGTTTTCAATTAAATGCATTTTTTCTTTTCTGTTTACAAAATCTTGAAAAGGAAATACACTACCGTATTTCGGCCAGAAAATCTTTCAACGCGATGCTCGTATTTTGCTGCCAGGTGACCTGTGGTGCATACCCTTCACCTTCTGCATCTCTGTACCAGGATTTAAATCTCGATCACTTATTTGGAATTGGTGCAAAACGGGTCCTGTAATTTCTGTCGGCGTTATCCCTTTTCGTCTGCCTTAATTTTACAACGTCTCTCCGAGAAAAGTAGCAGCGAAACATCTGGCTCGGATGGTCTCCGTGCAATCAAGCCTTTCGACAAACTAGTTTCCAACGAATCTGATGCAATTTTCTCAATTCCACAAACTTTGTTTAAATTTATCACTACTTGAAGAGCTGCATTTGCTTTTACACTCCAATGGAGCGACCTTTTCCCATCTAGTTGCATTCGAACGTGTAACAAGCATCGTGATAGCCTTCTGACAAACACCAAAGTATTTGCATAATTGGTTAAACGAGAACGTGTCATAATTTTATGGTTTCATCTTCTTTTTAATGAAGTACACTCATATTTCAGTAACTAATTTATTAACTAAATACAGTGAACACCCTAACAGGAGAGTACGTACTACCTTCGTTTTACATTTTCTACAAAACTTCTGTCAACACCCCTCTGGCGTCTAACCCTCCCACAAAAGCGTCTAACCTCTAACGCAATCAAATCTTCATTTTATACTAGGATACAATGTAGCATATATCACGATTAATTTTGCAATATTATTGAGCGTCGAACGTTCGACGAACACATTTTGTGCTAGAATTTAATATTCGAATTTATAATTCTAAAGGAATGCGATCAATACGATTTCATGAATTTCGCAACGTACTTTTATTCAGTGATTTTTAAATTCCATCATCAAGTTTATGGACAAATAATCCAGATTTGTATTGCAAATAAGCAATCTTAAAAAATTGTGTAGTTTTAAAAAATCGATAGTTTGACGAGTCGATCTTGCATTACATAACACCTTTAGTCTCAAATGTTGGAGGTTCGACTAAGTATTTTAAAGCCTTTTGCAAGATACAAAAAAAAAAAATGCAAGGCAGGTCTGCGTTGTCGGAAGTTGAAATTCATACTGGTTTACTTTTTAATGCAAATAATTCACACAATTTATCTACACAATACTTTAACCAGGATCTATGCATTGCTTATATTTTTTGTCATGATCGAACATTACTATCGAACGGTATTATTTTGTTCCTTATTTTCAAATCCTTATGACGGAGTAGGGAAATTTAGAAACGGAAGGAGGTGGAAGTAGTTAATATTGCTTGGTGAAACTATTCGGATAATGAAATGAACATCATAATTTTAAGTATGAATTGAAGAATTACAAAAAGTTCGTGCTAATAAGTTGTGAAGTTTAAAATTGCGTGTGTCATTATTAAGGTATGATAGAGAATTAACATGACAATAGGATAGTATTAAGAAGACTCGATTAAACCAGCAGTCATCATAAGATAGGTGTTATTTCTACTAGTAGAGTATGACGGCAACACGCACGAAGTAATAGTATGAAAATGTCCAACAACAAATCTCCACAAAGAATAAATAAGATAACCAATTAATTCTTGTGAGAAAGCCCCATTTGTATCGATTTTGAAACTAAAGAATCGTTTAGTTACTAAATATGTTAGTTTCAATGTAGTGGTTACAAGTTGTGCTGTATTTGTTCGAAATAATGCATTACGTCTACAATATCCAGGTGCACCTCTTTCGTCATCGATCATAAACTCAAGCGGGAGTCCCGAAGTATTGTGATGGTCGGAAGACCTCGTGCAACTTGACAATCACACTAATCCCAACACTTGCTATTAATTTCATTTAAATTTGTTTCCTGCAAGACTGGGTATTTAAAAAAAAGGTATAATTTATAATCATTTTATAATCATTGGCGACCGTAAACCATTTTCGGTAAAGAATGTGGCATTACGAAATTGCTATAGTGTACCACAAAATTTCTCACGAAGTTCACTAAAAAATAATTTCAATGGGAATGGAGATTAGAACTCTAGGCAGGGGATGTTTTTGGTGAATTTGTTTCTCAAACGTGATCTCTTTCTCCCTATTTCTCAAAGTACTCTGGATGTTATTGACTTTTGCGTCAGTCGAGACGGCATGCGCACATACATGCCTGCTGTTATTTCCGCCTGTGATTTGCGCGCGCATTTTTGTAAAGCAATGCATTTTTGCAATGGCATTTTTTAAAAGCATATAGTCATGAGTAAGAATTTTCTCCAATCGAGAGTGACCTCCGGGGGTTTCTATTTGCCGTTTTGAAATCCGTTGAGGTCGCGCTCGGCGAATCTTCTCGAAGCTGCCGGAGGGCTTGTTTGTCGGGTGGTCGGTGCAGGCGAGCGCATTCCTTTCCGTGGGCCGGCGAACTGCGCTGCCGCGGCGTGCCAGATGACGTCCGCGCCGCCCACGCCTCGGCGGAGAATAGTGCTGGCCTCAAGAACCCGCCCCGCCCCGCCCCGTCCTCTCGATTTCTCTCCTCTCCTCCCCTCCCCGCTTCTCTCCACCTCGCCTCGCCTCGCCTCCTCCCGCCCCACCCCGCTTCTCTCCACCTCGTCTCGCCTCCTCCCGTCCCGCCCCGCCCCGCTTCTCACTGCGAATATTTGTTCCCTCCTGTAATTGTCAACACAGCAACTTCGTTTGGTGGTGACAGCTATGTATGTTTATAAATGCGCCTGAGAAATCAACGTTTAATCTTATTGGGCTAGCCGTTGCGGTTAAAGTGTGCGTGGGAAGGTCAATGCTGCGTCGCTGTAGCGTGGTAGACTGGGAGGCAACCTCAACTGCTCTCGGTAGAGCTGTGTTGTGCGAAATCATCGGTTTAAACTTGCGCACACGTCAAAGCGGCCTTTTCACGCTTCCCTTCATCAGCATTCTCCGTCGGCAGAAAGAGCGTCTCAGTGAGTCAGAAGAGGCAGGCTGATAATCTTGATCATCATTAGTTGCAGCTGCGCTGGCACAATCGGACTTGCAGCGTGGCACTGCATCCCTCTGATATTTGAATGTTGGCAGTGACTCTTTTGAAGCTTGGTGAGTGAACCTTCGAATCACTTTTAACGATTGAAAATGTTGGTACATTTAAAATGTTCAAAAAGCAGTGCCCTTTAGAAAAAAAAAATATTTCAATCCTTTTATTGAGGATTTCATTCTATTTGGTTAAAAAGAAGTAAAGAACTCTGTATGGCGAAGAAAATCAACTACGCACAATTTATTCAATTCCAGAACTACTTCGCAACATTCCAACTATAAATATTTGAAGGATGAATATGTTTAAAATAAAATTAATAATAATAATAATAATAATAATAATAATAATAATAATATTAAAGGCGCGATATTAGCAACATTTGTAGAAACTAGACATTTTCGTTCCCCATTTCTAGGAAACGTATTTCCATCGGCCTACGAACTCCAGACTTGATTACTCTGCATTGCCAACAAAGTAGCAACTCTCCCCCAGCTCTACTTCTACCACTACAAAAGAGCAAAAGAACAAAATTCAACAAAACGTGCGCAAAGTGACACTACACTTATGCCCAGAACAAAACAAGGGGCCATCCCAGGATTTGATCAATGGGTCAGGGAAACTGGACAAAAACCTGATCTAGATGGGGGTCATGGGGGTCCGCAAGCTGAAGTAAATTATTTGTTAAAATGCATGTAAGTATTTTTTTAAATATACAATACAAATGTAAACTGATTCATAATGTATCATTTTTTTTGTTAAAACACTTTTTTTGATAATCAATATAGTCTCAAATTGTATAGAAACAGTTATGGAGCAGAAAAGAATTCACTTTTAACTTCAATTTGTGTACAGACTTTGATTGATGTCATCTGGCAATGCGTTGTAAATTAACGTACATGTATGTGGATTTGTTGTAGTGAGCCGTTTATACTGACACTTGATGAATGAGATTGCTACGACGTGTTGCAATTATAAATATCAGTATTACGTGAAACTGGTTCCCACCGTTAAGTCAGTTTTGACAAAAATTACACATTCGTAAATTAATAGGCACGGCTATGGTAAGATTCTAAGCTCAATGAAGAGAGGCTTGCAGGGATCACGTGGATGGCATTTTTTCCTTGTTCGAATAATTTTCTTTTGCAATCTGGTACTACAGGATGAGCTACCCCAGAATATTATGCCATATCTCAGGCGGGAATGTAAATTTGCAAAATACACGCAACGAGCTGCATGAAGGCTGACAGAATTTGAAAGAATCCTGAATGCCTAACATAATGAACTTAATTTAGTATTTAATTCTGTTATGTGCATTCAATTTGAGGTTTGAATTGAAATACCTAGAAATTTTGTTACTTTAATATCAGCTAATTGCATATTGTTAATTTTAATGGAGCATGCGAATGCAGATTTGAAATATAAAAATGCATTGAAACCTTTTTTCTTTGTTAACTATTAATTTATTACGAAACGAATTTCAAATTTCTGAAATGGTATTATTTGTTTCTTTTATGCAAAGAACATCCATGTCCTCGGCAAACAGAACTGTTATTCCACTTTTAATAGAAGAGGGCATATCATTTACGTGTAACAGAAAGAGAATAGGACCTAAGGTCGAACTTTGCGGGACCACATGCTCAATTAGCAAAGAATTTGAAACCTAAGTAAATAATTTTCTTTCCTGCCAGTACGGTATTTCTACTCTTTGAGATCGACCCTTCAGGTACGAGGTTATTCAGTCTAGGACAATACCACGAATTCTATATGAAGGTAATTTTCAGAGGAGGATGTTATGGTCAATAACGTCAAAAGCTTTCGAAATATATTAAATTCTGTAATGGATGCTTCATTTTGGTCCATTGACGAAGCAACGTCTTCAAGCAGTTTTCTTAGATGTTGATTTTCTAAAACCGTGTTGCGAGGCTGAAAACGCTTGGTTTTTTCCCTGAGAAAAGTTTCCATTCGCGTATAGAAAAGCCTCTGTTATATTTTTGAGAAAACTGTTAAAAGAGGAATTGACCGAAAATTTTGAATTTCGTTTTTGTTTCATTTTTTAAAAAGACTTAATTTTTGCTGTTTTTGAAAATACCTGGAAATATTCCGCTGCATAAAGAAGCATTTAAATTGTAAGTTAACGGATGTATAAAGACAGGTACACATGTTTGTAACAATGAGGAAATTAATTGAAAACAGATTAATATTTCTTTTTAGTTTCCTGATTATTTGAGGGATTTCGTTAGAAGTTTGAAAGTAATCGATATTTTTTGGGAAGCGTATGATGTAGAATTTTGTGGTTTTAGTCCCTTCCAGAGTTCAGCCGCAATTGTAGAAAAGTGTTGGTTGAAAATATTTGCAACTTTTCTGGATTACTTTCTTCTCTTTCTATTATCCTTTAAAACAATACTCTCTACAAAGTACCGAGACGATGGGGTCGTATTTTTTACAATATGCCATATTGTGTTAAGTTTTGTTATTAACGTTCAAAACATTCCTGATTTTTTTCATTATTTTTGCCTGAACTATTACTTTCCTTCAAATTCTTTTGTATTCTCGGAAGTAGACATGGAAACCGGGTGATACGTTATGATGTAGAGAAATAAAATAAAGCGTAGCTTTGTTTTTACACTGTTCTAATTCCTTGTACGATCAAAGTATTATTTTTCCATGAAATGTTTAATTTTATATTTTTATTATTTTTATTTATAATTTTTCTTATCTTAAATCACGCGTTAAAACTAAAGCATGATTATAATAAGTTATTTTTCATTTGTGTCAATAGCAGTATTAACGTCACACAATTCCTTCAGCTTGTAGTCCATAAATAATTTTATGTTAGCTTTAGTGAATGCTCTTATCATGCGTCGCATAAATAATGCCCACACGTGCAAAGGACAGTACTTTGGGTGCAAATTTCTTAGAATTCAACTTTCAGAATCCCCTTGTACATATTTCACATTAGATCGCAAGGGTAAACGCCGTATCTCGCCAGTGGAGACAACAGCGCCACCTCCTGGCTGTAATATTCATTGCACCCGCAGACGAATTACCAAGTATTTGCCGCGCCCAGACTCACTACTAGCTCAATGGAACTGTCAAAGAATACAAAGCATGTTCAGAGCTTGGGGGCAGATGGCTGGCGGTCGACGCTATAAAGCGGTTAAAATTTAAAGGAGCACGTGGTTGGTAAATTTACATATTACGTACGTGGTGAATTTCTTTCTTTACTTAAATTTTACTTATTTGTGTGAATTCATCCAAAAGAATGGACAATGTGAATACACGAAGTTATAAGCGCAAACGGTGTTCAAGTTGCTTACATGGTCGTTCTAATTTCGAACATGAAAATCTGTTTTGTTTTTCGATAATTCAATATTCATGATTTTTTTTATTAAAACACTTCATTAGTGTAATATAGTCTAGTAATAAAAACACTTAAAATTGTAGTAATAAACACTGAATATTTAAATTTTAATTCTAAATTACTAAAATTCAAGATGTATTTTTTATTATTGACGACTCGTAATTCATAATTAACATGCATTTAATATAAAATATGAAACATGTGTTTTACCGGTGTATAGAAAATTTTGAAATACTCTGCATTAGAATATGTATCTGCCGCACAGTAACGCAGGAGAGGTGCTTACCTGGGGCCCCGATGTTCATAATTGCGTATGGTTAACTACCTGAGTTTTCCCACCATACAGTCATGTGCAAGCCTTCATGCCATGGGTCTTCATACTACTATTTAAGTTTGTAACGTTTAATCTTTTTGATCTGAGGCACACAGTATATAGTTCGTCAATGAGAATTAAAATATCTTCGCATTTATATTACTGCAGAAAGTAACCATTTATGAATCTTGAATTCAAATTTACAAATTAAATTACACTCTCAAGATTAATTAATTAATTGAAAACTCCGCTAATATTACATTTTTTGTTTGCACACAAAATTAAATGGATTCGTTACTAAATTAAATGTTCATAGAGATTTTATTTTTTGTCATCACTTCCAGGATTTTCACGCCGAACACTTCCCATTAATTTCCTATTATATACAATCACTTCGTTGGCTTTCGTGAAAATTGTAAAAGAATTTATTCCTCTTCTTTTTTACGCAAACTAGCAAAACTCGCAGGTTGAAACCACATTCAGCCGTGTACTTAATGGTTTTTACGATAACTCTTTACTAAATGTTTATTCTTTTATACCCATATACATAGTAACATTACATTACACGTACTTTATGGAGTTGCGTTTAATGATTTTCTGATCTGAAAACATTCTCGCGCATCCACATTTTAATTCCATGTTTTACCTTGAACTTCCTGGCGCTACCACCTTGAGAGCGCTGCCGTCGTCTGTTTTAAAGAATTGCCAGACCTATTGGGTTCTTCACCGTTTTCCGCATCCAAGAGCAATTTCCTATGGCAATGTCCACTTTGCTCGTGTTCAGTCTTCCGTCTCAGTCGAGTGTTGTCCCTGAACGACCGCTCTCTCTTCTGGCGCCACCCGTCTCCAATCCTCATTCCCCGTTACCCATCCCACCAGAACCCCGCGCCTCTCTCCACTATAAATGGCCCCCGGCGAGCGGTCCCATTGACGGATGGCCCTCAAATGTCAGGGCGGCAGTGACGCGCCGGGACGAGCGGGGAAGAGGATGGCGGGGGCGGGGGGGGGCTAGAAGGGGCGGGTGAGTGGGGCGGGCGAGTATAAATAACGCGGCGCTGGCAGCGGGCGCGGAGGTCGCATGCCACCTTCGCCTCGACCTCCGATGTCGCCGCCGCCGCCGGCGAGGCTGTGCTCGGGTGGCAGACGCGTTGCGATCGCCTCCGCCCCCGCGCCGAGGGCAAACGCGAGCGTGGGCGCAAGGCCAAGGTCACAGCCGGTGCGCGGCGTGCGAGCCTCGACCTCCAGTGCAGAAGGTGGTGGCGCGGGTGCGAGGCTCAGCCCGGGTGCTTTTCTGCCGCGAATCGGTGCCGATAACAAGAGCGGTAGACCCCTGCTAGAATTGCTCGTTTTACTAGTACTTGGTGTATTACGGGTGCTATTCTGTGAATAACCGAGTAACATTAGTTTCGGCAGCTGCTGTCTGCCAACATCACAATCGTGTAACAGTGCGTGTAGTCGTGCAACATGACAATCGTGTGCACGTGTAACAGTTCATCACATTTCTTTTCTCCTTTCAGTTGCAGAATAGTGGTTAGTGGTAACGGAATAATTATAGTTTAACAAAATACATTGTAAACAGATTGGATCCTTGGAACCTTGAGGGTGAAATTAAATATTTCAATAATTTTCAGGAGAATTAATGTTGTACGTAGATTAGATTTATTTCTTTATATTTATACCGAGTGTATTGGAATATAAATTTTCGCACTAAAACCTACTTTTGCACAGTTATTTTGTTCTCTTTGCTGTAATACATTCAACCTCCAGAAACCACATTCGTAATACGCTGAACTGCCGCAGTTGCGCGCTAAGATAGTAGCCATGTTTATTTCCACACCTGGCTGTGAACTTGTCATTGGTGCTTCTTGGGTGACGCCAGGGCTACTTGTTAGTTGGGTGACGTGCGCCAACACAATACTTGGCCGACGTTTGTTGGTTACGTAGCCCTGCAAACAAGCATTGCAGTTTGTGCCGAATGTAATTGTTCCTTTTAATGACGGGATCCGTTCACCACCTTGCAATTGCTCCAGACATGTAGATTACTTTTCAGCATATTTGTAAATTGTTTGCATTTTTACTACGTCAAAAATCACGAATTTGTTTACAGATTTCATCTTTTTGTTAAAAAATTGAGTTGATCATCACTACGATGAACTCGGCAACTACCTGCCCCGCTAAATTGATTTTTTGGTAATACCAGAAGTGCAAAGATTGTACACGTTTTTTACATGATTCAGAGAAATTTCGTCTTGGATAAGAAAGATGACGGGAAAACATTAGTTTTTAGTACAGTTGTAAATTTGAGATTCACGGTTTCTCACTTGAAATATTTTCATTTCACAACAGAAATCTAATCGTATCAACGCGTAGAGTTGTGTATGTAAATCAAATTTGCTGAAAGGTTTTTATTAGTCCACATTCGAAACGAACTGGAAGAGTGTTTATGCTTCTAACATTCAAATATGTGAATTCTGTAAAGATATTTTTATAGCCTGAATTTGTTGGTACAAATGGAACTGGCAGCCACAGTCGCCTTTCCCTGAAAATTGTGTAATTTAACATTGTCAGTAATGTAAACGTTTTCAATTACTACTTTCGTAATGAATTATGTTTGTATTACAAATATAAAATAACTATTTAAGCTCTTCAAAAAATAGACATTTTAATTTTAAATCACCCAGTTAAGTCGTTAAGCGTTTCTAAAAACTTGAAGTAGTTTCGACCCTTCACGATTTCGAGCCATAATAAAGTGTGAATATATTAGTAGAATCTTCCACTGCTCGTTAAGAAAATATTCATTAAAAAAGTATCGACCAGTTGTTGGAATGCAAAAGTGCGACGTGTTTCAATACTCGTAGACTTGGGTACTGAAGTTAGCATTTGATTTGGCATTCTGACGAACAATGTGCAGTGTGTTGTTCGATGCACGGGTTTTCGGAATATCGATGCAGAGGATTAATTTTACGAAGAGGATTACACAGATGCAAATATATGGGTGTTATGTACATTCCAACATTTTTTTGTTAGAGTTGTTAAAGCAATGGACATAATTATACTTAACGTACTAACGGTAAATATTTGATGCAAATGTCATGAAACTGCTTTTTAAAGGCATTGGATTGCCACATAAATGTAAGTGGATTTATGAATGCTCTGATTCTGCTAAAGACATTACTAATGAAATCAAAAACAAGGCGCTTGAAGCGGCAGCATTTCTCCTTGTGAAAATAACATTTTAGAGGGACGTTACGCAACGTATGAAGTAACCATATTTCTACCAGAAATAAAATTGCTCTGTGTACGAATAAACAGTGGGTTGGATTTCCTTGCCCACAATTTCTCTGAAAATACAAAGTTGAACACGTGTGGCATTCCCTAACCAATTAAGCCTCGTAGCTGCATCGTCACCTAAGCATTCTGATGAAATTTGTATGCGCAAGAAATGTCGAAGGATTAAACGTATATTATTTACTGTATAAAAACAAAGTAATCGCCACACTAGTTTTAAGAGTATTGTTCGTGACGCGAAAGAAGCAACTTTCCTTTGTGGAGATGCTCTAAGACTAAAAGTAAAAATTTTCCTGCTCCCTATAATTGCGCTCGGTCAGTGAAAGCACAGTTGCGTGCTACATTTCACCGAATGTTCTACGTTAAAAAAATCATTAAATATTTTTTTCGTGCCGTACTTGTTGCGATGACTTAGTAGTCACACAGATGCCTCGGCAACATCATTAACCGAAAGGACCTGGGGTTCTAGTCCTGACAACGGAGATAATTTCCAGGAGTCAGTAGCTCGATAGTTTTGGTAGAGTCCTTGATCAATACCAGGAGAATCTTGGAGCAGTACCCTGCTTAGCAAAAGCGTCGCGGCATGCGATCTTTCCTTCCTCTTCATTGTTCTCTCCTCTCATTTTTTTTATTGGAAGAGGAAAACTCCGCGAGCCGGAAGTGTATGTCGAGCTGAATTTGAGCTGGTGAACAACACCGGTATCGTCCGGAATGTAACATAACGGGGCGAATGACCTAACTAGCTGGCGTGCCCGGAAGCCATAAATACGCGGTCCCTGCCGGGGAGTAATCGAATCTTGCAAAGATTATGAAAGCGGAAAGCGCGGATGGGCGTGTGGCGCGAGGAAGCGGAATCGCCGCAAGCGGCGCGGCGAATGGGGCGTGGCGAGCGGTGGCGAGCGGTGGCGAGCGGTGGCGAGCCGGTGGCCGAGCAGGGGCAGAAGAAACGCGGCCGAGGGGGAAAGCGTGGTCGGCGACGGCGGCGCGTAGCCGGTTTCGGTCCCGAGTCGATGCTTCCCGAAAGCGCATTACTCGGTTTTCTTTGCTTTCCGATGCCCTTTGAGTTGGCTTCCCAGTCTCTCTCCTCCACTCGACTACAAAAATAACTCGTCTGTTTGGCGGCGTTCGCGTTGGGAAGTATGACGTCGGCATATTTGAATGTCAGTGGGTTGTTTTGTGAAATGCTTTAGCCTCAAAGTGACTCAGTATTAATCCCGCCATTGCTCCCACTCAATTTTGTTACGCACTTACTCCTGTGATACATTTAACATTCATGGAGGTAACGTATGTTATTGTTCGGGTTCGTACACTGTTACGAAATGATTGCTTTATTGTTTCATTAATAGACGATTGCGTAACAGTTTGTTGAAAATGTGTGCCAAATTTTTAATATATGAATCAGCAGTAAAACCTTGCGTCCTCCTACCAAAGTGCTGTCGGGGGCCCATACCAAGAAGCCTTTTTACTGCAACTAAACTTTGGTATTGTGTTAATCTTGCAAAGCAATAAGGACAAGCCCTTAAATAAAATGCATAAAATGTTTGGATGATACTAGCTTGTAAGATGATGTTGGGGCGACTCTACAATCGTCAGAGTAAATTCATTGCGTGATCGTGCGACCCGGCGGGGATATGACATCGCCTCTTCCTGCCTATAACGTGCACTATACTCGCAGATCGAATGTAATTGTCGCGCCGGGAAACGACTGATACTGCCTCACTGGATACTGCAACAATAGAGAAAGAAAGAAAAATCTTGCGCTAATGTGGAATAACAGCGGGTTAAAGAGAGTTGCATATGTTATCCTCTTAAACGTAATTGTTATTAGTTTTGAAAAGGAGCAACAAATTAAGACAAAGTAGGTTTTGAACTGATAGTGACATGAGAATAAACATTTTCTGATAGTTTTTAATTAATAGTATTTCATGTAGCATATTTTTGGTGTACGTTCATAAAATTTATAGATCAAAATTGAAATAAAACTAAATCTTATTGAATTACGGAGTGAATACATTTGGGTTGTTTTGTTTCGTTGTTTTTGTTCTCTTTCGGAAATGTCAAGTAATTATCAGACTGCATTCCAGGGGACCGTTATAGCTTTGAGACAATTGATATTTTGTTTTAAGTGCAGGTAGCGTGAAGCACGCGTCATTGCATGATGTGATTATGTATTTAGTATGCGTTAGCATGTATTGAATTTAATGCAGTCTTTAGAACTTTCTTTTTTACGACTGAAGTAAGAAACAGGGGGGGGATAAAAGTGAAATGAACACAGTTTTGTTGTTGTCCGAGGATAATCAATTTCTCACTTTCTATCAGGAGATTCAGTACGCCATCTTGGAAGTCGTTCTGTCGTCGCTCCTAGCCACGATGCCTCTTTGGCGCCGTGCGGGCTGGCAGACTACCGAAGGTGGCGAGTGCGGTGCCTCCTGGTTGTCTTTTCCTAACACGTCTGCGCATCCGCAGCAGCGCATGCCACATCTTGCTGTGCTTTTATGCGAATACGTGTACGCATTTTTATTATTTTTTTAATTTAAGTCAATCCGTACTTCTTTTGCAACACGTCACAACACACAAGAAAGAATTGCATTTACAAAATCTTGGATGTAAAACACTGGGCATTGCATTCAGCGTAGTTCACAATGAGGTTGTGTGTCGCCATGTGAATATATGAAGACCTTTTGGAACAATAACATTTTATGCCACATTTCTGATGAAGTTAAAATATTGGTGTGTTTTGGTTTAGTTTACGTATTATTGGACATGATGCAGATATTTCGTCTTCTGAATGTTGATAGATTGTAAATAATAAATATTATGGCTTTATTTTACTTCTTTATGGAAATGTTTAAAAATTCACTTAACTTTTTCTCGAAACTTCGAGCTGCGGCATAGCGTATTATTACCCCCGAGGTCTTTATACACATGTGTCGTTGCGGGGGGAGGGGGACTCCCCGCGCCGTGCCGAGGAGGCTGCGCTGCTTGGGGAACGGCGCCTGCCTACTGGCGCCCTCTCCTCCGGCGCGGTGCTGGCTTCTAATCCGCTGAATGGATTACCTAATGCTCTCCGCGTGCCTTGTTTAGGCTTTGCCCCGCAGAGCGAGTGGATCGCGAGGACTTCGTGAATTGCTAGTAGTGCAGTTCAGAACTGAACTCGCAAACTGCGAAAACCGAAATCTCGTTCACGTTCGTTAGGGCCAGTTTACAATTGCTAACTTGTTCTGAAGTATGAGTGATTAGATTCGTTTCTTGTTCGAAAGTTGAATTATTTATAGGTAGCAATAGGTTCGGCTAATCCTGTAACTTACATGATAACGAATTATTGAAGCTTTGAAACACTAGCCTAAGCATTCACATCTTGACCCATTCCCCGTTTGAGCCGGTTAATGTTCAAATTATCCGAAATGGGGTAGATACGTTAGGAAATAGAAACAACTGCCGTCAAGAAAAAACGTCAATTTTTATTATTTGAAAATAATTTTAGTGGATTTGTCTCATGGAATTATTTGTTGTATGTATCCATTTTCTCTATTATATTGTAATGTGTTGAATTATTCGATACGATGAAATACAGCCAAAATATAAATAGCTCAAAGTTCCAATCAGTATAATCGCAAGTTCCTGCTCCTTTATTCATTCGACTTATCACCCATTAAATATATGCAGATATAAATGTTGCGTTGTCTCACAGTTCCTAAATATGTTCCTTATTAAGACTTCTTTCTTCTACATCCGGTGATGGTGATGTACTCGAAACGCAAAGAATTACGAATGTAGTTGTGTGTTGTACGTAATTTATCTTTTTAGAATGATGGAATTGGTTATTTTTTTTTTAATTTCGGTGTTTTATGCTTTTTGCATTCCGTGAGCATATTATGCAATAAGTATATGAAATAATACAATGTTGGAGACGCAAAATTCTTAGAAAAAATATACATTTTCGTAACGTCGAATTCTGTACTTTCAAAGTGTTTATTCTTTGTTTTAAAATCATGGACATCGATGCCACATCCCTATTATTTATTTCACACGGTGTAACAATGTCTCTTTCGTCAAATAAGTTTGATTAAAATAGTTTAATACTTTTTCAACAGGTTTCAAAATTGAGATAAGACTAATTTTCATTAATATTTCCTCTTAATTTGATGTGATAGTTTTAAATTCATGCAGTGTTAGGGAAACGTTAGTGTGCAGGAATTTCGAAAAAACTGTAGTGAGCTAGGTGGTTTGAGTGTGAGAGTGAATAATGTACTCGTGGGAGCAAAATTACATGCACTTTACAAAATTACATGCGCTGTGCATTTAGTTTTAATGAATACTCGATATTCAAACGGAATATCTTATTAACATTTCGAAGTGTGTTTATCCATTATCGTATGCATTCTGCAGTCTTCGACATGCCCAATTGAGATAACGTTCTTTTGCAAAATTCCGATGTGCTAGGAGGCCGTAATGAATTTCAAGACTTGCAACATGTCCTGTTTCTATTTTCTGAACTTTCAACTACATAAAATTGGCCAATTTGTAAAAAAAAAACGCGCAACTAAATTAACCAAATTCTGTCCACTCAATGTGTTACTTCAAAGGCTTTCCGCACACATAGCCTAATTATTCCAATTAAAAATCTTCTGGTCATTTCACACAGTGTTAGGACCTTGAAATTTGCTAGCAAGATAATTGTGAAATAATTTTCTGTATGCTTGGGAAGATTTTTTTGCGTTCCCGTGGTACCACGTAACGGTGAGCGATGCTTAGACGAAAGAAATTTTCACTTCGAGACTTTTTCTTACAATTTCATGAGTCTTGCTTACTTTAACTGAATCGTGTTGCAAAGGTATTGTAGCGAATATTAACTTATCCTACCTAATTATATCAAAACTGCATTGTGATTCAAAGGGCCTGAGAACGTAGAGCTAATACAGTAATCGTATAAAAGGTGGTTCTCATGAAGTAGCAAATATCGCATAATTATTTGCATGCGAGTGAATTTACACCTGCTTGTACAGACATTCCTGCGTGGACTTTTGTTGCAAGGGTTTTACCTGAGAGGATTACTTGCTTGGATAGTGATACCTAATACTATAAAATATTGCCCCTTAATAAATCCCATTGGTAGTTGTAAATCGGGTACGGGGCTGTAGTTATATGTTTTGATTATTTAAATCCTCGTTCATTCCGTTTGCAGACACGCTGTAATGGATTTTTCGAGTCCTTCGATTTTTCATGAAAAATGATACCGTAATCAGGAAAGCTGCTTATGTTTGTTATTTTATGATAAATAGTATTTGGAAATGCAATACGATTAATTCTCTCATTTAATCTTGGCGCATACATTCCGCGTTAACTTACATAAATCCAAGGGATTCGAGCAACATACTAATAACTCATTTCTGTAATTTTTGTTAAGTAGAGGATAAACGGTTTGCGTCAGTCTAGACGTTTAATTCGTGTGTACATTTCTTGCTGTTTTCATTAAACATTGGAGTTCTATGATCACGTTTGTGCAGTGTACCGTTTTGTTATTTTTAGGCCGGGAGGGGGGGGGGCATTTCTGAAATCTTCATTTTGAATGTGTGAAATGAGGCTTAACATGGTTTCCTCGCCACTTCAATTCACATCTAAACCTCATCTTGCCAACAAATAGCACATGCCCAGTTTTACCTGGTGTGATGTGCTCTTGCTCTGCATTTTCCTTTCACTTTCCAAAGACGAAGAGAGTCATGAAATTATGTTGGAGAAGAGACGTAATTACTGAAGTTACAAATAGGAAGATGTTCTCAACTTGCCGACAGAAACACAAGCACGCTTATCATCGCGGGGGAGGGGAGCGAAAGTGTAATCCGGAGCCCTAGGAGAAAAGACCTGACAGGCTCAAGCGTAGACACGCTTCGTGGAAAATAAGAGCACTGACAGAAGAACAGTGAAGATTGCAAATATTCTTAAACGGCGATATCGTGTTGCAATTATTTCCAGTTAATTCACTATTTCTTGAAAGAATAAATACCAACTTATACCAGTTTTCGTGTGATGAAAACTTAAGAATACCTATGCGGGGAAAATTCTTCACACAAGGAATGTAGTGGTATGTGGCGACAAATTGTTATCAGATTTGTGGAGAAGACTTGAACTTACAAGACGCGAAATTTACAGTTCTCTGCACTTCACCCAGCAGCGAAGGAGTGATTTTATTTCACACAACCTCATTTAAACAAATGTATGGACGCCTTAGTTAACCCTGCCGCTCAAGATGAGCGGGCCCAACGATAGCGCTTGCTTTGCGTGGTCGACACGACTTAATCGGTTGTAGACCGCAGCGGGACTCTCGGGTGGCGACGGAGGGATTTGCGGAGAGGGGAAAAGAGCAAACGGCGCTAGCGGTCAGACGCGAAACTCCAGCGAATGAAAGAATTAATCTCCCCGCCCCCCCTCGCCCCCTTCCTCCGGGCTCCCTCCCCCGCCCCCGCAGTCCGGCCCGACGCGTCGCGCCCGGCGGCCCAAACGGAAAGGCGCTTTTTCCGAGGCTGGCCGAGGGCCTTGCGGGGAGGGGCGCTTTCTCAGCGGCCGATGCCTGTCTGCGCGCCCGGCCGCTCAACCGCGCCCGTCGCCTCCAAGCGATTTGCGTAACGCAGCCCATCTGCGTAATACCGCGGGGGGGGGGGATTGAAGATTTTGCAGCCTCGAGATGGATTATTTTACAAGGACGAGGGTGATCAGGTCCACCTCTGAAAACCTGCTGTCTGTATATTTTTTCTAAAGCGACTGCGCGAAAAATCTCACTTCGTACTGGCTATTGAAATGAGGCATTCTTTCTTTTAAATTTCAAATGAATGAGGATGCCTCGAAGAACCTTGAATATTGCACTGAGACAATGAGAATTATACACGGCAGTGAAAGACATTTCATCCAGGTTTGTAGTCTCCCTTCCCGTGACATTTTTGATGTAAATGATTATGGGAGGAATTACACACAAGTATTTTAAAGACTTGAATTACCTAAAAACATGGACAGTCGGACATGGAACATAAATTAAAAGGCACATTGCGTTTCAAATTACTGTAAATCGGTCAGTTTGAAAACTGTGGAAATAGTTTACACATTTTTCTAGGAAAATCGCAATTGAGGATTTGAGTTATTTCCCGACTCCCAAGGTACAAATCCCAAATGTGATAGCCACAGATACATTGGTGGAGTTTTGTCTTTTCATGATATTTTTCTCATTACTTTCTTTCAATTTATTTTTGTATACAAAAGTATAAAATTAATCCTATTTGCTTCTCTTTGTCAACATTAAACTACTTCACCCATCTAAGTGTTTTGTAGACGATCCGAAAAAATTACACCAATCTTTGTCTTAAATCGTGTCTCGCAAAATGATTAAAATCAGCGTGTTTCTTGGCGCAGTGTCCTTACTAGCTGCGAAGCTTGCCGAAGCTTTTCGATAAACTTTCGACCTTCCCGAGCCAGGAGGCGCGAATTCGCAAGAACATCTGCGACTCTCAAACGGCTTCCGAAGAAGTTTTCGTGGGGCGCTACGTCACTTAACTTCAGTGCAGATACCAGGAGCACCGCCGTCGACACAGCTTTGTGTGTGTGTGTGATGTGGGGGAGGGAGAGATGTGGGGGAGGGAGAGATGTGGGGGAGGGAGAGATGTGGGGGAGGGAGAGATGTGGGGGAGGGAGAGATGTGGGGGAGGGAGAGATGTGGGGGAGGGAGAGATGTGGGGGAGGGAGAGATGTGGGGGAGGGAGAGATGTGGGGGAGGGAGAGATGTGGGGGAGGGAGAGATGTGGGGGAGGGAGAGATGTGGGGGAGGGAGAGATGTGGGGGAGGGAGAGATGTGGGGGAGGGAGAGATGTGGGGGAGGGAGAGATGTGGGGGAGGGGGGGAGGGAGAGATGTGGGGGAGGGAGAGATGTGGGGGAGGGAGAGATGTGGGGGAGGGAGAGATGTGGGGGAGGGAGAGATGTGGGGGAGGGAGAGATGTCCAAAAGTACTGCTTTGGGCTGAGCATTTTGAGTTTGATGCTACTTCAAAAACCAGAAATCAAGCTTTCATACAAATGCAAAAGAAAATGCAGTACTTTGGTATATTGTTTAAACTATAATTGGCATACGTATTTGGTGGGTGAAATTGAGAAAATAAGCGTAGAGTACACTTTGTTGTTCTTAGTCGGTATCCGCCAGTGGGGGTCGGTATTAAGGGCCCCTTGGTTTCGGGGGACCGGTGCGGTGCACCGTTTCACCAGCCTAGCTACGCCCCTGACCCTAAGAGTGAATGACGGATAGGAAAGAAGAGGGAATTTGTAATTTATTGTGTATTATCGCTTACGCCAGTTTCTCGTCTCCTTCGCAGGTTCAGATCACAATCGGCTTTTGTTCTTTATTAACCCCCTTCAGAATTTCATCGACCCCAGGGTGTCGACACAGACCCCGTTGTCCTGGTGTAGACGATCAAACAAACGCCAACAATAAGAGTGATCGTAATTCTTTTGAAAATTTACAGTTCCCTCACAAGCAATAGGTAAACGTGAATTATTTTTATTGGCTAATGTTATCGTCCCCTTCTCTTTATCCCATTATCGTAGGGGTCCTCATCCTAAACGTGCACTTAAATTTAACTTACCCCAAGTTGTTGGGGAGTTGCAAGCAGAAAATATTTGTCCAAATATTTGGTAAAGTTAAAACATTTTTTTAAATAGTGATAACGAATGCAAACACAGACATTTACATTAAACCGATATTTGGTTCAAACAACACTCCATATCAGTCGTCGCACATCATACTACCTAAGTGAACGTGTCACATTCTGACAAAATCTAAAACGGCAGTTGACCACCAAGAGATTTATACCAATACTGTAGAAAATGTGATGCTTCTTCGAGATACAACCATATCAAACAAAAATGGAAAGTTTCTAAATTAGTAACGCTTTAAGCTCAAGAGTCATATTGTGGACAAATGTGAAAAATCACAGAATTACCCAGTTGTACTTTCATTTCGACAGTTTTTGACGAAACCTTAAGTATGAGGTAGTTCATAGGTGATCATTTATATAAAACGTTTAACAAAAGTGTTTTATATAAATAACCTATGAACTATCCTTCCAAACATGGAAGAATTTAGATGATGCAATGCTTACAGTAAATGTTATTTATAGATGCTCCTTAAGAAAAGTATTCGTAAACGGTGTGATCGTTTTTGTATTATTTTTTGGTGGCGAGTTTGGCTTGTATAATTCCTGGTCTTTACCTTCTCCCCCCTTATCTTGGCGTTTCTTCCACTCGTTCAGACAGTGCAGGAAATGTTAAGAGAGACAGTACTGAAACACGGAGCGTGATGTACTAGAGGTCGATATAAGATTACGTCCCTGATACTGACGACTCTCCGACAACATTGACACGTTTGCAAGTCGACACCTGGCATGTTATCGCGCAAAACATACCGCATACAGCAGAATAGAAAGTTCTTGGCTCCGTAAGTAAAAAGCCCCGTAAAAGCTGCGAGTGGGTGACTTACTGGTCATGTAGTCGTAGATGACAATATTGTCTGCAAGAACTGTGATAAGATATTTTCCTTTCGTTTCTTACTTGCATATCGTACAAACTTCATTTTGCTCAGACTTCTCGATCATGCATAATAGGCAATAGACATAATATCCAACCGATACATATATGGTCCAATGTATTAGGAATGATATAAGAAATCTTATTCTGCATCGAAACCATTGTATGAGATACTTCTATCATACAGTGCAATCTCCTCTCACTAGTTAAAATAATGGTTTCCAATTACAGATTTAAAAAAATGTTTAAAAAGAAGCCAGCCGATATTTTAGATAAAAATAATTCATTGAACCAGAACCTGTAAAATGCGTGAAATATATTGGATTCATAATTTACCTTCGGTTTTTGGTATCCTAAAGCTAGTCGACGAGGATGACCGTTGAAGCTTGCGATGGCTGTACGTAACAAGGGATCATTAAAATCAACGCGTGTGTCCAACAAGGCTCGAGAAATCGCCAGCACCTCTCGTTTCCTTCAATCGCAGGAGACGCTTGGAGAAAAGACCGGAATCGCACAAGCGGAAATGCTTAGTTTTTCTCGCAGCCTGGGTCAGGCCGCCAGCCATCTATCTCCCACCCGCTCATTGCAGGCGGGGTGGCGCGTCGCTTGCCGCAGGAGAAAACGCGCCGCCTGTTCCGTTAGATAACGCGATTCGATAACCGTTCCGCAGATAGCGCGCTCCATTTATAAAACGCCGTCGCCGCCGCGCCAGCCATCGCCGGGGAGGGCAGGCAGGCAGGTACGCTCCTTACTGGAGCGCGCGTCGGCGCTGGAGTGGGGTAGGCTCGTCGCTAATCCCGTGCCGCCGCCGCCGCCGCCGCCGTTTTCCTAATTAATGACGGCAAGCCCCGCGTCACCTTCGCCGCCGGCAGTCGTTAGTCGGTCTTGCTTTACCGCCCGCATCGATTCGCGGAGGCCCATTGAAACGCTGCCACTGAATCTGATGTTCTCCCGGTTAACAAGATCGTGATATTGACCTTTGACGCAGAAATTTCTCGGCGATCTCGCGCATCTCGAGACACAGGGTACATCTACCAGACGGTGGCGTTGGCGTTGGCGTTGGCATAGATTTGTCGCCCCGTGCAGCACGTGCCTTCATATTGGCAGAGATTGGTGGAATCCCGCTAGTGCACTGTAGAGTTTGAAGTTCAGTGGGTTTGACACGCTGAAAGTTTTACATTATTTGATGTTGCAGATGTTTCGTAACGCTTCAAAATTTGCACAATGGATAAATGGTGGCAAGATTTTCTTGAAAATAAGATTCCCTTCGCACACAACAAGAGAAAATTCAGTTCCTTGACTTTTGGAATGTACACTCCGAAGAAATAAACTTTCTTTGAATTGTGTAAAATGTTAAATACATAGCACATGCGATATATGCTAAACAGATTAAGCATACACGTCTTTACCAGTTATTTACTAGGATTTCGTGGGAGTGGAAAATTTTCTCCTGACTCAATTAGGCAGTTTTCACTTTTATATATTCATCATCAACATTGATTACGTGAGTTGAATGTGAATTTACTTAACGTGAAACTAATAAAGTTTCTCGATTGCGAATTGTAAAAGTTTCTAAAGTTGCTGAAATGTGAAGTATGTAATATGAATTATGAAGATAATTTACAGTGGAAAGAATTAAGAAAAATAATGCAAAGGAACCGGCGACAACAGGAATAGGTTTCATTGCAATAGAATACAAAATATACTCGCATCATAAATGCTTTTAAAGAAAAAGTAAACGAAAGTTGTGTTGTAAATCTTAAGACAAGAAATATGAATTTATCTAAAAGCGTAGCGTGGAGACGACAATAATAATTTTAAAATTACAGGATTCAAAGTGTTTGTAAAGATATGAAGGGGTTCAATGGCGAATAAATAGACATTTCTAGAATACTGTTGAATCATGTTATTTGTATGGTTGTACTGTTTTTTCTTGCCAATTTTATTTGATATTATTTTCGTATTGATTTACGTAGTAATATAACGGCTTTTAGTTTCCATTGTATATTTCATTGTAATTATGGTTTTGATTTGAAATTCCACCCTGTCATATTCTCACTTTGAATATTGCTAGCAGAATTTCAGAAAGATTTTCTCTTGTGAGTTATGGAATTACATATTTAAGTTCTCCATTCTTCCGCAAGTGGAGCTGGTCGTAAATTATATCATAGAATGGCTTTCATTGTTTCACTCCTTCAGAGTTTTTAGGGTCGCCTCGTGCAGAATAACCATGAAGAGAACCGCAACTAACGCTTCCTGCCTGTTTTCTTGTGTCGTTATTCAAAGGTCGGTAACTCGACTCAAGAGTGTGTTTGAATTTTGAGATACATGACAACTCGGGGATTCGTTGCGTTGAACTGCGAACTGCTTAGACCAAACTGATGTCACTGATGATATGGTGATATATATATATATATATATATATATATATATATATATATATATATATATACATAAAACCAAAATGTTACTTCGAGTTCCGTGCCTTATCACAGTTTTCTCGATCGTGGTAGCGCGAGTTCCTTAACCTCTCTCGGCATCAGAGTATCTTCTTTCTATTTGGAATGCATCAGCAAATAAATGTCTAAGGATAAAAACTTATTTTTAATTGCTTGAAAATAAAAACGAACTACAACATCGAAGACACAGAATTTTTTGAGGTAGTATTGATTTTTAGTTTTTTTCTTTCTTTAGTTTCAAAAAATATATACGAGCGCTTCAGTGCACATGTATGCTGGAAGTCATTAACCACAAACAAGTGCCAAAGACTCGAATTTGGAAGGATAAGCGCTTCTAACATTCTCGTTCATTGGACATTTCGATCAATAAAAGAAATGAGTTCAATTAGAAGTTCAGAGAAGCAGTGATGTCTTTTGATAGTCATAGAGCGTATATATTGTGTTCAATTGGATCGACTAGCATAAATGTTCTGGAATACTCCCCACGTTTTATCTGGCGACTGTCATTGTGCAATGGCTAGCGGTTCATTTCGCAGAAATCACCAATCATCTTCGATGGACCGTAGCTGCCTTTCCATCTGCGCGCAAATAGCGCGGGTAACGTTATCCATGGGCAGTGTTTGCCGTCGTCAGGCCATGTCAGATATACCCGAATTGCACGCCGGAGAGGCTACGAGCGAGCGCGGCGTGGGAGGGGTTGGGGGGGGGGAGGGGAAAGGGCGCGGCTGCGGGGCCCCGCGCGGGCGGGCGGGCGGGCGGGCAGGCAGAGGCTGGCCCTTCGGCCCCCAGTGCAGCGCTACGAGGCATTCGAAGCGCAAACCTCACTGCCTCGCGTCTGCAGCGCCATGGACTGATATTTGTCTTGTAGCCTGCGTCGGCGGGGCTTGTTTTCCATTATTCAAATATTTGTGCTGGACACCGCTCGCCTTCCTTGTGACCAATTTCATCCGCCTGTTTTGAAGCGGCGGGGGCGGTCGAAAAGAGGAATGCGTGAGGAGGCTTTCCGCCACCGCTCCGCCCCATCCCGCCCCACCCCGCCCCACCTCGTCCCACCTCGTCCCACCCCGTCCCACCCCGTCCCACCCCGCCCCACCCCGCCCCACCCCGCCCCGCCCCACCCCACCCCGCCCCACCCCGCCCCACCCGGCCCCGCCCCGCCCCAATCGCCCCCACGGCGTGGCTTTGGCCCCGCCCCGCCCCAAGCGGCTGATCGCGGAGCGCGCGCGGAATGTCATGGAGCTTACCCTTTGACGCCGGCGCCCTCGCCCCAGTATCGTTGAACTGGACTTTAAGGTGCCTAAGTTATTACAGGGTCGGCGATACGGGTCGATCCCCGGGTTGCGTAAACCTGTTTGCGAAAGTTGCATAAATCAAGAGCGCGCCGTGCGCCCGTGTCGTCCTGGCGGCGGCGCCCTGTCCGCTGCCCACGCGCGAATCCCTGCGGCGCGGTGGGCGGGGAACCGGCAGCCGCAGCGGGGCACGGTCCAGAAGGACCGCGTGTAACAATGAATGTCATTTGGAGTGGCAGGTTTCGTTCAACTGCACTTCGTTATCCGACGTTTATTTTTGAAACCGGTGTAGGCGAAATTTCGCAGACGGAGAAATCGTTAGAGGATTCTTCGTTCGGCGAGTACTTGGAAAAGAGACATTAAATTTATGTAGGTGCTTTTCGTTTATGGCTTTGCTACTTGATGGTTTATTATTTAAGGAATCTAGGAATTTTATGCATTTGTTCAAGAGAAGTAAAAAGATTTATAACGGAAATACCTATTCTTGTGAGCAATTCCTTCAGCAAAAATATAGTTGACATTCTTTCTTCGTACAATAATTAACATTTACCAACAAGGGGATTTAGGACAATTGTTTCAACAGTAATCGCGCCTGAGAGGCGTGCGGTGCTACTGCGATAAAGCGAGCAGTTTCCGAAGAAGCAGCTCCGCCAACTCGGAGCTGAGCCGCGTCCCGCCGTCTCTCTTCCTCCTATTGACGAGCGGCTGCCGAAGGCGCCTGGCGGTGTGCGGTTCCCCGGCCGTCAGCCCCTTAAACACACGTTAGGAGGCTCGCAGCGGCGGTCGCGGATGTAATAAGGGGAAATGTCACGGGTGCCCCCGCCCTCTTCACCCCCTCCCGCCCGCCGGCGGCGCGGCGCCGCCATCCGGGCCGACGGTCGATGTGCCGCAGCGCTCCTCGCGGCGCGCGCGCCAACTTGTGCCTCCTCGTGGGACTGGCATGCCGACTCAGTTACTCTGAAATTGTGAGCTATTTTTACCGGAATGAAGCTTTTTGTAATACGGAACGGAACTGTCTCAATTACCTCGCGAGCTCAGTCGGAAGGGAAGGGACCGCCAGGTGATGTGGCGCGATGGAGGGGGAGCTTTGCGCGGTGCAGAAGAGAGGAACGGGAAACGGACGGCACCAAAACATACTTTCGATTTTTTGGCAATTAAATATTTCACTTCTTTTTTTGTGTAATTCGTTGATGATATTAACCGTACAGGTAAGTCCCGTTTATCCTACCTGGGCTTATCCAACGTTCCATATTGTCCGATGTTCCACTGCAGCAAAAAAAACGAAACTCGTCAATCGGCAGCAATCATTCAAAGTTGCAAGAATGATCGTATGTTTTGTAACAATTGTAATCTGCACATGCAAAATAATTTTTTCAGTTCGTTGTGAAACATGAATTTAAGTTCGTAACAGGTAAATTATAATTGCGGACCAGTCGGTAATCAAATACTTCAGAACTGTTTACATCTTTCGAACTGAACATTTTCAGAACTGTTTACAGACTTTCGCAGGCACAGTGTTGTTTTTTTTTCTTAAGAGTATACTAATTTAAACCTGATTTATTAAAATGTCAGCCGGTCAGGGTTAAATTTTTTCTTACCTTCTTCAAGAGCAGGGATTTTACTTTCACTTAAACTATATTTGAGAGTGCTTAACCGTGGTGGATTGAACTAACATACTACTTTAATAAGCTTTTTCTTAACACCTCGCTATTAACCGACATATTTGCTTATCGCAAGTGCTACCGAGCCGGTTTTTCTTTTTTCTTTTTCCCTAATAATAATCTGGACTGTACCAATGTTATCGTAACTACTTAGCTTTGAATTATTCCTATTCTTAATGTATCAGGACTTTGTGACCTCCAGTGACATTCTTCAGTGATCCTTATGTTGCCTTTCCTAGGATTGTTTATTTTGTATTGTCAGGGCATCACGGTCTCTTCCGATTTTTACTGAATGAAATTGCTGATCGGTCTTAATTTTGAATGTTTCTTTGGTTTCCTTTTACGTTAATTGGTTACGTAGTGATTTGAGAGATAACTTCCTTACGATTCTTTTGTACTGTTCTGTTTTCTTCAGTCTGAGTACACAAGTATACCGATTTGACCGGCGACGCCCCCTTCGTCCTTCCTTTTTGAGCGCATCCTGCGTCGGTGGCGTGTGGCACACTGTCCTCACCTGGCGCCGTCGTGGGGCCCCGCTGAACCGCTCCCCGCCCCTTCGTGCGAGGCCTTTTTGCCGGCAGTTCGCGCGCTCGATTTCCACCTGTATGGATTAGTGACGGGCGCCCCTGCCGTTGTGGGCGCGGGGAACCGCGGCCGCCGCCACCGCCGCGTCCACCGCTTTCATAATTAGCCCGGCGGGGGAGGGGCGGGGACGGGAGCGGGAGCAGGAACGGGGGCGGAACGGGCCAAGCTCGGCGTCCCGCGGAAGCGTTAATGATGTTACGGATGTTTCACGACACGTTGATCCCCGGCGTTTGTGATGCGTTTAGTGGCGGTTGCGATTGAAATGGAGGGCGGAACAACGCCGTAATCGCTGCCCGGCGGTCGTGCGATCTCCCCCGCCCCCTCGGGTGCAACGAGGCTAACTCGCTTCCACAGGCCCTTTTTTTCGCGCAGCCCTTTCGAATCTGTTGCCAACGAACTTGAATTTTCATGGCTAAAGTGGAACGATCACAAATGATCCATTTGTGTATAGTTTTGGTTATTTTCTTCTTTCTTTTTCAAACTTTCTATATTGTCTTTATCTTCGAAGTATGTTTTCTTGTTAATAGTTCTCTACGTCAATTATTGAAATTAAACGTTACATACATCCCATTCTGTGTTCAGATTTGAAGGTTTGTATTTTATCGTTGACGTTGGGAACTGGAATAATAGTTCTTGGAGGTTACCGTAACATGCTTCTAACAATTTGTTCGTTGTTCCAATAAATACTAATTGAGGTATTTTTTCTTTCAAATTTCCAGTTCTGGCCAAAAATAAGTTTGTATGTTACCACGAGGGACGTTCATTTTGTTACCCATTCGCCATTTCTTTTTAACGCAATTTGGCACCTGCTTTAGCCCGCGTAAGCGTGGGTGTGAGAGAGGCAAATGGAAAGAAGAGTGCGGGAGACGGGTAAAGGCAGCGGGAAAGCGTGGCGAAGGGGGAGGCGGGACGGCTGCAGCGGTCAGCGGGAATTCTCTGGACGGATTACTCCAGCGCTGCGACCCTGCCCGCTGAGAGCGCCCCCCGCCCCCGCCAACCGCCCCCACCCCCACCTTCACCTCCACCCCCGGCCCCGGCCCCGGCCCTGGCGTTCGTTTCCCCGGCCCTCCCGCCAGTTGAGCTACCGGGGCGCACGTCGCGGCTTTATTTCGTAAAACTTTATTTCTATTTTATTTATGCCCTGGCGTAGCGCCGCGAGTTGAGCGAATCTGATGTCGCGTAAGCTTTGCCACAAATTTGTTCGCCTTCCCTCTGTGGTGTGGAATATTTTATTCTGCTTTATACACGCGAGCATGCGCCTAAGCTACTTACTTTGTCCTGCGGTGTTTAGCTTTTGCGAGCTTCGAGACCTTGCGATTCGAGCTTTGAGCCCCGCGCGCGCGGGGAGTGGAGCCCGGTGCGAGAGCGCTGCACGCGGCGTCGCCGTACGCAGGCGATCGTGGCCGGTGGCAAGCAGTCCTGGCAAGTTTAGCGTATTCACAAAATTCACAAGTGCCATGTAAAGGGAACTGACAGGGGGGGGGGCGAATTTCGTGATATTTATAATACCTACATGTATTACGGTTTTATTTAAAGGAAACTTTTTGACTTTTCTGCTCTGAATGTGATCATAATTTTTAATGACGCCACATGAAATTTATTTTTCAGTTTCCATTTTTATTATTTTTGTTTGAAGTGCCTCGGGGGATAATAAGCGGAATTACTTGCAGTATTACTGGCATTCAGACTTCATTGTGAGAAAATTTAATAATGACTACTGCAATAATAATTAGCCGAAGTGGTGTTTGAGTGGATCCTCTCCAAACAATATTTTGGGGCTGAGAAAGGCTCGCAGAAGGGAAAAAGCCATTCCTTGCCCGAGCGTAGCGGGCTGGTGGGTATCCGCTTTTGTCTGAATCGCGGGCCACGTCCGCTAGGCGAGGGGGTCATCGCGTTCGACCTCGCCGCGCTGCCCACCCCGTTGCTATGTACAAACAGATGTATTCATATGGCGAAATCGCACTCTGTGTATTTGCCTAAAAGCTTTCGATCTCTGCCGATGATCCATTCGATGATTTCTGTTTCGTTCGGATGTGTTTTGTGCTGTTTCGCGTGCGAGCAATCCTCTTCAAGTGCGGTGTGGGAGGGGATGTCCGCGCTTGCTGGGGCACCACGCTGCTTGAAATTACAATCGGTGGCTCTAGGACTATTTGAGGGTAGAACTTTGTGAAAGATTCCATTTGAAAAACGTGATCTAAGGAAGAGTTTGTTGAAACGAGTCTGAACTATCGGAAAGTTCTGTTCATATTGTGCACCTTTAATGTAATACTAGATATACGAGTTTTTGCGGTTGCTAAAATCCATTATGCATATTCTATATTGAAAAAGAGAGATTAAAAAGAAATGTGATGCAATTGCTGCCAAATGGTTTAATATTAAACTAATTCAGTAATCCCTTTGAATGCTTACTCGAACATGTTATTTGGGATACTACATCGTTCATTCGTTCTCTCACATGATGTTCAATCTAATTTCTGAAACTGTTAATGTGAATGAAAGCCGAACAAATTTTCTTCTCCGAAGAAAACAAATTGCTTATGAGAAGAAGAAAATATTTCATTTATAGCTATTTTAATGATTTATTTAATATTAAATGTGATTTATTGAGATACATGAATTACAAAGGTTGTGCTAAACAAAGGTTGAATCGGAATGGCTAGACTTCACATACGGCGCTGGTTGATGGGTATGAGATATACTAAGGGTTGAGGCTTGCAATTCCACTTTGCCTGCTGTATATTACAAATATCTTCTGTCCTCACTTTAAATTCGAGGAGCTTCCATTACGTTAACAATTTAATAATTGCCCAAGAAACTTTTACATTCTGAAAATATTTTTGTCTAGATTTTTACAATTTACAAATTAAAACTGCTAATCTTCTTGTGCCGTAGCTCATAATCATTAGTTATATGGATTAATTTTAATATTTTACATCTTTCTCTTGTATTGAGATGCTTCGGTTTGTAGAGAGCTGGAAAATATGGAATGACCACCTCTAATAAGCGTCACCTTCAGTAAGGAATTTCGTGAAATAGATTTCATAGAGCACATGTTAATACTTCTTTTAAGCGTTCTCCTGATCCCGTGGTCAGTGGACAAATACTTTTGGAATCAGCAATTTTGAACGCGTACTTGACATACAACTGTTTTTAGCGTTTTGAACCGTAACACGACGTGGGAAAGGTGGAGAAAATGTCGATAAAGTATTCTTCTGCGTCGAGATGGGCAGGTTGCTTTTTTAGAACATGATGTTTTATTTCTGGTAACAAACAAAAATATTCATAAATATTCCGAATATATTTTAGGGTCTCAAACGCAGTTTTGACTCTTAATGTTTCTCTAGAATTGGGATTTGTACGATTGTTGCTAGAGTAAAAAATTAACGATGCGTAGTCAAGGCTGTCATAAGTCGGAGAGAAGAATAGCGATTCAGGGCAGGAAAAGCAAGAAGTTTGGCGAGAAAACTTGCCAACTTTTCAATTACGGAAAGAAACC
Source organism: Gryllus longicercus (assembly GCA_038098605.1). Taxonomy (NCBI): domain Eukaryota; kingdom Metazoa; phylum Arthropoda; class Insecta; order Orthoptera; family Gryllidae; genus Gryllus; species Gryllus longicercus. The sequence continues at coordinate 814,912 of JAZDUA010000109.1, read as the reverse complement.
AATTAATATGATTTACTATAAAAAATGAATCAATGAAGGGAATGAGATCATAATGATCTTAGAGAAATGAGAAGGAAACGAAAATGAGAGTTCGGGAAAAGGAATAATTGTTTACAAATGGTTTAAGTGTGTACATGCAAAAAAGAACGTATTTAGTGGTTTAAATGCGATTATAAGGAGTTGAGAGGAAGGATATAATAAACGTCAATGGAATCATCTGAAGCTCTGCCAGTGTTAAGTTTGATTCATATCCTTACGTCTGAGGTGAATGTACTAATTGTGGACAATGATCCTATAGTACATAATTGCGAGATAAAATGCTCTAAAAGTCAAAAGGGAATTTGTACCGTCCATAATATGACAAATGATGCGGGCATAATGAAAATAAAGAAAATAAATAGAACTTCGAAAATGGAAGAGCCAAACTTGGAGAGAGAAAAATAAGAGGAATGAGAACTGAGGTAGTCCACTCTCAAAATACTAAGAAGACGGAAAAGGGTGTAATGATAGTTTCTTTGGAAAAGGGATGTTGGAATCTTTCTAGAAATAGTACTAGTCTGACATTACTAGTAAAGGACCCAGGATAAGGATATGTTGATCCTGTCTTCGAATAACCTTCTACCAGTTACGTTAAAGAAGATCGAAGAAATATAAAAATAATTAAACTGATACTGTGGCAGTAAAGATGATTGGTAATAACTATAGAAGACTTACAAACTGATATGAAGAAGGCATCTAGAAGAGAAGGCTACAACAGTAGAACTCGACTAATAATTCCGAGAGTCATTTAAATAATGCAGAAAATAAACAGAGCGCCACTTTTTTAAGCAGTTCGAGGAAGACAAGGCATAGGCAAAAAGCAAATAACAATATTCTCCAAAATAATCCTTGCCAGGTATAATTTTCAAAACAGTATATTTTAGATAAAACAAGAATGAAGAAAAAAGGCTCTATGTTCGGCAATGGACTCAAGAAAATCGCAAGTGAGTTTATTGGGCAAGAATAAATTATTAAAGTCCAGAAAGGCGATCATACTTTGGCTAGTGAAAGGGAAACTTAAATGTGAAAAAATGTATTACTGTTGGAAACGATTCAATCAGCGTGGGGGACTTTGCTGCATTTTCACAGACGCAGTGGTGTAGTACAAAGTTTTTTGCCAAATTAAAAAAGCTTATTCTGATCATAAGCTCTTGCCGTATCTGTTAGACCTCTCAATCGCATGAGAAAAATATTTGCATTAAACGATGGCCAAAGAAAAATAATTATTTCGCAAGTATTCTTGAAGGTAACTAAGGCACTTGGTAGTTTTGCAGGGAACCAAATACGTTTTATGTACCCATTCTCTATTGGCATGTGCAACTGCACAGGTTGTGATTATGAAGTTAAAAGTTGTGGTTATAAGTAAATTTCATTTTACTGAACCGACGTTGCAGCAGTTTTCTGATATAATTTAACAAGTACTTGTATTCTTCGTTTTGTGCAGCGTTATAATGGTGTTATATGTATCACAATCCTTTCTTAAATCATTTTCTGTAATGTGTGTTAATCTTGTGTTGTGTCGACTATTTGGTCATAAAATGTCTACCGGTCGTTCCCTTCCTCATCTTTTTCCAGCGCACAATACACCTGCATATTGGAAAATCAGTAGAAGAAAACGGAATAATATTAGTTTTATTTTCATCTTTTAGTAGATGTGAATGATGAAAGAAAGGAAAAAGGATATAAGGCGTCGTAAATAAAGATGAAAAAGACACAATTCGAGCAATAAAAAAGTCCTTCAAGTGTCTACCATTGGCACATTTACCTTACTTCCGTCATAACGCACGTTTGAACTTGCGCTGAGGAATCTTTTAAATTGAAATTGAATACGACGAGCAATTTTGTCAGAGAGGTATCGAGTCACACTTCGGCGCGTCCGTTGCCAGTCCATGGCAGTCGCTCACTCGTTTATCTCCCTTCCCCCTCGATCACCCTGCCACCACGCTCTACTCGCGCAATATCCGCTCGATGTGCGCCGGCAGTGGTGGTGATGAAAATTACGTTTCGTGGTTTTTACCGACAGCCGTGTTTTAAAAATATACTCTGTAAAACGTTCAGGTTTACGTGGTGTGGTAGAATCCGGGATAATCGTGCAATCTGTCTGCGGATGTTACAATTATAATTGCGATCGGTAGCGGACATTTGTTTCATATTTGGAGGGTTAACTTTTACATCATTTTAGTTTGACTTCTCAGAATCAAAAATATGTTATACGGAAATGACGTGTACATAAGAACGAGAATCTAGTTACCAGCAATGAGTAAGAAAATGGGTAGTATGTGTTCTAATTCCGTTAATTAAATAATTATTGCTAAAGGCGATTTCGACCTCGAAGGCATATGTTAATAAGAAATATCAGGAAGGAAATTTGTAATTTTTCAGTATCCTAATATTCTTGGGGGTTAGAAATGATGTGACAACGCTTGGGTGGGGACGGAAACTTGTATGAATTTTAATGTTAATGTCGTGCGTGGTAGTTCGCTGTGAGCACAAAAGAAACACGGCTATTACTTCTCGCGCAAACTTCTGCGGCTTCACGCCATGTTTCAGGGCTAATGCACGAAGTAGGGAGACCTGAGCTGTGCCGACTCTTCTGAAAATAGAATTCCTTCCTCCTGAAGGGGCGCGCGCTGCAGCCGGTCAAGGACGGAATTAAGGGGGAAATCTGCAAGGGGAGCTTCTGTTCCTCCACGCATTTCTTGCGTCTCCGTCTTTCTTCAACTTTGCGTCTAGACTTCGTTTCCTTCGGCCCCCGTTGCCGCAACCGCAAGCGCCGCTGTCGTCATTGCAGCCGCAGGCGAATTTTCTACAGCGGTATAATGCAATTGTCCGCTCGTCGAACAGCTCCTCCTCCGCCCTGACAAACGCTACCCCACTGTTCCCCACCCACTCATCCCCGTCTCATCCCATCCCACGCGTGCGCACCGCACGACGCAGCCCGCACGTGGTGGGCGGGGGGGGGGGGCTAACTATCACGGACGAGTTATTTCACGGAAGAATTCGCATTCCGAAACGTTAATTGTGCTCTTTGAAATGGCGGACGTAACAGCTTTCTTTCGGGTCGCGAGGTACATCAAAGAGCCTGGTTTCCGTATTCCGCCGTCGCAGCCGCGAGGGGCTGGGCCGGTGCTGGGGATGGGATGGGAGGGGAGGAGGTGGGTCGGGGGTGGGGTAGGCGGTGCGGCGCTGGCGAGTGGGCTCGCGCAGACGCGTGTAGCTACTGCGCCTCCGAGCGCGGAGGTGGAAAGAGCAAGGAACTATGATGATTATGATAATAATGATGCTGTTTCGCGATTTCTGCCGCGTGATTTGAAAGGGTCTCGGAATGAATGTTAGAAAGGAAAGTTTCAAATAAATGTTAGAAGATCAGAATAAATGCTACAAATATGTTACTTCGGCGTGTAAGGGATTCGAAGATCACTTTTTGCCAGTAAACGTGTAGGGAAAACTCTCGTGACATTGTACTCCGAGTGGAGATAACTAGTCTTCCACTGGTTTTTAATGAAATCGTTCTGTATCACGTAGTGTCATTGCTCAACAGCACAGAACGAAGTATTGCCTGCAAATTGGGAGAAAATGGTACATGCGCAACTTCATTGTTTACCTTATGTTCATGGGCGAAAATTATCTTCCACTTCTTAAATGGTTTGGAAGTTTGTAGCATTTACTGAGACATCATGCGTATCTAGTTGTTGGACAGTACCTACGACGTTCGACCAAGAATGATTGAAATGAATATAATTATCTTGCCTGACATAAGCAAATAAGTGAATATAACGAAATTGGGTAATATAAAGGTTTCGGCACCGAATTACATTATCACACAAACATAAATTTCAATTGTTATATATAGAATGTGTACTAACAAGGTCTTAAATGGAATGTAGACTGGCCTATTAGCTGTTTGACAATCGAAAACTGCCACGGATATATATTCCTACTGAACTAACAAACGTATTAGTATCTTCTTAAGAAATGCATTTGTAGTATTTGTTCAAGAGGGTGTTTGGTTAATTAATTTACATTTGAGAAAATCCACGTTCTTGGGTTGTTTTAAAGTCCATGGTATTGTACAACACTTTAAAGAATAACCCTGTGTATGCAACATTTGACGTCATTTGTACTTAAATGACCAAGATAGATAATTCGCTCATATTACATCAAAAAGGCTCCATGTCAAATGTTCCTCGCCTGTCACCAAACGTTAGGCAACCCTTGTTGCATCGACGTTTTAAGGCGTGTATGCGAACAGGCGTTCGGTGCAGCGCGAAGAAAAGCCAACGTTTTCCTGTTATCTTTCTTGCGGTAAACACAAGCACATTCATCGCGTAATTGGATGTGGTTGCGGTAGCTGTGGAATAATTACTCGTTAACATTATGAAAGAAACTTCGTGAAATGAAATATTTCCAGTACGTGATGCGTAGGTAAGGATTGTTCGTAGCTATGAGTCAACTCGTAACCCAGCGATTGAACTCATCTCACCACCACACCTTGGGTGTTTACATCATCCCTAAATGACGTTTCGAAACTAAATTTAAGGCTTGTTCTTCGTGGGGTTGCTCTCGAGTTGTGCACCGGCCATTGCATCTTGTTAATAGAAATGTGTTGCATCAGTAATATCCGTAATGTTTATTGACCCCTAATTGGACGTTTACAGGGAATGAATGATTGCTTAATGATGGTGCGAGTTGTTTTTCTGTAGATGACGTGCTTCTTCTGCGAGACCAGAACGACCTCGGGCAGTGGCAGATCGCCCGCGCGACGGCTGCAGTTCCAATGTGCGCGGGTCGCGTGAGGCTTTCCCATGGCGGGGACAGATTAGGAGTCGATGCCGGTCACGAAATTCGTACCTTTCCTATAGTCATGACATGCTTCGAGGTTTGATAGGCGGTTATTTTTATCAAATCTATTTGGTAAATTACGGCTCGCCAACTCGTTGCGAGGAGAATCATTGGCCGATTCCTGGTACACTGACTAAACCTTGACGGTCGTTAATAAATACGGTGACATTTGAGATTTTCTTTGAGGATATTGTTCGTGGGTATCGTTCGATGTTGAGAATGCTTATTCGGCGTGCGTTAAAGTGCAAAATTTGTGCTAAAAAGTACGTAGTCGTATGATGGAGATATGGTTATATTCTGCAAAAAAATGTATTCAATGAGTTCCTCTTGAATTGAATATTCATAGTATCACGTGCCATGACGCGAAACAATGTGTAAATAATAAAATTAAAGTTAATAGATGTCGTAATAATTTTAAAAATTGTTGAATTTCTCTGCGTGTTCACAAAATGATACAATCGTTGGCTATTTCAATTAAGCGTATGAAACGCAACTGCGCTCTTCTGGATATAATTCCGTTCTCTTTGTTGTTTGGAGAGGCGGGCGTTCAGAGGAATTGTCGAAGTTTCCACCGCATCCATTACAGCGATGGGACAGGTCTGGTCCCGGGGTCGTCTGGAATCTGCTCTTCGCAGTCTCCTCAGAGACTTTCTCTCCCCTTCCCCCGCTCCCCAGCAGCAGTATGTGGCGTGGCGTGACGCTGCGCTCGCAGACCGTCGGCTGCCCTTCGCGTCTGCGCGTGCGTGCGTGAGCATCTGCGGCGGGACTCGCAGTCGCTCTAATTGCCCCTGCCGCGACACGGCGCGCCGGCGTCCCCGGAGGGCTCCGTTGCCGCCGCCACCGCCAGGGGCGCTGCTGCTACTGCCGCTGCCGCTGCCGCGGCGCGCGCGTTGCTCAGACGTCGACGGCGCAGATAAATTTTAATAAAAGTTTGGCTAGGCTTCCGCGCGGCGCACGCGTCAAGTGCGCGCTCGCGTTGCCTCGCGTCGTTGCCTCTCGTGCCCGCCAGTTCGCAGGTCGCGCGGCTGGGCGAGAGCAGAGTTGTTGGCGCAACAAACGTGAAGCGATGCGAATCCCTCCTGTCTGTTCACGCTAAGAAAAAACCTGATGTAAACAAATATACGTTGGAGACAAATTAAAGCTTTAGACCATCATAACCCGTGAATGGGTAATAAGCATAGCAGAGATTACCATTTGGTGTTCGTTCTGAGTGGTTATGAAATTCCATCGAGATGCCTCATTGCTTTTAAATTTAGTTATAACATAAATCCTAGCATTTATTTAAAAAAATCCAAACTGTATGGCACTTACGTCTCTTTCATTGTGAAATATCATCTCTAACCTGTCCAAATCTGTATCATTTGCTTATAAGTTGGGGGAATTCTAATATGGCGTTAATGTTATTCATTGACGAAAATAATGGAATTGATCTTTGCCAATAATCTTAATCAATTTAAGTTGATGAATGACCAGTTATTTCATCTAATTATTTATTAGCTTGTGTCGTAATACGAAGGAAAATATCAGAGAAACCTGTTTCATCCTGATGAAAATGTCAGAAAGCATCCATTTCGTAATTAGTCTAGGAATCTCTGCATGCTAGAGAAATATAAATCCTATTATACGCTGGGCTGAATTGCAGCAGTCTGTTTATTTAGAAGCTGGGTGTTCAGTGAGAGTGGTTTCCGGAAGACCCGTGTCCGGACCATGACACCAAATAATTTAATTAGAGATGACCTAGCAGGAATGCGTGGAGACGCGCCTTCGCTCGCTGTGAAGACAGCGTGGGGCAATAAGCAACTGAAAGGCGGAGGTCGGTGGCCAAACGCACTCGGTATTTGTGACGAAGGATCACTTGGTGTATTTGTTCGTGTATTCTGAATTTTCACCATTTATCTTCACGAATATAATGAAATGATGAAGATAACGATGTAGTGTCGTGTTCACAATGGAAAAAGTAAACAATGTTTAATATGAAGGAAACTGGGACAATCGCAGCTTAGAGCGGTAGTTGTGTTGATCGCTGAGTGATTGTCCGAAAAGATGTTCGTTAGGATGTGGAATGATTAATATTTTTTCACGAGATGGAAGTCACTACTTGAAACATTTTTTCATGAAAATATTTCGGGTCGCATTAATTACAATATATTAAATATTCTCAATGTTGAGAACTATAGTAGATTCATTTGCAATACAGCAGGACTAGACAGCACTTATTTTTCAGTTGTGTAGTACTGGCAAGCTAAATATTCATTCGGGGCCAACATTCATCTAACATATTAGGGATATACTGAAGGAAGCATTGAAAGTGCCCTAATATTGTAATTGCTTTCAGAAAATTGACTAGAAAACGTGGGTGAAAATACTAGTTGTATTTAATAGAATCGAATTTTCGTTATAGAAACCGCTATGAAACTCGTCCATAAAAAACAAAAGATGACTATATTTACATTCTCCTGTCCCTGAAACTGAAACAATATGCAGGGTTAGTTCTAATGTCATATTCCAAAAATTTGCAGTACATCGATTTTTGGAAATACCTATTTCAAATAGCTGAAGGACATGAAACTATCATGATGAAAGCTACTGAGCGCGTTTGAATGATATGCAAGTTCTTTGACGTGGCGGCGGGCACAGCGGCGACTGGCGTAGCGCGGCCGCGAGGCGGCGCGACGCAGCAGCTCTGCGCGCGGCAATTTGCGCACGTTATGGCTCTAATATATTCGGTGTCATTTATATTACGCGAGTCTAGCGCCTCCTAACGGTACTTTATTTATATATCGCCCGTGCGCAACGTGCTCTGCCGCCGCTGCCGACGGGGAGCCCGGAAGCTCGGGAGGGCGAACCGCTCCCGCCCCGCCCCGCCCCCACCCCCGCCCCCACCCCCGCCCCCACCCCCGCCCCCACCCCCGCCCCCACCCCCGCCCCCACCCCCACCACCACCCCCGCCCCCGCCAACGCCACAACACGACCCGACCCACCTCTGCTCCCGCACGTTTCCGAGCTCCCACCCCCGCACCTCCACTCCACTTCCCTCCCCTCCCATCTCCAGTCCCCTCCCCTCCCACCTCCACTCTCCCACCCCCGCACACGTCTCAGCCCCTACGTTTCCCGCCACAATCTTTCGATATAGAGGAGTTCCTCTAAGAAGGGACCAGTTGGACAAGTCAGGAAACAAATGAATGACACGTAGGACGATAGCATTGCAAGAGAGTGATGAAGACACTTAGAAATGAGCTAAACGAACAAACCCATTGAATTTAGTGCATGGGCATAACCTGCAGATATGTTGCCAGCAGTAGCTGTCAAAGCAGTCCCTTGTTAATTAGTAATCTTTGTATACCATTGCTCCTCGCCCTTTCTCCTTACTACGTCGCACTATTTGCAAATGTGCTTCGCTTGTATATGTACCAGTCACGTCGTATTTGCAACCAAGTTTGATCAACACATGTTCCCCGCGTCATAATAATCATTCAAAGTTCACGATCTTCTTTGATGTTTTCTTGCATCGTGTTTTCACAGAGTAAACACAGGTCAGTTTTATGAAGTTTACGTGTTTGCTCTTTCGTAGTCGTAATTTCCTTTCCCCTCGAGCTTGTGAAGCGACTTCCCCATTAGTCTATGCTCAGCTTTTCTCTTCCGGCCTTCCGTCCTATCACGTTTACCATTCTCCGTGCTTCCACTCTTGTTCTCCTCCCGCCGCGACCCGCCACTCGAGCACCCTCCCGCTTCATGTGCTGGAGCGTGTGGCGGGGACGGCCCAAGCTTCCTTCTCCCCTCCCCTCCCCAACGTGGGTGGCCCCGCCCGGGGCGGCGGGCCGGCGCTAACGTGCCTCCAGGTGGGCGACGAAAGGAGCACCGGCTTCTGAATACTTAAAGTTGCGTCGCCCTATTTTGTATCCGACGAGTGTCCTCTCTGCCGTACGCTCGCTTTCACTTCCGCGCGCGCACTCGCCGCTCTACATGCGGAAATAAGACGCCGCCGCGTTTTTGAAATGAACGCTGCCTACGGCCTGCTAACGCACTCCTCGGCCGTATTACTCATCGCTCCCGCGCCCCTTAAGTATTCCGCTCTCGTCCCCGCCGCTGCTAGATGGGCGTTGATCGCCCTCCGTGGAATTCACGCAATTTCCACTTGCCCCTTCAGCGTAATTTTAAATGCAATGATTTATTAGTGTGCGAGGCGGCTCGAAGTTCCCTGTACAGGTGTTTCGTTAAACGTATTGTGTGGTTCATTGTTGCTATCTTAATGGACGTAAACTGTAATTGTGTTAGAGACTGAACTTGATCGAATGCATAGCGATAAAGAACATAATGCAATCATACATTTGGTTGCTAAAATGTTCTTTTTTTGTGAAATCCAGACAGTTTCTTCAAATTTCTTATCTAATTAACAAGAGCAACTTTAAAATTGTTGAATTGCATTTCTTAGAAAAATTGTCAAGAAGGTAATGGATAAAACATACCGCTCAATGGACAAAAACCCTTCATATCACAAGCCCAAAAAGCCTTTAAAATGAGCCCCTGCATCATCAGAGTTTACATATTGAATGTAGTTAGTGTAGAAATTTTAAGTAAATTATTTAAAGAGGATATGGAACTGAAGAGTCTTAACCATGTTCTGGAAAATAAATATTGTATCTTTCAATAATTAAGGAATATAATCATAAGTAAAAATGTTCAGTCTGTCGAGAAATAAGTGACGGATGCATGATTTATTACAATGTTATATCACTTATTTTACATTAGTTTTAAAACGTTTTCTAACTTATACTCTAAAGTAAATTAAGATAAAGGTGACATGGAAAAACATAAGATGTGGCAGGTAGTATAATGGAAGGTTTTCGATGAAGTGCAAACTTAGTGACTTAGTGTGCGACAAATGTAGGTGTTGATCACAACCCGTGTATCAAATGTAAGCAAACCTTAAGAATGTAAAATGGAATGTAATACTATACAAGTAAATAAGAATGTAATAATAATAATAATAACAACAATAATAACCAACAACAATAACAATAATGTACTATATTTAGTTTCTGAGCATCAATTTAGAGGGTAAGCATGAGTTTTGCAGTTATTGTATAGCATTTCAGAAATTAATCTTTTGTGGTAGTCCTTTGTAGATCACAAATTTTGCTGTCATTTGCAAGAATGGTGTGATTCAAGTTTATAGACTCCAAAAAGGGTTGAAACATCAAAATAAATCGCTGGAAAAGTATTAAGGGGTCTTTTTAAAAAATGTCAAGACATTATTAACATTAAAATAACGATATAACACGTCCGCATATCTCTGAAAACTAAAAATCTAATGCGAAATGTAATAAATTTACTACATTAATGGCTGGAATACTCTCCAGGGGGAATGACCATACAATCGGTGCAATTTTTTAATGAAGAGACTTGTAGATTCTGTATCAAGAAATTATGAAGCAAATTATGAGATGGTCCAAAACCCATCGCAGTCGCTAATGTAATAAAATACTGATATTTTTAACATTATCTTGTAAAAGATGAATGATTTATAATAGTTACCCGTAGATTCGTTACCTGAAAGATTTATTTGTGGCCCCCTCGTAATATGTAATTTTGTGATTTCGGTAATATGAACGTGAACTCAATATGAAAGTTGAGGTTGTGACGAATGTGCCACCGCAGATGCTTTCTTCTGTAAGCGCTTGGGGACATTTAGGGGATGGTTACTGTACAAAGAAACGGACGTATGGAAGTTGGACAGCATTCGTTGAAGCGATCGTTAGAGGGTCGGCGGCCGACTTCCCGGTGTCGTTGTGCGCGGCTCGCTCGTGGGACAAAACGGCTGTGTTCAACTGGCGGAGGGCGAGCGGGGCCGCACGTAGGATGCGCTTTATCTCCGCTTCCTTAACGGTCTGGAGCTGGAGCTGGGATCGCTGCCGCTGGTCGCGAGCGGCGCTTCTCCGCTCGGCGCGATGCGGGGGCGGGGGAAGAGTGGGAGGGGTGACCGGGGCGGAGCAAACGGGCCTCTCGGCGGCCAGCGGAGGAAGCGGGTAGGTGGTGGTAAAGGACTAGGAAAGTCGGGCTCCTCCGGGAACAATCGCCTTCGGACGATTCGCGCTCATCAGCGTCTCGCCCGTCCCCCGCCCCCGGCGCGCTCCCTTCTATTGCTTCTCGGCCCGGGGTCTGACCAGTGGACTCGCGCGCCAATGCTGGCGGGAAGTGAGCCGGACGGTACGGCGGGCGAGGAAGGCGAAGGGGCTAGCGAGGTTGTTCCGGAGCGGGGCGGGTGGCTGAGGACTGACCGTGAGGGGGGACGGGGAGCGAGAGGCCGGCGTTGATGGGTGGGGCGGGCGTGTGAGGGGGGAGGGGTGGCGGGACGCGCGTGCGATCGCCGGCGGCGGCCGCCGGTGCATCTCGACGCGCCGTTGCTGCTCCCGCGGACTGTGGTCGCTCCTCGCTTTGAATATGCAACGAGACACTCGGCCAATCTCCAAACAAGAAGTTTGGGTGATTTGCATCGGTATATTGGGCGTGAACATGCAGCGGCGGAGGGCGGCACGCGCTGGGTATCGGATTCCGTTCTCGAATATGGCTGTCGGAGCGGATGGACTGCGGAGGACGCCGAAGGCGAGTGGCGAATGGGAAGCGGAGGAAGTGGCGTCCCGGGATCCTAACATTCAAAAACTCTATCGCTGTGTTCACAATCTTCATTCCGCCTATTCATGGATACCATGAACCGAAAGAATTTTGACAGTAGGTTGTTAATCGAGGACGACTAAAAAAAGTTTCACGGTTCGATAAAATGCATATGTGTAAATAGTGTGAAAGTGTGGCTCGAAGTGAGAACATGGCTTTGTCGTTTGGCATATAGTGATGGATGTGGTGAGAACGGACCGCGGAAGGCGCCCCCTATGCTGGGCGAGCGTTGGTGTCTGAGGCAGGGCGCCTTGTGCCCGAGGGCCCCCTCCGCTTGCAGGGCCGCGGGGGCAGAAGCGATAGCGGCCAGCGGCGCGGGGAAAAGGCGGCCAGTGTCTTGGGCGGTGGGGCCCGCCGGCCTGCGGGTGTTCGATAATCCGTGTTATTGGGCCGTTGGCTTGCAGGTGGCAGGCGCCGAATGATAAATCGCCTCCTAATTAGGCGAAGAGTGGCGGAAGCGCGGCGGGTGCTCCCTAGGGAGTGGCGCGGGGAAGGGTCGGGGCGGGGATGGGGGGGGGGCTAGAAAGGCCGCCCGAGAGGCTGCTGGGCAAGGCTCCCCCGCTGACCCCAGCCCACGCTTTTCCACGCGGTTCTGCCCTTTCACCTCCTCCATAGCTCCCTCCCTCTCTCCTCCACGCCTTCTTTTCTTTCCTTCTTTTCTCCATCCTATTGTTTCCCTCTCTATTCCATTCATTTGCTCCTACTTACCTTCTCCATCCCCTTCCCTCTTTTTTCCTTCTCTTTCCTTGTGTTTCTTCCTACACTTCCCTCGATTTCCTGGCGACTGTCTGCTTGGAACCGCTCATTGCGTCCGTTTTCCTCTAACACGTCGCCTCGATATCAACCCTATCTCGCACCGGCCTGTCCCCGCCTCGCGGTGCGTTTGTAAGTTACCTGTCCGTAAATCTGCGCAGCGCTCGGGTCGCCGAGCCTTCGCTGGCGCCTCCCACTCGCCTCGGACTTTCGTTTCGCGCTGCCTGTGTTCATGTGCGTGTGTTGACACTGGACTTATTTAAGATGGTTGTTTTTCTTTGCATCGTGAAGTGTTAACGGAGTGCAGTGGAAGCTTATCATAGTACACAATTGAGTAAAGTATAAACTTAGTTACCATTATTCACTAAATTGCGGGAACGGAAACCTAGTGTATGACGTAAGTAGTGTTGGGTTCTTGAACAATGAAACGATTTATTTTGAACTTTCTTATTAACTGGCTTTATAATATAACGGTTGTGTTGACTAAGTTATTTGTACAGTCACTTTATGTAAAGTGAGTGCAAACTGCGAGAGTAAATTTTTCCGTTTTGATGTTCAAAATACTAGTATTTCTGCATTTGATGTACTCAAACGTTTTTATCACACATTGTATTTTCTCAGAGACCAATATTTGCATATATGGCGTTTCTAGTTTACGATTTTTATGGGTTCACAAATTTGTATTGCAGAGCTGCACATTTTATGTAATTCCTTCGTAAATGAGTGTACTAGATTAGCCAGAATATTCTGAGTGAAGATTAATTTCTTCGTTAATTTTCTGTTCTGTCACGCTTTCTCCCGTCAGCTACCAAAGTGACTCTAAAAAACGCTTTGAGAATTCTGGCGGTCGAGCTGCAAAAAAAAGTCTTCCAACATTAACATGCAAATCAGAATGCATTTCTATCCCCCCGGAATATACCGCAGCTTACTAACAACTGAACGTTCACACAGCGCGCTGCTGTTCGCCGGATGGTGGAGCTAGTCGGTGGGTAAGATTGAAATCCGAGGCATGACGGCACTATCACGTCGGGCCTCCCCTCCCCCTCACTCTCCCTCGCCATTTCACTCTTCCCCTCGCTTTTGTCTGTCGCAGTCTGGCTGCGTGCTCAGTTAATCGCGTTTCCCGAATATCGAGTCCCCGCACCAAACAAGGTGTATTTCAGGTCGAATTTGACAATTAGAGCAGGCGCATTATTTTCGATTCGAAATTATTTTCTAAGCCTCGGCCGGTCACAATTCGGCACGACGTTCGGTCGGCAATCTGCTGCAATGAGGTAAACTGCCTCGGGCCATGGCTCAGTTTCCAGGGAATTCAATCGAAATCGGGCGGCAGGCCGTGGCATCTCGTTGGCGTGTGTTCACCCCCGCCCACGCCCATTCTGCAACTGGCACCGCCGCCCCAACGAGATATAAATCCAGTATTTGTTCCTTTATTTAATTTATTGTTAAATAGAGGTTCGGGGTCGGTTAACGTTTCACGTATTTCAGGGCGCAATTTATATTGTAGCCCCCTGTCCATGCTCCTTCCACGCGTAACGAACGCCGCTGTCAGTCATCCGCTTGTGAGAACGCACTTCCGCGCGGGGGAGCGTCCGGCTGGGAGGTTGGGGTGAGTAGTGGGGGAGGAGGGGGAATGGGCTTCGTGAATTAAATGAGCCTGAAGTATTGCTGCAGCAGCTGTTCGGCGAGACGGATTCCCATAGTAATTGGGCCGAGTTGGAGATCTGGGTATCGTAACCGTTCTAATACTGATAGAATGCTCGGGCTAACATTACACAAATATTAAATTTCACAATGATTGCATATTACAAAACAAAATTACATTCGCATTATAGTAGTGTTTGCTGGGAATGGGAAATTACAGCTCTCTTAATTAGAGTTGTTTCTTCCCCCGCTTCAAAAGGTTAAAGTGACGTGGGATACTTGCGTAGGCTTTACAGTTACTACAAAAGTAGTGGCATGTAGCAGGGAACGCTATTGCTCTGTTGGGAAGCACATTAAATATAATTTTTTAATTGATAATTTTGTTTGGAACGCGCTAGAGGCCCTTCTGCGCCTAGGACAATATCCACATACTTCTGGAGTCCCAGACTTCCATCCCAGTACTTCTGGAGTCACTGGCGAGGGGAATGGGGCTTATGAGAACGGAGAATCAGCCCAACCGTAAGGCCGCCAATGAGCACAGTTGTGAGAAGGAATGCTCGGGCATGATCTCTAACCCGTTGTTTGAGGTACTACGCACAAGTCATTAGTTGCAAATTAATAGTCGTACTCACAGGAAACATGTTAACATTGTCAAGGACATGGAGGAAGAAAATCAATAAAAGTCAATTCCTTTTGAAGCATTTTTAATGTCTTCCTACAAAAATTTAAAGAAATGCGTGGTTTCTATGAAAATCACGCATTTCTGACGAAGGTCAGAGTATGTTTGAAATGTCTTCAGATTCTAGTCTGAAAGAACAGGAGAGCATCGTACAAAACAGCACGCATCTCTTAAGGTAAAACGTGAGGACCTCGATAACCTTCCTGCCATCACTATACTTGAACATGCTAACTAAACGTCTAGTGGGAATTGTGACCCATAACCTGCACAATATTTTTCCACAGTAGGCTACCTTTACTATAAATGATTTCCTGTCTAAAGGGGGTTATACGGAGAAAGTTAATTACAACCACCCTTCACATAATTTCGGTAAGTAGTGTCAAAATAGCCATTGTGTAGCTGAATTTGCATCTTTTCGCGAAACAAGAGACTTCGTTGTAAAATAGTCTTAATAAAGGAATATCAACCTGCGTTAATGCAGCTTGTTTTTTCTCTCGTAATAACCGCTTCGGAAGCTAGTGATCCAACGATGAATACAAGCAACCGCTTGTGCAATGAAAGATTTGTATGTAATATTCCTCCTGACCTCTTCTTGCCCTTTGTCCTCTTGTTCAGTAGCGTTAACGAGCTGTGACCTAGCTAATCCATGGATATTCACCCTGAAACATACCTTTCTACTTCAAAACACTTCTAATTGCGCGCATTTGCCCTTCTATAATAGTAACGAGTTCCTTTGTGTACAATAATCCAGGATTCTTTTTATTTCAAAACTGAGCCTTAAAATCCTTTTTACCCCTTTTTATATTCGTTTACTGACAATCCTACTTTTCGTAACGGTTCTATTTACTTTTCTTATTCTGTCTCATATTTTTATAATTTACTTTTCTTCTATTTTCTGTTCTGTTCTTCTCGTTAGCGTTGATTCTTGATGTAATCTCTAATTTGCTTTACGAGAATATCCTTTCCTTGACTATCTCGCTCATAATTCTTCTTCCGTTTTTCTACTGCCTTCTTGATGAATTCATGATTAAACACAATGTGCTAATTAACAAATTTAGCAAGTGGCTAGTTGACTGCACAGTTCGTATTAATCCACTATTGTCGGAATGAAATTGCAACTTCCCTTCCAGAAAGGACAATAGCAAGAAAGTTTCTCCTTCATTACCTTCACAGGATTGAATTTGGATATTGTAAAATGGTCACATTTTCTCTAGGGTCAATGCATTGAAAAATACAATCTTCAGTGTGAAATGAGACAACGTTGCGTGTATTAGCACTGTGCCTTCTGTGGTACACGTACATGTTCTCTTGACATAGCTAATAGTTTTTTTTTAATTTTTTTATGCGTAAAGCTAATAAGAGTTTTGCAAGAGACCCGGTAAGGATGAAGTAATTTCAGAATTCTTTCCGAGACATCGAAAGAGAAACAAGAGCGCCAAGCTAACTATTGTAAAAGTTGCGGAAACAGAAGTTCGTGGAAGGAGGAGAGGAATCGGTGCGAGGGGGGTCGAGAGTAGGATGGGATCGGGACTGGTCATCTGCAGGCCTGTCATCGATTGCGGGGGGCGGGGGCGGGGGGCGGGGGGCGGGAAGGCGTTGGAGGGCCGCGAAGTGCGCGGGCGCATCCATCATATTTCGGCGGCTGTCGCGAGAGCCGCTGACGCGGTCAGCAATCGGGCCCAAGTTGGCCGTCGCTCGCGTCGCGGAGAGGCCTAAGTGCTTTATAGATTAGGTGGCGGCGGCGGCGGCGGCGGCGGCCGCCGCCGGGCATCTCCCTGCCGTCGACCGCTGCCAGGTCACTTGAAAGGGGGTAGTGACGCGCACTCTGTCGCTCAACTCTTCTCCGCGGATATCGATATGGGAGGCCCGAAAGGAAGGCTGTTATCGAAATGGACATCTCGGCGGTGGTGGCCCGCAACCGAAATGGAGCTGGATGGTGTGGAACGTCTTAAAGCAGTGTCAAACTGTGTTATCTTATGATTTTCGACCCTGTGCAGTGAATACAGTCAAGATGAAAAGTGTTGCATTTTAATAATTTTAATCGACGAATGTGAAAATTTAACGAAGCAATTAAAACTATTTTGTTAATATCAGGCGTCTGTCGGCGAGTTTCAGCAACTTTCCTTCAGTACCTTGAAAAGTAGTACGAAGTTCAGGTTTTGGTAATGTTCAGAGACCATTGTCGTTGCATTTAATCATGTAGTTACAAACATGTTTCGCTTACATAGCATAAACTGAAAATACGTGAAAAAAGTTTTCCAAATGGAAATTGAAATCCTTTCTAACGTTTATATAAGCTCTTAATACCTATTTGAAAGGGAACTTTGCGACAAAATTTATAAATTTTGTATGTATAATTGACTTCCAAGTAATTTGTACTGATTATGTTCTCGTAAAAGATTACTTCGCACCTCGACTTCATATGTGACTCAAAGTATGGTGACTATATTCTCGTTACTCCCATCCTGTTAATTATTGTAGACGGCGTGCAGTCTTATCGCTTCAAAATTACGAAAGTACTTTTTCGAACAAGACTCACAGTAAAGAACTTTTCCGTAGTGTAATTCTTTGCGAACAGTGAAAAATGAGCTGCTGTGAACTTCGAAACTATCTCCTTGAGAATTCAATTTAATCTTGTAAATTAAATGCAACAGTAGCCAATATGTGATTAATTCATCGTTATGTAAAAATGCCTGTCGAGAGTAGGGAAATGGGAACTGTTGCAAAAGTGAACTGAAATTTCTCCTTCGTTAAATCTGAAGTGGATGGCTCGCACGGGACGTCATAGCCGGCGTTGGGCGTCGTCTGGAATAACTGGACAATGCTGTCTGTTTGGGGATGTGGGCGTGACGTCCGGACGGCGCATATCCGTGCCGCTGTGAGCTGTCCCGCAGCGACCGCGACTTCTCCCACGCGAGCGCCCACCCACCGCGACGATAGTTTCACATCGATTAACCGCACACTACTCTTCCTCGAGCGGATTTATTTAGGTGCCCACCCAGACGGGGGCCAGGCGACCAACGGCAGGAAGAGCTGGAGGAGTCGGAGGAGCGGGAAGGGGGGGTGGAGAGAAAGAGGCAAAGAGAGAGAGAGAGAGAGAGAGAGAGAGAGAGTAGAGAGAGCGCGGGAAAAGGAAACGGTGGCCGCAGGAGGGGGCGGTGCTGGACGGCGCGGGGTGGGGGCGAGGAGCCAGCAGTTCGGATCTCGTGGGCCGGCCTTAAATAATGAAGGCGATGCCAGCGGACCCCAACAGCCGCGAACGCGCGTCCGGCGCGAGGGCGACAGGGCGACAGGTTTGCACTCTGCTTCCGCATCGATCGAGGTGTCGCGTTCGACCGCCGACCGCCCCCGCAATGCAATGCAACGGCGCTGCGCGTGCTGGCCGTCGCCGTCGCCGCCCACCCCCCGCGCTCCTTGGGATGTGCGCATTCTTCCCGCCCTTGTGCTGCTGTGCGGCGGCTGTCAGCCATTAAGTCAGCTGCTGAGGGCGACGGCTGTTCCCCGGAAGACTGTCGTGGGAGTTAGTTCCTTCAGATGGTTTCCGTGCTGTGGTCCCGCGATCCTTTTTGCGTGAATGAAGTTTTAAAATGGGGTGTTATTTTAACTCTGCTTAATAGCATTCTCTCATTCTCATACTCTGTCAAAAAGTGCATTATATTTCGTCGACCTAATAAGAAAAAAAAAACAACCTGTCCTTTGGTAGTGTTTAGTTTCCTTCCAGAAATAAGTAGCCACCACTGTGTTTTACAAATAAAGTTTTCCTCAGAAGTGCCGATTGGTTTTATATTTAGAGTAAAGATTGTTGGAAATCTAAAACTTACGCGAGTCTTCATTTCAATCCTCCTCCCTTTTCCTCTTTCTTTCTTTATCTCCCTTTCCTTTCTCATCAGGCCTTGGATTCTGAATGTATTAAATTTATTTTAGTAGTTTAGTTTAGTAGTAATTGATTTATATAAAATACCGAAGATCCAAGTGATTCTAGTGAGTTCAAAAATGTGTTCACTACAGTAGAGAATTTCGTCATGAGTTGTTATAATAAAAACTTGCTTTTAGTGTGTCATTTAACTTTATGAAATATTCACTAAAAAACCGTGAAATGGAAGCAAAATGCGTAAAAATGATAAAAATGAGGAAAAGGCCCACAAAAATAACGTAAAAATTGAAAATTGACAAAAGTGACAAAAATAATCCAATAAGTATACATTTCTATCACCTATATGTCGTTATAAACACACATTTATAATTAATTGGATTGCTAGTGATGTAGATACCTTTTTATTATGATAAATTACTAAAGATATTGTCTAGTATCAGTACTTTTTAATCAGCTTATGATAATTTCGATCGCGTTGCGATCATCCTCAGAGCTTGCAGCTTCTGGGCCGAAAACAAAGCTGGCGGCTTTTCGGCCCAGAAGCTGCAAGCTCTGAGGATGATCGCAACGCGATCAAAATGATCATAAGCTGATTAAAACGTATTGATAGCAGACAATATCTTTAGTAATTTAACACATTTACAAGTTACCTACGTCTAGAATGCACCAATGAAAAGATGACTTATCAGAATCCGAGCCTTCTTCACAACCTTCCTCTCCCTCTCCTTTCTCGTAATCTTCCCATCTTAAATTAATGAAATGTAAAATGAATTTGCCTGTTTCAGAGTGACGTATTTCAAAAAATGTACAAGAGACCTCACCGCTTGCGAATGGCAGCTGCTACATCGTAGAATGTGTTTTGTTGGGGTGCACGTGTTCGGCGGGAATGAAATGAGATTTCTAAAGCTATGTAAAGTTGCACGGTCTCTTGTCGTGAACATTAGTGTTCTCCAGAGAATTACACAGCTATCTGTAGAGCGACCGCGTAGCGAATTAAGCGTAATTAGTCATGATGGTTTCATTATGCGACGTACAGCGGTCCAGTGGATAAGCAGTATGCGTGTTGAAGGCGAGTGGATGCTTTCAAATGACTGCTAACATTTCAAAATAGATTTGTAAACGTATGGTTATGCGTTTTTTTTCTTAAACGGGGACGTTCATGTCTCGCTTTAGAGAAAATGCGCACAAAGCTTTTGCTATGCATACGCAAATTCCCGACCTGCTTGGTAAATGTGTGTGCATTTACAACATTTTGCAGTATCAAAAGTGTCTGCTTTTGAGGGGATAAGCATAATTGAAAGATGCGAGTCAGCTGTTTTTTTCTGTTTTTTTGCATCACTAACTTTTACGGATCGTAAATGTGTGCAAGCATTGCGGGTAGAGTATTGCGTACAATGAGTGAAAAATAGTATCTCTTTTAATTATAGCCCTGTGGTATCATGACAAGTCTAATTATCTGATATTCAGTATCGGTGCAAAAGAACGTCTTTAGCGTATGCCAGCGTGTACTTGGTTTGTATAGGCGTGCGGTTGGTTGTATTATGATGTAAGCACACATTTTCATGAACAAGTAAATATACTTTACGACGTGTTGCCCCTCTTGAACGGGTCGAGAACAAAATAATGGTAGAGCAAAAAGGTTTAAAGGCCCAGTAATTGTAGTGACCCTGCAAAGTGTTTTTGTTCTGGACACTTTCGAAAGTTGTCCATACCAATATGACAGACTGCGAAATATTTCCGTAATCTCCGCAAAGATAGTTTGGGTGAGTGCGTGAGATACTAAACGGAATTCTGCAGAAATGTCTAAGCTTTCATCGGACTGTGTACACACTCGTATCGATGACTGCTACACGCTGAAGTCTACTACTAATGGACATTGAGGACTACATTTTTTCTCTACTAATTTTAATTTGTGTAAATCTCTTCTGTTGCCAAAAGTGCGCACGTCAGATCCGTAACAGGAAAGTGCGCCGTGGGATGACGAGCCCCTCTCCCCCCTCCCCCGCGCCCGAGCACGCGTGTCCGCCCGGCAGGCCAGGCGCCGGCGCCGCCTCTCGCCGTGAAATTTCCGCCGGCGGCACTGCGCGGGGCTTCGTTCCGGAGATGGCGTCACGCAGGTTCCATGATCCGCTTCGTTTATAAGTCGATTGGCGTGTCGCGCGGCGGTACGGCGCGGAGCGGTACGGAGAGGCCCGGCTCTGCTTGACCCAACCCGCCTCGCCTCGCCTCGCCTCGCCTCGCCTCGCCTCGCCTCGCCTCGCCTCGCCTCGCCCCGCCCCGCTCCGCCTCCGCCCCCAATGTAACGGCCCGTCCCGCCCCGTCCCGCCCCGTCCCGCCCCGTCCCGCCCCGTCCCGCCCCGTCCCGCCCCGTCCCGCCCCGTCCCGCCCCGTCCCGCCCCGTCCCGCCCCGTCCCGCCCCGTCCCGTCCCGTCCCGTCCCGCCCCGTCCCGCCCCGTCCCGCCCCGTCCCGCCCCGCCTGAAACTCAGCGCTTGTGTATGGGCCGTTACGGCGCCGTCGTCCCGGCGCCCGCCTGCCAAAAATTGCCGGTGACGTTCCGCGGCGCGCGTCGGGACGGTCGCTGAGAGCTCCGCGCGCGGCGATTACAGCCCACCCCCTTCCCCTCCCCACCCACGCTCTCGTCGACGTACGCCGCGCCGCTCCGTGCCGCTCCGCAGCCACCTCGTCTGCGGCGGCCGGCGCCCAGCCATTGGCCGTCCACCTGCTCTCCGCCCTCCTTCCATCCCGCCCCTACTCTCATCGCAGTCTCCGGCGCGCGCCTAGCTAGCTGACCAAGTTCCTCTTTCCTCTTCCCACCCTCATCCGGGCGACGCTTGGGCCTTGCAGCTTCCCCGCCTTATTAAACAATCGCTGGCTAAGGGACTCGCCCGCTGCGGCGACGTGTGATGCGAACGCCGTCCGTGGCCTGCTGCTTTAGAACGTGGACGAATACAGTGAAGTGGAGTAGCGCTTGTTTACCAAGCAGTTCGCTCCGGTCACAGCCTTCCTTAAAAGTCTCGAGCCGTATCCTTCTAGTTTGTGCAATTTAAGGTTTTGCCAGGTATGAGGAGCCTGTTTTTCTAAAGAAAATTTGCAGTTAATTAAATTAAGAGCTTTTTTCATTTTTAAATTTCTCATCTTTAAATTTTTCATATTCCTTCTAAAGTAAAACTGTCCTTATCAAGGCTCTTCTCCACTGTCGCTAATTAAGCAGGAGCACTTTATGACGAATCCACACGAATCCATGGTATCCACACTCGGTACCCACACAGTTCATCCTGAATATGCACTATCAGGAAGTTCAGGAAAAATGAAATAGGCCTTTCGTTGTTCCATACAATTAAATCGCATATAGGGCCCAAGTCCTGCTGGTTGCCTATAAGCGCTTATACCATCAGAATGTTTACCCAAGTACATGTAGCGTTTATAATACTGTAACTCAAGCCATTCAAAAGAAGTGTCAATATGAAGCAATTTTAATTTTCAAAACAATGATTGACTGAGGTCGGTGTTCGCACATATCCAAATAGTTGCTGCTGATTTTAATTATTTATACAATTAAAATATTTTCTTTTTTTATTGAGAATAACCCCGTTTTAAATATTTTCTAAAGCCGGCCGTCGTCTTTTTCTCTCCTAGAAATTACTCAATTTCTTCCCTTGTTTTCATTAATGTATACTGCATAATGGTATACTGCATAATGGTATACTGCATAATGGTATACTGCATAATGGTATACTGCATAATGGTATACTGCATAATGGTATACTGCATAATGGTATACTGCATAATGGTATACTGCATAATGGTATACTGCATAATGGTATACTGCATAATGGTATACTGCATAATGGTATACTGCATAATGGTATACTGCTCACAATTTAGGGAAAACTATAACAAATTTTCCATAGACACTTTCTGATTGGAGTATATAACGTGATCGCATAGCAGAGCACATCTTTTCGACCAACTCTGTGCGTTCGCACGCCAGTAATCTTCTGTAAAAGGGGCGAATCCTCTGGACTTTCCGGTACGTCAGCATACTTAGGAATTCCGCGGGCAGTGGCCATCGCCGCTTACGCCCCGTCAACCAGCATAATTGTTCATCAATCAACGGCGTGCGTCAGTCGAAGCACAGCTCATGCCTGCCGACGCGCTTGTTCATGCTGGTTCCAGGCAGATCCAAGCGGTGGGCCTCCACCCCCCCCCGCGCGGACGCACACGCGCGTGCACACACACACACACACACACACACACATACTACTCTCCCTTCCCCGTTCTCGAGCCACACTCGCACGAATGTGCGGATGACATGGGCAACGAAGGCCTCCGAAAGAAAAAAACTAGTGATTTCTTCCGATCAGAGCCGTAAAGGAGCCCAGATGTGTTGAAAAAAGTCTCATTAGCTTAATATTATATATTAGCTGTGAAACAAAAGTAGAATAATGATTCCGATAATTTCCTGAGAACGCACCTTTCCCACGTAAACCTCTATTCATTTTAGATTTAATTTAAAACAAAACTAGGAACTTCATTACAAATTAAATTATTCAATTTTTCCGAAAGTTCTATGAATGATCGCGTTTCATAAGAATACCAACTCCTCCAGTCTGTTTTCGTGTACTACCTAAAGCACTTGCTTTAACTTATCCCAACACATTAGAGAATGTCGTGATGAAGATATCGTGGAATGCCATTAATGAAGGAAGGAATTCTGAGAACGTATGTTCCTCATGGGTGCTCCAAGAGGACTGATGTTGGCAGTGGGCGTGATGTGAGGATCGGCGAGCGTGAAGGCGATGTCGTAGGCGCGGGAGCGGGAGGGGGGTTGGCGTGACCGGAAGGAGGGTCCACTTCCGGTGGTATTGATCCCGCGCGTGTCCGCGTTCGCGCCTATGAGCGGCGAGTCCGCGGATGCGCGTGCGACCGCTGATGGTGCGCCGGTGAATCGTCGCTGAGGTGCCGCCTCTTCATCATCCTTATCCCATTTCTCCTCCTCTTCTTTCTCGTCTCCTCCTCCTTCTTTCTCGTCTCGTCCTCTTCTTTCTCGTCTCGTCCTCTTCTTTCTCGTCTCGTCCTCTTCTTTCTCGTCTCGTCCTCTTCTTTCTCGTCTCGTCCTCTTCTTTCTCGTCTCGTCCTCTTCTTTCTCGTCTCGTCCTCTTCTTTCTCGTCTCGTCCTCTTCTTTCTCGTCTCGTCCTCTTCTTTCTCGTCTCGTCCTCTTCTTTCTCGTCTCGTCCTCTTCTTTCTCGTCTCGTCCTCTTCTTTCTCGTCTCGTCCTCTTCTTTCTCGTCTCGTCCTCTTCTTTCTCGTCTCGTCCTCTTCTTTCTCGTCTCGTCCTCTTCTTTCTCGTCTCGTCCTCTTCTTTCTCGTCTCGTCCTCTTCTTTCTCGTCTCGTCCTCTTCTTTCTCGTCTCGTCCTCTTCTTTCTCGTCTCGTCCTCTTCTTTCTCGTCTCGTCCTCTTCTTTCTCGTCTCGTCCTCTTCTTTCTCGTCTCGTCCTCTTCTTTCTCGTCTCGTCCTCTTCTTTCTCGTCTCGTCCTCTTCTTTCTCGTCTCGTCCTCTTCTTTCTCGTCTCGTCCTCTTCTTTCTCGTCTCGTCCTCTTCTTTCTCGTCTCGTCCTCTTCTTTCTCGTCTCGTCCTCTTTTTTCTCGTCTCGTCCTCTTTTTTCTCGTCTCGTCCTCTTCTTTCTCGTCTCGTCCTCTTCTTTCTCGTCTCGTCCTCTTCTTTCTCGTCTCGTCCTCTTCTTTCTCGTCTCGTCCTCTTCTTTCTCGTCTCGTCCTCTTCTTTCTCGTCTCGTCCTCTTCTTTCTCGTCTCGTCCTCTTCTTTCTCGTCTCGTCCTCTTCTTTCTCGTCTCGTCCTCTTCTTTCTCGTCTCGTCCTCTTCTTTCTCGTCTCGTCCTCTTCTTTCTCGTCTCGTCCTCTTCTTTCTCGTCTCGTCCTCTTCTTTCTCGTCTCGTCCTCTTCTTTCTCGTCTCGTCCTCTTCTTTCTCGTCTCGTCCTCTTCTTTCTCGTCTCGTCCTCTTCTTTCTCGTCTCGTCCTCTTCTTTCTCGTCTCGTCCTCTTCTTTCTCGTCTCGTCCTCTTCTTTCTCGTCTCGTCCTCTTCTTTCTCGTCTCGTCCTCTTCTTTCTCGTCTCGTCCTCTTCTTTCTCGTCTCGTCCTCTTCTTTCTCGTCTCGTCCTCTTCTTTCTCGTCTCGTCCTCTTCTTTCTCGTCTCGTCCTCTTCTTTCTCGTCTCGTCCTCTTCTTTCTCGTCTCGTCCTCTTCTTTCTCGTCTCGTCCTCTTCTTTCTCGTCTCGTCCTCTTCTTTCTCCTCCGGAACAGTTCTCGTATGTATGTGTTGCTACACTGGACAGATCGTCTTGCGGTGGAGCGCCCAGTGATGAAATGGCTGAATAGAAGTTAGTGAAACGTTCTTAGAATCTCTTGGTTTTGTGGAAATCCATAACGTAATAGCGAGACCGCGTTCCTTCCTCCTCTCGTTCTCCACGGTCAAATTCCGGATTTGTGATGTACAAGGCTATTTCATGACATGTTTTTTAGATGTTCTATTTCCTCTGCCTCTCATTCCACCATTGTTTGTCACTCAAATACGTTCGCCCATTAATCAAAATCATCGTAGATATAGACAAAAATTTGAGGGACTGAGGATCATGAAAAAATGTCCTATATTTTAGAATCAGCATGCAATTTGCACTTCACCGCCATGCTATATAAGGTAATGTGTGTTTTCTGGGTAAATGCATATCTAATGAAATGCTAATAGAGCTTCCAAAATTGCTTTTGCTTATTTTGCCTACTGATGAGCAAGAGTTTCTTCAATCTTGACTTTCTCTATCCAAATCGGTGTCGAAAATCGATTGGGTTGAATGCAGGTCATTAAAGTTGCAAATACTTTTGTGCGTTATTGGTTTAAGCGTCGTAATTTTAGATGAGCATATTTTCAGGGATTAATTCGTGTTATCAGAAAGATTCTTGTGGACTACAAATGGATTTTTTAAAGTGGTTGTTATAATGTTCAAGAAAGTAAAATATTATGTAGAAGTTATTGTTCACAGTCTCTGTCGGGTGTTTTCAACAACACGTTTTGTAATTACGGATTATTTTCTAATTTTCTCATTCCCAATAATGGCCAAGCTAATCAACCACTGTTCATATTTCGGTGCTTACCCGAATGTACTCCAGCCGAACGCTGGTTGTAAATCATTAACGAGGCAGTCGGTTAGGAACGCTGCTGCTTAATGGAGATAAGAAGATAGAATTGCTGATATTGGATCTCCGTAGTTTCCGTGTGCGCGTTGCTCAAAAGTAATCGCAGGAAGCAATCTGTAGGTAAATTGTTCTGACGTTCCCGGAGTCATGGGGCATCCTCCACATCGATCATCACTGAGGGCTTCGTGACCTCGAAGGGCAGATCCGCTTCCTCCGCCGCCTGGGACGGAGCCCTTCGCGGTCCTTAATGGAGCCCGTTCTCCTCCGCGCTTGCCTGGCGACTGGGATGGGGAATAAGGGAAAGGCCGCCGAAATGGCCTCTAGCGACCGGGACAACCTGCGACTTCGGGCATTGATGTGGCCGTTGTGAGCGCCTGGCTTACTTGTGGGAGGATATGTTCGTAGTGTGGGGATAATTTGTTGAAGTATATCAAATTATCCGTTTATCTCTTCAGTTTTATAACGCATATTGAGGATATTCTTTTCGTTTAATCCCGCCGCAAATGGCAGGCAACTTGTCCATTGTACACTGAGACATTAAATGTAATATCTCGAAACGATTTCTGAATACTTAATTAAAGATTAAGATTAACATTTTTAATGCTATATAAATGAGAAGTAACTAGAAACTATCAAATGTTCTGTATGTTGTATTGGGTAAATGTGGATGTGTCTCAGCAAATCTGCCTTATAACTTCTGTTGGTTTGCTTTTTCTGTAGGTTTCACTCGCTTCCTTTTGTGGATCATTCGATAACTGTGGATTTTTGCTGGTTGATCATGTCGTTCATGAATCTCTCCGTTATATAAGTTATAAGTTCATTATTATTCTCGGTTTGTAAGTTAATTTATTAAGTTTGAAAGTTCAGAAGTTTATTTCTATTGAGCTGCAAAGTATGTAGTACAGTGCGTTGGAAGCGAGTGAGAAAATTTCCGCTGACTCACTTACGTGTTAATTACTCCTTGTACAGATTGGCATGTGTTAATCTGGCTGATGGGACAATTAAGGATTAAATTCTAACCATTCGTGTTATCTGAATATGGAAAATTGAATGTCGTCCTTCTCTTTATTGTATTGTTACTTTATTTCAGCGTTTTTGTTATTTTTTTCCTGCGCGTTTAATGAGGCGTTAGATTTGATACTTTGTAACTTGCAATTGCTTGAAACTTACTTTTTTGTTTGGTTTGTTTGTGTACTTTAACTAGATAAATGCATTGTGTAACGATTATTTGACATTTTTTCCTCTTTTTTTTTTACAGGTAGGAAGTGTGTGAATTCTCAAATATGGTTTTCTTATAGTGAGAGATTGCAAACTTTTTTGGTGAGTTCATGGAAGCACTTCCTTCTTTCAATATTTTTAGGTATCCAATTTTCTTAAGCCTTGAGTCAATTTCTCACGTTTTTGTTTAAGGAGAGACCACGTTCACTGTCTGAATACCTTCTTAGCACACATTCTGGATTTCGTGTTCCTCAGTGTTGAGTCTGAAATGAAATTCTATGGAATCTAGTTTTGACTTTATTATAGGCCATTTTTAATGTATTTTCTTACTATCTGGTCTGGTCAATGACAAAGATTCTGCGGAGATTTAAAATACATAAATGATTAACAATGATTAACTGGAGTAGGGGCAAGGCAGTTTAAGAGTTCGTTTATGCGAAGCTCCCTCTAACTTCCATACTGCGATTTTTCCAACTCTGTCCCCGGCAGGTATCACCTTTTCACGGTTTCATCCAAACGGGAACTTTGTCACCATGGTGACAGTGACGTCACTATGGTCACGTTCAAGCTCCCAATGGGATGAACAGCCGATACCTGCCAGGGCAGATTTAAGAAATCGCTGTGTAATGAGTTCGGCGTGATTGTTTATGTGAATTCGATAATGATTGTTTATTTGAATTCGTATGACAGGGTGCTTCTAAGGAGTTCAGTGATTTGTCTTGTTCTTGCATTTTAATTTGTATCTAATTGATCTACAGTAGGCGTAACTTGTCTTTTGGGTATCATTTTTTTTTATGAACGATGTAGAGTGAAATTTTTGGCACAATCCATTATTTAAATTCTGCGTAATATTTTTCTTATAACATTATAATATAATTATATAAGGTTACTAATTTTGGTTAATTTCTAATTTATTTATTTGAAACGTGCCAATGTGATCTTATAACAAGCCTTAAAATTCTGTATTTTATCAATATAACATTTTGCTGCACTTTCCCAATGTGGGCAAGCATAAGTACGTCACTTTATTGATTTAAATATTGTAATTCCACGTAGTATTTTGTCTTGGGTGGCTTGATGGGATGTAATTGTACTATTTTACGTAATTTTATTGACAATTTCTTGAATATATTTGGAGGTAAGATTTTTCATCGGATAGTGTACCTAGATATCGCCTAGGCTGATCTTTTTTTATTGCATTTTTTTATTTTATTTTTTCAGTGGGTCGGACTATTTAGGTCTCGACGTAAAAGGTTTTTGTTGCAATTTTGTTGGGGCTTGCTTCTTGCTCAATGGTGATTTTTCAGGAGCGATTTTAGAAACTGATAAGTTCTATTAAGGGCAATGGCCTCTTGCTGGTGCAGAGAATTATTAAACGTTCTTTAATGAAGTGATAGGATGATGATAAAGGGTAAAAGGACTGTCACAAATGCATCCATGCCCGAGGTGGGATTCGAACCCGCGATCCTTCTCTCGGAAAACGCCATGATACTACTGCCGTGGCGATCTCAGGTATCCGGATCGATAACATTTAGTTCATTAGGTAGTAAATGTGAATCATTACAATTATGTGGGAACTAAAATCTTGTATGTACCATGGGCGTGAAGTGGTCTGAAAATCGTGGGAGACAAAAAGGCCTCGGGCCAAGGCCCTGGTGCTTCTATCGCCGCTCGATCAGTAGAACCCTTATAACGCCCTTGATTCAAAAATTACAATTTTTACATATTCACTTTTTATTATTTAAACTATATCTAATAATTATTTGTTTACAGATGAATATGGCAAGGTAAATAATATGGAATGGGAATATTTACTGTTTTTGTGAGATGAAAACATGATGCATGAAATAACTGATCAGATGAGATGTTAGTGACATTACGTGAGGTTTACAGTTAAGATTTCTACTGACATGTTCAATTATGGTCTCCCTGTGGCTTAATTATACTGCTCGAATTTCCAAAACGTCCTCCTCCCCCCCCGAGGAGATTTTGTATCCGCCTCATGTTAGCAATAAATAAAAACAAAACATTCTAACATTTCAAAACGAGCGAGTAAAGCCAGAAGCTTAAAGACAAGTTGGCATTGGAACACTGTTCGGTTGCCAGAGTATCCTGAGCGCACGCCATTCAATGAAATCGCCCGCATGCCTCGACGGGCGCTGCCGAGAAGCGAGACGGAAAATTTTGCGCTTGCGTGAACATCGCGTGCGCAGCGCGGGACACGCCCGCTGCATCGCGAGTCGGGTGGAGGGGGAGGCGCCGTCGCTCTCGCGCGCCTTGGGGATGCGGCAAGGGAATTATTGCGCCCTGCACAAAGGGCGCCGCAAAGGTGCCCTACATGCGCAAATCGCACATCGCGCGCCTCTTTTTTTCTGTAATCAAGCTGAAAAGCCGACGAAAGTTGCGGTTTTGGGGAGTAAAAATGGCGAGCAGGCTTGCGGTTCGCTTGTGTAGCCGGCCGCTAATAGCTGCTGACGTAACCACCGCGCACCGCACCGCAGCGCGGCCGCTCAGACCTCGCCACCCTCCCCCCTCCCCTCCCCTCCCCTCCCCCTTTCCCTTCCGCTCCGTCGTCGTCCCCATTACCACCACCCCTGCGGCCAGTGGTGAGGGGCTGGGCGCCACCCCCGGCTGAGCCACCGCGACCCCTGCTTTGCTGTTTCTCGCCCCTGTACAACCTCGACCCCACGGCTCAGCCAGCGACCTAAATGAGGGCCATCTGGCCCGATGGAGGCTTGAAACCAGGGACCTGGCGTTCTCGGACGTGTTGAAGCTCCGTTTCTCTTCCAATTCCGAAGCGCAATATTAAGGCCCGCTTCACACGGCGCGGCCGCAGCGCGCTTCCTTCAAGGAGCAGAGCTCTTCAGACGACGCCACCGCCGCAGCCACCGCCGCCGCCACTGCGCTTGGAAGAGGGAGGATTACGACGTCCGCTGCGTCGGTGACGCGACGAGGTGCAAAAACTCTTGATAAAACTTGAAAATACAACTATCCCCACCGAATTTTTTCTTCTATCAAGTTTAATGAAATATTCTTAAGGCTTATATAAATTATCACACAGTATATAAAATCTTTGCCGATACATAATTTGTGAGCGGAACGCTCCTTATTTCCAATAATGCACATTGGATATTGCCGTCACACGCGCCTAAGAATTTTTTCGTAAAACATGAATGTACATGACACGCAGCCAAATTTTTCTTTCACTCTCTATAAATTTGTATTTGTTGCATTGGGTTGTATAACTTTTACGTAAGTTATATTTTATATCTCATTGCTAGGAAACAGAATTTACTGTAGTAAAAAAGTAAAATCTATATCTATACATGTAGTTTTTTTTTTTTTCAAAATATGTAAGGGAAAATAGAAAACAATAATAAAAATTCATTATAGTGTTTGAAATTAGTATACACAAGCATTATCTGAGCACAGTACATCGTCGAAATGCTCTTAACATGATTTCGTAGCGGCGGAAAGGAAGTGATACCTCTACAGATGTAATTGTACATTAATTTTTACCATTATTTTAAATATAAAATACATTCGCCGCACATGCAATTTTTACAAGGAGCCGGTTCTCAAGTAAACTGTAGTACCGTGGACCAAGTGATGGATCCACGAAGGGGGGAGGGGAAGTTAAACGATACACTCCCTTCTCCCCAAATTCAACAATGCGATAAGGCAATAAATAAATATGTTCCCAACATATTACAATGGAAATATATTTCGAAATTTATTTAAATTAACATGATGTTTTTACTTACTACCAACATAGACATCTTTGATTGAAAAATATTTTAAACATTATTTTAAAGCATGGTTTTATAAATAAGGAAACCGCAGCGTACTATTTCCTGTGAAGAGCACTGACCGCGCACTCTACTTTCAACTTGGCCGTGGAAGGGGGTGGGGTCTGGAGGGGTAGGTTTCGCCGACCCTCCGGCGACGACGAACAAAGGGACCCGAGCAGGTAGAACGCCGCGACCGGCGGCACAGTGTGAACGCGCCCATTTAAAGCTGTGTTCTGCTAGCGGTGGCGCGTGGCCGCTTCTCCGCGTCTGGTAGCCGGAGTTCGGCGTCTGCTGCCGCAGCAGCCGCCACCCGCTGCACGTGGGAAGGCGTCCATTCAAACCAATGCTCTGCTACACGGCCCGCTGCTGCGTGGCGCGCCACGCGCTGCACGTGTGAAGGGGCCCTAAGGCCTATTGCCCGCGCCGCGGCAGAAGCGCGCAGAAGCGCGCAGAAGCGCGCGAACGTCAATCATCAGGGCTCTTCGCCGACGACGGACAAAGGGACCGAAGCAGGTACCTGCTGCGGTCCCTTTGTCCGTCGTCGCCGGAGGGTCGGCGAAGAGCCTTGGTGATTGACGTTCGCGTGCTTCTGCGCGCTTCTGCCGCGGCGTGGGCAATAGGCCTTATATTTGGAAATCATAAAAAAAATATTTAAGTTTTTGTTGCACTTTCATTCCAAGTTAGTAGCATATCCCAAACTAAGGTTGAAGGTTGGTATTGTCTGGAGGTTTACCACTGTTAGTATGCAGTTTAGAAAATTAATTAGATACAACAATATGATGCGTAGCGCAGCACTTTAGCGAATGACACAATTCCAGCAGTTCGAATGAATGTAGACTGTTGTATCCCTTCTTAAATACGTGCTCCCGAGCCTCGGAGATGTGGAATTTGAATTGTAGGCACGCTTTCAAAATTGTTTAAATGTATATTACCTGATATTGCTATGTGTTTTATCTTGTACAATTACCACCTGGGTGATTAATGCTGTTAAGCATAGTGTAGTTTCAAAAAAAAAGGTAGGGAAGTGACATTTTCTCGTTGAACAAGAGTGCAGGCAAATCGAATCTGCGTATCGGTTTGCGAGTCGGTAACTCACGGCCTACATGTATAACAAGGCTTAGGCAGAACGAGCGGTTCAACGAAAGACTCGAGCGGATGAAGGCACAAGCAGCAGCAGCAGCAGCAGCAGCAGCACAAGGACACATTGCGCTATAGTTGAAACAAACTTCTTGGCACAGGAGAAGAGAGAGGTCACAAAAAAGAGCTCTTCTCAGCGATTTTGTATCGTTTTGCGCCGCTTAAAAGAGCGCAAAGTTCAGGAACATGACAATCAATATCCTCATACGACCTACCTAGCGACTACAGAAATGATACAGTCTGAATTATCTACGAACTCGCGGATGCGCGACCCATGGCTTAATACTGCCGCATCCCTCGGCGAGAAAGTCACGCTATCCCAAGAACGGGCGTGTGCATTTCGTATCACTAGCGCTTGATTTCAGGCGTCGAAGAAAATTCTGCAGCTGATAAGCAATTGAAACATTCAGCTTGCATTAATACACACTAAATTACTTAAATTCGATTACACGAATTTTGCTAATTAGGCTTTCAAATAGATACTTAATAGAACGTATTGTCTGAAATCACTCAACTTTTGTTATGAATAAAAAATACATTAAGGGCCTCTCGCTTATTTACGCCCATTGACATGTTTATAGAAAAATGAACCTTTTTTAAAGTTTCTCATTCTTCCGTTCCAAAGGCCTTATGAGGTTTGAAGTGAAAATAAATTAACAAGTAATTCGTTTTTATAGGAAATGTTTTCGTAAATTGGAAACGAGAAAACGTTGAAAAGAGTGGAGAAAAGAATGGAGGTGTGCGCAAATGAGGACCGGGGCTAGCGATTCGTCGCTGTTGCCTAGTTTCTTCAACCGAATAGGTTGTGGGAATAGCGTAGCGACGAGGGACCGACACATCGGCTCAAAAAGGGTTAGCGATCGGCGCTTGACGATGTATATGCCTTTTCGGCGATGTGGTTTACTAGTGTGAAATTTGTCTTACGTGAATATAACGAAATTTTATTGTCAACAATTAAAAAGGTAGAGGTCGGTGTCTGAAGGTTGACAGTTTTGAACCGAAAAAATTAAGATTAGGAACAGATTACAATTTTGTGATTACCTAGCGGTAGAGTATCTAGTTCTGTAATTGGGTTACTGATTTTCAAAATACCTAGTGTTTTTTTGTACAAAATACTTGCCCGTACTGATTTATAGCGGACAGCGTTCGTTGAGGATTTGAATTACATTAATTTCGATTGAAATTCGTGAAGCGCGATAGAGAATAATGTTTAATAATTGTTTGGATTTGTATATTCTACAGTAAATTAAATGTAGCTTTTATTCTTCCAAATGTCACATAGTTTTAACGATTTGTGATTAAATAAATCCATAAATTAATGAATCGTCGATTGATAACTAATTATTACATTGTAGAGTGGATTTTTTGACAATTTTGCATCGCTAAATCCGGCATTAAGATAATACGTATCCTACTTTAGACGCCTCCCAAGGCAGTCATTGCAATATAGAAGCAGTGGCAGAGGTATGTTTTAAGTGGGTGCACAATAGTAATGAATAAACACATATTATGAACGAACATATTACCTTGAAAAGGCCTTAAGTATGCGCCATTATCATTAATAATCTTAGGGAACTGTGATTTATGTGACTAACGCATTAGGCACTAGTGCACAATGAAGATATGTTAAAAATCATAATTGAGCATTCGAAGTTCGTTTCTGGCTAGCATATCAGCTTCTAAAATCCGAGCTATTTCTTTTTCGTCTCGAAGTTGTTGTAGTTTGTTTGTGTGTGGTTTTTTGTGTCGCAAAGTGAAGTCTGCTAAAATATCCCGGTGTTGGGCAGTTGTACTTAGTTGCGGCTGTTCATAGAATGCAATTCGGCGTTAGATTCGTGGCGTTTTAAAGCTGGTGGAACGGTCACTGGAGTGCAGCTGTAAGGGGAAGGAACAAGACGCGATCAAAAGATGTAAAAAATAAAAATTAGTGAATGATGAGGACTTGAGAATTGGCTGTAGTATCGTGGCAACTTCTAACTAGCCCGTTCCATTCTTTCGCAACCATGTTATATTAACCTGGTTGTTTATCATGTATACATATTGAAAGAAATAATATTATTTTTCAATAATACCCGTTATACAGGAAGTAATTTGCTAAGAAATCAGGACTGTTGTAAGATTTATAGAAAGTAAGCACAAATTGGGCGTATGTCGGTGCTAGATATGGAATTACCCTACCCCTGCTCATCAGATTCAAGAGGAAAAATCTTGGAATATTATAGATAATACTATAAAGAGATAAGCAGAAACAAATGCAATCCACAACTCGTCACCATCGTGCGTAGCTCGAAAATTATTCTAGAATCTTATTCCAATTTTCGGTTTCCCAAAGGGGTCCTTTGCGAGTCTTTTTTCATAAAATTGAATCTACAACATGACATCATTACATTTTGGAGGTTTTATTGCATGTAGTTGTCGTAAAAGAACAGTATAAACTGTACGTGATGCATGAGGGAGAAATATAAACAATCTGCGCACATATACTTAAACTCGAAGAATCCCTTCAATACCCTTTGACAGTAAGTATAATCGAATAATTAATGGAAGTTTCGACAAAGCGAGGTTAGCCACAGTTAGAATCAATACATTTTCGCTGCCAAGCTACAAAAACTTATTTGCGTCGGTGAGCGAACTCGATTTGATTTATTAATGTTAGTAATAAAATAGTAATACCCTGCTCTGCTCCTATCAAAACTGGCAAAAGGAGAGCTCAACGATGTTTCTATCTTATACTAGCTTATGTGTATCCCCACTCCTCAGAACGGATGGTCATCAGTGCAGAATTTGGAAACGTAGTTGGAATTAAGTGATTCTGGGCAATGTAATTGCACGTTTCTAATGTGTTTGTTAATAAAATCTTAGTTATATCAGAATGTTTATCACTCTACGTGATGTAACTCACAGGCCAGTCAGTACTGCGTATCTGTTCTACATCAACGATTATAATGTGTGGATTGTTCGTACGGATCAAACGAGTTGTTTCTTATTACTAAATTAATATTCTAATTGTCAGGCCGAGTGTGGTTCAAGACCTCATAATTTCAGTTGTTTGTTTGTCTTTTGCTTTTATCAACAGGCGTTGAAACGGACAAATGTGAACGAATGGACTAGAATCCACTGTATTTTTAATCGAGAAGTATTGGCGCTCGTGGTTTCCTGGATTATTATCACAGTCTGAAATTGTGCCGATCATACTTCTTTCTCGTTATCACTTTGCAAGGGGTTGTGGGTCGTTTGTTGCGGTTTTCGGCGGGCAGCAGAGGAGGAGGGCTGTTTCAGCGCAGCCGGTACCGAGCGGCCCGGCACCTCGCGGCCCGGCACCTCGCGGCCCGGCACCTCGCGGCCCGGCACCTCGCGGCCCGGCACCTCGCGGCCCGGCACCTCGCGGCCCGGCACCTCGCGGCCCGGCACCTCGCGGCCCGGCACCTCGCGGCCCGGCACCTCGCGGCCCGGCACCTCGCGGCCCGGCACCTCGCGGCCCGGCACCTCGCGGCCCGGCACCTCGCCGCGGCCCGGCACCTCGCCGCGGCCCGGCACCTCGCCGCGGCCCGGCACCTCGCCGCGGCCCGGCACCTCGCCGCGGCCCGGCACCTCGCCGCGGCCCGGCACCTCGCCGCGGCCCGGCACCTCGCC
This sequence comes from Gryllus longicercus, assembly GCA_038098605.1. Lineage (NCBI taxonomy): Eukaryota > Metazoa > Arthropoda > Insecta > Orthoptera > Gryllidae > Gryllus > Gryllus longicercus. The sequence goes on along the minus strand of JAZDUA010000109.1, from coordinate 779,421 downwards.
GCGGCCCGGCACCTCGCCGCGGCCCGGCACCTCGCCGCGGCCCGGCACCTCGCCGCGGCCCGGCACCTCGCCGCGGCCCGGCACCTCGCCGCGGCCCGGCACCTCGCCGCGGCCCGGCACCTCGCCGCGGCACGGCACCGCGCTGCGGTGATTCTCCTGCGAATTGGACGGCGCTTCCCGGGAAGTCACGAGAGCGCGAGGCGTCTCCCGGCGGGCGCAAGAGCCCAGCGGCGGCCGGACGCCGGGCCTTCCCCCCTCTTCTTTTTTTCTGCTGGCGGACAAGCGCAAATATTTTGACACTATTACTTTGCCAGGACGGAAATTATGCTTGCGCTCAGCGGCACGGCGGTCTTGTAGGTCCCTTCTTTGGAGAGCGCGTGGAATGATGTGATGAGTTAGCAACTTACCACGGTAAAACAGGAATGTATTTGCGGTGGGGAAAAAAACATGATTGGGGAAATTTCTTTGATTTTCATTGGTGGAGCGTTGAACTGTGTTGTATAGAGAATGAGTGTATAAATGTATCTTTACTTTTAAAACACCAGCTGTTGACTTAAAAATGGTTCTGAGAGATTTAGCTGGATACCTTTGTTCTTTCGATAGAATTAACTAAAATATTACACAAAATGAAATTCGGGGCATACATTTTCCATGAAAACCTTGGGGGGGGAGCGATTCCGGAAGTACTCTGGAGACGGGCAAAAATGATAAAATGAAACAGACCGAAAACGCTAATAAATCTACTTCCAAATATTTCGCATCCTTTCATCGACTAGGGTCGGAGGGTTTTCAGTTCCAAGGTGTCTGAAATGAAAATGCTGTCCATTCTCCGACAGTACCTTTCCATGGTAAGATTTTGCATGGTTGTTTTACTGTTTAGTGAGATTCGATGAGCGTTATATGAGCGTAAGCTGGGAAACGACCGTGATTGGAAACTTAAATGTTTGTATTCATTGCAAAATCTACACAAGTATTGGTCGTACTTTTTATAGTACATTCGGTGCAAAAATTGTCGTCTAGCTGCGCACTGCGTTCAGTTCTGAGGTAGCAAGCACCGTCACCGGGGGAGGTGTCTGAACATTCGTAAATGAAACTAGTCCAATCCGGACGCGGCGGAAGCAGATTATGTGCAAGGAACAGCCGTCCCAGCGCCTTTCGAAACTTTCCTCTTTTTTCTCTGCGATGCCTTCAGAGAATTTGAATAATTGTAATTTCTCTCTGCTTTAGTTAATCGTTAGCGTGCTTTAGAATGGTGTGTGTATTTGAATAGCTGTGGCTGCTGAAAGTTTACGCGGGTCGCAAAGAAAGTCTGGTACGGAATTTGACAAATAGCCCCGTATAGACTTCATACTTACTGCAGAAATAAATATTTTGACATCTCATGGTCCTGAATCAACTCCCCAATTTTTGTTTCCCAAATTACATAATCAGATTTTGAATTCGAATGTTACTGTTCATTCTCAAAATGCGGTTGAGACAACTCTTGGTTCTTCAGTTCGTTTGAAAGTATGTGATGTATTGTTTAGGTATCTCTGCTGAATTTCATGTTGTTTTTTTTTAAGAAATCATGTTTACCAAAAGTTGTGTGTTCTAGGTTTTACTTTAAAAAATGTACGCAATAAAGTGAAGTTAATGAATATTTGCAGAAGTATATAGTTTCATACAATTCAATATTTGGGCTTCTTCTTCCCGAATTTACCGAAATCTAATTCAGTACCTCATAAACACTAACAGGCTCTTTGATGAATAACAATATTACTGTATAAAAAGAAAACAGTGCAGTTGTTGGGCAGTTCGTATTCTTGTGTTCTAATGACAAGTTTTCAGTGTAAAACGGAATTGAGTGCAAGAATCGAGAATGGTAATAACAAGGTAGAAAAAGAATAGATGCTCCACACACTCTCTTTCCACTTTCTCAAAGAATAGATGCTCCACACCTAGAAATCAAGTGATTATATTCTTTCCTCGCGTTGTCTTGTTTCGTAAATGGTTTCCAGATGTTTCGGTGAGAAATTCATTCTCATTCCTGTTGTGTACGTGACTCTGATTAATGCAGAGATTTGTATAAATTGCCGGTCATTTGAAGAAGAAGAAACCCGAAGTTTCTATTCAATTTTAACGCCGAGTATTGCTCAACCGTTAAGTGTTTTATATAAAAGAGAAATGGAGGATCCAAATAAGGGATCATAGCTGTAATGTAATAGAGCGATCCAAAAGAACGGTCTCTGGCTGGACGAGCGACGTACGCTCTTCCGCAAGGAGCAAAACAATACGAGAAAAACTATTAAGAAAACAGTTGTGATAACGCCTCGGACGAGGGCATTACGAGGCGCTACGACCTTCGCGGATATTCCGCACGTTTCATGTTCCTCTAAAAGCCATTCCCGAGGTCTCCGTTTCCCTTTGTTTTACAACACTCGCAAAATATAAAACGTCACGACGTCTAGCGCAGTGTTGGTTGAGACGCGTTATATACAGTTCATCTACGCCCAGTAGAGTTCCTTAACTTTAAATTACTATGTCTCCTTTTACGAGATGAACTCCCAACTTTTAATGCGTAATGTAAAGCTGAACGAAACACTACGTCTAGGGGCACCGAAGGTGCTGGCTGCCCTTGCGGTCTGTATATTCGTGTATAGCGAGAAAGTCTTTTTCATGCCTGTCCAAAGCGTCTGCTGTGGGATGGCTCCATTTAAAAAGTTTAAAAAACGCACGCACCGTGTAGCATAAATAAAAAAATTACGCGTCGGTTGTATAGTTACAAAAAGTCTCGCTCTCGGTCCCGAAAATGAAACAGAAAATTAATGTTCCCACTTCTTCCTTTTCTTGGCGTTTTCGCGGCTGTGTTTCTTAATAGTTGGTCTCTTCGCATTAAGCTTTGTAGTTTTTCTTGTCTGCAAACGGCGCGAATACATCACGTTTTTATTCGTTCGAGTTGGCAAATGTGCGTAGTTTGAGGTGCCGAAGTATTTCCTTTCTAGAGATTGTTACCAGTTGTACTGATTTGTAATTCCAACCAAATTTCACATTTATTATTTAGAAAGAGGTTTTGAGAAGATGTACAATAATTATTTCGTTTAGGCAGTACAAGATGCATAAAACTTTCTTTTGTTAAATTTGTTAAATTTTGTTAAATTTTGATTTTCACTTAATAATAAACATCGTGCAAGACACTGCACTAGTGCTGTTGTGCTGAAGTGTGACAATTCGAAGGAAAGAGAGGTACGAAACGTGAGAGAAGTAGAGAAGCGAGGCGGGAATAACGAAAAAAAACTACCGAGAATTTAGAGTATTGCCAGTAAACGGCAGTATCGATTCCAGAAATGCTCCAACATGACAAGGAAAGTGGATAAGTTTTGAAGAAAACTCATTTTATGGGCAGTAAATTGTACGTAAAATGTCGCGAAGTCTAAGCAGATGGGCTTCACCCGGGTGAACAGCGTACGTCCTGACAAGTCCGTTGAATCGCACGTTGACAAATAATTTTGTGCAATATTACGGCAAGTAAATTTGTAGGACGCGCAACTTCCCTTTCTTGGTATAGCAAGAAGTGTTCCGGACAGTTAAAAACTTTGGCTGAGGAATCTATTTTGTCCGCGGGAGTTTTTTTCCCCTCTCTTCTACGAAGGCAAACGATTCAATGCACTTCTCGAAGGAGGGAAAGTTGGCAAGAAACGAGAAGCGGAGAAGGCTCAATGGTATGACTTCATTTACCATCACCTTTCCATTTTCGTAGCGTGTTCTCGAAGTGTGTTGCCGTGTTCTCACGCACTTACGGTGATTGAGGCGGCGTCGGAGGAGCCAGCGCTGCGCGTCGCGCGTGGAGGGAAGAAGCGGCGACTTGCGAAAATATGGAACAAATTGCTGTCCCGCCTTGCCCCTCCCCCTCCCCTCCCCACCCTCCTCACGTTTCCTACATGACCCGCTCCCTCCCTTCCACCCCGCCCCGTTCCGTTCCGCCCCGCTCCTCGGTTCCGCGCAGTTCCGTCTCGCCCCGCCCCGCCCCACTCCGCTCCGTTTCGTCTCGCCCCGCTCCTCAGTTCCGCGCCGTTCCGTTTCGTCTTGCCCCGCCCCGCCACACTCCGCCCCGCCCCGCCACACTCCTCCCCGCCACACTCCGCCCCGCCCCGCCCCGCCACACTCCGCCCCGCCCCGCCACACTCCGCCCCGCCCCGCCACACTCCGCCCCGCCCCGCCACACTCCGCCCCGCCCCGCCACACTCCGCCCCGCCGCACTCCGCCCCGCCCCGCCGCACTCCGCCCCGCCCCGCCGCACTCCGCTCCGCCCCGCCGCACTCCGCTCCGCCCCGCCGCACTCCGCTCCGACCAATCGCGTCCCTCTCTGTTCCCATTCCCTGCCCTCCGTTTCGCCCCGTGCCGCCCCGCTTCGTTCAGTCTCCCCGCCGCCACGCTCCGCCCAGCCTCCGCTCCGCCATGCCGCGCCCCGCTCCATCCACATCACCCCGCGGTGCTCCGTTCCCATCCGCCCCGTTCCGCCTCGTTCTGTATGGCCGCTCCCCGCGTGATCCCGAGAATAGGAGAGCGCTTCGCAAATAATGAAGTCTCCTTCGAACTGGCCGCGTGGAAGGCCGCCTTCGTCGCCGCGTCGCTCCGGAAAATGGATTCCGCGGAATCCTGCGCCTTCCCGCCCCCCGCCTCGCGCCTCCCGCCCCCGTCCACCTGCGCGCCGCCTCTTGCATCCCGTCCATCGGCCCCTCGCGGCCCGGCGCCGCTGCCGACCTCCAGTCGCTCGCACGCGCCGACACGCTGGGGCGCGAGCGAAACAAAGGGGTATGGGGACATGATCTAATTAATTTTCGTTGAACGGAATGTTTGAGAAGAGAGAGAAATGAGAGAATGAAAGAGAAGGCAGACCTGCCTATTTTCACCTGAAACATGTCAAAAAATCTACAATATATTTGCTCTGTCATTCGCCCCGACTTACTTTATAGTGGTACAATTTTTTGTGCTGGTTGCAGTCGGGTCCTTAATTTTTTTTTCACTGTGAATGTTCGTGATCGATCTGGAGGTAACTGCTCGATTTAAGTTTAATTGGGAAGTATAAGAGGTAAAAAAGATTTTTCAAGCAGTGAGGTTGTTAATATAAGTAGAGAAATTTACCAAATAAACTTGAATATTTTAAGTTTCGAGAAATGTGTGGAGATGTTTTCTTGGACCTAAAACAAAGGTATTTTTTTAATAATCGACGCGATTAAGTTTTTGTAATGGAGACACTGAAGGCACAATGCACGGCCCTCTCGTATTCGGTCAAGTCAGATTGGGTGAAACTGCGCCGCTTGGCTGTGTTACTTAAAATATGCAAGGTTGATTTATCATGCAGTTCAATTTATTCTCCGATCAGGGATGCTGAACACGTGAATGCACACGACTGTGAATACAATAGCAAATGCTTTAAAGTTCACATTTCCACGTGATTAGATTGTGGTTTCGAGATGGTTAGTTTTTAGAGTTTGGAAGTGTTTCGGATATGTTTGGATATTTAGGAAGAAGGGTTACTTTGCATAAGTAAAAATAAAGTAGGAAATATATTATGCATGTGATATTACATTGCGCTTTGCGTGTACACCAATGCAGGTGATAACAAAACTAACAGACGACTTGGAACTGAAAATACCTGTTTGAGACTTACAAAGCATGAGACGACGGAAAGAAAAACCGGTGTTTTATCGCGTGTGCGAAAGTGGGAAATAAATTTCTTTGTGTCCGACGAAAGCCTGGTTCTGTCATTCCCTATACCTTCTCTTCATCAGATAATTGTGTGTGTGTCAGACGACTCTTTGGCATAGCGGGCGGCTGTCCATCGGCCTTTCCAGAGGACGACAGCGCCCAGGCGGGCCGGGCCGGGCTGGGGCGCGCTGGGCCGGGCGGTGGGGCCCGTCGGGAAGACAAAGAACTAATTGCTCCGGGCGGAGCGGTGTTTTATGCGCGTCGTTGTGTTGTTAACGTCCGGTGACGAACGCGGCGAGCGGCGAGTGCCGCGTGGCCGACGCAGGGCGAGGAGTGGAGCGTGGTTGCGGCGGGGGCGGACGGCGCGCCGAGCTGGCGGCCGTCCCAATCGTTCCGTTCGATCTCGCCGCACCCTCCCCTGCGGAGCGGGGTGGCTGGGACCGCGCGCGGGCGAGGAGGGGAGTGCGGAAGGGGAGGCGACGGCGGCGGGGCGGGCGTTGCTTGTAATTGAGTTGGACGAGGAAGATGAGGGGCGGGCGCGCGGCGAGCCACACACACTTGCTGCAGCCGCCGCCGCCGCCGCCACCCCCGAGTTACCTGCGCCGCTCTTTGCCGGATCTTCGCTGCCGGTAATGAAGCTTCAAAGGGGGCGTGACGCTGAGGGGAGGAGGTGAATAGAGTGTGACGAGGGCGGCATGATAAAGCCCCCGACGCGACTCCGCCTCCTTCAGCCCCACCTCTACCTCCCCCTCCCCCTCCATCTCCACCTCCACCTCAGCTTTCCGTCACGCCAGGTCTACGGCACCGGCGTGTTAGACGGCCGCCGTCCCTCGGTTTTCGCTTTGCTCTCTGGCAGATTGCGGTTGGCCGTGGCGGAATTCCTGTTAACTATTCATACGTAACCCAAACTGATCGCATAATTACGTGGGTTATATGAACAACCGCGATTATTGTGTGACAAAACTTCTCTTGCATGATATAAAAGAAGAAAGTTACAAACCTTGTGCAAAGAAATGCTTGTTAAAACAATTTCAAATTGTAAAAAATAACATTCATATTACTCCGGTGGAAACGCATTACAAATCCAAAGCTATATAGTCTAAAAGTTACGCTTAAGTACATAAAGGTGTGAAAGCATGTCCAATAGTTGCCGAATACCAAAAGCTTACTAATTTTTCTCCACTTTTGCCATTGTCGATGGCAGAATAAGGAACACCGATTCTAGATTTTGGCGACTCCTGCAAATCGGTGTAAAAGTAGCAAATAACTATGAAAGAAAGGAATTACTTTGTTTTAGAACTATTCTTTCGGAAACAACGTCAATAACTCCCCAATGATTTTAAATGTTGTTAGTAAATTAGCCTCCAAACACACTTTCCACAAAGTCGTTGGGTTGGTCGTGGCGCCTCAAGGGGGTGCTTCCAGGTTTAAATTGTATTTGTGCTCTGCAAGATTCCAATAGTGATTCACTGTCTTTCGAAAGTGTAAATACTTTTAATCCCAAAGCACGTTTTATTAAAGAATTTCCAGCAAGTTACATAAGTATCGGGGTTAAAGTAGTGATATTGAGTCATTTCCTCAAGAAGAATAGAATCACGTTTGTAAGTACCGTAACTCCCCCTAAAACAGCCTTTTAGGGGCTTAAAACTTTGTGTAAATTACCAGTCAATTATTTCTACAATCTTGGTTTCTTACCATGGCTTCCATAACACAGTAATAGTGAAATCATTACGAATTGTTTAAGTGTTTGGAATTTTGTACTAAAATACTTCGTGTGTTTGAAGCACTAATTCCATTCCAGGTAGTGAGTTCACAAACTAGCTTTAAGTTTTTGGGATTAGGTACGACAAAAATGCTTAGGCACTGTTATTACTTTCTTACAGTTTTAAAAACACTTTGGCTAGTGTGCTTTTCCATGGTTGCTCAAGGCAGATTGCGTGGCGAGATTTAAGACAAAGTGAAGTAAAATAATCATGTGTACTTATGTGCACGGAAAGTGTGAGTATTGTAACTTGGCGCGACAATCAACGAGGTTATTATTCTCGTGAATGTAGTGCATGTTACAGCCCGGGAGGTGGCGCTGCCCCTCCCCTCCTAGTACGCGAGATCTGGCGCCTACCTACTCGTCGGCGTGTGGATTTTCCTCCCCTAGTTATCTCCCATAACGGAGCACCACCGCAGCAAAAACTCTAAGTTACCAACACGTGTGGTAGTGCAATGCATTGAAGTGGGGGGGGGGCTGTGAGGGGAGTGAGGGGGAACAAGGATGAAGAAAGAAATCTTGCGCACGGTCCGTGGCCGGTTGTTGAAGTAGGCTCTGGTATTTGCTTGTATTGCTCGGAGCAACCACTGTAAACTACCGTTCAGAGCAGCTGCACACTAGAATTCTCAATCATTAACGTTTAATTTGATTACCTTTTATTTACCTTCAATTTGAGTAGCTTGTGTCGAAAATCCGTCAGGATTCGAACTCGAGTACCTTCCGTGAACAACGCAAAGAAAACTGTAGAGAAAACTGTTGTCGCTGGGGTATCGCGGCCAGTGCGAAAGTCTGAAATGGTCTGTGTCCCCCGAAGAGTACAAGATAGGCGGTACAGATAGTGATGGCACACATAGAGAACTAGAACATAGAAACATACTAGAAAACACTAGAAAAAACTAGACATAGAAACATACACCTGCATCGTGAAAAAGTCTATTCCCTTGTAGACATAATTGATTCAAAGTCCAAATAAATGATTCTTTAGAACTTTCTCTTTCGCCCACTCGTCCCTTCCTATCCTTCCTCCACCCATTTCACACGTCCCTTCCTCCAATCCCTTCGCACCTTTTCCTACTCTTCCTTCATTCCTCGCCCCGCCCCTCCCTTTCTTTTCTTTCTGTCGCCCTTTTGCTCCCTATTTCCCTCACACCTTCTTCCTTCTCCTACCTCTTTACCTCGCCTACTCTTTGTTCCTCATTCTACATATCGCCTCTTCTGACCTTCCATGCCCGCGTAAATACCGGTGCGGCGGCACCGGGTGAAATATTCGCCCGAACATTTGGAAGTTCGTTGATAGTGGCGCTGTCACATCGCGTGGAAATGACATCCCGCCGGTAGTGGCTTCGCGCCACTTCGCCACTAAACACGCGCCGCTCCAATGTAAAAATGGAGCAGCATTTGGGCCAAATTGACGGGAATTTACGAGTTTCGAAATGGCAGTGTAACAACGATGAATGATTGCGCTCGGGGACTCCCGTATTTGTCTCAATTACAGAGAAAGAAGAAATTATCGACTGCGATAGTGCGAGGTACGCGATGGCGTCTCGTGCAGGGCACGATACGACATTGCACGATGCAGTGTAGGTTACTTTGCCTGAATGATTGCGGAGACTGAGGACGGTGTGTTTTGTCGTGACACTTGTGGACGTGGCTCTGCTTTGATTCTATTATGGCAGTTGTAATTAATTTGCAATGAATTTTAACTTAGGAGTGTTTCATTCTTCAGTGCTACAAACAGATTTCTCGGAGCAAATTATTTATAAGCTCTTAAGCTGTAACGCAGCGAATTTCGTCCAATTCTCTTCAGGATGTTTTGGGAAAAAAGATGCTAAACATGCCTAATTCCTCGTGATGGATGTCTATGCACCGTTTACTTCCCACTTTAAAATAAACAGTGCATACGTCGGGTATGCTCACGGCAGTTAATTCCAAATCTGAATACTTATTGATCTTCTCACAGTTGGAAACTAGTGACGCCACTACAGCAAGTACTTTGTAACGCCTTCGCAATACTACAATACATGAATCGGCAAAAGTGTTTAAAACGGGCAATTTTTTCCACGCTGTTGTTCGAACTCCAGTTATTAGATATTAACAAGCCATTTACGTTACCCAAACACCACCAGTGTACAAGAATATCTAAAATTAAAGTAATCTAATAAAAATAAAATTTAATTATCAACACATTGAAAACAATTGGAACACTTGCACTGGAAATTTTGAAAATTTGATAGTTTCATTGAAATAAGATCATGTATTTATCAGATTTTTTAAGAAAGAAATCACCAAATTCAAAATTGCAGTTAGGAGATGCCGAAAAAAAATATTAAACTTTTGCAGTTTTCGAATATTGAAAAGAAAACCCAGGGTGTTTTCGATTATTGATCAGAATGAAGAGGTAAATTCAGAAATTGACGCGCAACTATTATTTCCACCAGTTGTTTTTACCCAATACAATCTAGTTCACAGACCATTAAATAAGTGCTAAATAAATGGATCTCCGAATCTCATAAAAACTCCGGGGAGATTATTCTGAATAAAAGCTCATATTAACTACTAATAGCTAATATTCAGAATAGATATTATCGACTTGTATCTCAAGTGAAGTTCTTAAACAAGAGTATTGAAACGCAAATATTGAAGTTTTCACATCTGACAGGGAAGTACTCTCTCTTTTGAGTGGTGAGGGGAATTTGGTGTTGTATGTAGATTCATTGTATTATGTAGATTGCTCGCTTGGGGCGTGTCGTACGTGTCACCTGGATGAAATGCAGTAAAATGTTCTCCCCGATATAATGGGAAAAGGAGACGTGAGATGAAGTTTAATTGATGCGAAAGCCATCAGTTACAGACTCGCAGAGATAGGAATATTAATATACTAAATCTCATTGTGATGATAAATTTTAGCGACTCTAAATTCAGGATTTTTTTTTTTGTATCATTCATAGAAAATGTTCTGTTTTTCAAGTACTTTACTCGTCATCTAACATTACTATAAGTTGATAAAAATGTGGCTCAATGGAAATGACAGAAGGAAGAGTTCAGGTCGTGAATTTAAGAATATGAGCGAACGAGCTAGAATAAAATTGAAATTCGAAAGTGATTCGAGGGCTAGTTTGAATTGTCAATTTGTTACTTCTCACGAAATAAAAAAACAAACTAGATACGAGTACAAATATTTTATCGATTAAGAGAAGAAAAGCTGTGCTCGCTGTGAGCTGATTCAGAAGGTTGAGCAATGGCCCTCGCCACTTCGCTTCGCCTCTTGACGAAGGAATGGGTGATGTTTCATGTGCAATTCCAGAACAACTTGCGACAATGAAAATGAGAAGTCTTTAGGCGAATATTCCATGTATTATAGCTATTTGTCCTGCATATAAGCAAATCGGATATGTATAGAAATGTAATTAATTAATTTATTAAAACATTTTGTCCAAATTTCTTTTGAAAACCATGGATTATAATAATGTCTTTAATTCTTTCCTAATTCACATTGCACCGTTTTTGTAAGATTTATTAGTACTCTTAAAGTTTTTCTTACTGTATTTGTAGTAGTCATTCACAATATTCTCAACATTTCCGCCAGCCTGAGTTAAGTTGCACTTTTCGTTCCACTTTTTTCTTACTTGTATTCCTTGATTAGACTTTGCAGCGTCTTCAATTTGCGTTTTACACTTGGAATCGTGACTCAACAGGCGGATTTACAAGTACGGAGCGATTGGCGGTCGGATTTCTCGGTCGAGGTCTTATCGCCCGTGACATCGGGACCTTATCCGACTGTACTGCCATTTCTTGTATTTAATTTTATTTATTTATTTACGTCAGAAACAGGTAAAAAGTATATGTGACGTGGTGCGAGGAGAAGTTTAATTGAAGTTACATATTGCCATTTAGCGAATGCTGCGTTAAGTGCAGTGTCCCTCGAGCGAAATCGTCTCCTGTAGGAGACCTCGCCGAAACAGAATATTAAAAATAGAATTCCTGGTCTCACTAGTGGAGATCTTTAATGTAGGACCACTATCTTTCGAAGTACGAGGCATCTTCTGTTTAAATCGTGGGTTTTTGCAATCCTCATCGGAATGCTTTGATTTATAACCAAAAATGTAATCGGGGCGGCGGCGTCTTTGCAAGCAGCTTCCTCCCTCTGAAATATTCACGCGTCCACGCCATGTGCAATTGGGGAAAAATGAATCTGAGCCCCCAGCGACATGGCGTTTATTCAGCGATTGTGCAAAATGTTCCGATATTGAAGAGAGGTCGAAACAAATATCGACAACCGCAATGCCAAGTGCATGACAAACGGTATTCAGACATGCGTCGCCATTCACATTTTTTGCACATAACATTTGCACTAGATTCCAATAGTTCGAAATTGGTGATGTTTTAATTGAAGTAATCGTTAGAATAGCTTTAAATCTCCAGATTAATTTTCGAAGTGTAATATATCATAGACATTTTTCCATTGCATGTTATGTGTAGTTTTCCATGGATTTATCAAGGGCAGTACATCCTGTGGAGCTTAAAACGATCGAAGTTAAAGTTTGCAATTCTGATGAGCCCGTGCAGTAGTCTGCATTTACAAGAATATGGCAAATATTTGGGTATTCAATCAAATTGGTTAGAATATACCATTTAATGACATCGACTTCAGAAATAAGCTTTCCCTTAAATTTTAAGTATGTTTAGCGAATCGAGGTTTAATTCCTTGACGCGATCAAGACATTAGTATAAAACGTGTCATACGATCTATACTAAAAGATTAAGTATGGAAGTTCAATATTTGGAGGTACAAAAGTCGGTAAAAATGTCTGTGGGTTTTTGGATATTGTACAAAAGTAAATTGATTTATTCGATTTTATATTCGTCTTCGCCCGCGCCTTTTTTTTAAATCCTAGCCCCAACGTCCTCTATTTGTATTTTTCAAATCATTCCCATATATTTCAAATCGGATGTCAAGAGAAAGTACGTGATGAATTTTTTAAGTAAATAATTATCATATTTTACAATAATTTCGCTGGAATTACTATTAGGCGTATTGGCCATTTCTCCGGCGACGTGGATAATGGTGCGCCGTAAGTTACACCAGATATTTCGAGCGTGGTCAGTGTTTCATTAGCATTTTCTTCCCGCACTCGACAACATCTAATTAATTTACTAACTGGATATTCGCTACCACAGTGGCGACGTGTTTGTAGTCGGTCGTTGCATGCCACTAGCGCACAATTTTGGCATTCTCGTACCATAGCCTGATGTCGCATTACCATACAATAACTTCTTCCACCTCGGGAGGTTAATAGCGAGCAAAAGGGGCAGCGCGGCCCGCGGGCCGCCAGGCTCAGCGGGCGAGGTTGCGTGGGAACCGCAACCAACTCCATCGTAGAGGCCCCCTGGTGCGTGGGGCTCAGTGCGAGGTTGCGCCTTCAAATAGAACTTCAGACTGAACTACATGACGTAGTTCATGCATGGGAAGGGTCATGGTTAAAATGTGCGGTGGGGGTAGGGCATCTGTCCTACAAACTGGTTTTGAGTTCTCTAGATTACTTCTAAATTTTATTTCTCTCCGATGCTCATTACATGATATCTCTTGTGGTTAAGTTATTTGGCGACATTTTTAAATCAAATGCATAATAGGAAAACGTTTACAATGCCCTTTGAACAACATCTGTAGCATTGTGAAAGAGATAAATAGCAGTTTGTTTGTTAGTCCTATTCATGCCCATCATTTCCTATTAACCCTGTACTCTATTAATTGTGGCTACGCCCTTGTAAGGAATTTTACGAGTAAAAGCATAATTTTATATTGCAGAAATGAAAGGTCGTTTTCGTTGAAGTAATGTTTATGTAAAGAGCCAGCTTTCGACGGCTTCGCCGTCATCATCGGTGTCGCTGTTGTGGCAAAAGTCGAGAGACAGTGACACCGTCTCTGGACTTTTGCTACAATTGAGAGACTGATGATGTCGGCAAAGCCATAGAAAGCTGGCTCTCAACATAAACACATTAAATTGACGGAGATGACATCTTTTATTTTTCCATGAAATTACGTCAACAATACCTCATCATAATTATTACAGGAATATTCTTTTTTTTCTTATTTTAATCTCAACAGTCCTCATAGCAATGATTTGTTACTAAATGTAAAATAGTTCGTCTGTAATTAGGAAAGAGAGTCGCGTGATAAACAATTGAATCTTATCTTCTAATTTACCTCCCAACATTCTACTTCCTAATTTACCTCTGTCATGAATCAGGGACAGAAACATTGTCATTCTATATAATGATGACTTGAGGGTACTCTTGCTTCAAAGTATAGCTTAGTAGGTATCTTAAACGAGGAAAATATATTTAATAAATTGAAGTATATATGAATACATTAAATTCTGTGGTCTATTTCTAGTATTGATTCCCAATATTATTGGGCAGAATATTATACGGCAGAATGGATGTGTAGTATTACGGAACACTCGCGAAAATTCGCGAAACGGATTGATACAAAATCGAAGAGTGATGTGCGTAAAAGATCTTGAAACGCGTACTAACTGCTTCGATATGTAGTATGTGCTGGGCTTTGTGTCGGGGGTAGCAGGGGGTCGTGTTCCGTAGCAATATTGTTGTGCGAGGGGGTGGGGGGGTGGTTCGCATTGCTCGAAGGGCCTCTGCTTGAGGCCGCGTCGCGCTGAGCAGCCGTGAAACGTGACTCGGAAGTTGACCTTGAGTGTTGGCGGAGGGCCTCTTCGCCGTCAGGATGACAGGCGCGCGCGCGGGGGGAGCTGGTAGCGAGCGCCCTTGAACAAAAAGCCGCGGGGCCAGCAGTCCATCTCGCCGGCGGCGGCTGCGGGCGGCGTTGCGCGGGGCGGGGCGGGGAGCGTCCTCGTCGAAAGGGTCGTTGCCGGCGGGGCGGGCGCGGCCGGAACTCGGGGAAGGTAATAACGAGCGGCAGCCGATCGCTTTTGTCCCATGTCCTTTCGAGGAAAGGTCTGTCGAGTTACGCGGGGGCGGGGCGCGCGCTCCATCATTGCGGCGGGAGGGCTGTGACCTAATGAAAGGGCGCGGTGCGGGCGGCGAGCGCGAGCGGAATTGTGGTCTGGAGCAGCGCCGCCGCCGCCGCCACCGCCACCGCCGCCGCCACCGCCGCCGCCACCGCCGCCGCCACTGCCCGCCTTCCCACCCACGAAGTCCGTTATGACTGCGCGCCGCAGTGGCCGAGCTTATAAACGCGGACGAGTGGCGCGCTCGGGCCGCAGTCGCTCAGTATCACGGATGTTGGGCTCGGAGATAGAATTGCCTCATGGAGCGAAAAGGACAATCGTGGCATCGGGACGGCGGGCGTAAGCGCATCTCGACCCCGCGGCCCTGGCACCCACCCCCGCCCCCGCCTACGGCCGCTCTCGCCGCCGCTCAGCGCAGCTCAACTCGCTCGTCCCCGCCGGCCTCGCCGCCGCCGCCGCCGCCGCCGCCGCTTCCGCCAGATGCTTATCCTGGTGGGCCGCTCAGATCCGTCCCCGACCCGGTTTCCTGCTTGGCGTCTCCGGACTCCGCTCCTCCGAGCCCTGGGCTGGAGAGTCCCGCCGCCTGAGCTGACCCCCCCCCCTCTGCCTCCCGCGAACGAAGGGCGCTCTGGGATTGGTGACATGGAACGTTCCTCTTGCTCTTCTCTGAGAATCCTAGTCGGTGCCCGAGGTCATGTTGCAATCCCGTCTAAATCGACTCTTCTTTAATAGGCTGCATACGTAAATGTGTGAGAGTCCAGTGAAATCACTTCTAGCTTTTATTTAAATCTCGTGTTGTCAATAAATCATGCGCTTGCACAATGAGGCATATATGGAAGTGCAGATCGATGCGCGTTCTCTGCTCTTCGCTATTGGTTTGTCAGCGCTAGGTACTATATCGAAATCTCTGGAAGGGTTTCCGTACAACTGGCCGTCCCAGAAATAACGAATTCTCGAAAACGGCATTTGTGCGCTGTATTGATTGTTTGAATGTTCGGTGTCAGTCTCGTCCTGTCTCCGCTTTGAAACGTCTCGTCGTTGACGATCGTTTTCCTCAGACTAGCTTTTCGAGCTCCTTATCCGAAAACGATAAACTTCCGAGTAATTCTGAGTCTTCTCTTGTTAGATATGCGTCATAAAACGATGCGGCATTTTCTTCTTAAAAGAATGAATTCATATTGTCTGGGAGTACGTTGCAAATATCAACGTTATTTCTTTGCCCAAGGTTTACGTTCCCAAATTCCATTATTGAAATTCAATAATTCACGTGCTTCTCGAGTCTCCTCCATGGCGAAAAAGAACTTTACCGATCTTTACATCACCCGCAGCGCTGAGGCTGCTCGCCGCGGCATGCGGAGCGTGTGGGCAAGCGGGAGTACGAGGAAGGGCCGGGAGGTGCGGGGACGTCTGTACATCGACCGCGAAGGCGTTTGACAGCGGAGTAATAAAATTTGTGAAGGGGAGGCGCGTGATGGACGGACGGCGCGCGCTGTTGGAGGAGGATTGCGTGCAGCTCGACGCAGCCCCCTCCCCCACTGCCCGCGCAGCCGATGCTCCCCCCTCCTCTCCCCCCCCCATGGCGTCGATCACCTTCCGTAGTCCCCCCTGCCGCCGCCGGCCGGTCCGCACGGCCCCGCGCGCTCATCGGGCGCAGGAATACGCCTTGGACAATGTGTCGAAGGGCTGACTGCAGTTGCGGAGCGTTGTATTTCGCCCCAGCACACGACCGGCCGACGTACCTGCCAGCGGGCAGCGCGGGGAGGCGAGGAAATCCATGTTTTATGGTTTTACTACTTAGCGGCTGCGCGCGGGGCGTTATCCGCGAGAGTTTCACGCTGCGCGGCGCTCGCCCCTTCTTTCCCCTCCCACTCCACCCGTCCTCCGCCCTGTGGCCGCGGCGCGGCGCAGCGCTGCCCGCCGCTTTTTATTTATTGGTGGATATCAGTCACTGGCGCTGCGAGGGTCCTCAAGTGGCAGGCGCAGTACAACCTGTCACTGCGCCAGGTACGCGGCGCGAAGGCCGGACAAATGCTGTCTTGTGCTCGTATAAATCTGCCAAAGACGATGACAGGTGGAAGAGCGATAGGTGCGGGTGTGATGTTAAGTTTTACGTTCTTTTTGCCGGTGTTTGTTGAGAAAGAAGAACGGTATAATCAGGATGCTTACTATATATCTTAAGACATGTCATTAAAAAGAGATCGTGAATAATATTATAACATAACTTGTGTAGAAACCTTTTAGAAAAGAGAAGGGGGGGGGCCGTCAGGTCAGCCAGCATTTCTTCACTGACACTAAATTTGCTACAAGAACATCAGGGAGGACTTACGATTTCTCGTAAGACTTCCGAAACTCATGCCGCCCGCGACGTCTCGGACCGCGATTCTGTGTAACCTTCTTGTAATATGTAATATCAGTTTGCTTTGAACGAAAAACCTTCAGAGGGTTTCTGTCGGCTTAGCGACTTAGCTAAAATATTTCTGGGCTTGTTAAAATTAGTGGTATACGAGCTACCACTAATTTTGGCCCCAACTTTTTCATGGACCCCTTGTGAAAGATTTAGGCCCGCTTCACACGGCGCGGCCGCCGCGCGCTTCGTTCAAGGAGCATAGCTCTTCCGACGCAGCCACCGCCGGAGCCACCGCCGGAGCCACCGCCGGAGTCACGGCCGCACCGCCGCCCGCCGTGGAAGGGGGTGGGGTCTGGAGGGGTAGGTTTCGCCGACCCTCCGGCGACGACGAACAAAGGGACCCGAGCAGGTAGAACGCCGCGACCGGCGGCACAGTGAGAAGGCTCCCATTTAAAGCTGTTTTCTGCTAGCGGTGGCGCGCGGCCACTCCTGTGCTTCTGGTGGCCGGAGTTCGGCATCTGCTGCCGCAGCCGCCGCCACCCGCTGCACGTGGGAAGGCCTCCATTCAAACCAATGCTCTGCTACGCGGCCCGCTGCTGCGTGGCGCGCCACCCGCTTCACGTGGGAAGGGGCCCTTACTCCAGGGACCACCTCTCATTATTCTTTATGATATACAGCATATAAAGTTATGCATAACAAAAAAATGCACACAACTGTCTTAAAGATAACAATGTCGGAAAATGCCTAGATTATGAATAATCGAAGACTCTTCCGTGTGGGAGAAATAATATTGCTAGTGCATTTGAAAGAAAAGCATAGAATGCGATAATTTTATTCTTATTTCTGATTTTGAGGATGAACGATGGATACGAAAGATGCGTGCGTATGTAATTTATTATGTTTGTTTTATAACAGAAACTATTATCAATTTCCTTAATATTTTTGTAATAAATCTTGTTTATACCTAGATCATTTTCTGTTTCATATTCGGCTATAGATTTCCGATCAACCCCGTGGCCATTGACCCCCCCCC
This sequence comes from Gryllus longicercus, assembly GCA_038098605.1. NCBI lineage: Eukaryota > Metazoa > Arthropoda > Insecta > Orthoptera > Gryllidae > Gryllus > Gryllus longicercus. The sequence continues at coordinate 761,605 of JAZDUA010000109.1, read as the reverse complement.
TTTCAAAATGTTATCGACACCGGTGGAAACCCCTGGTGGTGGTTTAGCCGCTAGCGTTGTAAACGGACGGTCGTTTTGCCCTAAACGAAGTTTTCTGTATCAAGTTCCCACAAAACGTTTTCCGACTACATACAATTCACTTTTGTAGTATCAGAGACCCCCACAATACGAGTTTTTCTTTCGAAAAATAGCTTTTTTCCCCCCACAGCATCACCTAACTTTCTGTATTCTACCTAGTATGCGAGAGAGAAAAACAATGAAGATTGTAATATGATGTGCACATTAAATTCGTTCGGTTGTTTGGATGTTGCGAGAACCGCCGCCTCCTTCCCAGCATGTGCCGGCCGGCGTTGGAAGAAGCCTGCGGATTCTTTGCCTGCTGCGAGTACGTGGTGCGTGATGGGCGACGCCGCTCGGCGAGCGCCGGCGGCGGGGCGAGCCTCCGCGCGGCTCGGGGCTCGGCCAATGGGGACGCGGCCTTCGAACAGGACGGCATCACGCCACGGGGCCTCAGCCCGTTAGCTTCCGCCGCCCAACGGAACGGAACGGAATGCCACGGCACGGCGGAAGGACGGAGGGGGCGGCGGCACGCACGTGTGGAACGTTGCCCTCACGCGCCGCGCCGTGAACGCACGCCCGTGGCGGCACTGGATGGTGGAACAGAAACGTTGCGGCACGGGCCGCCGCATTGCAGCTTCGTCGCGCCAGACGAACCCAGGATCTTTAGGGGAAACCGTTGCGCTTTCGGCTCCAGTCACGTGCGCCGCAGGACAGCTACACGCGATTCCTATTATCGATATTAGGGACGACTAGAAGTAGGGGATTGATTGCAAGTAACGTATTGGATGTAACGAGGGAATCTGCCATGATATTTTTTTTCAATGGTCAAAGGAAACTATTGTGATTATTTGAGGGAAGAGTGTTTATGAAGTGATCAGAAGTGAAATGAATTGGTAAAAATTGTGATGGCAATCTTCTCAATGTGATTTAAGTCGTATCGCGTGTAGACCCTATGTAGTTTATTACATACCATTTATAGTATTGTTACACATTTTATATCCGGCATGTTTATGATCCGGTCTGAGGCAAACCATAAACGCTCAAATAAATCTTCTCAGAATCGGTTAATCCAGTTCCGATATTTCGTTATCCGCCGGCCGCGCTGGCGCCCAGGAGCTTCCGCCTCGCGAGGCAAGAGACTTGTGCGAGGGCGGTCGTTGGCGGCTCAATAAAGGACCGCATTCTTGGAGCGAGGTCCACGATCGGGCGGCGAGCGCCCCGCTCGGAATCGTCCACGCCCTCCGCCCTCTCTGGCCGTCCCAACCCCGCCGCCCGGTTACCCGCTGGCCCCATCCTCGCCAGGGCGGAAAAGGCTGCATAAAATTTATTACGACACACGTTCGCGTTGGATTCGCTCCCGGTCAGCGGGTGACCGCGAAAATTGATGTTAAATTTGTCACTGAAACCTTTAAATTTGTGATCCGAACTCCAAATAAATCGTTAGCGGTGGGCATTTCAATAATACACTAGGCGGATTAGAACTAGCTGGTTAATAGCGGTGTTGAACCGCAAAGCGGTGCAGTTTGTTCTTGCTCTGAGTGCCGTCGAAAGTGTGGAACGTTTTTGCTCTTCTAGTACATAAAATGTCGAGACTTTCTCTCTTTATCGATCTTGCTTGTTAATTAAACTGGTCTAATTAATAAAATTCTTTACTTGTTTGGAGAAAAGAACCGAAAATTCCTCGGTAGGCAAGCAGACAATTTTGAAGATTAACATTACTGATTTGTGATGGATATTACTTCAGTTATTAGAAAAACTGAAAGGAATATTGTCGGACAACGGTTCATAACGGTACAAAAGGCCATGATCACTAAATATACAAAATCGTGCGGTTCGTCTTTTTAAATACTGTTTATTTTTGGAACATCACCAATTAATGTTCAATACACAAAAGCTATAACGAAATAAGAAAGTTAAATATGCCCCCAAAATGTTTGAAACAGTTGTATGAAATGTTTGTGATCAAGAAAATATCGAAAATAGCGTGAAAATGTTTTTTTTTTAATGTTTCAATCGCCAAGATATCTTAAATGCCTATATGTATTTAGAATGCTAATGCACGAAATGCATTCGAAACTTTTGTTCGAGGATTCCATAATTTTCTTCCACACGACACCGTCGATACCCTTTTCCAAAGCTATTAAACGGAGGTCCATTCTTTTCCTTTCTCAAATTGTTCGCAAGAGACCATATCGTCTAGAGGTATATTCTGCCCTACAGCCAAATTCCCCTTCGGATCATTGTAATCATTAACAAAAAGTGTACATCATGGTGTAGCACCAAAGACCAAATAATTTCATGAAAAGTATTTGTAATGTGTATGTTTACATGTGGTAACAAGGCAGGACAGCATTTGGCAATGTGTTCTCTCATTGCGCGCGTGTGTGTGTTGTCGTGAACTTTCGGCATATAATGAAAAAGTTTTGGTGTAATAATACAGATGGTCTATGTAGCTGAAAATGGTAGTTATCATTAGCGTTTTATTTATTTTTTCTTCAACGTTTCCTTTCCAAAACAGTATTTTTTTACGTGCATGATCTTGGCTGTCCGGGTGACGCCGCGTTGAAGACTGTTTTGCCGACGTTTCGACCATCTTGTCGTGGACTTCCTCAGGTCCGGGTCTCGGGGCATACTAGCCCTGAAGACGACCACGACAAGATGGTCGAAACGTCGGCAACACAGCCTTCGACGCGGCATCACCCGGACTGCCAAGATCATGCACATGACTCCGGCCGCGGAAGCCTACGACTTCAGTTTTTTACATTTGTCTGTGGAAGTGTCTTCTGTGGGGATTAGGGCGGGAGGCAGGAGCTGCCCTATTCCCTCCGCATCCGTGGCTGCGCGTTCCATGTCCGACGCGTTGCAGTGCTGGATGTCTCCTCGCCGCGTGGTGCCAAATCAAATTCGACTCCCCCCCCCCTTCCCTCCTTCGCTGCCACGCGCCGCGCCAGCCTATGGGCGCGGGCGCGGAATTAATTTTTAGTATCCATCGGTTTTAAATCGTCAGTATTTGGGAGCTTTATTTTGCGCACAAAACGTTCACTTATTTACTTGCATTTTGTGTAATACATGGCGTTCCAATACCAGGCGATTGGAGCGACGGGGCCGAAATCCTATTACCTGGGCCGGCTCGGGCCTGGGCTGTGCGCGGAGCACCAAGTTAATGGAACTCCTCTGCGGCCGCAACCCGGCGGGCGTCGGGGCGCGCACGCGGCGGCGGAGGGGCGGGGCGGGGCGGGGCGGAACAAAAATATTTCATGGCAGTGTAAATTTTAAATTTCGGGTGCGTTTCCGTGACTGGCGCGCGCGGCGAGATGGCCCCGTACCGCCGCCGCCGCCGCTGCCCTCACCGCCCTCCCCTTCACCACCGCCATCCCCTCACCGCCCCACCCCTCCGCCCTTCCGCGCCGCGCGCTCTGCCGCGCGCTCTGAAATGTTACGACAGCGTCGCCCGCCCCGCGATTCCGTTTTTTTCCCTCCCTCTCCCGTGTAAATCTGTCGTCCGAGTCGGGCTACTGATGACAACTTATTGGGCTCGTTTATCACGTACACTTGTTGCATTTGCATTTCAATTCTTAGGGTGGCGCGGCGCTGAGCGGCAGCTCGATCCGCGGCGCAGCTTGCTCCTTTCATTCGCAGCCGCCCCCCGCCCCAACGCCGTCGCCAAATTTAATGAGAGACGGCTTATTCCCCCGCGCGACAGCCCGGAAGCATTCCGGACGCTGGTTCCGTGCCTGGGCGCGTTGGAGCTTGCAATTTCTGGATACAATGTGTCAACTTCCAATTGTTCTGTGCAAATTTACTCTTGTTCTTAGTTTTCGTTCCCGTATTTTTAATTGGTTAAAAATGCTTGTGGGTATATGTGGGCGCCTTTTTATCGTACATTTATGTTTAGAGCTTGGGTATGGATAACTTAATATCAAGGAATAGACACCGTAGGCAAAGTGTAGCAAGTTCTTAACAAATTTTTCAGATCATTGTTTCACGTTTCTTTTAATAGACGTGTAAAATGTTTTAGTGATTCCCTTTCAGTTTTCTTCTTCCCTTCTAAAGTCATTTTGGTACACGTCCATTTTCTTTTAGTTCGAAATTTAAGACTCTGCAATATATAGTTGAGATCTTTTTAAATGTTAGCAATGCGTTTGACACATAAGGACAGTGTGTCGGTCTACGGTTTCAGTGTGTCGTGCAGAATGCTATGGGCCGTTAAAAGCTGCGCCTTGAAGATTTGCGCTGTGGAAACGGGACGAGCCCACGCGCGCAGGCTCTCGAGGCGACTGGCGGCGGCGTCTTGGAGACGCGGCCGCGTAGGGCGGAGGCGCTCGCAGGACGCGAAAGCGCGCGATTCTTGTTGCGATGCAATTCGTTATCGCGCGCAGACAGCTTTATCGATTCTCCGCGATGTCACCACCGCAGCGTCCGAGTGGAGATTAATTATTCACGTCCCGCCCTCGCGTGTGGAACCATGTGCGTAATCCGCGCTCCTAATGCAGCCGGACGGCCAGGGAGCCCCCGTCCCCGCCTCCGCCCACCTGTTCGTTGTGACGTCAGGAAATGAATCGGTCTGCTCACACGTGAGAGAATGTAAGAGTTCTTTTAAATAGGGAATATTAAAACATTTTACATCTCGAAGTAACTAAGTCTCCTGCTCATGACAGCTCCAGCAGATTACCTGGCGTTGATAAATACCACCCTGGGCATTTATCGTGCCTAGATGCGGACATACCACTGTACCTGAATCTCGTAACGCTACGCATTCTAGCTTCCTTGTATACCTGAGGAGTTTCGTATCTGCCGCCCGTTTCAGTTTGCCTGTTAGTCCGTTACTTCCTGTTAGTTCGCGAGCTTTCATGTGATCCCCTTGCCTTTTGCGGGCTGTCACGTGACCAATGGTTCTAGATTGGCTTGGCCATCCTCTCGCGAAACAGCTCGCCGTATTTCTGACTTGCAATTTGCTGCGTCTGAGGTTTTGTCGAATCCAGGATAAGCTGGCTAGAACCTGCCTAAAGTAATGCTGGCTTTACTCGGTGCTTGCAATGATACTAAATTACGATGGCGCATTGCCTTAAAGTTTGAAGACGTCGGAGCTTTTTCCCACGTGTATGAAAACAAAAGCCGTGAACAAACCAATATTCGTCCTTGCAGAAAATGTCAACATCATTTCCATGACGAAGGAATTGTGCGCAAAAGGAGGGTTGCTCGAATATGGGAAGACGTGGCATGCCCTCTCGTAGAGAAAGGTTTCTTCTCTTTGAACAGACTTTTCTTAAGACGCCAAGATCTTGCAAGTTTCTCCCGTACGTGATAAGTTGGATTATGAATAATTTAAAACATTTCCACCGGCAGGCACCATCTCAAGTACAGGCAATACTTAAATACAGGTGGACGGTTCAAAATATCTCGTAGTGTGTTCGTTGAATCAATCATGTTACATGGTATTCGTGAGGCATAAAATTTACATGCTGAAAGTATTGCAAGGTTTTGAATGTTTGTTTCAAGGGACTACTTGATACGCGTTTGAAATCATTGAGAAACTAACTATATGCTCGTGATTATTGTGTAGTTACGGAACGACTTCGCTTTGGTTTCGTAGTATCTCGATTCCTTGATACGATACAGACAAGATTAATTGTCGCGATATAGACGCCGAAGCTAGTAAAATGGACTACACTAATGTTAGTTACCTGGAAATATGCTCTTAATGGCTGTCGTATACCGAGGAACACATTTGCATGAATTCCTGGAAGCATTCTGAAACGGAGGCAAGTTTTTGTTTTTGTCACGTTTTGAAATTTTTTTTCGGGGAAGGCTGTGTCGTCACAACATATTCAAGCAATTTCCAGGTGCACTTTTGTCAAAACTATTGTAATATGTTCAGTCGTATGAAAATTGACGTTGAAGTTACATGACCGGACCTGTGCAGTGATAAAACCTCGCTGTCGCGTGCGGAACCGTCGGCGTTCTGCGTAATACCTCGATTCGTGCTCTTACACGACTGCATTGACAGTCTTCCACATGAAGCGTCCTCAGAGACTACAAGTCTTTCAAGAGAATTACCTGATGAGGTTTAACAATTTTGGAACGTTACTTCTTTCACAAAACCTATGATTACCGCAGACGTTTCATTGCTTACAGCATCACCGTAACATCGCTTGTCAAGTGCAGAGCAATGTTTCCTTCCGACGGGTTTCATTTCGTTTCTGACGGTGCGCGTAGCGTGCGCGTGATGATATACGCGGGGTGTTGGAGTAAGGAGCGGGTGATTGAGCGGCGTCCGTGCGTTTGCGGGCTGCGGAGGTCGCGTGTGAGGGGCGGGCGGGCGACGCGTGGATAATGACGATGGACTGCCCGGCGCCCGTATTTGGCGTTCGTATCTCTGGGAGACGTTGGATGATTTGGAGGTATCGATCCCCGAATGGCGGGTGCGGGCGAGGTGGCAGTGGCGGTGGAGGCGTCGGCCCCCGCGGAGCGCGGGGGCGGGATGGGGCGAGGGCTCTGCTTGGCGCGGTCCCTGGGGCCCCGCTGTCGCCGCCTGATGGAGCTTGCCTCATTTCCGGCGCCGCTCCGCCGCCTCTTCTTCGCCGTTCGCGGGCGCGCTGCCCGATAAATGGACGACCGGCCGGGGGCCGCCCCGCCCCGCCCCCGCCCCGCCCCCGCCCCTCGCCCGAGCAACAGCTGAAGGGCGCGCGGCCCCGCGGAGGAGGCGACGTGGACTGTTGGCATCAATCTCGTCCCTTCACCCGCGCGCGCTCGCGGTCCCTCCCGCGCCTCGGACATCTCCCTCTATCACCGGCCCTCCCCCTCCCCCTTCCCCTGCGCGCCGGCCACGTTGTCTTTGCGCGAACTTCCGGGTCAGCTTCGTCACATTCAACCTCGGGGATCGCCGGGGCTTTCCGACTCCGTCCACAGCGTAAGCAGTTGTGCCTCTCGTGAAGTCGTTCTTAATATAACGTTTGAAATGTCGACAGTCTCTCTAGAATGGTTGGGACGATGAAATTTAAGAGACTGTCCATTACTCTTAGCATTCATCTCGCGGTAATTACTTTCCCTTCCTTGATTTGATAGAAAGGATAATGATGTATTGGTTTGGCGAGGTAGCAGATACTTCACGGATGTTCTCAAACGCATTTTCAACCGAATTATTATATTATAGTTTATAAACAATATTAACAATATTTTATGTAATTAATAAAAGTATTAATATTTGTTTTTTCTATTCGTTCTCCATAATGTATAAATGCTGTAAGTTCCCTTAAAGCAAACTTCCTTAAGTGAAGTATTGTCATTAACAATTTCATATGATTTAAGAAACCATTGATATTGAGATAATTCGAAACTTGATCTGTAGTCTCGTAAGAATATCCCCATTTTTTCCGGAAACTCATCAAAGCCCAACTTTTAACTGATGCTGGCGAACGGGCGTACCATCGCTTTTTACAGCTTTTGAAAATGGAGCCGTGTGCGGCGCGGTCGCAGCGATCCGAAAACGCTCGGCATGGGATGTGGGGGTGGGCTCGCGGACGCCTCTGCGCTGCGGCGCCATTAACGCGAATCCCGGGCATCTCCCGCGCCGATCGCCCGATCGCCCGCTCGCACGCCCGGAAGCGCGCTGCCGGCCGCCTCGCCCCCGCCCACGCCGCGTCGGAAATATGAATAGCGCCGCAGATAGCAGGAATTCGCTTCGGCGGCGGTGGTGCTTGTTCTGCGGGGGAGGCGGCTTCGCACCCCACGTTCTGCCCGTTCTCGATCTGTGTTGCTCCCGCCAGCTTCCCTACGATCCTTTCCTCTTTCTTTTCACTTGCTTTGTAATTTTCTGTTCTTCTCTTCTGACTGCTTTTGGTATTGGCTTGGTCTTTTTTCGTTTCAAAATTGCCTGCCTTTAGCCTTTTCTCTGTCATATTTCCAACGATAGCGTACCTTTCCTTTTCCTCTTATTTCGTTGGTCTTCACCGGCATCTCTTGTGGTTTTGGCAATTTAGAACCTTCTTCTTCTTCTTCTTCTTCTTCTTCTTCTTCTTCTTCTTCTTCTCCTCCTATCAGCTCTCCAGCACAAACGCTTTATTATTCATGATTATTTCTATAGTTTCTTTTCAGAATATTCGCAAGCACCTCCCTATTCTGCCGGTCCGTTAAATTGTCAATTATAAATGTCTGTTTGAATGTCTCGTTTTAAAAATTATCCAAATTCCTCAAGCATTGGGATGGCGTTTTGTCGTTCGTCTTTCTTTCTGATCATCAGAGAAGCACCGGCTCGCACTTCCGAGATAGTTCCATTTTATTATTTATTAGTGTCGACTGTCAGTTTCCGCCCTCCCTTTCGCTCTTATCCTTTAACCTCTTCCTGTAGCTCCTTCCGCTTTAGCGTGGTCCTCGCATTTGTTCTCTCCGTTCGGTATCCTCCACTTCTTAGTTGCCGTGCGTTTTGTTTTGGCCTCCTTGGCGGCAGGCGCTCCTCGCCTGCTCCTTGCCGCGGGGTGGGGGGGGGGCGGGCAACGGGGCTCCAATCGACGTGCCCATCTAAATTGAGGGCGGCTGCGAGGGCCGTGGAGTTTCGGCCTGTGATAATGCCGCAGCAGCGGGCGCCGAGCATTCTGCGCAGGGGGCTTTGGCGACTCAACACAACTCAACTCGGTGTGGCGGCCGCCGACACCGCCACCGCATCTCTTGGCCATCTCGAGGAATCTCAGACAGTAACGGCAGAATAATTCCAAATACATGCAGTTCGTGAGACGTGATTGTTTGGTCTATGTGGAATATAAGTAGTTGAAAGAAAGAAATATATTCCCTAGTTCAATCTATTGTTTTGTGTGAAAAAAAACAAACATTGTACATTAATTCTAAATATTCGCTTTGTCTTGTTCTAGTGGAAATAACCTTATGGATATTAAAGAACTCAGAAATTTCGCACAGCAAATATCGCCATGCTAAAATTCAATGACAACACGGTTACGTCTTGTTATTGTCGTGTTATGATTCACTAGCAATATTAGCTGTAATTTCTGGATTCTATCCTTCATATTTCACTTTGGACTCGTTCAGCTACACAAGAGGAACCATATTTACTGCGTGATTTGCTCTCACATTTGTGTTATTTCTGTTTTTTTACGCCTATGATGTATTCTACCAAAACATCTCCAAGGAGCTGAGCAACAAGGGCAAAAATGTTGACTCCGAAGAAAAAAATTAGCGAGAAACGCTCTAGATTCTTGGTCTTTTTCAGCGAATGATTGTCGAAGTGGCATTTCCATCAGACTACCTGTTTATCGTCTACCTACATTCTTTTAATATGCGAAGTATTATGTAATTTCCTGTGTGTGTCCTTCGCTTGAAAGTATGCGGCAGGGTCGCTCGAGGACTTCGTTTCGTGGCTTTGTTTGTGAGTAAACGGCACCCAGGGGAAAATAACATTAGCACGTTCGATAATGTTAGTCCGTATACACATAGCAAAGATGTCAGTGTAAATACTGGGCTTCTGGTTATTCCTATCTCCAGTACTCGTGTTCAATAAACTATCCACGAAACAATCGCTTACCCAGTTGAGCAAGTACCTAAACGAAACGACTTATAACAAATCAATATAGAAGAGAGGCGCTACGTGCTGGGGTGATTGTATGTTCTTCTCCTGGTAGTGAGCTCGTCCGCCATGACAGGGGGTGCGCGGCTCGTGCCTGTAACCTGAAAGAGAAGTTGAATCCCAGTGCTATATGTAAATGCCGAATCAGGACGCACAAGTCCCAGCGGATCGGCTTGTCCCGCGTCCCTGCGCCCGAGATTGAGATATTTCGCGTGCACTAACGCCGTTAAATCGTTAATTGGAAAACCAGCAGAGCGGCTTTTAATTTTCTTCCCTGCGCCCTCGAAGCCGGGCGGGAAGCGATTCGAGAAGCGGTGGGATTTCGCCGCGCCGCGTCCCGCCCCGCAGCGTAGCCTGAACCCCCTCCTCCGACGTCAGACACCGCCCGACTTCCTTCTCGACTGTAAAAGCTGCACTTGATAGTCCTCCTATTGGTGTGCAATACCATATCGCGGATGTAGGAGACGATACGGTTCGGTTTACAGGGATTTGTATGAATAATTCAGAAATAAAACGAACAATGTCAAACAAAAGAATCGATGAATAACTCACAGGAGTTGTTTTTCCTTATCCTGTTTTCAAGCATTTGTGGCTGTTTAAAAAATAGTGTTGGTGGAAAGAAACTCTGCAAGTGTTTATCACAGTATATCTACCTTATTGTTTACCGTGACCGTTCTTAAGTTATATATCATTGGTTAGGGTCGTCATTAGTACAAGTGTCTTTTTGTAGAAACTAGGAATCGTGTAAATGGGGATTAACGTTAGGGGGATGTTCGAAAATAGTGGAAGAGGACACTGAAAACTAGCAAGCGCAAAATAACCAATCAAATGCTTGTGGGAATAGGTGGAAATGGATGTCTTGGATTTGTCTAAAAAAAATTCAATTCTGATAAGCATATTGTGCGCGATAAGCGAGAAACTTCGTGCAAATCAGAATCATTGATGGAGTGTTTCAACGTTAGAATACATTTCGATATACGTAGACTTCATTAAGCAACTCGCTTCCCAGTTTGATACGTTACTTCGTTTGAAAACAAATTCCTGGATTAGTAAGAAACGCAAGAAGTGCAGCGAGAAAAGCTAATCACCAACGAGAAAACTACTAAACTTGCTTGAGAAAGAAGCTAATAAATAGAAAAAAAGGTCCAGCTGGACTACTTGCAAAATGTAAGTACAAGCATGCATGCAATCTACGTCCGCTTTGTATTAAATGAAGCTACCCTAAAAACCTCAATGAGGCACCTGCAGCTGATCGATGGAATCGCCTATGGCAATGATTCAACTGAGCGAGGAGCTACCGCAATTACCCGAACGAGGCGTTTTCAAGACCAGGAACGATGGATGAAAACGTGTTGCCATGTTATTAGGTTTTCAGAAGTAGTCGAAATATTAATTGTTGACGTGTCTGCTGATTGATCGAGAACTTAATACACAGGAAGTATGAAAAAGGCAAGGGAATCTGATCTATAGAACACTTAGCATTCAAATGTAATAGTTCACATTTGTCACACAAACAAAATTGCATCACTTTCTTAGTTTTGTATCAATTCTCTGAAGAGGTCAGATTTTCTTTTACGGAACATCTGATGTGATTAAAAGGAAGAAATATTCCTAGTACATTTCAGAGGTTTAATAGACGTGGTTCACTTTCGTAATTCTTCCAGTGAAATATTAAGTCTTTTAATTAACTTAACCGTGCAAATAAATTTTGTATTAACTATAAAATTTTGAGTGTTAATCGTAAAAAAAAATACTTGACTTGAAAATTTAAATGGATTTTTGTGGGCGTTATTAATTTTTGGATCAGGGCTTCAGCTTCAAAATTACAAAGCGGTTAATTCCTATTTTCTAATCATTTCAAATTGTCCATTGTGCTAATTTTCAAAAGCTGTATTTATTTTATTTATTTATTTAATTTATCAGTGCACATTTTGTACACGTAAACAAATTTGCTTTCATAATTAATGATGGATGATGCTTATTAGCAACTCTCCATTAAAATAGGTAACGCACATACCAATATTAGCTGTTGCACAATACACAATCACTTTCCAATGGGAAGCTACCACTGATAATCCCTACAAGAGTTCCGTGCACAACCCTCACCAGCGCTGCTGGGCGAAAATTAGGCAGAATATATGTTGTACTATGTCTTTGGTATAGATTCTTTTTGTGAGCCAAGAGTCCTAATCTAGCGTAATTACATCATTGAAACAGAAAGTACATAGGTCTCATTATGCCCCCCGTTTGTCTAAAAGATGTAGCAGGGGATGGCACAGACTTCTGAAGAGACTTCCAAACTTAATATTCTTCACCAACCACGGCTGGTGCGTATACCGCACGACAAATGTGTATAACGTACTGCATAGGCACAAGGGGCTGCCGTCATGTTTATCGCATTAAAATGTTGGTAGTCTTCACACCATGGTGTAATGACTGTTCGTTACATATTGATAGAATGTAGCATTTTCGGCGTCTGGCGTTGTGGCGTTGTTTAAATGTGTCAATACCGAATTCCGCAGGATTAATGAATAATTTCCGGGAGACGTGTGCTGCATTACGGCGACCTGCTCTCGCTATAATTAGCGTTAGAGCATTCGGCAGCTAACTTAATTGCGCAGTTTATCATGGAGTGGGTTTTAAATACAGACATTAAATTGGATAACAAATGTTTGATCTCACTGTGCATTTAATGTTTTTTTCTCTCTCTCGAAAAAAGCTAATAGAAAAATTGAGAGTGAATACATATGCTTATTATGAAAATTTGAGGGGGTTGGTAATGCCGAATACCGGTAATGCAACAGTACTTCGGCGATCCGCGCAGCCGCCGTTGGCGTGCCACACCAGGGCACCTTGGTGGCGCTGCGTTCGCTCGCCGGCGGCTGGCGCCTGGCGCGCGCCTACTGCCTCTGTCGTCCTCATCCACAATTCGGTTAAAACGTGGTTCATATTCATAACTAACTTTGCACATGTTTGCATGCAAATATCTGAAGCAACGCATTTCCATGACTATCGTGTGCTGCTTTCGGGTACGCATTACACGCACGATCCCGCGGGCCGCCGCCCCCCCCCCGCGGCAACAGCTTGTCAAGACGCCGGGAAGGAGCAGGTGTGCGCGAGGCGGGGCGGGAGGTGGGCGCGGGTGGGAGGGGCGGGCCTGAGGCGGGGTGAGGACGGATCGCCCCCGCTCAGCCCCGACCAGCAGCATGCTCGCACTTGCCCCAGCAGCAGCACAGTCTGCCGTCTCCGCCACTGGCGTGCTTCTGCCATCTCCGTCGCTTCTTCACCCCTAAACAGCTTTTTCCCCGGCGCCTCCGCCCGCCCTCGTTGCTTGGTGCTCGGCGAGCGCCGCGCCGCACCTGCGGCCTCCCTGCCGCCCCCCCCCCTTGCACCAAGGGCGGGAGTCTGGCCAGATGACACGGCGTTTGATGGCGCGGTCGTTAGCCGGGCAGGCTGGGCTCTGCCGCCCTCGCCGCCCCCGTCACCCCCGTCACCCCCGTCGCTTTCTGCGATTTCTTTCTACTGCCGACCACTCCGTGCTAGGCTATTTAACTGGTGCTGGTGCTGCGGCTGTTCGGAGTCCACTTCCTCTGATGATGCCTGGAAAGCCTGAACAGAACAACGGAAACTCTCATTCAAAGTTCATCCAGAGTTAGGACAGTTTTCGAGATCTTTAAATTTGCCCTTATTCAGTGAAGGTTTTACTTCAACGCAAAATTTAATTGTGAAACGTTTTTTCGGGCTGAATTGAAGCACATTTTCTAAATAATATTATTAAAGTATATTATAATTATATTATTGTTTAAATACAATGGTGTGATTGGGTTATTTATGTTCATGGAATGTCTTGTGATAATTACAGGATTTTTACAAAAACGATTGTGCATCTATTCAACGTCTACTTCGATTAAACATGATTTTTCAATTAACAGTATTTTACGTAGTATTTTATGGGCACATACGAGATTTCTAGTGTGGTTGAAACGTAACCAATGTAATCGTAGCTTCAACTATAAACGCCCTCGAAAAAGGTTCAGTTAGAGTGAAGGCAATTTGTTAAAGACGGGTCGTTTCCCCGATCTGCAACCGCGCACCTCGGCCGCGACCGCACATTCCCCTCTCAATATGCGAGCGAAAATTGTACGATTGCTATTAGCGCGCAGAAATGGAGAGCACGGGCGACGTGCGAGTGAGTAGCGGGAAGACCTCCAAAATGAACTTGAGCAGCCAAAATTTATTGCCCCTAGTAGAACTAATGTTACATTTCAGGAACAACTGCTCTGTGCGTAAAATTTGAATATGTGATAGTTAAAACTTGATGTGTCTGATGCTACTACGGCTCTGGAGTGTGAATTTTCGACATTTCAAAAGGCGTGTGCCCGACGCTAAGGTTAACGAAGGCACACTGTAAAAGAGAGGGTTTACAGCTCTCTCCGTATCGCCAAGCTATTGAAGTTCCTTTAGACGTGGACGCTTGCTTGTACGGCGTCGTTGGAATCGTAAAACAACAGTAAAACTTTTCCGAACGCACGCACTTTGTGCATGAAAAGGCATCCGTGCGGCACTGAAGAGTTTCTCAAGAGTATTTTTACCACAATGCTTAAACATCCGCGTGAAACTATTAATCCTCTGGACTGCGCTGTATTTAAGATATTCACCAGAAGTTCCTTACCCCACTGGGTATGAGGTAGACCGCACCTCGAAGACGTTGATAGTACTAGTCAGTGCGGACACATGTCGGTGAAATATTGTTAATATAGTGTCAGATTTGGGAATCCAATTGAAATGGTAGATTAGTACAAATGGTTGCCATTGTTATGTATATGGCATTGAAATGCATATACAGTAGCGGAAAGTGGAGTTTTAAAAAAATGTGACATTTATGACTGGCATTCGCACGGGCGATAGAGAAAGGTACCGTTGATGTGTGTATTTCAAAGGGAAGACATCTTAGTCCCAACTTCGTATAATGTTAAAAGTAGACTACTAAAATATGATATCGAAATATAACACCGCAAGCCAAATTTGCGTTATAGCTTGAACCATACAAATGCTCCTAGGTTATCACAAGCAGTCTTTCACAAGTGTCAGAAGACGCAAAGTAAAAATTATAAAGCGCATCAATCTTACTTTGCAGTATGGAGTTATATGAAGCTCGCTCTCCCACGCACGTTGATTGTCCCCATATAATCTTCCTTGTATAATGGCAAACTATGTGGCACGGCAAAAGCAGAAGTTTAAAATTCTCTATTTTGAAAGTGGCCTATTTTGAAGTGACAACACTGACGTATTTATTCAGTTAAAAACCTTAAGAAGTGAAAATACGTGAATCTTGCAATTATCACAAACTTGCACTTTCCCGTGTATGTGTACGGGGCCCACGGGCTGCGCCGAAGCGGTTCGTATGTAGTATTTAAATGCCGAAAATGAGGCCCCTTGAGCAATTTTTAGTATTAGGAGGGGGAGGGCAATGTTAAGTGCCATGGTGTTAGCGCTTGGAGGTTAGCCAATCTTGGCAAGCGACAGGAAGTGTTTAGATACATTAAATGATGTTTAATACCATAAGCAACTACCACCAAATGAGTGGTTATGGCACTTCAAATCGCAAGAGGCGAGAGAGAAATTTGATATTTAACAGATCACTTATGTTCTGAACAACATATCATATATGCTAATTAAATTTTGTTAAGAACATGGACAATATACATGCAATGTTTCAAAAGAAAACTGTCAGTAATTGTGAGTTGGTTTAATTAAATTTAAATCAACTGCACGGACGTTTCTCGATGTAAAGTTTGTAAACAAAAGAATTTTCCTTTTAAATTTAACCTGCAAGCTGCAAAACCCATCGAAAGTTCGAAATAAATTTTAAAGGTGGATGTATCGTAATATGTGAAACCAATCTCAAAAAATATTGTTCACTAATGAATTCATGTTCGCCTTTGATAAATTAATTATCACAAGAGATTATTTATCTTAGTTTTTTTCGCCTGACCTTATACAAACTTTCGGAGGAAGTGTGATTGGAGGAAGTATTACGATTACGGAAATTATTAACAAGAATTTGTCGTAACATTTTGATTTACTTAGTTGCGCTGTATTTATTTTGGTAAATAATATATTGTTCGAGCTTCTGCTTTAATTGATTGAAACTTTTGGGTTATTTTATTACATTACGGAATTTGGTATATTTGTACAAAAAAGTAGCATTTCGAAAAAGCATACAATATTCATTCATAATAATGACTTCATTTCGTCATAGTCGTTGTTAAAATTCGAGAATATCATAATAATTAGATTAAGTGTGATTAAATGTATAAAATGCTTTGGAACGTACAAAATCATGTCAAGTCTTCCACCGCGTGACATTACAAATTAGGCCACACTGTTTCCCGTTTAGGATCGTGGTTCAATCTAAGGTTGATGCGCTCTGTGAATGAAATGTCCAAATTGTATGAAACGCGTTGTGCAATACGTGGCTGGAGAAGTCAACCGCTAGCTTGACCCCGATAACCGCCCTCGCGCGCTCTTGTGAAAAACGCGCGAGTCGCTGCTGGTTGGCGAGGCGGCTCTTCGGAGGAAGCGGTGAGCGCGCAGGCGCAGGTGCGGGTGGGGGAGGGGGCGGGGCGGGGCGGCGCGGCGCCTCCAGTGCCCTCGTAAGGGCCGGCCGCGCCCCCCGGCAATTTAACTTCACTCCAACAGTCGTATCGACTGGGATGGCTCTCTGAAATCGGCCATCGCGAGACAACGAGCCACTTGCAAAGTGGATTATACGCGCCAGGTGCGCGCGGACCGCGGCTCCAGTGCCGTTGTTTACGGCGCCCCCGCCCCCGCCTCCCCCCTCCCGCGCCGCTGGCCGGCCGGCTCTCGGCTCTGGGCGCTTGGCGCGGCGCGCAACTAACTCGAGCGAAAATTCTGTTTAAAAGTGGCGGGGACGACCCCGCGCGATTGCTCGATAAATTTCCGCGGGAATGAATTAAATTAGTTTGAATTTTGCCGGCGCGAATTGAGATACGCCCGCGCTGGGGACGCATTTCGCGGTTTGTCTGTGCGTGGCCGGCGGCGGGCGCCGGGGTGGCGGCGGTGCCCTGGGAAGCTGGCACGACCGCCGCCACCGCCGCCTACGGCCCCGTGCGAAACACACCTTCCCCCTGCACGCTGTCCCCGCTGCTGCCTCCCTCTTCTGCCGTTTCTGCTCGTGCGCGTCCTTCCGCCAAGTACGCTCTAGTATCAAATTTGGATGGGCGCCTCTGTCCTTTTCCACTATCTTTTTTTGAATTTTTACTGTTTGCGAACTCGGCATTACCCCACTAATGTGCTCCATTCCTTCGTCCGAAAGTTTTTATCATCTTGACAGTAATGACCCCGTGCGGCGCCGCACCTGACCACCCGCCCGGCCCGGCCCGGCCCGGCGAGGCCTGGCGCCGGGCCCTGCCTCTGCCCCTGCCCCGCGTGACCCCGGGCCGACGCGGACCGGCGTCTCCTAATATACTGCACCCCCTCCCCGGGCTCCCTCGCGCGGACCGCGGGCCCGGCGCCGCTTCGCCCTCCCCTCCCCCGCCCCGCTCGGTTTTGCTCCGCTGCGTTCCTCGTCGCCGCCGCCGCCGCCGCCTGGTTCGCTTGCGCCGGCCGCTCGTCAAAACGGCTTGCGCACTCTCCCGAGAGGC
Organism: Gryllus longicercus; assembly: GCA_038098605.1. Taxonomy (NCBI): domain Eukaryota; kingdom Metazoa; phylum Arthropoda; class Insecta; order Orthoptera; family Gryllidae; genus Gryllus; species Gryllus longicercus. The sequence continues at coordinate 744,304 of JAZDUA010000109.1, read as the reverse complement.
GTTCTGCGGTAGTTTTCACTATTACACGGACTGTGATATGATAATTCGCTCGAGTGCTTTTGGAAAACAGAGCTCGAAATTCTCTCTGGAAGAGTGGGCTCTTGATGTCTGCCTCTGCGGGGCACGCACTTGTTCGGAAAGGCAAATGTGTAGCGAATGGGAAGTACTTGTGACTTGGCTTTATTGAAGAGTGGCATGGAAAGTTCATATTCGCAGAAGGCGGTAATCGTACATTTACTGAAGTTTTCTTTAATGACAGAAGATATTTATATTAATATAAAGGAAAGAAATTGTGAAGACTAAAACTTTTTTTTTAAGGTCGCTTTTTAATAACTGGGTCATATAAAGATCGTTGTGATTGTTTTAACTGTAGGGGGAACTGTAGGAAGACCACGTATGAACAACATGAACACTAACAAACCCACGCCCGATGTGGTATTCGAACCCGCGACCCTTCAGCCTTAGCGACTTCGGCTATCCCGGTCGACAGATTATAAGTTTCTTGCTGAAAAGACCAATTTTTCAAAATTTGTTATTATCAAAAAGCAATACTTCTGAAATCATTATTTTTTCGACCAAACCAAATTTCAAAGAAGGCCGAAATTGAGCCATTTGTCCCGTGCGCGCGCACTGTGCGTCCTCTCCCACGCCGGCGCGCTCCCTCGCCCCGGCACCCACACTTTACCTTCCCGGCACAGCCGCCCCCGCCCCCGCCCCCGCCCCCGCCCCTCGTCCCGCCCCGGTAATCGCACCGCGGGGCGCCGCGGCGTGGCGGGCGTGTGAGTAAAGCGCCACGGGCTTTGAAGGGCGGGCCGTGCGCCGGGCGCCGGCGCCTTCGCGCGGCGCTATTTTTAGGCGCGGGGCGAGGGCGGGGGCGGCGGCGAGGACAGTAGGCTGTGCACGTGCGGTTCGGCTCGGCGCAGCGCAGCGTGGCGCGGTGTCGCGCGGTGTCGCGCGGCGTCGCGTGGCGTCGCGTGCGCGCTGCCCCAGTTTTTTTGCGTTTTCTGCTGCGCTAACGTGATTAAAAAGCAATGTACCGTTCGGAAGTACGGTGTGCGCCGCGGTCGCAATTAGATTTTCGGGTGCATCAATGCGAGCGAGTGCGGCGGAGCGCTGCGCTGCCCTTGCACCCGCAGCCTACGTCCCGCCCCGCCCCGCCCCGCTGCGCCCGGCCCAGCCCACACGCTCCCCCCTACACGCGGGCCGGCCTTCCGCTCGCCGATGAATGTGGCTTGTGGTTACTTGGCTGCCGTACCCCCCTCCCCCACCTTTCGGAACCCCCCGCCCCCACCTTTCGGAACCCCCCGCCCCACCATGCTTTGCGGTGGTCTTTAGAGGATAGCAATTTGTTGTGTCCATGTTGCATTGAGGTTTTAAGCGAGTGTGTGTTCATGGAATTATGATCGCTTAGGAACCTATTTAATGCAGCTGAATGGAGTATTCATTGTTCGTAAATGGCGGGTAGTCTTCACGTATTTTGCTATGTTGCGAATACTGATTTGACGATCTCATTCCAAAAGCGAGTATGCTGGGATGGAGTGAATGTGACTCAGAATAACGCCAATCATGTATTTGACCAAGAATGTGTCAATTTAAAGAACGGAGGTATCATTTACCTGAATTGAAATTAAGAAGTCGTTCTTTGGTATTGTATAATATTTATTAAAATTATATTTCAATGTTGCGCAACTTTATAAGTTGTCGTATACATAAAAAGGCTATTCCTATATAGCAGGCATCAATCCTGGAAAGTACTCTCGCATCACAGGAATAAAAGGCTAAACTGTGTGGGAACAAATGTCTAGCAATTGTGTATGCTCTGTAGGGTAATTTTTGTAATGTTTTTGTTCATCGCCCTAGCATTTCCCAATCGCCAAGGCCCTGCCGGGGGAAGTTTTCTGGTCTCCCCGTCGTCGGCGCGTGGCTGGCGTTCTCGGTTGGAGCTGGGAGCCTCCGGCGCCCGCCGCTCGGGCCGCTCGGGCCGCTCGGGCGGTGTGGGCCGCGCAGGTGCCGCCGGCTCCTCCAAATCGCTGCTTAGCATTCGCCCCGGCGCGGCGGGCGCGCGTCTCTCGGGCCGGGGCCTTGGCTTCCCACATTAATAAAGAACGCTGTTTCAATCAATGGCCGGGTGCGCGTGGGAAGTGTGGGATGTGGGTCGCGATTGGGCGGCGAGGCGCGGAGCGGAGCGTGACGCCGCCGCCCTGGTTCACCGCCACCGTGGCGACACGGGCCGCGCCCCCCTCTTCGTGCCCGGAATGTCCTGGGATCGCCCCGCCGGCGCCTGCAGCGCTATCCCTTGCGGCCCGTCCTGTCGCTCCGCGTCGTGTCGTCCAGCCCGCCGTCGCCCTGGGATGCGCGCGATGCACTGCAGGCTAGGCGGGCACGGGCCTCCACGTTGGCAGAAGGTTTTTCACGCTCAGGATTTTTTTTTTTTTTTTTGCCGTGGCTGCTGAAAATGGATGCGCGCGGCAGGGCTGGCAATGCGTAAAGCCCTCCCCCTCCCCCGCTGTCACGTTCGTTAAAACTTCGTTTTGAACAGCCACCGGTTTCAAAAGTCGGTGACAGGGAATTCACAGAACTGCACACACCACCTCCGGGGAAATGGTCTTTATTGCCTTTAGATTTAAAACATTGTTTTTTCACTTGGATTCCTTTAAATATTTCCTTAATATAAAATCTCACTTCGGAAACTGTTTCGCCTGTCATCGCCCCCGCCGCGTTTAAATGTCAGGCAGAGACATTTGGCTACGAGACAGGCATCAAACATCATTGGATTATGTCGTTCAATGGTCAGCGAGCAATTAATAGTTTAAGGTTTGTGTAGCGGAATGCACCCGAACATTGTTGAAGGGCGCCGTATTCAGTGGTGGATCAACACTGCACGATGCTGGAAACGCCCGGGGTTTAGCGCTAAGCAGCAAACACTTCTGTTTTGGGACTGCCGGCGTTTTTAGTGCGGAAACATTCCTTTGGTTGGACCATAATATGGTTTGTCAAAACGTGTATCGACTCGCACTTTTCAATTCGTGGGAAATTTCATACATGTTAACATCACTATTTTAACGGGCGAATCGCAAAACGAGGTAACATCGTTTGATTTACGACAGCATTTTCTATTTCAAATGAAACGATATATTCCATCGGCGGCAATCGGTTCTATAGAAAGGAAGCTGTTTTTTTTTAAATGTACAACGTGGAATGAAGGATACTGATATGTTAGCTGGGATGTTTTTTTGAACATTTTTTCTTGGAGATAAAATTTGATTTTTGTCAGTTCTGTTCTTGTAACTATGTTATTAGTGCATTATGAACAATGTGTGATATGACTTCAATGCGGGTTCTCTTTCAAATAACCACGTTGGTAATGGTCTTCTACACCGCAGACTAGATTTCCTTTATTATCGCTCTATGCAGAATAGTTTCGAGCCTTAGAACGGTAATTTGAAATGCATATTGCTACGAAATGGTACTTTACATGTGTATTCTCAAAATTCTTCAAAAATCTTGTTAAAATTATTGAAGTATGCAACAACAAAAATTGCACAAGATAAAGAAGTTGAAGTAATTGTTTCCTCCCCTTTCATTTCGCTTCCTTTTCTCACCCGCTCGCCTCCGTCTGCGCGCGCAGTGCACATGAGCGGCGGCGTGCTCGCGTGTGCCCTAATCTTTGATGAGCGGCTAGCGTTAAGGCGCACGTATCGCCTGCTGGGCGCGTTGGGGAATCCCTGCCGCGGAGGTGTCGTGACCGCCCCGCGACCGAAATAGCTGGAGCGGGGGCGCGTCGAGCGACGTACTGGGTGCACGTGTGTGTGTGTGTGGGGGGGGGCAGGGCGCGGCTTCCTCCTCTCCGGACGCCCTACCGTTACCCTTCTTGCGTGTCGCTTTTATTAATGCTGTCCGCTCGTTCTTCAGTAAGCTGTTGCGTGTTGCAGTCAAAACTCTGCGATCGGCTGCAGTTTGCCGTGGGAATATTGATGCGGGCTCGAAGTAGATTCACGAGAGGGTGGTTGCCTTTACTGTGTCTAAGCAATGTATGTTGTCCCCGGGTGCGCACGACAACGTAGTGTCCTCTTCGCTCATAAAACAGCGGCCGGGTTGTCGGCGGCTAGCGACTCCCGATGAGCGGGTCGCGACCGGCGCCCGAACAAAGGGAATGGCAAACGAAGTGGAAACGCCCTCCCTCCCCTCCCCCAGCCCTGGCAGTGGCTGGGCGCTCTTCAGAAATCCGCTCGGAATAGGCTAGCGCCTCTTCGCGCTCAGATCGTCTTCCCCTGCGTCGCGCGGGGCTAGGGGGGGGGTAACGGGTGGATTCGTTTGGACCGCCCCGCCCCGCCTCTCCCCGCGAGGGTCACGACAGTATGGCCCTAATGCGATCGTGCATGTCTCAGCTCTCCACACCACCACCACCACCACCACCACTTAAAAATGTGGGGAAAGGTGCTTGTACGCGATGACCATCCTAAATAAAATTGCTGATGACTCAATGTTATAATGTGCAATTAAGATAATCGAGAATTGGTTTAAAAAACATAAAATGGTGGTACTTCTGTAGCCCGGTTCATTTTCGAATAACTGTGAAGAGGAGATTGCGCAAATTCCTGACTTTATAATACGGAAGTGTCTTGGTTGGAAACCATTTTAAGTCTTAAAAATGTATGTTGTATTGTCAACCTGTTGACTTTTCTCATGTATACTGCTTGTAAACCTGAATTCACAAAGCATGCATTCGAATTTCCTTCGACTCTTCCTGCTTTTCTGGAGTCTGATTTTCAGTGTGCGTAACGAAACGAACTATACCGCACGCCGCTATAAACATTTACTCTAATACCTTTATCGTGATTTTGCGTTCTGTTAGTGCTTTCGCTGCAGACTAATGCAGTCTCTCCCGCCGTGCGGCAGCTATATTGACTAATCCGATTTTTTTGTTTTTTTAGAAAATCAGTTGTTCGTAATTCGTTGTACTAATGCTTCGCTTTTAGCAGCATACTTTCATTTTCGTAGTATACGATTTTGTATTTCATAAAAGGTATATGTACGATTCAAGCTGTATACAGAATGGTGTGTTGAATGAAAATCACTGTTCCGAAGTTCTAAGATTTCGGTTCTGACGAACGTCAGTAGTAAATTTTTCAGTGTCATATGAGCACAGTAATCCCATAATTGTTTCATTTATAGATGGTTTTAATAATGTTATAGTTATTTTCTGCATTTGTGTTGTCGCTTTGATGCATCGCAGTGACAAGGGCTTTCAACGGACCCCACTGATAAATTCTCTCTGCCTTTTCGAGACAAACTGCCAGTTTCTATGCACTGTTATTCGTGAAATCATTGTTGCTGCCGCGCTGTCTTTGGCGGGGTCTTAAATATCTTAGGATAAGAGTTCCGACTCATATCGCGGCGGATCGTATCATACTCTTTGGCGGATTTTTGTCATTAGCGGCTGAATTCGGTATAGATATACAGCTATCTGGAGCAGAGTTATATTGGCCGGCTGCTCTGATTGGTTGTGGTTTCTTCGATCAGTAAGAGGGGAAAGCGGGAGCAGTACCGGGGAACGGACCATGGACCGCGCGCAAGGTTTCCTTCCTCATCCGGCGACACGCGCGCAACCCCGCTTATCGTGACAGCCATTTGCGCCCCCGGCCCATTAACGAAGTTGTTATGAGAGCCGGCGTGAAAAGATTAACGGAGAGAGAGGCACGAGGACGCCAGAACAGCTGCGAAATCTTTAGAACGATAATTCTTTCACCGGACAACGCGCCCCCTTGTGCGAGCATGGCCGATGTTCTAGAAGGAATAAGAATAACATTGTACACTCACAGATGGCACAGAGAGCGGAAATTTCCGTGGCTTCCCCGTCGCGATTGGTTGGAAATAGTGTAATGCGCCATCACCTTTGGCCAATAGCGACGCGACTATTATAAGGAGCTGGAGCACGCGAGAAAATAGGTGGGGGTAAAAGTTTACTTGCTACATTTCCGAATTACAAATTTTCACTACGCTGAGGGCAGGCGGGAGAGAAACTTCTCTGGGGGGTAACTATTCGTCGGGGAGAGACCAGTGTGTCTCTGAAAGACTTGTATAATTTGTCGGAAGGAGCCTGAGTATTAGGCTGAGAGCAGTTGGGAGAGAAATTTCTCCGGGGGGGTAACTATTCGGGCGAGTACGCCTATAAGGGACTTATATAATTTTACTGCGAGCTTGAGCATTGAGCCGACTGCAGTAGACAGAGAAAACTGCTCTGAAGTGGGAATTAGTTGTGAAGAGAAGTGAATGTTTTTCTAAAGGAGATCTAGACTGTCCGAAGTTGTGTTTTGAAAATATCATGGAAAGCAGAGGTACGCATAGTTGACTGCTACGCTCCTGAGATCGCCCGGCCGCTCCGAGTTCTACCAGTTACTACCAGACGCCGTTACAACGCTGCTGGACGCCACCGCCCCTTGGTGACGTCACGAGGCGGCCGCCAGCTGTTGGCAAGGGAGGCCATCGGCCTCCGCCGCAATTTTGTGAAGGACGCCCAGCCGCCCCCTCGACCGCGCCGTGCCCTCCCCGGGCGCGCAAAGACCTTTTTCCAGGCAGTATCATTCAAGGGCATTCGTCCCTGTGTAAATTTTGTAATGCGGTGCCGCGCTATGGCACATTGGCTTGTAACTTTTGTTTTTTACCATTGTAATGTTAGTTATAATTCTTCCTATTTTTTAAGCTTTACTCTGAATTCTAACATTTCATCTTCTTTTCTTTTCACCTAATTTTCTCATTTTTTACTAAATTTACAAATGTAACTTCCCTGGGGCATTAGATTTTATTGCCCAGGAATAAAAGTAATTTTTACCAGTGATCAAAGTGTTTGTTTCGCACTGCCTTTGTATCTGTTTAACGATTCCTTCCATCACCGACTGAGCTATAACCGGGCCGCTAACCGGGCGTTCTCTAACGAGACGACCGGGGGTGTTACAATATGCATACACGCATATGCATACACGCATATGCATACACGCATATGCATACACGCATATGCATACACGCATATGCATACACGCATATGCATACACGCATATGCATACACGCATATGCATACACGCATATGCATACACGCATATGCATACACGCATATGCATACACGCATATGCATACACGCATATGCATACACGCATATGCATACACGCATATGCATACACGCATATGCATACACGCATATGCATACACGCATATGCATACACGCATATGCATACACGCATATGCATACACGCATATGCATACACGCATATGCATACACGCATATGCATACACGCATATGCATACACGCATATGCATACACGCATATGCATACACGCATATGCATACACGCATATGCATACACGCATATGCATACACGCATATGCATACACGCATATGCATACACGCATATGCATACACGCATATGCATACACGCATATGCATACACGCATATGCATACACGCATATGCATACACGCATATGCATACACGCATATGCATACACGCATATGCATACACGCATATGCATACACGCATATGCATACACGCACCTGTCGGCTATAACATAAACTACACTCACGGTACTAAAGACGAAGAGTTTACGCGCTCAGAAAACCGAAATACTCACATTTAAAACTATCGTAAATGCGAGCTGATGATATTCCAGTTACGTGTCCCTTAAAGGCCAAGAGCTGGCAGGGGAGGGGGGGCTGTCATGCAATCGCGAGCTTCGTTAAGACTTAAATGATTGGCATTGAAGCTCCCGATTCGGCCGCTTCGCTTTTCAATTCGTGTCCTTGAAGGGGCACTGTTTTAATCGAAGTATGGCCGTCGGCTGCGTGTGCGCGGCCCCTGGTCTAGAGGCTCTCGCCGCTGGCAGCGGGAGGAGACACTCGGCACGGCGCTCGATGGGCCTCGTAAATTACCCAGCGCTGTCGGCGAGCGGCTCTTCTCCGGAGATCTCTGGCGCCCCCGCCCTGTCCCGCCCCGCTCGGCCCGTCGCTGTTACTGTGCGTAGGTTAACGGCGGTTGCACGGTCGAAGCACGCGGGCGCCGGCCATCACGCCGGCCGAGCCGGACGCCCCACAGGAAAAGCTCGCCAGCGCCGACAGACGGGCTCGGCCGCGTGCGCCTGGGCGCCGCTGGCAGGAGGTGACGCTGCTGCTAACTTATTGCGCGCCTGAAACGAGTGTAGGCACTTGGTTAATTTTCAGTCGTTGGCGTGAACGCGTACCGCTATATAAAACAATATTCATGCTCACTGCAATAAACAACACTCGTGTAAGTAGTAGAGTAAAACTACGGATGGAAATTACTGGCCAACGAATGGCGCGAACAAATGAATGCACGATTACCTAATTTTTACCATTCGCATTGATATTCAGTTTTTAATGATTGAAAGGTATAAAGTGATATTGTAAAGAAACGTCAGTCTTTGCAAAATATACGTAATTACATTGTTTTCATCATGTTTGAGGTAGTCCTGGGGTACAGAAGAAAAATTGAAAAAATGCGGAAGGTAACTGCGAGCAATAAAAAACCTTACTGATTAAAAACGTGTGTATTGATCACATCTTTCCGTTTCAAGGAGGACTATTTGGTATATCAATCGGAATTTAAGCACTACTGAGGGGCTAGCGCACTACTGAGGGGCTAGCGCACTACTGAGGGGTTAGCGCACTACTGAGGGGTTAGCGCACTACTGAGGGGATCGCATCGCATACGATGAATTCACGGGGGCAGTTGCCAGTGAGATGAAATCTGGCTAACGCGCACATTTTTGAACGTAAATTGCAAATCTCCAATTATCCTATTTTACCCCCATATTGTATTTGTGTATTATGCCATTTATAGTAGTTCTGCATTATACATCAAAAGTTTCAGTGAAAATTCCGTGGTAGGAATCTCTCTGTCTGCAGGATAGAAGTGTAATGCAGAATTAGAAAGCATGGGGCATACTACGAATGGTTTAAGAATCATGATTTTTGTTTCTAGGAACAAACTGGTTATTACAAAATGTCTAAAGATGCTCGGTTTCTTGTAAGATTTGCTCTCTTCAGCACCTACAGTCGTGAAATCTTTCATGGTGGGCAACTTCAAAATCTGGTGCGGATGCAGTAAGTATTTTGGAAGGGAGTCAGTCTCAGTTCGGATCTCTCCTGTCCCATTGTTCTTCAGAGAAAAATAACACTTTCATAGAATGTAAATTTCATAGAATGTGAAATGCCGTCAACTTGCGTTTGATGGAAGTACTACGTATTTATTGCATAGCATTTCAAAGGAGTAATTGCTTTGAATAAGTTGAGTAATGTTTCGGAAATGTGTGTGATTGGAGCACGGCCCTCTTGCTCCAATTCTGAATGGTCTGCAATGATCAGGTCGTAGTAATTTTGTACAGGCATCTTGCAAAGTTATTCAGGATTATGAAATTCGTAGCTTAACTTTTGTGTTTTCAGAAAAAATACAAGATAAAAATTTGAATCATTTATAGAATTATGTTACCACGAGGTAAATGGGAATTTTTTTGGTATTTTTGAAGAGTGGATTTGCATGCTTGCATAACCTTTCCACAGACGGTCGCTGACGACTTCCGATTAGTGATCGGTTCCTCGCGTCGTGCTCCAGAGTTGCAACGCAGTCGAGTGCCGGCCGTAGGCGAAGTAAAAAGGCGTGGGCGGGCTGGCTGCCACTGGCAGGCGGGCTCCCTTTGTAATCGCGCCATCAGGCATGGACGCCAACTTCATTAGCGCCGGCGCCGCATTAATGGTACGAAAGGTGGCGCTGGCGGTCTGAGGGGGTGGGGCAGCTCGGTGGCCCCGGCAGGGAGCGTTCGCGCTCCGCCAGGCGCGCCTCGTTGCCGGCCGCCCGGTCCGGCGCGACGCGACGACACGGCTGGAGACAGGTTGGCGGCAACGCACGGCGTATTTTTTTTCGTTTTTTTTTTCTCTCGCCTAGCCGTCGCTAGACTACAATAATAGCGTGTAGCTCGCGTGGGTGGGCGCTCCGCAAACGAAGCGGACCCGCTGTCGAGGTGAGGAAGGGAGGGGGATTGGACAGAGGAAAATTGTCGAAGAGGGCTAGGCGAAACGTGCCCGGCAGTGTGTGGGTCTTTATTTTGCGTGCGCAATATTTTTTACACGCTCCAAAACACACATTCGTTGTACTATGGTTTTAGTCGGTCGTTCAAAAGTAAAATAATAGATACTTGTCACTACTGTTACCTGTGTGCGTAAGTCGAGTTAGACGGAAAATTTGTTCCACTCAGTAATTGATGTTCATACTGTGACCTTGTTACAATGTGCCGGAATTAAATGAATTCAAAGCACGTTACTTCGCCCGAGATTGAAACCCCTGTCTCCTAGTTTATGCCTAGCTCTGTAGTTCGAACAACTAAGAGCGTAAACTGGATACGTGCGTTCGATTCCTTACGGTGTAAATAATGCTTTGAGAAACATATATTACTTGGAATATCTGTTATGGGATAATGTGTTTCTTGGGAATTTCTTCACAGAAAAAAAACAATAGTATACCAGACAACGTGATGGAACACTCGGTGTCTTGCATTTTGCATGTCACGATGATGAGTGCGTGATCTCAACAGCTTGTACCTTTATACCCACGGAATGAGTCTAAATGGTGGATATTTGGTGTTTGGTTTACGGGTTTGGTTTTCTGAATTATATCGCCAATTCCTCACTTCAGAATAAATTTGCTAATTATCCTAATAAATTTCGTTTTTGTGCAACGTTTCGAAACGCCAGATACTGCCGGACACTGAAGGCAAAACTGTCCAAACTGCTCTCAGAGGACATTTGATTCCACAACAAATGCCTGGTAGATGTGGCAAACGGGGATCGCGGTATGCTGCGGAGATTCAGGTGCATATTCCGCTTACTTCATCCTGATTTATCTGCACCAGGTACTCTAATTATGTTACTGTAATTAAATCCGTCTTTCGACGTTTGAAACTTTTCAACGACGAGACATTAATTTTACGAGGACGGGACGTTCAGACACGTTTTCAGGAGAAAGTTCTTCCGTTAATGTGTTCTGTTTACTTAACATATCTCAGCATGTGCAGCGACTACTTGGCAGAAATTTTGTTCGTTCATTTAACTTCGATAGGTTCAACAGTCGTCAGTATGGTATACGGCGAACATTAAGTTTTAAAGCATTTAACTTTAGATATTGTGTTAGTGCTTAAATTGAACTATATGAACTCATGTTACACATGAATGTCCCACATATGCATTAATATGCTACAGGACTCTGATTATTAAATTTCTTTTTACAATGCAGAAAATATTCGTATATATTAAAAAACGACATTCATACCCGTCTAAAACAGCAAAGCTACTCTTATTGACGTCATCTGAGATGTTAACAAGGACAGATATGTCTAGACTGAACAAGATTGCAAACCTCTGTGACGGAAGAGATTTTTTTGCACAAAAAACACAACAACTTGCAACAAATGCGATGGTGAAGTTCGTAAGAGGACTAAAGAGATTTTGAACCGTTAGATCGTGGGGTGAGAAATCGGATACTTTCGTTGGCTGCGTTTCCAGGAACTTCTCTGCTCATGGGGCCTGCGGAAGCAGTCTACCGGCGTTTACTCTGTATAAATTTTCCACGGAAAAGAAAAACTGACCCGCCCCCCCATCCTTTTATACAATGGCAGATTTAAATGCGCCCGCCACCTAAAGGCGTGCGGGACGCGGACAAAGGCAGTCGTGGGTTGCATGAGACATCTGCGGAGTCGCGGCAGCTGGTGTCACTCAAATGAAATACGGTTGCCACAGTTGTTACGACTATTCGTTCAGATAAAGGTTTTTTTGACAGTCTCATGGCACGGCCCGTCTATTTGTTCCGAATGGGAGGATGCTGCTAAATTTTTACGTAATTCATGTAAATCCAAAACGCACCAGAATGTGCGTGGAGATTCGCGAAATTGATGAAATTGATTCTAGGACGTCGTAGTAATGAAATAAATAGTTAAAATATAGTTAAAGTTTAATTACATTCACATTCGTATGTGTGTGCGTGTGTAGTCTTATCAATGGGTAATGTGCAACGATTTTATACGATATTTTTATTTACTAGAAGTACGGGCTCATTTCATTAAAAGCACAAAATGGAATAGAAATGATCGATACCTGTGCGATAGATCAGAGTACGAAGATATAAGAATATGTTTACAAATTTTCTACTTTCAGGTGGAAACATTTTTTAGCCTTGTGTACTGGTGTTCGTTGCTTTGTTTTATTTCTTTTTTCAGTTTTAAATTAAACGATGATTCCAGTTAAAATTCTTACATTTTTATTAATAGACTTTTTGATCAGTATGCGAGATCCTCTTCAATACGTTACATTTCTGAAAGTACTCATTTGTTACAAAAATGTATAAATTATTTGAAATCAAAATTGTTTAAAATTAAACTTCAATATTCATGATTAATTATAATTATGTTGTTGAATGATAACCTGAAACTATTTTTGGTAAACCCCTCACTTACAAGTTTCTTAAAATGAAAATGTCATTTTATACAATATGTATCAACCCTTAAGAGCAAAAGGCCTTTTATGATTGATATGCACAGTCTTATGGTCTGAAATCTCCGTTGGAAGAGCACCGTAATTTGGTTTTAAATAACCATTCATACCCTCTATGGCAAGTCAGCGAGTAACATACTATTGACTAGAGGTACCAACCTGAATTTACTGAATTTAGGATAGAATTAAAATATGTATGTACTCTAGATAAGTTGGTGAAAATGTTTAAATGTCACAAGTTTACAATGGAACAGTAAAACATGGAAGTTAAATGTTAGAATAAATAAGTGAAATTTAAATTTAAATAAGATGAAATAGTGAAGAAATCACCAAGTATGTAAAATAAGCAATTTTGTATAATGAAAGGTTTATAAAATGTTAGTTATCGTCATCGATGTTATTAGAACAATATGTCTAATAATTCAGAATAGATTCACGATTTTTAATAAATACATTTTTAAAATCAACCTCCTATACCGGTTTGATGCGCGATCTCAAATGTCTATATTGCTCCAATCCATTTCATGCCTCGACCATTGTACGTTCTTAGTTACGACATTTTCATCACCTTTTTTTTCAGAGTTTCTTCTGTGTTCTTTCTTCTGTGGTATTCAAATGACACTTTGTACGGATCACATAGACCTAATCACAGCCTTGGGTGTAAAATTCATTTCATAAAATTCTTTAGTACTATTTTCTGTGCCAAGTTTGTCTTCTCCTATTTGGACGAGGGGATAAAGTTTATTTCAACTACCAAAAATAAGATCAAACCCTTATTTTTCAGAATTGATCTCATATGAAAAGAAATTCCTTTGACGAAGGGAATGACAATTATTTTTCTAATGTCACTGTCTGATTGAGCAACCTCACTAATATTCTCTATATGTAGATCTGTTTTTATTTTTAATAGACGTGTGATAATTGTGTTAATGAAATTGCAGGGATAATCATTATTCGTTAGAACTCGTTAGATCAACTTAATATTGAAATTGTGGGCCTGCTTAGCAGACAGCAAAACCGCTCTGTAAACTAGACTAGTAACTACGCTTGCTTTATAAAAATTCTGATAGTTAGAATAAAAATGAAGATATCGTTCTAAAACGGCCTGTTTTCTATATCAGTCAGTGATAAGCATGTTTTCAAGACTGAGATCATCAACTATTGAAGATATAGATAATGAGGTCAATTTTACTTCTGTTTATGATAATGTCATCCACACATCTCGTATAAACTCTAGGAACAGTCTAATTTATTTAAGCAAGAAAGCTCAAGATCTTCCATTACTGTATTAGCCAAAATGAGTAATAAAGGACTACCCACAGAACTACCAAATGTATGTTTGTAAAATGTTTCTAAATGTGAAACTCGTAAAATCTAGAATTAGTTGTAAGGCTATGAGAAAATGACAAACGAAGTCCTTAGAGGTAGCTCTATGAGCTCTCTATGAGCTTTGTCTAAGGATAATACATTTTAAACAAAATCCCAACTGTCTTTTACATAAGAAGTTGGTTTTGGAATAAAGCTAGATACATTTTTTAACAAATAATTTGCCAAATTGTGTAACTACATATGATGCATAATCCTAAAATTCTAAGGCAAACGTCCTCTTTACAAATTTTTGGTATCCAATGACATCCAGGGATATGACCATTATGGAAGATTAATCTAAATACGTGGAATAATCCAATTATCCAAAATAAGCATCCCAACATTTCACTAGTTTTTTCTTTATTTTAATAGATGGGTCAGTTTTTACTTCAATAGATGTACTTTTATCGTTCAGGAGTTCCATCTTATTACGATATTCTGTTTCATGACCACAATTACTTTTCCTTTATCTACTATAGTTATTAACTAATAAGGATTATTTTCAATAAACGCTGTTGGTTTGATGTTTTTAGTGAAAGAAGAATCAAAAATTGACAAATGTTCAGTGTGTTCAGTATTTTGTATTAAATTTAATTGTAGCTTATGTCGGTCTTTTTTGTTTATCGATTGTCAAATTTTTCAACACCTTTTATGAAATGAAGGTTTGGAAGTTCTTTTTTTATTAAAGATTCTATAATATCGGCACCAAGACTTGGAACATTTCCAATTTTCCTGGGGATAGTGACACTGGAAATGTTAATAAGACATTTATCATTGACATTATTGAAAAAGATGGAAGATTTAATACTACTATTTTAAGATTATTAGTATTAAAATTATAAATTTTGTTACTTTGTCAAGTATTTCTGAACTTTTTGCCACAATTTAATCTTTCCTTACTTTTTTTAAAAATTCCAAAACTATGCTTTCTACTAATTAAAAAATACGTTTGCTTATTTGAAATTATTAAGATTAATATGACTATCTTCTGTCTCTAAATTATTTTTCTGCTAGATTTAAATATATATTACACTTTCATTTTGCAGTTTTCCTTTACAAATTAGTTTAAACGGCCCTTAAAATGTTTTGTGTGACAGAGTACAAAAATATTAAGCAGATTTCACGTGCACGAGAAGAATTATATTTACACAATTTTTAGACCATTGTACAGACAATATTGTGTCCATGGTAAATTCTCCGAAATATTTGGAAGTGTTATTTCGGAGAAAGAATGACAAAAATACGCCTCAAGCTACAGGAGCTTGCCAACGTAAATATTTTCCTTTCGAGGACTGTTTTTCTGAGAACGCTGCTGCGAGGTATCTTGAGAGCTGCCTTTGAAACGTGGCTCGTCCAAGTTTCCTGAGTATCGGTTCAATTGTTTTATTACAAACAGTAGCCAGTGGCCAGTCGCCAGTGGGCAACAAGAATCTTCCTGTCCCCAAACTTGTAGTATTGGGAACACATTACACTTGTCTTGGGTGCGCGGCCACTACATCAAATTCGAATAGGGCTAGTGCACAATACCAGGGGCGGCGGAGGGAGGGGAGGGTGGCACGGCAGGAAATTAGGGTTTGACGCGTGGGCGGAAGGTCGACGGGCGCGAATGCCGAGATGGAGATGCGGAACCGAAGGCGGCGAGACAAAGGCGGACGGCGCCCGATGGCCCTCTGGGCGGGCGCGCTCTCGCCTGCTCCCCCGCCCCAGCTGCCACACTAACTCTCGCTCCCATCCCCGCCTTCTTCAGTCTCTACTCCACCCGCCCTCTCTCCCCCGCTTCCTCTACTCCACCGCCCATCCCCGACCCATGACGCCCCGCGTCCCGCCTCCTTCAACAGGGGGCCGTCGTCATTCGTGCGCCGCGGACGATAAAGCCTGCACGGGCGGCGTCGCATGCTGAAATACGCGGGCCGCGATCGCAGCGCCGGGGCGCCGGCATAACTCGCCCGCGCCCCCACCCACGCTCTGCGCGCAGCCGGCGCGGCGCGGCGCGGCGCGGCGCGGTGAGGCGGTCGTGGCCCGCGTTTTTCCCCCTTCCGCCCGCCTCGATGCTCGCCCGCGCCTCCGCTAGCCTGCTCGGCTGTCTCGGCGTTCCTCGCGGTTTTGGATTCCGGTTTCGGCTCGCAGCTCCTTCGACGAATTTGTTTCTCCTAAGAATTGTACAGCCACATTGCGTTGGATTGTTCTCTCTGTGTATTGGCGAAGTAGTCATTATTTGCATTTTAACGTGTTTTATTGTTCTCATGTCAAATTCGTATTTCTTAATTTAGCAATGTCTGTTAACGATGCTTCTAACCTCGGTATTAATTGGACAGCGCCTTTCCAGTTGTGGTATTGTTTAAGCTCCCTATCGTTGTCGATGCTGCTTCTCCCGTTTATTGCCGGGCTGTGGGATCGTGCCGGCTCTCCTGCCGTCGGGATCGCGCGTTGGTCCTGCTGCTCTCGCTCTGCCTCCACCACCTCCTCTTGCCACCTGCGTCCTCTCGATGTGCCGCGATCCCTGTGCCCTCACAGCGAGCGCGTTCCGTATCTGCGGCCATCGCCCTGGCCTCCGCCTCTGGCTCCTTTACGCTCTCCGCGGAGAGGCGCCACTCTTCGTCGTCTGTGTGTGTGTGTGTGTGTGTGTCGGCCGCGTCGCTGCTTGCGAGTGCCGCGTGTGCGTGCCGGGCGCCAGCCCCGGAGTGTCGAGGCGAAGCGGGCGTCGCCGCGGCCGATGGGCGCCGGCCGCCAGCCGCCAGCCATCGTGCGGGGACGTGCTTCGGGCCCCGTGCCCCCAACCTCGCCCCGTTCTGTTCTCTTGGCGACCCGCGCGCTACGGAATGAATGCTGCCCTAACTTGCCGCCACTCGCGACCCTCTGCCCCAGCGATGGAACGTGGCGCCTCCGTGGGTCTCCTGGAAGTGGCTGACGGGAGCCGCGGAGTGCTATTGTGTATAATTAACGTCTACAGGCAAGCGGGAAGTTTGTGGCGGAAACAGGGTCGATAGAATGGACAATAAGAGAGGATACCGTTGGTACCAGGCATTTTCTTCGGTATCAAATGAAGTAATTTGTCTAATTGATTCTCCTTGGAAGGCTTTTCCACAGAAACCTTATATTGCCTTATGGCGTCATTCCTTTTGTCATTTCCTGAAATATTGATTTACTCTTAGACTACCTGATATAGGCAAATATTTTTTAAATGAGTTTGTAGATCTCCCTGAAAAATTAATTCCTTTTTTCATGACATTACGTCCGTAACTCCCAAGAACATGTTAGCAGTATGCTCTGTTTTTTTAATGGAATACGTTCTGATTTATTTTTTTAAATTTAATATTTTCCAATAATGTTACGTTTACTCTGTTCAATTGCTTGTATTGAGGTAATATCGCGACAGTTTTTCACAACGCGATAATCTCTTCCTTGCGCAATTTGTTTTCTATCTTTAATATCTTATGAACTTTTACATCCAGTCGTCAAAACACCTTTCTAATCGTGAAATAATCAGATTGTTGTTTGTTATAAAATCATGTCCAGTTATTGCAAATATTCGACTGGGTGTTCGTCCATTCGCAATGGAATTAATTACCGTTGACAGTTTCGTTCGCCATGTGCGTGTTGTGTTAAAAATGCAGTTCGCCTCAGTAAAATCGTGTTATTGTGTACTCGCGTGTTATAAATACGAACTGAATTTAGTCGTGAATACTTCACGAATAACATTGCGGTAAATCCAAACCCGCTTTCATCACATCGCATTTTTTCGTTTGTTGTCAAAGAAAGTTTAAAATTTAGTAATTAAGTTATTTTGCTCTCGTAGGTAATGAATATTCAAGATATATAACTTATGCAACAAGATATACAGTAAATTAGTTAATGTGAATTAACGAACATAATTCATAGATTTCAAAATGTCATTAGTATTCAGTATTCGTAATTCAGTACGCGAACACATTATAATGAAACAGTTATTGTTTTACAATGCACCGCGTTGTAGTGTCCGTAAGTTGTTTTGGATCTGAAACCACGTGGCGAACTGGTGTGACGAGGCGGCGATGGTGTGGCGGTTAGCGTACCGGACTGTTATACCCAAGCTCGCGGGTTCAAACCCGATCGAAGCCGTGGATTTTTAGGGCGACAAAATCCTTCGTACGCCTTCCTTCGGAGGGGAAGTAAAGCCGGCTGTCCCATGTTAGTAGATTTACTTGCATGTAAAAGATCAAGCCTAAATGACGCCTCTGAGCTAAATTCAAAATCGCCTGTTTCTCGCCCAAGAAATACCTCCTTTCTCTGCTAGTGGAAAGGAGCGTAGCGAAATTTGCGTGGTCAGACGGAAGAGCGGGCCTGATGGCCCGAGTCTCGCCACGTAAAATAAGGCCAATTCAATTCAACTAATTTGTTATGGGTGCAGTTTCTCTAATGTGAATTGTTCCGTTTGAATATGTGCATCTGACCTTTTTTCTCTCGTGTGTTTCAGGTGAGCGTGGCGGTGTTACGTCTGCACGAGCGAGCAACGAGTACACGGGCAAGGTAGTCGCCTTCCGTTCCATATTTCAATGGCCGGGTCGTTAACAGCTCCCAGGCTTCAAATTGCTCCGCGGAGCGCAGCGCAGACGCAAGTTCGTGTTCCCCAGACGCGTCATGTGTTCTGTAGTTACGACTTACTGCCAACGTAATGGCGATTTTCTCTCGCCGCAGCGTCATGTTTCCGATTAGGTACAGAAATGTCTGCAAGGCGGGGAGGTGAGGCGAGGAGAGAGAGAGAGACGGAGCGAGGTGGGGGCGGAGAAGCTGTGGGCGAGGAGGGCAGCGAGGGCGGGTGGGGCGATTGCTGCAATAAAACACGAACGGCGTTACGCACAAGAAAGCGCGCGGGGGCGGGCGCGGGCGGGCGCCACTGTAAAATGCATCTCCGCGCGCAAAGCACATCCTGGCGGGCGGCGGCACGCGACCCCTCGCCCTCGCGCTCGCCCTCGCGCTCGCCCTCGCGCTCGCCCTCGCGCTCGCCCTCGCGCTCGCCCTCGCGCTCGCCCTCGCGCTCGCCCTCGCGCTCGCCCTCGCGCTCGCCCTCGCGCTCGCCCTCGCGCTCGCCCTCGCGCTCGCCCTCGCGCTCGCCCTCGCGCTCGCCCTCGCGCTCGCCCTCGCGCTCGCCCTCGCGCTCGCCCTCGCGCTCGCCCTCGCGCTCGCGCTGTGCTCGCTCACACTGCCCCACTTGCGAAATATCAATCGGTGGACATAAGTCCTGCCGTGTGGACCGGACGAAATATATTCACTGAATTATCTTCGGGAGAATATTGGTGTTTGATTGCCTTTGCATGCAATAATTTCTTGTTTTGCAATGAAATTGAATTGACGTTGAACAGATGTTAGGTATAAAAGATGACCCTTTGCCCACAATTTAATGTTGTAATATACTAAAATTGTGTGTGTTACTTATGGCACATTTCTATCGTGGAAAACGCTTGATTAGTAAAACTGATATCGAAATATAAAAAGAATCGCCAGCATTTGTGGAGTTACGATTAAAAATTTAATTTGAAATTCTACGTAGTCGGAGTTACACTCTTCCAAAAACTGTAACATGGTCATGATGCATACTATGAACCAATGGTGAAAGAGAGAATCTCATACATGTAACTGATCTCGTGTATCTGATCTCTAAGGAAACAGAATAGGGTCCTATGATCTCATACGCGAGTTTTTGTTTTGTGGTTATAGCACTGGCATTTTTTAAGATTTGAAAGTGGTCATTTATTCTTATTAAACAAAGTTGGATGTAATGAGGAATTGTTGTAATAAATATATGCATTTAACGTTTCTGGATGTATTTCAGTGTCAATTTATTGAACCCATAAATAAAGTAATTTATTTTCTTAGAATGTTGAAGTCTAAATTACATTGAGTGGCAAGGATAACTTCATCTCCGTCTGCGGCTTGAAGCGTGACTTTCGAGCTTCAGGTCGAGTGGACCCCAGGGCTGTCGGTTCTAAAGAAAGAACTCGTTACTTAATCGACAAGCGGGTATTAACTTTAGAGGCTCTGGGAGAGGTAATAAATCGCGAGGCTGCGCTCTCGGCTTCTGTTGTTCACTTTCCTCGGAGTAGACTGTATTAGAAACGGCAATGAAGTCGGAGCGTATCGCCTAACGCTCGAGGAGACGAGTCGATACTTTCCACTTGGAGCCGGCGGCTCGTCTACCCCCACAAAATCCTAAAATTCAATTAAAGTTTCTAGGGGACTATTCCCTCCGTGATCTTTATCATGAAAGGAGAATGTCTTAACTTCTTCGCCTGCCGCACCTCGTCGGAATCCTCGTTTTGTTGCAGCGCCTCTCAGAAACTACTTAGGGTTCCGTCTGCGACTCGGGAATTCTCGTTGGCGGCGCGATGAACAGTTGACGCTGAGCCACTGCCGTGACTGACAAACTGGAGTCTTTGTGGACGTGGTTTCTAGCTCTGTGCAGCCTATATGAAGTGCGTGAGAATATTCTAGAACACGTCTATGGCCACTGGAACCCATACCCAACAATTCGAAAAAATTAAGTGATATTTTTCCTTAGTCCTGAGTAACCAGTACATATTTGCTTAGAGGGTAAATAATGAAATCGGATTTCACTGTGATCTTCTGTATCCACGAACATTTAATTTCTTGTAGAGCGACAAATTAATTTCCTTCATAGTTGCAATAAATGTGAAAATATTTTCCAATAACAAGCAGAAATTGAGATATTTATTCTAGAAGATTAAAGAAAAACATTGCAGATTTTGCGTGGTCATTTGTGAAAGTTTTTTATCCCTCTGAATCTCTCTATCGCGATTCCGTACATTTTTAATTTAATTTTTGCCTCTAAAAAAAATAGCTTAGAAAAGTACAAAACTGATTGAATCTTGAATTATGTTGCAGCGATAATTATTTATTGCTTTAATTGGGACTCGTTCTCATATTTACTCAATTTTTTCGAAATATTTCACAATCCTTTTTTAATACTGTCAGTTTTGTATTTTAAAATTCGTTTTTATATTTCTCATGTAACTATTTTACAAATTTAGTTATAAAATTAATAATAAAGTGTTTTTACATACATTTGAACAATTCTACTACTTAGTTATAAATGTTATTTTAGTAATCAAGTTCAATATTATTTTAAACTACCTCGGAAGTGATTCGGTCGTCAGAAACAATTCGTCGTTCTGCCTGTTGGCAAGTTTCATCGTTCGAACATGGTACGGTGCTGGACAAGTACATTGTTAGACAAATTTGAAAGTCGCTTACCGTGGTATCTATATAAAAAAACATGCAATATTTTTTTAAATTTGATTTTAAATTAGTAAATGTATATTACTACCTCCAAAACAACCTGTGGTTCTAAACTTTCAAAAACAAAGTGGGTGAAGGACAAAAATGATCATGACTTTACACACTTCATCCAAAAGATTTTTTCTGAATGAGTGGCGTCTTCCTTATGATGAATTACATGAAAAATAAAATCGTATCCTCCTCTCTTGCCGTCAGAAGGAAAGCAACACTTAAAATTAAGACATGTGAACTTTAAACAAGTTGTGGATTTCATTCAACCTGTGGAGGGAACTTGGTATATCATATCAGATCTTAGAATAAAAATGAATACGAAGTGTAAAGCATGAAATTGTTTACTAGTTCTAGTTAAGTTTTTGCGAATAATTCACGCGGAGTTAAATGAATTTCTAAACTCGTAGATCACTTCATTACAAATTTTCTTCATTCTCTATTTCATGGAGACAATGAATTGTTCATGCTTTTCAGGAACAGAAATATATTTTTTCACGAAGCCAGTAGAGTTCGCATCTCTGCGGTATGTTGTTAGGAGATGGCAACGGGTATGTTAACTCATTTCTTGCACAACTGTTCTTCGTGTTATCTCTTTATTTGTAAATAACATTTTTATGGCGATGAAATAACAAAAATTGAACCGCGTGAATAGTGAATTACCAAATTTAAAGCGTCGCATTTATCGTGCAAATAAATATTTAAGAATAAATTTTACCTTCTAGGGCTTGTAGTCGGCTCGAAAATGATCGCTTTTCACAATTAACATACGTGGGGAAATTCTTATAACGCAGTTAAATGCATTTATACTTGTGGTATTTGCCTCTAGCCAAACTAGTTTTCACAATGTCGAGCAGGTCTGAAGCAGTCAAGGGAACTTCGTGTACGATGATAGATACGTAAGATGATAGATTTAAAATATTAAAACTATAAAAAATTAGTCTGTGATGGGAAGCATAGCTCCTGCAACAAGCTAGTGAACCAAAAAAATGTGCTTTGAAAACGCGAAAAAGAACCTTCTTTATTTTACAACAGGTACTACTTTTGTCAACTGTTTTGATAAACAAGAACGTAGTGCTAAAGTTTGTTGTACCGTAACAATTGTAGTTACAGGCAACGAAAGATAAAATTTACTGTGTAGAAAAGGCTTCTCAGTACTATAGATCATCAGTTGTGCAAAAGATAGTTGATGGATCCACATGGATCATGTTTTGCAATTTGACCATTTTTTCATCTACAAAACATCTTTTACTAACTTAATTATGAAACAAAGAAATGTTTGGTGAGGAGCTGGACACCTCTCAGGGGTGAACATATTGCTTCTAGGAAAGCATGCCACGAATTGGAGAAAATCGCAACATGCAAGATTCAACTATCACTTCAGGATCTACTGCGCTAGAAAACAACAAAGTTGATAGTTGAAGTTGAGCTACCATGCAGTGGCTGTATAATTAATATTTTGTATTTACATAATCATTTTTTTACATTTTTGCCAATAATGTAACATAAGTTTTTTAAACAATTGCATATATGAAGCGATTATTTATATTTTCTTCCGAGTTACAAAAAAAGTAAATCCAAACAATTCTTTCCTTCTATAATATCAAATATTCAAGACTAATTATCTGCTCACATTCACTCGATCAGTATAGCCGCGTAGTAAATTCGAACTGAAGTACAGCTAGCTAAAAGTCCGTTAACTGGCTTGAAAGTAGTATGGAGGATGTGTGAAAACAAAAGAAAACAAAACAAAACGACAAAACAAAACAAAACAAACAACATATTATCAATATTGGATTATTTTTCAATCATATGACGATTTTTATGTGCATTTCAGCAGTTTTTATACGCAATTTCCGCATTACCCGATTGTGTTTCACCCGTTAGCGGGTATCGTGTAGGGGTGGTTAAAAAAATATAGTGTATGCGAAAAAATTTCCAGGCGCAAGCTGTCATAGATTCGAGGAAACAATGTTCGAAACATAACGTGAATAATGAAATTCTCATATTTCCGTTTATTTTTTTAAGTAGTCTGAAATTAATAATGTCATGTGTGTGTGTGTGTATGTGTGTGTAATCTAGGCATATTTGGCATTTGTTTTGACCAACCAATTTTTGGTCACTTGCGGGGCTTGATTGAATTCGAAATGTGGTTACTAAAAGCTCCCTTCAACCGCAGAGCTATTAACTAGAACACCTCGCTTAAAACAGCAGCCGGGATGAAGTTGACATTTCCATGATATCCTCTTGGAATGGAAGCGTGCTTAGTACCATCTAAATCAAATTATTTTATTCGCTCGTTTGTAAACATTCTTAACGATAAATTTAAATCAAAACATTTTTGAAAACTTCGAAAATAAAGTTGTAAACTTCTTCAAAATTCCGTTGATGGTTAAATTTTAAAGCATTTCATAATTTGTGAACTTTCTTAATAATATTTTATATCTCAAAAGTGCTAAACTGAACCATAATTATTTATTTTCGTTTCATTAGTGTCCTTAAATGTTAGAAGTCACGTGATTGAATAATTCGAAGAAACAATTTTTTTAAGACCTGTAATTATGTACATATACAAGTGGTCAGTCGGAAGAGCAGGCCTTACGGCCTGAGCCTTTCCAGAAATGGGCATTATTATTGTTATTGTTATGATTTTATTGTTATTGTTAGTATTATTGTGATTATTTTATTTTATTATTATTAATTTAATGTGGAATCTTTGACGTGATCGTGTTTGACTACGTCCGAAGCATCGGAGCTGCGCCTTCCGTGAGGTGTTCGCTGGCTGAAGGGCGCCCGGGGCGCGCTCGAGTCGCCGCGTCCCGAGTGGGAGACCTCGCGCACCTGCTGCCGCGCCGCGCCGCGCCGCCTCGCACGGGCTGGACCGCACGCTCGGCGCTGATGAGCGAGATCGATGAGGCGGCGTCCTCGTGCCGCCCTCGTGCCGTCGTGTGCTCGCCGGCCCCGACGAGCGGGATGTTCCGAGAGGATGCGCGGCGGGGCTCGCGCTGCAATCAGCGCTCTCCGCCCCGCCCCCACCGCCACCCCGTCTCTCATTACGTATTCCTCTTCAGATTTCTTGGTCTGGCAGGGCGCGAGTGCATGCGCAGATGTGGGTCGCCCCTGCAGTCAAGCTCTCCCGACCGGGGAGGGGGGGCGGCGAGATCGTCCCCTGGCGCCGGGCGTTCTCCGCGCGGGTGGAAAGACGGAAATAAGCAGATTTACGTGGACGTAATAAGACTTTACGTCAGTTACGCTAAAGAGGAGTGATATTCAAAAATTTATGGAAACAAAATTCACCTTGGCGCGCAGTGGGAAAAGAAAGTGAAGTGATTGAACAAGGGTCCTAGTTTGACTAAGTTAAGATTAAAAGAATTTCTTCTCGTTTTCTACTTGCATTTCAAACATTTTGGAGCTCGTACCTTGTAAGTATGTAGCTAGCTGTTATCTTCGATCCTTTTGTCTTCAAATTATTAGTATTATATATTATAATAATATCTTGAAACTATTATATCGAAATACAGTTGGTTTTCGTTCCGGGAAATCTACGGTAATGATGTAATGTAACAGTAGTGTCTGGTGTAATCTGGATTCCCCCTCGCCAGTTCATGTCGGCATACGTCAAGAATCGGTTGCTGCAGTGTTTGGTAGGGGATGTAAACATTTCTTTTCACTTCAACCATCAACACAATAAAAAGCCTAATTCTTGGTAAAAGTGATTGTTCATCTTACTCTCCAAATACATTCTGAATGTCTTATTCGGCATCGAATGGCAGGTTTCTTGTCAATGAATTCCCGCTCGATACGTATTACAGTAGTCTGAACCATTATTTCGCTGTGTGGTGAGAAAACAAATGAAGTGCAGAATTTGAAGAAGTAACCCAGGGAGCGTTGAAAGCTCTCGCGGGCACAGAACGCACGTGTGCGTATTCCGGTGCAAGCGATGGGCGTGGCTGTGGCCGAAGCGTGCAGTGTTTGGCGGGGGCGTTAGGCGGCGCTGCGGTGCGCGGGCTCGGCGAGCGCGCTGTTGGGAGAGGAGGGCGGCCGCTCCGCACGGGGCCTGTTTGCGCACCAGGAGAGGCCAGACGGAGGGCGCTGCAAGATCGAGGAGCGCGCGGCGTGGTTGGTTAGCGGCGGGGAGACCCAGCCCGGCCCGGCTCGCGTTGCCAAAAACCACGCATTAGCGCCCGCGGCGCCCGCCGCGCATTAGGGCGGCCCGAGCCGTGCATGCGCCTCCTTTTTCTGCTCTTTGGCAAAGCCGGGCGCGGGGGCGTGGGTTTTTGGCCGCGGCCCCGCCCCCACCACGTCCCGCCGGCCACGCGCGCCGCCGCCGCCGCCTCCTCCGAGGGCAGGGGGCTGGCAACGAGAACGCGTGGGCGGTGGTGGGCTGCTCGGGGGCAGTTTTGCTGCTATCACGCGAATGAGGGGGAGTGGGGCGGGCCGCCGCTCCCCTTTCAACTGGCCCACTGCTTAGCGCGCGCGGACGGCGGCATTGCCGCGGCCCTCGGTCGTTTCCGATAATCTCGAAGCGGAATCGGAACGCCTCCGTGAAATAATTAGTTTTCATCACCCGTTTTTCCGCCTGTTACTGTCTCGCCACTACGCACTTCAGTAGTAAAGAGAAAATATCGTAACACTGTATTAGAAGGTGGCGATTTTTCGTTAAAAAAACGTGTTAGAGGATCCTGCTATCAAAAAACTGGGTAAATCTTGTAATGATGAAAATTAATACCTTTACATTAATTTTTACTGGAAGTAAAGGCAATTTAAATATTTCACAAAAAATGCTCAATTTTTTACACGAATACACCGAAGTAAGTTAATAAAAATGGCGCAGGAGCAAATTTCGTTGGACTCTTTTAATTTTGGTATACTGCAAACGCCACTGTGAGAAAGTATGTGATTTTGCAGCAACTCTACATTCAGAAAAAAAGAATGGAACGCGGGACATCCGTAGAGCAAATGAAATGTTAACGCTGCGAGAAACGCCTTTTCTTGACGAAAAGTAACTGAATGTTACTTAGTCTTGCTTTTATGAGCATTTGCCAATTTCGTCGTAGCGTAATCTTTGATATTCCAGTGTAGTCTTACTTACTAATCTGACACGTTCGAATTCGATTTTTACTTGAAATTCTGGAAGAAAATGGTAGGGAAGTTGAAGAAATGAAATTATCATCTCTTTAGGAATGGAATGAAATTTAGGTATTATGAAATAATTAGGTGCAAGGAATCTTCTGTCTTCTCCTATGTTGGGAATGCCATGAATTGTCAATGAAGCACACGCTTCAAAAATAAACCGTTTAAACTGTTAAAAGGCCGCTTTCTATTCAAATTCTGTTCAGTTCTCCGTTAGACGTTGCGTCTCAGCATTACTTAACCCTCGTAATGTTAAGTAGATATAATCGCATGTTAAGTTACTTCCTTGAAGCTGCAGAGTTGTCCTGGTATTAAATTGCCCTCAGCAGTCGCCTGAAAGGCAGTCATTGCGCGCGGCCGTGTTGACGAAAGCGGGATGACTGTGCTTTCTTCGAATTCCGCCGTGGAGCGCGGTGCAAGGATTGCGCAGGAGGCTGAGTTTTGAGCCGGCCTCCGCCGCCGGACCTCTTGGAGGGCGCAGCGACAGCCCGACAAGAACGACGTCCTCCATTGTTGCAGAGACGCCGAGCGGTCCGCCTGCGGGCTCTCGTCGGCGCTCTGCGGTCTGTTCGAGGGCGGGTGGGGGTGGGGGTGGTAGGACGGCACTCGCCCCCTTGGAGGGCCCAACGTTAAACCCCGCAGCGTCAGTGTCTTCCCCTGGTCCCCGGCCGCCAGTTCGCCTATCGGCCGCCGCCCCTTTGGCGCCGCCTCTCCCTCTTTCGCTATTAATTTCGCCTTGAACCGGCGCTCAGTGCTATGTAAATAGACTGCATGGTCAGCCCCGCGCCCGCCTGACTGCTTGGTCGCCGCGCGCCCAGGCATATTCCGACAATTAACAATGGTAATCTAGTCAATTGGATGCAGGCTGTGTGAACAAGAGCCAGCCATCCTGGCGGCGGCGTAGGAGGCGGGGCAGGGTCCGGGGCGGGGAGGCGGAGGCGGAGGAGGAGGCACCGATGAAGGCGATGGCTCGGGCGGCGCTGGGAAGCGAGACGCCGCCGACGGAGTCGCTGCCATAGCGTCGCCGCAGTCGCGGGCCACGCCAGGACCCGTTCCTCGAATCGGTTTCATTTGGACTTGCGCCGTTAGGTGTTATGGCAGTTCGCTATGCCCGTTGCTATCGGCTTTCCGCCCAGTTTAACACTGCTCTTAGTTATGTAGGGGATGCGTGGGGGGGGGGGAGGGCGAGGGGGAGGCAGGAGACTTTTTTATTCGGCAACAATGCCCGCATACAATAAATCGATAAATTTTCTATAGGCTCCCGGTAACATGACCTCATTGTAAGCATTATATAAATATCAAACATCAAACGCTTTTTGCTGTATTTACTGGGCGTTTTGTGTAAGAGCACGCGGGCCCGTTATCCATATGCCTGTTACATTATCTATCGGCTTACGGGCGCCCGGATTCGCTGTCGCACATGAAAGGGCCGCGCGGCCAACGGCGCGAGTGTAAATTGCTCCAGGGTCGAGGCGGCGCGTTGTGAAATTTGAACTAATTTTATCACAAAGAACATGAAATGCCATGCAAATGCCGCTTCGCAGCGGCCAGCCCCGGCCGGTCCGCGAGCCAGGGCGTGGGGGGCGGCGGAGGTGGGGGAGGGCGTGCGTGTCTGTCCGCGTGAAAGCGGTCGCCGTGTATGCGATTGGAGGCATTATGGTGTCAAATCGGAGGGCCGTTTGAAATGTCATGGGATGCGCAAGTATCACCGGGCGTGTGATCGCTGTTTTCTTCTTTACTGCTTTTACGAGTTTTGTGAAAGAATACGTTGGCTATCAAAGGAGATTATGGTCCGAAGGATAATATTCGTAAATTCATTACTCCGTAACTTCTCGATAGTTGCAGGGAAGTGAGAGAGCATTCGTTATTGACAATTTTCTCGACTACATTTACTTAATGTTCATATTGAGAAAATGAAGTTTCGGAAATCAGGTGAACTACAAGTGGGTACTTCTTGAAAATATTATTATTATTATTATTATTATTATTATTTTATTATTATTATTATTGTGTTAATAAAGTGTGCAAGCAGTTCTTAAGTGAAATTCCATTTTGCATATTATTTCTGAACAAACTTTGTCAACTCCTTTCGGGGGAATTAGAAATTTGTAGTAATGCAATCTCCTTGCTGTTAGTTCTTTTGTTGTTGTTTTTTTTTCATGAAGAATGTGTTAAAATCAAACGCAGGATTATTTCGTTACTACTTGAGTTTCCATGTACAGTTACTGAAATCTTTCGGAAAATAAATATATTATCGCTTTGATGTGTCCCGAGAATGATTTGGTGAATAATGAAAATTTGAAAGGCGGCGGCAGTTTTTGCTGTTTGTATTAATAGGTTAGTTCTAGTAGGAACAATAAGTAGCACGTCAGAAATTACAGAATTTGACGGATTAAAAAAGCGTTGGTGGTAACGGCCCGCGAATATTCCATAGTCCCTAGATGGGCCCGGGGCGAGGACGCAATGCGACCGAACGGGACCGCGAGCAAGAAAATCGAGGCAAGGCGAGAATTAACTGACGCGACGAAGACAAATGATGGCGCGGGCGCCGCCCGGGTAGTGGCGGGGGCGGTGGCACTGGGCGCACGTCAGGCGCAGGACGACTGCATTCGGCTCCTTGGGCGCGCGGCCCCGGCCGCCTACTGCGCACCGATGGAGCTGCCCGCGGAGGCATTGGCTCTGCGTAGCGGTTCGTGCTAATAGTGCTTCTGGATGCGCAGTAATGAGTGGTAAAGTCAAATGTTCCTACTTCTCAGAGTACAATCTTAATCTAAGCAATAATTACATCGGCTTTGTATTGGTGAGAAGTTACTGACATTGGGATGCATTGTACCAAGTTGCATAGATTTAGTACAAAATCCCGATTTTACACAACTATGCAAATTTAAAAAATTGTGCCCTAAAAAGTTGTGGTTTTTCACAAATACATTTCTGATTTGAAATCTAAAGGATTCTATCTAAAGAAATCTAAACATTCGGTATTTGGCGAGTAGTGAGCGTCGGCTCGCTCAATCCCGAGAAGCCGTAATTATCTTTTTCTTTTTTGAACTCAAAGACTGACACCCCGCGGGTAGCGCGATCACGGAATGATTGGCACTACAAACAAAACCATTCACAGAACTCAGGACTTGGCGAGCGGCCGCTTGCTACTCGGCGAATACCGAATATGTAAAGCAGTCGTAACGTTAGACTTGAATTGGTCTGCACACTCTTTCAATATATTTACTTGCCATTGCGCATTGCCCGAAATGTGACGTACTCGAATGTCGCATTCCAAAAGAAAAAAAAAACACTATTGTACAATATTGAATATAACGGAGATAATATTAAATAAACGTATTATTAATTCTGTTGCGAAACTGCATTTCTAGCTCGTAATTTACACTTTGGGTATGTGGCGGTAGTGCCCAATCAAATGCAAGTATTGTCCCTTAAGTTGCTCTTTTTCATGATAATTGTCATTAAAAATTAATTCGAATTATATTTTAACTTCAATTAAAGTTTAAGAACAACACGAAGTTAAGCATTAAAATGAGTTGGTTTCACTGAGTACGAAGAACATTGGCTGCTCTGTTTGAAATAAAAATAAATGTGCTTCCCTATGGGGGGAAAATAAATTTTAGGACACTTGAGTGTAATGTCGAAAAATGAAACGTACCATAATCTTCGAAAACGTTGATTCCATGAAAATATAGTGTTCTTTTCCAAAATCACTTTGCCAGAAATTGACAAAACGTCAGCAACATTTGTTTCTTGCACTCGCTGGTCTCCAGAGAAGATATTGGGCAGCATTTTAAAGGGGAATACAGTTAATGTTCCTGTTATAAAAAAGAACTTAAATGTCTGAAATGAGGATGAAAATCTGTTCCAAAGCTTATTGCTATTTGGCAGATTGGCCTGCGCTCATACTGTTGGAACCCGTTGCCCCCTCCCTGTGCCGACGAGGACGACGGAGCGGCGTCGCGGCGCGGCCGTGGCTCGCTGGCTAGCTGGCTGGCTGGGCGCCGGCGAGGAAGTGGCCGGGCAGGGCTTCGGAGGCCGCGGTGGCTGGCGGCGCTTGTATAGTGGCGGCGGCCCAGCTCGGCTCCGCTCGGCCCAGCGAGGCGCGCAATTTCCTGAAAGCTCCGGCCACGCAACACCGAACAAATCGCAACCTAGCATAAATCTTCGGATACGGCGTAATCCGCGTATCCGTTTTGTCAGTATACTCTTCGGGTAATAAATAAAGTGTGTAGTTTCGGAATAACGACTGAAATAAATTCTCACTTAAAATTTCAAGCGAGGCGGACAGCGCGACGTGATAATCTAATTAAATCATATGCCCCCGCAGCCCGGGGGCGGTTCGTTTGGTGCGCCAGCGGCCAGAGAGGAGGAGGAGGCGGCGGCGGCGCGGGGGGCAGACGTGTGCGAGAGCCGAACCTTAGCCCCGCTGCCCTCCTCTTTCCCCTCCGCGGCACGGGCCCTTCCACTCGCCCTTTGTTCGTGCGGACGCCCCCTCCATCAGCGCTGTTCTCGGTCTCGCAGGCTCCCTCTCCCGCCCCCCGCTTTCTCTCGTCTCCTCTCCTCCGCTCTCGCCTGCTTCACAGGCGCCGCTGATGCCGGGCCATCAGTCTGCTTCTCGAAGGTATCGGCACCCCGCAACTGGAGAGGAAAATTAAGTAAATGGCTCGAAAATGATAAAGATATTTTGAAATAGTGGGGTGGAGCGCTCTCTCTTTCGAGAGGCTCCCTCACGCTCGCTTCGGAGGGGGATGGGATGGGATGCGATGCGATGGGAAGGGAAAGGGGAGGGGCGTGACGGGGATTGGGGCGAAGAGCAGTCGGGGGAGGGGGAGACACCGACGCTTTCGGCAGAGTATTTCTTTGCCATCTACCGATAGCTGTCGGAAATACGTGCCTCGGAGGAAACGAGATATCGCGTTTTTTTTTTTTTTTCCCCTTCGGAAGATTCTTCCTTCTTTGAGAGGTTATCCTGAATGCAAGACACAACAGTGCTCTTTGTAGTAAATGTCAATTTTCGTTGAGCATTGACGATAAGCTTCAGGAAAATTGCTATTTCATTGTTTTGTTTGGTTGATTTTGAATCGGTGACTAATTCGTATGGACTGCAAGGAACTAGAGGCAGTTTCATTTCAGAAAAGTTATCTTTTAATATGCATGAAGCTGTTTTCGGAATCTTTAAGTTCTAAGAAAAGAAGCGATTGTCATAGGTCATTTCGAAGCCGGCTACATGGACGGAAGAAACAAATTGGCAAGAGGTGTATTGAATACAATTACAGAACAATCCTGCTCAGTTACAGATCCATTGTTTAATGAAATATTCGTAGTCGAATGAAACATGAATAACATTTCATACGAGTTATTAAAACGCTCCATGAATTCTCTTGTATACACGGATAACTCCTCATTCTGTTCGACACTATGAGGTAACTTTTTCCCGTTGCCCGTCAACCACTATTCAAACATTAATTTTGGAATTTATCTTGGCTATCTAAAAATATTAATATTTTTAATTAAATATTAATATTGAGAAATATTTGGATACAATATTTTATTTTGGAACAAATATTTTAACGTACTCTTAATTTACCCGATTTTTTGGCTTTCCATTACAATAAATTAGGTAGTTTCATGTTTAACTTTGCCGAACTACATTTCAAATGAGATTCAACTTCATCACGGATACAAATTTTTTACAACTGCTATCTGCGCGTTCGCTATCACATCACATCTGAATATATTTCTACAACGTGAACTATTGCTGGAAACAAAATATTGTGCGTGTGCGGATCGATCATTGGAAGCCATATCTATATCCATCGAGATTAAAGTGTTCAGGCCGGCTTTATTCTCTTAGCTTTCATTTACTCGTGAAATTAGAGTTGAAAACCAATAAAATTCGTGTCAAATAACTGATTCTAAAATTATTACAGAATATTGACATTCAAGAGCCTGGGTTACTAAATTATATCGATGAATCTGCAATGAAATGCCGCTTTTCATGTTCTGAATGCACTTTATTTGTATATTTTGTGCTATTTAACAATATCGTAAAAAGAGGGAATGTAATGACAAATTGACGTAAGAGCAGATGCTTCAAATATTGTTGCTGTGTGAATTGGAGTGAAATGAGAATCTTTCTTTCGTTAATAAAGACAAAAATTACCCAATTTTACAGGAGTCGATTCAGGTATTTTGTGAGCTCTATTAAACATATCCTGTTCGTGATGGAAATCAGGCTAACGATTCCGCTCTGCGCTTGAGCACTCTATAGAGCGATATTAAATATTGAGAATGAAGGCTATGCAGTGAAATTGATGGGTTGCTCGATTTAAAGATCGCGTGTTGTACGGTTCAAGAATGAAAAAAAATCCTGAAGACAATTTTGTATCCATGATTTCTGAAATCGCGATCTACCTAATTGTGGGATAACTGATCAGAAATGAATGAACGCGTTTCATTGTCTGTCTTTAGCTTTCTTAGTAAAATACGTTAATGGATTCGTATAACTTCATTGTACTTTCCTAAGTTTGTAATTTTTCGTTATTTTGAATTGCCTCGTGGCAGTCAAGTTATCTCCGATGTTATCACTTCATGAAAATAACTGGTAAACTACTTAACGTTATATCTAATACAGATAATTGTGTGACCTATTTTTTTAACCAAACACTGACTATTGGTATGTAAAACAACGACCAGCAACAAGCTTTATTTTCATTAACATTTATTGAAGAATAAGAACATTACAATGTTTCGTAAATTAATTGTTTACATTATCTGGTGAAAGGTGTTCAACTCTCAAAGGTGCAAGATATACACGGATCATTTCCATTTAAATGTCTCTTTTTGAGTCTACTTTTTATGACCACTTTTGGTGAGAAGAGGGAAAATGACTTGTTTGTGATTATTTATATAATATTTAATTTATTGTAAATTTTAACCTTTTACTTAGATTACGCTAAAAGATGAGAAAAATAAGTAATTGTTAAACTCATGAGCTTTGCCTGCCCCACCCACTTTATGTAAATGTGTAAAAAAAACAATATCACGAAGAGAAAAGCGAGCAATTAAGTCAGCTATTGCATTTTTGTATCATTAATTTCTGAAGATGGGATATCATTTTAAGTTTCTTAGTAATAGTCGGGATCTTTGGACTGTGCATCACTTCTATTTGAACAAACTTTAGAGGTTGCCGCCCGTACGATCCCACTATCATTGTTGAAAACAGCGGGAAACACGTTATCTTATCCTACAGAAA
Organism: Gryllus longicercus; assembly: GCA_038098605.1. Lineage (NCBI taxonomy): Eukaryota > Metazoa > Arthropoda > Insecta > Orthoptera > Gryllidae > Gryllus > Gryllus longicercus. The sequence goes on along the minus strand of JAZDUA010000109.1, from coordinate 710,717 downwards.
GACCGCAGTCGCCTATTACAATTTGAGGAGGCTATTTGAGGATACGTAATATTTAGAAACTTAATCTTCATAATCCCGATAAGTAATTCAACTCATTGTCGTAAGTGCTAACATTTTCTTCCACCTGTTCATTTTTTCACTTATATTAATTTTACAGATTTTTACGTACTCGTTTGAAAACGCCTATAGAGATGGCCCATACATGTAAAAATTGTCTTAATAGCAACGATTGATTAAAAAAACACTAAATCACATTTCTTAAGTTAAAACTAAATTTATTTTGTGTGCACATAACACAAGTATAAGAAACTTCCTGATATAATATGAATATAAACGCAACTAAATATATTGGGATACATTGAAGATCAAATTCAACTGGTTAAAAATTAATTAAGTGGATAAGGAACTGTGGACGAGAATGTAGCCTCATCAGCTATAGAAAAACAGAGGCTTTTGCTTAACACTCCGATGTCTGGAACTAAAAGAGTTGGACCCAGGCGATTCAAGGTAGCAATCAAGGTAGCAGAACACGAAATGCGAGAAGGGATTGGGGAAAAGCAGAGGGATTGAAAAGAGAATACATGAAAGAAAAGAAAAACGGACAAGAGTAGAAAGTGGGAAGGAATGATAACGGAAAAATAAAGACAGTCAATAGAACTTACATTTTAAGACTTTTTATGAATGACATTTGTAGAATGACATTTTAATAACGATGGTAATAATAATGATAATGTCTTTATTAATGCCGAGACTGAGGTCATAGGGCCCACTCTACAGCCTAACCACTATCATACAAAAGTAAATAACACTCCTAGTTATAATTAAACGGATTATTGATTTTTTGTGTGTGAAGGCTCTGAAATTACCCTTTGATATTTCTATTACTAATATGCGAGAGATTTTGCAGACGCTTAATTTAGTTGCCGTTTCTCAATTGCGATTCAGAACTGTTGCGTGTTCTATCTTGTAAACAGTGACGTCCAATTTCTTTTGCCCACATATTTATTTCGGTTTATATTGGTTCACAAGGAAGACATGTCGCATGGACTTCTGGACTTCCTCTCGGTATATCTCACAGAAGATATAAAGTCCTCCTATTTATGATGTACTTGCCGGAATTGATCATTTAACTGACCTATTAGTACGTATAGCGACAGTTAAAAACAATAGTTATACCTCCTGCATAAAGCACACTTTCCGAAAAAGTGACCCGATACTTACTCCTCCGTATGATCCCATGCCCTCCGACCAGATTCAAGTGGGCACATGGAAACGGAGTGGTGCGCTTATCACATTATAAGCTGTTTATCTCCCGGGTCAATGTGGGTGGCGGGGGGGGGCGAGCTGGGCCGGTGGATGCCGCTAGGTCAGAGAACCCCGCCCCTCCCCCTGGCCGGAAGTGTGTGGCGGGCGTAAAAGCTCCGGCGGCGGCAGCGCGGCCGGATGCGGCGCCCGCCGCGCGCCCGCCGGAACCTCTGCAGCGCCCGCCGCGGTCGCCCCGCCCATCGCCGCCGCCCCTCCCCCCCCCCCGCCTCAGCCGCAGCCACAACCGCCACCGCCGCCCACAGCGTGAGCATCAGCGGCGAAGAGGTTCCGCCGCTGCTTAGCTGCCGCCTGAGCGGGTTTCCCACCTCCGCTTCGCCCACGTGGAACTCGCATACACCCTCGCTACGTCGCATTCTGGTGGTGGACCTCAGAACGTTTCTTCATCTCTCACCGAATTCTTCAAGACCGGAAGTTGTTATTGGTCTCTCCTCCTCCTTCTGCCAATGTTTAATTTCCCATCCCTTTTCGATTGCGTTGTCTGTTTATCCCTCGATGCGCATCCCCCCCGCGACGCAACTCCTCTCGCTTGTCCATCCCCGTTTCCTCTCGCCACGAGTGCGGCGATGGCCGTCCTGCCTCCCCGTTGGCGGCCGCCGCCGCTTCTCGTGCGTCGGAGCGCCGTCTCGTGGGCGCGGTGCCCCCGCGGCGCGCAAGTTGCTCCGGCGCCGGCCGCAGGGATTGCAGCGCCGCCGGCCGCAACACGCGCCGTAATCAACGGGCGCTCCCGGGCCCCGGCTGCCCTTCCCCGCGCGGCCCGCGCGGCCGAGGCGCCCCAGCCGCTGGCGGGGAGAACGACCGGCGGCCGGCGGCTGGCGTCGGCAGTATGTGGTTTCTGTGATCGATGCCAGCGGAATGTCCGTGTGAGAACCCTAGCTGCGCGATCCTTCCTACTGCATCCTTTCCCCCTCCCCTCCTCTTGCGCACTCGCTCATGCAGCACACTATCGCACATGGCGGGAGATTAGACATTGTCCTGGCTGGGGCGGCGACCCACTGGGAGGAGATACGAGGAGAGGAAAACGCCTCAGAAGATGTGGAGGTTAGCGTTCGATCTCGCGTTCCAGCAGGGAAGGAATACCGCCAATTGCCGGCCTTTAACAAGCACTGCACTTTGGGGAAAAGTGACCAAAGTAGTTAATGCGTGCGGAAACATTACACACTAGCACGTCCGCATGCGAGCTCTTCTGCGACCACTCAAGAGAGGCCCTCACGCCCGAGGTAGCAGGCCCACGTGTTGGCATTTTTTATTTTCTTATGTCGCTTTCGCGGATTCCATTTGGAATGTAAAAAAAAAAAAACTTTCATCAACCGACCTTTTCGCAGACACGCGATTTTGGAAACAGTTTTATGGAATCGAAGCCGTAAAATAATAACTTAATCCAAATTAATAGTTTAGGGTTGTACAAGTTATTTAATTTTATTTTCTCTGAACAACCCTGAGATGACCGCATCAGCCACTGGGTTTCTACGTTTCCTCAGCTCCTTCCAGTCGGATTTCTACGTTTACCCATTATATTAACGAAAGCGATTACATTTAAATGTTCTATGAAGCCATGTTTATTCATTGATAACTTTTCAAACTGCTTTGTTTTTATGCAATGCAATTTACTCATAATTTAAGGACCGAATAAGGTCCATGACTTGATTCACAATGTAAGAAATATCTAAACAATTAGCTATAGTATGTTGAAGAATTTGAATACCTTATCGCTATCAAGTAATGATTTGATAGGAGTTCTTTCAAATGCTAAAAAATAGAATTCGGGCAAATGAAAAGTTGTAAAAAATGCTTCTCGTAATACAGGATTGATTGGATTGACAAAAGATACTATTGTTATCAAGAAAGTTAGCAATGAGATAACCACTCTAACTCCACACGGATTTTTTATGGACTTTTTTCAAGTAATTCGTAAGCTCTCAAAAGTACGAGGACTATTTTGTATCCCACGTGTTTCTACGAAGCACATTTTCTTTTCTTTTTTTTCACTGAATGAGCGGAACGAATGCGAAGTGGCATTGGCGCATTGTGGTTGGGTTGAAGATGTGCTGCCGCCAGTCGTTTCCTCCCTCGGAACGTGGTATGACTCTTCGGCCCGTTCATCACTTAGCGAAGGCCGCCCGTCGACAGCCAGCCCCGGCGCGCCGCCGCGTGCGTGCGCAGCGGCAGTTGGGAGCGATCGGCTGCGATTTCCATTTCAACAGCCCTCGGATCACTTGTCTCCGGCGCGGGGCGCGCCCGCGGGCTCTGCCGCCTCCGGCCCCTCGTCGCACTACACCCTCCCGGGGAAGCTGCGGCTAGATGTTAGCGTTTGCCAAATGGACATTCAGGAGTGAAAGGATTTGCTTCTTAGGAATTTAGGTGAATTATACGAACCTTTCTTGTTCTAAACTGTCATATGTTTCCGTAACGAGGACAGAAAAGGAGTCTGGCGTATGTATGAAAGGTTGACTGGCGAGGCGGCGATAAGAGCAGTATCCGGCATTTTGAAATGAGTACGCCGGACACCCGCATATGCTTACGTTACTTTTTTTGAGCGCGAATTCATGGAAACGTACAAGTCTGTACTCTAGGTATCAATCTCAATGTAAGAGACGGCAATAGTGTTGATTTATGTCACCCCCAGTGTTTGTCCACTTTTCGGTATTCATAGTTTTGTATGCACATGGCGTAGTCTTTTTTACTTTTGTATTAATATTACTAGTCAACTAAGATCCCGTTAAGGGCAAGGGCCTCCTGCCATTTGCAGGGACTGCTGAATGAAGTGATAGGCTGGTGATGGGTGAAAGGACTACAATGATGGTGGGAGGTGGCAGGTGGGGTGGGGGAGGTGATCGTAACATTTTTCGCAGCATTCGTCTTATGACCAAACGAAAGCCACGAAACCTCCGGTCAGGGTGGCCGGCCAGAGGATCAAACCCGGACGTCCTGATTGCGAAGTCAGCGTGCAACGCACTAAGCCACTTCGCTCGGTAATTTTTTTATTCTCCCGTGAAATGGACTACTCCTTCAGTTCAGATCCTCTGGTTTTCAGTCATGAGAGCTTGCGTTCACCCACAGCCGACAAAATTTTCAAGTTCTATGGGATTTCCTTCGACTATATACTGCCTATCGATTGCTTCATGTAAGATTCAAGTTTGTTTGTTTAAAATTTAATATTTTATCATTCATGTTCGTTATTTTTTCAAGAATGGAAAACTAGGAAAATGTTTGCAAGTTTTTCATTATATTAGAATATAAATATATATTAAGGAGAATGTTAAAATTTTGTAACAGCGCTAAAACCGAAATGGTATCACTACTAATTTCTTAGACCTGTGACAGCGAGAAAGCGAGTTCCTAAATGGAACGTCATATAAAGCATAATACGTTTTCACCATGGCATTCGGCTCTAATATGTCCTTGGTCTAATACACGCATATTCGCTGCAAGTAAGACCTTCGCGCTTCACCAATGAATTCTCTCATTTATAAATTTCATTAAGCTGAGACGTAAGATTGAACTACATTGTGGAATTAAAATCATAGACAACGCTACATAGGAATACTGTTTTAAATAATATGCGAGTTACATCAGATCTAGGGAAAAAAAGAGTTACGGAATGCAATTAGTACAAGCAATAATATTATACAATTGCATTCGTTGAGATATCAGTTCTATCAGACCGACTCGTAATATTGAGATAGTGGCAATAAATATCACGGCACGGTTTTCTCTTTTACAGACATTTTATTAAACTTCATTTAGACTTGAATATTTTGTCACTCACATTTACAGTTACACAATACTCTTAAAGTGTCACAAATTTATACATTGAATAAAGAATCAAAGAGAATGCGTATCAAGCGGCAGCGAGACGAACTTCAGGCGGAAGACCGTGCTAAGAGGTTTTTCAGCCATAAAAACAAAAACTTTTATAGAAATTCTTTTATTTTTTCTCCCGAGATCGTGATTTAGTAACGAATCGAATAAAGTCCTTGTCAACCTCATAGGCGCTACAGTTGTTTGATAACTTCAACATTACCGGAATTATAAACACCAATATTGATAAAGTAGAATCTGGATCGAATTCGAGCTCTCTTCGAACGCCGCCGCCTCCAAGGAACGCTCCGTGCAGGAAGGAGGCCCGCGGTTCCTGTTGCCCGTCCTCGCTCTTTTTATCTCGCGCCCCCCGCCCCCCCCCGCCCTGGCCCCCTCCGCCCCCCCCCCACGCCCGCGAACCGTGCCGCCGAGGAATCGCGCCGCTTTTAATTTTCCTGATTTACTTGCCGTAATTTTTCTTTCGTTCACGCTCAAACGACCTTCACCTGGTCCCCGCTGCGTGTTGCGGGGCGTCGTGATAGCCGTGAAAAATACGCTCGGTGTGCTCATTGAAATTCCCCGCGTTCACCTGAAGAATTCCGTTGCTGTTCGCGGAGGCGGCTGGAGGGAGAAGTCACTGGCGTTGCCGCTGGCGTTGACGCCGTGACCAGCGCCCAGGCGTGGCGCGCTGAAGCGCTTTTCATTCATTTGTTGCGAAATCCTGTGTACGCGCAATTTCTTCCCGTGCTGCTAAAAACACGCTCGGTGCCACTTCGGGCAGGCGTGCGTACGCTTTTCACAAGTGACATGGCATGCTTGGGCTTGACTTGCACTTCTGGGTAGGCCCAACGGTAAGGCACAGTTGCAGAAGTTGGAAGAAAGACGTGTTGATAACGAACTTGGGCAAACGCTTCTCCCGGTTCATCCCATCGTAGTACGCGAAAAAAATGAAAATCCGGGTTCAGAAAACGACTCTCGTGCGCCCCTTTCACGTCATCACTCAATCTAGCGCATTATCAGGAGTAAGGAATTAAGTGTTCGCAGTCCCTTGCGAAATTCATTCCGCAACACACTGCAGAGTTTCGAGGACTGCCCCAACCTATACAATAAAATTCAAAAGGAAAAGAGAGCATTCAAAAGGAAAGTAATATTAATTTTAACAATATTTAATGTATTATATCCCATTTGGATTGTATAATTGTAAAGAATCTGTAACAAGAATTGTAGTTCAACTTCTGGGTCAATGCCCCCATCTCGATCAGTTTTCGTCCACTTTCACTGATTCTCGAGCAAATGCTGAGATGGTCCCCTTGTTTTGCTTCCGGACATAAATGTAACTTCAAATTAACTTTTCTCCATAGCACGTCACACAGTTTTTAACTGTTTTTGACGTACATAAATAAAGGGATCTGATTTTTTTTGAACGGTCTGTAATTTTAAAACTTTGAACTTCAGCCACTGAATAAACAAAGAAAATTGATGTTCGGGAAAGTTGTATTTTGAAGAAGGAAAAAGTATAGTTTGCGTCACAAGGTATTTCGCTTTACGCACTGTTTATGTTGAGGTTAGTTTTCATTTTCAAAATATTATTTATTTCTCTCGCAGTTTGTTTATTTTACATTGTAATTTATGTTCCAGTATTTCATTTTATATTTTCATCTCTGAAACAGTGAGCTATAATGAACTGTTTAAATGTAAGTAAAGAGTCTTTTCTTCAAAATGGGGAATATTAATGCATATATGTGGTACGATATTTTTACATTGACATAAAATATTTCTTTTGTCTTTTGTTTCGAGAAATGATTTTAGTACCGTATTGAATGTCCAACAAAACAAAAGTGCGGAACGTTCCTCAAATATCGAAAATATCCATGAGCTGTACATTTTTGTGTTCTGTATGTATTGTCATTGGTCGCATGATCCAAACGTAATATTTTATCGGGCTTAACCAAAACGTATGCGACAGAAACAGATCACACCTTTCGAATGTGCCCAAATTTTTTTCTTAGCGGTTTTATGGCGAGAGTTGAGCGTACGGATTCGCCATATACAAGACATTGCATTGAGTGCTTTATTATAAATCGTTCAGACCAAAATACCTTTATAGGAATCAATTCGGCGACTAATGTAACTCAAATTAATTGCGCTACGTCTAAAACATATTTACTTCGTAGGGTGAAAGTCTATCAGGATTTGATAAAGGTGTTCCGTTTAGAGTGCAATGTATTGGAAGGGTAACCATGCTTTTCCTCTTGTTTGTGCAGACACTAGTTCTTCGCAGATTTCCTTGTCTTTCCCATTGTGCGGTGGTAGAGATGACTCAATTTTACATGGCACAGAGGCAGCTATTATCTGCGGAATCGAGTCTGCGTCCCTATGCTCTTAACGTGATTTGTTTGCTCTCCATTACGCGGAAACCTAGAAGTGACCTATGCAGTTGCGGGAAGGGCGGGTGCGGGGACGGGGGCGGAATTATCTCGGCGAGTGCTGCCGGGGAGGGTAACGGGGAGGTGGTGCTGGGCCGGGGCGGGCGGTGGGCCAGTTGCTTGGAGGGGCGGTCGGCCGGCAAGTCCCGTAGACTCGCCGGCGCAGTTAAGTCGCCCTGACAATTGTGATGAAGTAGTGGCCACTCCATAATGCGGTTACTCAAAGACGTCAACCCGGGCAGGGACGGAGACGGATAGAGAGCGATGGCGGCGCTTGACCTGTTTTGGCGCCAGCCGCTGTTTGCTGGGGGAGGAGAGGGTTGGGGATGGTAAGGGCGCCGAATTGTAGTATAGCTTTCCACAGGAAGTGCTGTTAATTAAGCTGTTTCAACTTCCAAGTCACCTCGATCCCGTCTGTCAAGAAGAGACTAGCGAAAGTAGTTTGTATTTCTTTTATTGATTGGAAGTTTAAATTTGATTAAGCTAATGTGTGTTCATGTGGGTCAATATGTTGGGAATTCGGTAAAAAAAATACCCCAAATATCAGAACGTTTTCTTCTGGATATAAAGGTAGATTGATGAAGGTTATTTCTGAGCGAACAAGTTTTTTCAACGACTCCTGTTGTTCGAAGAAAAGTCGGAAGTTTTTAATCATTCGCGAAACTCCTATTAGTGGTTAAATGCAAATGTACCCACTGCCTCGACTCTTAAAAACTGATCTAAGATCTGTGTCTAATCGAACTAAGTATTTGTTAAGGTAGATTTAAATTATTCTGTCTCATGAATATTTTCCTCTATGTAAAACGTACAAGCGAATTCGCTTTTCATAGAAAATTATTTTATTCGCATGATAGATGAGGTGCTCGAAAAAAAAAATGAATCGTTGGTACTGGAAACAGTTATTCCCAACACCGAAGACCGTCAACTTAACGGCAGTCTTTAACATAAAATCGATTTGTGTGTCTGTTTTCGACTGGATACTAATTAGGCACCAATACCAGAAAAAAACTTTTTCTCCTTTCTTAATTAAATGTCTATTAGTAGCATATTATAGAATTGTTGAATGCGAACTTTTGCATTTCATGATTATGCAAAAAAATTGAAATGAAATATTTTTTTATTTTGTTGCTTGTAAAAGTTTCGCATGGTTTGAGGAACATTTTTATTGATCTTCTCTCTCTCTCTCTCTCTCTCTCTCTCTCTCTCTCTCTCCATCCCCCTCTCCATCCCCCCCTCTCTCTCCATCCCCCTCTCTCTCTCTCCATCCCCCTCTCTCTCCATCCCCCTCTCTCTCTCCATCCCCCTCTCTCTCTCCATCCCCCTCTCTCTCTCCATCCCCCCCTCTCTCTCCATCCCCCCTCTCTCTCCATCCCCCTCTCTCTCTCCATCCCCCTCTCTCTCTCCATCCCCCTCTCTCTCTCTCCATCCCCCTCTCTCTCTCTCCATCCCCCTCTCTCTCTCTCCATCCCCCCCTCTCTCTCTCTCCATCCCCCCCTCTCTCTCTCTCCATCCCCCTCTCTCTCTCTCCATCCCCCTCTCTCTCTCCATCCCCCCCTCTCTCTCTCTCCATCCCCCTCTCTCTCTCTCTCCATCCCCCTCTCGCTCTCTCCATCCCCCCCTCGCTCTCTCTCTCTCTCCATCTCTCAAATGTTTCGCAGGGAAAATAAAGGGAAATGCGTGTCTTGGAATGTACGTCTTGTGCATGGGGTGTAAACGGGTTTGAAAAGGAAAGTGCGTGGGGTGGGGGTGGGGGGGCAGGGAATAAGCGTAACCCGCCCCCGTGCGTGGGAGCTCCACCGCCGCCGGTGGCGTAGGTGTAGGAGTCGGAGGAGCAGCGCGCCTCCTCCGTAAACAGGCGGGATGCGGACTACTGATCAGGTAGCAAACGAGCGCGCTGCACGGGCTTCCTGCCCCGCCCCGCCCCGCCCTGCCCCGTCCCGTCCCGTCCCGCCCCGCCCCGCCCCGCCCCGCCCCGCCCCCGCAGCGGCATGCGCGTGACGCTTTGATATCCCGGCTTGGGAGCCACGCGTCTCGCTGGAGAACCGTGTGCCCTCTCCTCCCCTCCCCTCCCCTCCCCTCCCTCCCCCCAACTCACCCTGCGGCTCCCGACGTGTCTCCCTTCACAGAGGGCAGGGAGCCAGAAAGCTGTTCGCAACAATCAGTGTAATTGAAGGGACGCGGAGGTGGACACAGATGGGATGCTTTACGAAACTTATGAAAGGTATTGTTTTGCCCTTTGCCTCGTGCATTATCCAAGTAGAATAATAATTTTATCGGAGAGGAAATTTTTTATTAGGAATGAATTGTTGCAGGTTAAAAGCAAGTTAGTATTTTAGTTTAACATCTATAAATATATTACCTTTTCGCTTTTTGAAAGCACAAAACAAGATTTATGTTGTGAATTAATTCTATTAAGATTTTTGTGTTGAGTTCTTGCCAAAATAAAAGGTGTTCGCCGCTGTAATAATATTCAATTTTAAATCACTAAAATATTTCTGGAAGAATTTATTGAAAACTTGTATTAATAAAGTAAACAAGGTTGAATTAAAAATGTAAGCATTGGATCGACAGTTAACGAATTTGAATTGTTAAAAACTGTAATATTGAATTATAAATTGTAGTAAGATAGCAACCTCTCTAAAAATATTAATTAGCTGTGATGCTCGCATTATATTCGGATCGCGTACTATAATGTAGCCAGACCACAAAAGGCAAGAAGTCGTCATTAATTTTGCAGGTCATAATTAAAAAGGTTTTTAAGCGTTAGGGACAAGAAATATTTTCTACATGTTTCCACCGGGAGAATTAGACCGAGTAAAAGTCGCTATTATATTTCACATGGGGGTTAGGAGCCAGTTGGGGGGGGGGGGAGCGGTGGGCCACGAAATCGCGACCGGCTGCTCCACTCAGGCGTGCTGCGTGCGGCGTGCGCGCTTCTGCTGTTAATTTGAGAGCTCTTTGCAGCCGCAACGTGTATTCAAAGCTTGTATTATGGGAACATTGTGGAATCTAAATTATTCAGCAAGCTTCGGAAAACCGTAATGGAGTGGCGAAACAAGCTATAAGGGCTTGGTCTCCTGAACAAACTATTTCTACTGTAGAGCCCTACATGCATAATATTCGTGGAAATGGTTATGATAAAATATTATAAACGCACTGAAACGTGGAGAATAATTATAATAAAAAAGCAAGTTCATAAAAATTTGGAGAAAGTATTTTTAAATGTGATGAACAATTAAATCCAAATGTTATCTTTTACTGGTTAGACAACTACAGAAGCCGATACTGCTTAACGTGGACTGTGATTGTAGAACAGTGAAAAATAGATTTATTTCGCCTGTCTATCCACTGTCCTTCCACTTTACTTCCTTCTCGTTATCTTTATCTCTTGCTTCTATAGAAATTATTAAAATACATTCACTGCCTGTTTGATTTTCTGTTTGCTTCTGTGGGCGCCCCAACGTTTTCCTGCTCTTTTGTTATTTAAGGTCGCATCAACTACTAGGTCATTAGCGACCACTATTGCTTGTAACTGTATGGTGACTGTGAGGATGACACGATACGATGATGATAGGGAGTGAAAGGACGAACACAATACAACCATGCCCGAGGCGGGACGGGACTTCGGTCCGAGATCGCTACGGCACTACTGCCTGAGCGATCTCGGCGGCGGATCGGCGTTTTCCTGATCCTGTCAGGGCGTTCTGTGGCGTTGTTGGTGTGCCGGTCCTTCTGTATGCCCCTCTCCCCCTAACATCATCAGTTTTCGATGCGAGTCGTGAGGGACGATGGCCGACGCGAACCGGGTGGGGTGCACGAGGGGGAAGGGGGAACGGCCCTAGTGCTGGAGCGGGGTGGGGCGCAATGCGTCAACAGAGCTGGAAAAGTTCGCAAATGAGAGTGCAAACAAGCGTCCGGGCGCGCGCGCGCCCTTTCGGAGGTGTCAGCGCGGAAGGGTTCGCGTCTCGCCCTTAATTACGGCGCCCGCCGCCAGCGGCGTGTATCCGCCCCGCCCCGCCCCCTTCGACACCATCCCACCACACTCCGCTCGGCCTTGCCCTTCCGCCTCCCTCCCCCCTCCGTGCCCATCCTTCCCGTGCCTCCGTTTCCCCCTCCCCGTTCCTCTCCCTCCCACCAACTCCGCCGCTCTCTCAAAGCGCCTTATGACGTCATGAACGAGGCCGCGATTGAAATTTAACGCGGAATAATTAATTACAAGTAAATCTATATATGGATAATAAACTTGATTTCTCTGCTACCCGACTGCAGATGCTGTAAAATTTTCCATGAATTCTGCAGGGATCGGATGACACTGATGTTTAGCCAGCATATTGCGTAAGGAATTCGCATATAGGTTTGTTCTGTTCAAACAATATACTTTCCCTCATAATATTTAAATTATACTTTCATAAACATCGCAAAAGCGAAGTGTTAGTCGCGTATTGTTCCATGCGTATCACGAATCGCATTATCTAACAAGATTCGACCGATTAAAAATTCCTGAATATTTACTTAAAGATGCTCTCAAAACATTAGTTTTTGGGTGAACATATGTAATATGAAGTTTCAATGTGTAGTACGGTGTAGGTTTATGCTGTATGAATAGACATCCTGTACATTTTAAATGACACGTTTCGAAATGGGTAACGAGTTGTTGAGAATCTCTACGGGTTATTTTTTAATCATTTGGAAATCTCTGATGTAAGTCTTTGAATGTGGAAAATTCTTATTGCGTTATTAAATTGGCATTACGCCCTGAGGAAGATCGCAGAATGGCGACCGAAACGTCGACACCTTTGCCATGAACGCGGCGTCACCCGGACAGCCAATTAAATACCGACTCCGGCTGCGGAAGCCTACGCTCTCACCTACTTATTCCGTTAATCACACTTGTATTTGTACATAATGTGTGTGCTTTCATGGACCTCCACATTGCAACATTTTGCTACACTAAGAAGTTATAAAATTCTTACGCATTGCCATTTAAAATGTAATCAATATAAAATTCGTAAGGATGAAACTTGCTATATCGTCAGTTTCCGAACAAATTCTATGGAGTATTAATAATGTTCCAGCTTTGATGTAACCACGTATATGATCGTCAAATCATAATTTCCGTGGGCTACGTAGTTTAATACGAATGACTTTACCGGAGTTACTGCAACCGAATACGCTGTATCGGCGGCCTTTAAACGACGGATCGGTAATTTGTGGAAGAGTCACGCGCGTGTCGTAACCGTGAAACGTGCGGCTTCGTGGCCTCGTCCAGCAGGTTTCCGAATTATCTTCCAGTCGTCATCCTGTTGGCAACTTTTCCTTGTCCCGATTAGCCGTGGTGCGTTCTCCTTGTCAATGTCACACATTCGCGCAACTACGCTAGTCTCCTAATCGACCGCAAATTCTTTCGAACAACTTGCGCTCGCAGCTAGCTAGAAGACCTGTTTAGATTTATTCAGTCAAAAAACAGTAAAAGACTGTCTGTGACGTAGGGGGTAAAAAGATTGCGCACGTTTTCTTGAGTTCCAGAATCCCATCCCGTCATTTTAACTGTAAATAGTTGAAAGATGAGTAAAAGTATAACATAAATAAAAATAAATTTTAATGTAAATTTTAAAAATAGGAAGATTAGCAATATTTGAAATATAGTCATTTTCGTTTCTGAGTTATAGAAAACTTATTTGCATCGGTTTCGAACATTAGCAAGGAAGTTGCCCTAAAACGCAAATCTGAACCAATAATTTGCTCATCAGTGAAGTGAGAATTTACTCATGAGCACATTAGATCCGTTTGTAGGTGCGGCGAGAGTCTAGGAGCATTTAATAAAATTATTTTATACATAGATATTGAAAATGAATATCTATAAAACTATTTCTGGCACAGTGTGTTGTAAATATTTATACTTTGTCTCCAAGCATCTGTATTATATTCAATAAGGAGTTCAAATGGCATTGTTAACCATGAATGGTATCGAGAATGTTTGATCGAAAACATTCGTGTTTTCCAGTCTCAAAAAAAAATGGAAAATAGGTGCAAGGAAGATGACATTCATATGATTTTCACTACAAACACAGAAACGCTTGTTGACGTATTTGGGTTAGAAATTATTTAGTTCACTCAAATTTTCTAGAAACAAGCAGTGCTTATAAAATATTCCAAGTATACTTGCGATCTGAATTTCCAGCAATGCGAGCAGAATACTTTATTTCACTTCATAACATTTTTGTGTAATCTAAACACGTGGTGCGTTTCTTGGCGGGTACTATTAAAAATCTAAATCAAGATATTTATTGAAATGAACATAACTACCGGTTCGTTATGGATGATTGAAACGATTAGATTTAAAAATATCTATGCAAAAAGCGAAATGTAATAGGGTGCGACCACATTTTAATAAGAAAACTTATACACTATTTTATGAGAGGAAAGGGCACGCAGAGTAGCGTATTCCAAACGCTGGCAATTGGTGTATGACGTTGGGTCGTGGCGGTGTCACAATGCGGGGCGTCGTCCCGCAGCGCGAAGCTGGGGGTGTCGAGTTTAACCCAGGCAAAGCGTGGGTGTTTTGTGTGCCCGTTCATCCTTCATAATGCGAGCATTCATAAATGCAGACTGGCATTAGAGGCTTCTGCCCTGCAGGGGAGAACGGCCCACTATGCTGCCCATAGTGTTAAGACACCAGAGACAGGGAGATGGCACATTGAAATGTGAAATGGTCACGATGTTTTCCAATTTATTATGAAAACTCATGCAAACTCGTACCTCATCCACCTACGCACCACCTCATACCAACACGAAGAGCATTCAGAAGCATCGCTTGAAAGATGTGGAACCAAAGCAGATGTTGAGTTGTCTGATAAAAATTCCAAAAATATCACAAGGAAATAGTTTACGAAAATTGTTCGGAGGGGAATTCACACGTGATGGTTATGTGAAATGCCATCCTTTCATAAATGATTTCATTATCCTGATCCTAGTGCATTTCTGTATTTTAATTATTGTATCACTAAAAAAACTGACGAATGACGAAGAAATGTTTTACGTTACGCTTGTCGAGGTCTCATAGATGGAAACTGGTTTGCTAGAGTTCGTGCAGAATGCGTCCAGATCTGCCACAAAGTGTAAAAGTCAGAGTTGTACTAAGTGCTCCGGGGAGGTGGTACGTCAGTACTCGCTTCCGATTAAAATGAAAAATGTAGCCTGACAATACAATTACTTTTTCAATTATAGGACAAATCAAACCTTCAACTCGTCCTTCTACTTTTCGCGCCCGTGTCAAAAAGAGCGCTCAGCAAAACTGGCTTACCGTGAAGCTACATGTATGTCCACAAACAAAACAAGGGCCCTTCTCAGCATTTGCTCAATAGATGAAGGGGAAACTGGACGGAAAACCTGACGGAGATTGCAGTCGTTACGCAGAAATTGAAGTACAACGCTTGTTCATGCATTTGTAGTATTTTCAACTTGTGCAGTACAAATTGCAACTAGTATACAGCGCATATATAATTATTAATGAAAATAGCAGTTTCGTTTTCGATGGACTTGGTCCCTGCAGGGAAAACCGGCCGAAATTGTTTCCCCAAACGGCACCCGAAATGCTCGACCCGAGGACTTTGGTGCTCGGTGGAAAGCGAGCGTGCGCGGCGCGAGCCCCCCCCCCCCCCCGCTCGGAAGAAGCGGCCGATGCCCACGGAGCGCGCGTGGGCGGGGGGGGGGGGGGCGGTGCGTGATGGCGCTTCGCAAAGCGCGCGCGTATCGCCGGCTCGTAGTGCTTGCTTTGCGGCGAGCGCGTGTTGCTGCAGCGGGCCTGCCAACGCCGCTCTAATCCGCGCCGGACAACGCGACGGCGCCGTGTCGGCTCCGCTCGCCGCTGCGCTGGCCGCCCCCGCCCCCGCCCCCGCCCCCGCTCTTGCCTCGTCCCACGCCACACTCCACTCGGCCGTCGTGTGCCGCTCCCGGGCCTTGGGGTGCGGATGAAACTCTAGGCGTGAAGGGGACTCAATCATTCTACAAGCCGGTCCGGATGGCCGAGATCGCTAAGGCGGTCGTGCCGTAGCGATCTTGGTCCGAATGATCGCGTTTTCGAGTCACGCCTCGGGCATGGTTTTATTGTGTACGTCCTTTCACCCCCTATCACCATCATATCGTGCCATCCTCATAGTTACCATACCGATAGACGCAATAGTGGTCTCTAATGACCTAGAAGTTGATGCAACCTTAAATAACTTAAAAATCATTCTTGATTGAACAAGTGTTAGCACGTTTATGTAAATGTTGATGAACATATATACTTATGTTAATGGAACAAAATTGTTTTAATCGGCTAGATTTTTTTCCTAGTAACCAACAGATCATTCGAAACTATTCTTTCTAAAGACACTGTGGCTTAAAGGTCAATCTTGTTCTCTCCAGTGAGTATCATTACTCATATGCTTTTACTTTCTATCTACTACGTGCTTACTAATAAAGAGCAAGTATTGTAAATCTGCAGTGTAAAGTGGCTGTTTTTCGACAGAAAAAGGCATATTGATTGTCTCTGATACCGAAAAAGTGGATAAATATTGCCCCTACGTGTAGTAAATTACTTCATCTAATATAGGCATGTCAAGGTCGGCAAGGTAACTACTTTTTCAGAGTTTGCGAGGACTGCGTGTAGACCAACTGGCGCGTGGTTCAAAAGTAAAGGTTGACCAAATGCCCCACGGTGGCGGTGCATCACTGGACACTTGGCACATGACACTTGTGAAGTCTTTCAAGAAATCAGTCGACAGTTACTACCCCAAAGCGATATTAAATTAAGTTTCCTTACCAAAGCAAAGAAATATCCACGAAAATGTATTTTGTTGACTCGCTGTAAAATGTATAACGTTAACAATGGATATTTTGGGCGAATTTCATTAATATAAAAATTGGTGAAAGCTAAATTTTGGTTGTACGTATCACTGGCTTTGGGAGACACTGTCGTCTTTCAATTGTCAATTGAGAGTAAAATTAAATATTTTCAATCGAAAAGCCGTTGGCTTTGTAATTACGTTTACTTACCACTGCAATAAATCCGCTAACTTCCTGTGATGAGGTTAAGAGGTTTAACACACTCGCATTCTTGTCACAAAACGAAAACAAAACAAGTATCCATTCAAACCTTCTTGACCCTTGCTAAGGCAGAAGTTGAAAGGAAAATAAACAAGAAATAAAAGAAGTATATAACAAAACTCATCGCCGTCGATTGATGGGGAATGCTGGAGCAATACTTCAGCAAACAGGCCTCCGCGATCTTCCCTCCCTCCTTCTTATTCAATTTTCTACCCTTATACACACGAATTAGCACGTATCGTTCCTTCCGCTTCCTTGTTCTATTCTCACCCCTTACACACACTTACACAAACACTAACACTCATGCCGGGAGACAGGTCGGGAGCTTGGAGCTTGTCCCGGCTGGGGCGGATTTCCGCAGGTGGGAGATACCTGATTGGGGAAAGTCCCGCTAGCTGCCGACAGGCTCCCGCCCCCGCTCCCGCCCCCGCCCCCGCTCCCGCCCCCGCTCCCGCCCCCGCCCCCGCCCCCGCCCCCGCCCCCGCTCCCGCCCCCGCTCCCGCCCCCGCTCCCGCCCCCGCTCCCGCCCCGCTCCCGCCCCCGCTCCCGCTCCCGCCCCCGCCCCCGCTCCCGCCCCCGCTCCCGCCCCCGCCCCCGCCCCCGCTCCCGCCCCCGCTCCCGCCCCCGCTCCCGCTCCCGCCCCCGCCCCCGCCCCCCCCCTCCCCCTCCCGCTCCCCCCTCCCCCTCCCGCTCCCGCCCCCGCTCCCCCCTCCCGCCCCCGCTCCCCGCTCCCCCCTCCCGCCCCCGCTCCCGCCTCCGCTCCCGCCTCCGCTCCCGCCTCCGCCCCCCGCCCCTCGTCATCTGCGGGTGGCCCAGCGCTGCCGCAACACGGGCGCAGTGGATCGCGCGGCGACGCGAAGGGCGGCCGAGGGCGCCCGGGGGCGGCCGAGGGCCGCGGGCCTAATGCAAGGGCTTGCCTTGTCACCCGCGCGGAACTGGCTCGTCGATCTCCTGCAGCCGATGGCCCCGGCCGGCGCCCGATGCTCCGGGCCCGAGGCCCGGCGCACGTTGCGTGCCGCTCCTCGCCACCAACGCCTGCGGCTTCCGCGGGCCGCTTGACGGGAGTGATGCCCTACTCAATGAACTACCCATGTGAATGGAGATATTACAGTTCCATTTTTCATAGACACAGTGTTTACGACAATAGTCTCCACAATACATTGGTTGCCTTCACCACAGTTTTTTCTGCTTTCTTGTAAATAACTCGATCAAATACTTCTGGTCCCAGTTCTTCAGATATCCATCGCTAATATATCGCCGGAATAGAAGCTGAAATTGTTCTCTCTGCGAAAATATCCATTGCCTCCTCATTCGAGTATTAATAAGGGCAGCTATTATTCTCATGACAGCATCCATGAACCGCAAACATTTGTGTAATATTAAACGGTATATTTCGCATTTCTTTATTTCTCATGAAACAAAGGGTAGGATTTACAAATAAGGAATATTATTGCATCGAGACAAAGCGCCAATTGATGAAATGTATTATTGAGTCAATAATTGAATGCAAGCTTTAAATGTTGTCAACGTGTCCATTCCCTGCATCACTATAAGGAATTTGGGGCGGATTCGGATCGGTTTACCGCAAGCAAGGGGCCAGCTGAATGAAGTTGCGAAGAGACGTGACACGCTGCCAACTCGACAGAAGGGCCGCCGCGCTGCAGTAGCACTACACCCTTCTCCCTGTCGCACTCCGCCCCCTCCGACGCCCCCAACCACCCCCAGCGCCCCGCCCCACGCGCCCCGTCCCGCGCAGCGTCGTTATCGGCAAAGCGCGCAGCCGAGCGTGAAGACGGACGTTGGACGCGGGCGTGGGGGAGTGGGGCCCAGTTCCGCTCCCCTCTAGTGTTTTGAAACAATCCGATAAAGCTTCTGAATTGACAGTATTGTAATGCTGGATTGAAATTGACCGTATCGTACAGTGTTAATAATTTCGTATACGAAGCCACAAAGTGAAGAGTGCAAATATTAGTGCTGTAACAAAGGAAATGTGTTGTAACGCACTCTGAATAGACATAGAAGATTAATTTGTGTGTTCATTTCAGTTTTGTGGAATAAAATGAAGCATACACGCGATTATCGTTCAGTTTGTTGGAGATCCACTGGGAGAGAATAGATTATAAAATGTGTAATATTTACATTTTTGTCGATATTTCCTGTGTAGTGCTTGTGGGGTAAGGTGCGAAGTTCAGCGCTCACCGCAGTTCCGTTCATTTTCAGCGAGGACTTCTGCAGTATATCTACACCCTAAAGGTAAAGGTAGCTCTTCATGTTTTGCTAAAATGGGAAATTTTCACACACTAGTTAAGATTTCGTTCATCTTCAAGAACTACGTCCAAAAGAGAACAGTGTGCAATCACGGCAAAGCGTTAATTTTCCTACATATGGAACCCACTACACTCGAATTAAGTAAATGCGGCCTAATGTCTTTACCTCCTAGGTACAGGTGTGCCACATTGTGATGTCTCATTTTTGCTATTAATGATTAGTTACAATAGCTACCAAACAGTGAAAACATAATTATTTCCCTATTAGCATTACTAGATCGAATTAGACGCTACGCTGCTCAAGCCCTGCTCCATAACGTGTTAACTAGTGTCGAATTTCAAAATAATTTTAAACCATGAGCGAAAAGAAGCATCATTAAAATAAAATGCCATGTCCTCGTGGCATTGTTAGTGTGCAGCTTCAGGTCATACTAAAACAATCGAAGAAACTTGCGTGTGCCCTCGCGAATGTATGTGTGTTCGCGTCTGTGTGAGAGATCTGGCGTTTGTGTGCATAGGTGTATTTTATTGTACAAATATGGGCGTGTGTGTTCGTTCGTGTGCAGACATGTGCGCGTATGCGAGCGAGCTAACGCAGACGTACAAGTGCGTTTGTGTTACAGTGCAGAATTGACCTGTCGTAGACACAAGTCCAACACAGAATTCGAAGTTTTGTGAACCTAGTGTATTATGGTAATAAAACGTTTGTGTTAGATGAATAAAATATTAACTTTTTATTTGATCCACAGTAGCAATTTCGGAAGCTGAAGAAAATTGCCCTTCACAAATACTGCTGGCCCTACGAAGCGCTGTTAGGGCACGACAGTTCTGACGTGGGTTCTCCATCACGATCTCACCTCGTCGGGCACGCAGTGTGGTGGTGGTGCTACTGCTGCTGATCTCGTGGCTAATTTCGTTTCATCGACTTTTTTGAATTCATTGCAAAATGTTGACAAACGCCGCAATCGGGTAAAATGTGTGTTCAGCATATAAATTTGACACGCAAAATCCGATTTTAACGTTAGTTATCAATATATTCCAATGTTTCAAAATCCATAATTGTCGCTCTTTTTTTTTGTGGGAACCTCCCCCCCCCCCATTGACACAAACTCAATAATTCAACGAATATAATAACGAAATAAAATGTGCCACATTAACCGGGCCCGCGGTTTTTCCAAAGGGAATCATTCTAAAGATCATTTTACTGGGTTTGGGGAGAATGAGATTTTATATTAATTTTATCGCGATTAAAGTGCTCAATAATATCATGAAAGAAGGTTCAAAAAAATCGGGTTTAAAACTGCTATTGATATGTTATGATTGAGGCTAAGTATGTCGATACGTTAATGTTGTATGGGTATTATATTCCATTCGGGTTATTTGAGATGGGGTGACGGGATGCGCAGCTACGGTCATTAAACTATATTAGCCTGTTGAAACTCGATGCAAACTACTAAATATGGCATGTAGCTAATTTACGAAATAAAAGGTCGACAAACATCAATAAAAATGTTTTATGATTTTATTAATACCCTAAAGTTGCATTCACTGATGTCGTTGATTGTATATAATAAAATTATCCTAAATTAATCAGTTAGATCAAGTATCAGTGAATAGAATTTGATCGAAAGTGAAGGTCTTGAGAACGCGACTCGTTCATTCGTGTAAGATTGACTTACAATATTCGATGCCATCGGGTGATGATTATAGCAATGAAATAATGTTTCAATTGTTTTACTCCATGCAAAAATGTCCTGCCCTCTCAGCTTTGATATTATCGACGTTTTGCTATTTATAGAAACATTCAAACTTTTACTTTTTTAGAGTTGTAGAATAAAAAATTAAAATATAACAGTTCTGTTGTGTACCATCCTGTTTCAATTTTCATTTTTTAGGATTGATTGGGTCTTATAAATAAGCACACGAAAAGAATTGCCAGTTCGTTTTTCAATCCATCATTTCAATTTCATTTCATCCAGAACTATGGTTTCAGAGAACCATTTTTGTGGCCAAAATTAACTGTAAATTTTGAAGAATATATGAAAGTGTTTTAATGCGTGAGATGTATTAACAAAGAAACCACACAATACTGCAGAAAAAAGTACAAAATTTACAAAATATTTACATTTTTTCACTAAAATGTTGAATTATAACATGCTAGCGTAACTCTTATTCACTATCCAATTATACTGCATCCAATAATCTACTGACGCCTTTCAAAATAGTTTTATAATTCTTCAAATGGACGTAATCTTCTGGACGTAAATTAGCTCTAGCTTCACTATGTTGAACTCTCCTTTTGCTTGTAATGGTAAGAGTAGAGGTTAGGGCAAGTTGCTATTTTGTTAGCAAATCAGAAAAATCATACTTGCAATTCGTGTACCGATGCAAATACGTTTTCTATAACTCGGAAACGAAAATTACTATTTTTCAAATATTGCTAATCTTGCTATTTTTACAATTTATTTTTATTTATGTTTAACTTTTACTCATCTTTCAACTATTTATAGTTGAAATGACGGGAAGGGATTCTGGAACTCAAGAAAACGTGCGCAGATAATCTTCTCCCCCGTACGTCACATACAGTTTTTACTGTTTTTTGATTGAATAAATCTAAATCAAATCATCTCTATCTTTGCACATTTTTTTCGTCTTGTACTACTACTATTGCTTCTGTGATTTCCGCGTTTTCTTTCTGAGCATAGCTATTATTTTAAAGGGACTATTTAATTTGTTTTGGTATCTAATCCTATTTTCTAAATTATTGCTAGAAATCACTGTAACTGAAGCATCGATTGCTTTATTGAAAATATATTCCAAATTACTCTGACGCTTTTTCTTGCCAAATGCTATCGATCATATTTGAATATTTTCTTTCTCACTTACGACCCATCTTCTCCAACATTACCTAATGGTAATCCTATATATTTTAATAGCGTCTTTCGTCTGCAAACTAAGTGGTATCAGATTGGCTGCAAACGAAGCAGTATAATGATTTGCCAGGAATATGGAATTTTTTAATATGCATTGGTAAGCTCAAAATGTCTTCCGAACTAGAACTACAAACAATTTCCACATTAATATTGCTAACATTTAGCATGTCTATATGCTGAATGACTTCTTGTAAAAACACTATTCATTTCAATGTGCGTTCCAACATATGTTGTGAAGAAAGTTCCGCAACTGTCTGTAGTAATGGTGTATATGTAGATTATCGACATATATATATTTAAAATTCCAAATCTTCTTGTAGTCGGAATGGATACTACATTGTTTGTTTCTTTAAATATTGTAACTTTCCTAAATTTCCTGACGTAAAGTACTACTTATACTCAATATTGATACTTATTTAAATGATATAAAATAAGCTCCAGTGCTTAAAGTGTGTACAAAAAGCTTTTTTCGCTTAAGTCTCTTCACTTTTTATCTGTTTAGTCTATATTATTTTAAAACAACTTTCCTCTTTTTTTATATGCTGCTTGCCGTTTGCACAATTAAACCAGACACCTTTCGTGTGACCACTGGCAAGATTCCCGTTTTTTGTCCTCATTGACTTACCGCAAACCAGAAAGCGATGTTGATCAGATGATGAAAATTATATTTGTTTAACCTTGAAGTTATCCTTGAACCAAACCAAAATATTTATAAAATTGTGTTCTCGACGTTTATATTTATACCAATAATTTTGTTCCAAATTGTTTATTCATTCAATTAATTTGGTTTATTTGTAATATTCTCAATTATTTAGTTGTTAATTAGAGGATCTGTGCATCTCTAACACGAACTGTTCCCCACAAATGGAATAGGTCTTCATTCCTTAAACGATGCGTGTCTAAAGAAAACAATTTGTTTGTCAAGGGCTGCAATTTGTTGCAGCTGGAACTTGTTGGAATATGATTAATAGTAACTTACTAACAGAATAAGCCGTGCCCAAGCCCGTGAAACACCGTCAATTTTTTAAAAGTATACACAAACTTTGAAGTTATTGTCAATAGAACTAAAATTCATAGCAATGGATAAAGTGGCAATTTTTTGGCAACTGCGAATTGTATTGTGCATTAAAACTAATTGCTATGAAATATACATTAATGGAGAATAACAAAATGACCAATTCCTAAGAAAACAGAATAAACATTCAAAGACAGCATACTTTAAAACTTCACCTTGGCTTGACTGCTCGCACTTCGGCACGGAGGCCGAACGAGGAAGTATCAACTTTAGAAGCATGCCTCGCGAGGGGGGCAACAGTCAACAAAGTGGGTGCAAAACAGATGGCTTTAAAGTGTTTACTTCACATCATGGTGCCCAGAAAGTTAATTTATGAAATTTCAAAAAAATGCATTTTGGCCTCGGAATCAGGTCCTACGGACCGTAGTGCAAAGATTTTTGCTTCAAAGAATAATTAATGTCACACTTGGTCTATCTAACATTGCCAGTTGCATTATTGAAAGAATTGAATAACGAAGTTTTTTAGTTTCATTACTAGATACATTCTACAAAATCCGCCTCTCCGCCATCCTGATACATCAGAGCAGTCTCATAATTTCTGTTTCACATTTCTAATTGTGAAAAATCTGAAACGTCGAATATTTAGACCCATTGCTGTCTATCACCATATAAATGCATTCAAATTTTGCTCCATATTTTTGTCGCAGTTAATCTCTTGGTACAGAACAACAGATTGCGATCGCCTTGGTGATTTCGAATCATGAAATTAATATTTGAGCTATAATCCCTCATTTTTAGCTCCTGGAACAATTTGATGAAAAATAACATTTCCATTATGGCGAGATTTTATTCGAATCGAAATCTACCACCCAAAAAACTGAATAAACTTTGATAAAAGGAGAAGCGTTCAAATGACTATAAACGAGTGGAGAAAGCGCCACGAATTATATTAATCTGTTGAATGATAACAAATACAATCTAACGATTGTCTCACTTTTTTCCCTTGTCTTGAATCTTTATTTGTAGACGTGGGTGTGCACTAGAGGCGAAGCTTACTCGCACAGGCTGGATTTGCGTAGTGAAATAATCAGTATATGCGAGTTCAACATTAAGTGCGAATCATCCGAGTAATAGTCATAAATCATCAAGAAGGTCGTGAAAGAATCGCTCATATAAGCGCTACAGCGCTAATCCAATCGCTAATATACAGCGCTAATTGAGAGCTCACATCGGGTCGTATCCCTTTGCACAGTGATAGGTGTGTGCAAATAACGCATACCTAACCATTTGTTATTAAGGTCGATAACTAAAGTTATTAAAAGAAACAGTTTACACCAGGCACTTTATGAAGCCAAGTTAAGAGTTTACAATTGGCTCTGTTGACGAGTCAAAGTTCAATCGAATGTAAAAGACAAGGCCAACACAAAACGCCAGTAAAAATGTTATTTCTTGCTGCATCATGTAATGTAATTACATGGTATTGGTACACGATTTTGTAATGCCATTGCAAAATAGGCCTAATGTCACGAATAAATAAAATATATCCTATTTGAACAATGATGTTTTCAAGCTGGTTTCGTAACCTCCAACATTAAATTTGTGTGCTACGAAATTAAATTTGACATTGTGCGCGTTTGTTCATTCGGCGAATAATGGGCACGGGAAGGGGCAGGCCCTTAGCCCACAGCGTATTCGTGGGCACCCTTCATGTGCGAAATTAATACAAAATATCTAGGAAATACTAGGGCATGAGGGGCATCTCTAGCTGAGAGATATGCTTTCCTATGTGATAGTAGTTAAAACAACGTTCTTTTGGTTCCAAAACATTAACAGAGTTGCGATCTGTTATTTCATATTAGTGGACTCAGCAATGCTTCGCTGTTGCAATGTATAGTGCGCCAGGAAACAATCTCAGTGGCAGCTTCCTGATGAGTTTTTGCAACAAAAATTATGTTGGTAACACGAGCTGCAGCCTGAAAACGTAAATTAAGTCCTCAACACAAGCATAATAGATGGTGGAAGTGTTTTCTCATTCATTTTTCCCAGTGATCTGGTTGCTACCAACATGAAATATTTCTTGGGGTACCCTGGCTTGGTGCTAGAAGATTCGGCTTGGTGCAGAGAGTGTTTCTCGGCGCACTGTATTACATTTCACGTGCTACCGATCTCGTGGATGTTAATCACGTTTTACGCTAGGCTCTGCAAAAATGTTAATAGACGAAAGATTATCTCGCGAGTATGGGTTTGTTCTACGTCCTGGTTTGAATAGGGTTGTCAAGTATTCTATTGATAAAATGTGCTCCTGCAAGTTTCGAAATGCATTCGCTATGACACTGTCTTGAGAAGTTTTATTTACATGTCCGAGATAACGTCCAAGTAATAATTTCGGCCGATATTTCATACTCGCAGAGAAGGAATATGCAGCGAAGACGCGTTTAATACTTGAGGGTGCGTGGCGGGTTGCGTGGAACTTCTATTCAGGGGCGCTTGGGTCAGCATAAACGCATAAAATCAATCAATGCGCGTATATGTGCGACAGACATGCGAACATTCCTATTGCACTATGCCTATATTCTACGCGCACGCAATAAAAATGTTGACCAATTTTTTCGTAGTCGTATGAACGATATGACAGTGCATAAAATACACTGATGTTTTGAAATATATTAGATGTTACCTCTTACAGTATTGCGAGGTTGGGCATTCTTCATTCAGAAACAAAGCATCGATGTTAAAAAACTATCTGCGTTAATATATCGATGTATAGAACGAGGTTACTATCAATACATAAATGTTTTGAAAGCATTGCCGCATCCCTACCAAGGTCACAGGGACACCGAACCGTAGAAGTCTATAGCAATTTCATTTTACATGCAGGCTTAATGTGTTCACAAAATTTATTGAAACTAATGTGGAGGAATAATACCAAAAAAGGTGCATTGTTTTAGCGTTTAAGAGACAGAATACCATGCGAAAAAGATTTCGATTACC
The DNA here is from genome assembly GCA_038098605.1 of Gryllus longicercus. Classification (NCBI taxonomy): domain Eukaryota; kingdom Metazoa; phylum Arthropoda; class Insecta; order Orthoptera; family Gryllidae; genus Gryllus; species Gryllus longicercus. Next base: position 684,871 of record JAZDUA010000109.1, on the reverse strand, counting down.
CCCATCTCCCACTGAATTGAGAAAGACGGATCAAATTCGACAAATCTTATGACTAATCAAAAATGCCACACATTATCACATTGCCACTGTTTAGGGAGAAAAGAGCCATTTTGTCTGTAAAAGATGCTGATGTAAAAACACTAAGTCATTGGTTAGTGTATTTAATGGGAATCACATTTTTGTAAATTGCCCATTAAAGAGACTTGTGGTATGTGAAATGGCCGAGAAGACATTAATAGGCTGCAGCTATTAAACATAAAAGGCAGGTTTTGAGGTCGTGTTTAGAATATTATGACTAAATTTGGCATTGAGTAGCAATAAGTTTTTCTGTAAAGAAAGTTGAGCAGCTCTAGACACCGCGAATCCAGGGATGGGTGACCGTTTGGGAACCCCGGGTGCTAGCGGCCCCGAGCTCCTGGGCAAAAGGGATAAAAGGCAATTATTTTAGTCTTGGCATTGCATTGATAATGCTCAATGATTACTCCCTACTAAGGGCAAAAAGGGCTTTGAACGTTGTATCATCAATGTAGCATCATGCTTTCGGTGCATTCGCGTGGCCACGCGCCTGGCCACGCGTTGAGGGGAAGATGAGCCGTCGGTGCCATCGAGCGGCCGCGCAACTGTCGCTGACGGGCGGCTACTGCAACTGCAACTGCCTCTGCGCCTCGTTCGCCGGAGTGGCTACAGTGGGCGATGGCGCGCTTCGTTACGGCGTAGGTCGTGGCCCTAGCGTTGGGCGCAGGTTGGTTGAGGTTGTGACGACGCGGCGCTGGGGGGGGGGGCGCTGCCTCGGCGTGTGACTAATTAAGTGTGAGGGCCCCGGGAGCAAGCTGCGCCGCCGTTGTCATATTAAAATGCCACGGTGCCCCGGGCGGCCGTCCACGCTCCCCTCTTCAGCCCCCTCCCCTTCAACCCCCTCCCCCGCCCGTGCTCCCGTTGTTTCCCGCAGCTTCCGCCCCCCATTCGCCTTCTCCTGGTGGTTGGAGAAACTCGCGGGCTGTCTTCTCTTCCTACTTTCTTCCCCCCTCTCCCCGACCTGTGGAGGGCATGGTGAGCCTTGACATCAGCCCTGCCAACCCCTCGTTACTCGTTACTCTAAATTCAAAACTTATCGACAAAAATTCGGATGTAATAGCAACAACGCCGATAAAATTGTTTCGAATAATTTGCATTAGAAATGGCATATTATCATAATAGCATTGGAAGTGAGGGTAATACTTGAACTAAACATTGAAGGTTTATTGAAGGTTTGTCAGGCTAAATCTTGAGATATTTGATAATTAGTATCTTAATTAGTCCGTCCCGTCTCTTGTACAAGCTGTGGTATAATAACGACACATTAAAAAAATATAAACAAACAACTTGAAGTTCTTAATTTTTCATCGTTCAGTCGTGACACAAACAGTCAACGAATAGTTTTCCATATTTGTATTTCTCGAGATGACTCTGAGATACCATTGCAACACACCGGTGCGGAGTGGGTTGCGGAGATTCTGAGGGACGCGGATACTCTTGACTTTTGTTCCCAGAGCTGTGGCTATCCATTGTTTTCAATAGCCATTTTTTTACCGAACGCTCAAAATATCCCAGTGTAGTATCTTGTATATAAACTTCTGCCTAATAGAATTCGTCTGTTCGCTATTCGCTCTTTGAGAAGGGTAAATTTGGCGTTGTTGTATGTTGCTGCAAGTTAAGGGAGATTATTGGAAGTGAAAAAAATATTTTAGCTGACGTTCATATTTGTTTTAATTCGCTAGTCTTTATATATGCTTCGTGGCAATCACAAAAATAGTATTCCAACAGACCGGCGGAAAATTCGCGTAGTTTGGAAAAATCACAAAGAATCCTAAAGAACTTTGTAAAAAAATATCGTTAACTCCACTAACGGTCAGTACTAGAGCATTTCTTTTCATGATGTTCGCTTGAGTGTTTATATCCCGTGAAAAAGAAATGCGAACATTTGAATTAAACCTGTTGAATCGCTCCTGAAAAAAGTTATTTTCATTTGGAGCGAAGATTTCAAAAAGCGATACTGAATTTGGCAGACCGCTTTGACAGTTTCTACCCCGTAACTTTTATAAGCTCTAGCAATTAATTACTCTTCACGTGTTCGGAATATTGAGGGAAAGTTTATGCATACGTTGCGCGCTGCTTCGAAGAAAATCGTCTGTGAATCATTCGGTCGCGCCCTCCGTCTTACCTCCGATGGCAGCTGCCGCCTCTGCAGAACTATGCCAAAAGCTCGGCGTCACAAGTTACTGTTCCCTTACGGTAAATAGAAGAAGAACGGAAATTACGGAAAAATATGGCTTTTAAGAACGCGCTGCGGCGCGGGAACGACTTCCTCCCCGGGCCGCCGCAAGTTTGCATCCGTATTTCATTCAAACGGGAGACCCGGCGCAATGTTCTGGCTAGAATTCAAACGCTGCCCTTTTAAACTACTGGCAGTGTATGGAAATGTGCGTCGGGCGCTCTACTCGACCGCCGCTCTGTTGCTCGGTTAATGCGAGAGAGGCCATCTGTTTCGCTGGTCGCTATGCACCGCCCCCTCCCACGCCGCGCACCGCCCCCCCCCTGTGGCCCCCAGCCGGCGGCCGCTCCTGCCGGGCTCGCCTGCTCCCAAGTGCGTGCCACCGAATCCGCGCCTTGGATACGTAATCGAGCAGTTGGGAGGCGGCGGCGCAGGCACTTGGAGTTGCACGCCGGGTACTTGGGTCCTGCGGGAATCGGCCCCCGAGAAGTATGGAGTGCGGGTGGAAGGGGGTTGCGCCGGGCCCTGGTCGACCGATAGTATCGAAGACGTGGGCGCCAGGGACCCCCGGACGGCCCGCCGCAGCCGGCGCGCCGCAGCGCCGTGATTACGGTCGTGTGGTGGAGGCGGCGCCCGCTGGGGCCGGGGGCCGAGCAGGCGCCCTCGCGGTTGCAGGTCCCATCGCCTGTGTCTGTTAGCGGCAACTCGCCTGGGAGGCGGCATGAACGATTCAGCAGTGGCGATAACTATTCGCCTTGCCCTGTTGTTCGTGGTTGATGTGAACTGCGCGAGCGGTTCCACCGCTCCACCGGCATTGTTCGGCCTTGAGAGTTTGAATTGCACTCCTTGAAAGTGTATTTTCCTGTAAGAATGATGGTCTTCGTTAATGTACCATGTTTTTTCCTGAAAGAAAAGTACTGTAAACTCCAGTGAAATTAGACAAAATTAAAATTATCTGTAATAGTTTATTTTTCTCCTTTTGCTCGGATAGTAGGATTTGTTTCTTTGCATTATTTCTTTTATGTGAAATACTCGTAACTTCACAAACATATTCTTATTTGGATATAATTAAATGGAAAAATTCCCTCCTTATAAAATTTTATTTTCACAGTATCTGAACCTTAACATTCTTAGCATTTGTAAATTATATCACACTGTAAGTTTCCCAATATCCCGAAGAACGTTTTTTAGAGAAAGAAAAGTATGTTTCGCACATTTACCTATTTTTTTGCGTTAGACAAACATTTCCCAAAAGGAAAATCATACAATCTTGGAAAATGTATTTAAGACAACCTCTTTCCGTCTCAAAACACCCACACCACACACACTTCATACATAAACCCACGTGGTTCGCATAAGAGAAACGTTATACTCGAATAATTTCAGTTATTAAAATCGGTATCGTATTAAATTCTGAGAGAAATAAAATAGCAGTGAACTTTAATATTTAATAAACATTATGTTTTCACAATTCTGCGAATTAATAACAGCTGATTAAGTGTATAATATTACATACTGTTTAGGTTTCTGCAATTAACCTATTGGTAGATGTGTGGGATTCACTCTTCCTACCCTAAATAACAGATATTTTAAAATGCTCAGAGTCAATGTTCGTGCTCGCTTTCTATTCTAGTAATAGATTGTTAGGAACACCGTGCTCAGTGTAGAAGTATCCAATTTTTTTAAATCACGTCTGATATTAATATCGTAAGAGTTACTCCTTGCCAATTTTCTAATTGGAGTTTCTCTTCATAATGTATTTTTCCAAGTATGTAAAATTATTACTTTTGAAACTTCAAGGTGTAAGATGTTATTGAATTCAAATACCCCTCCCCCCATGAATATGTATTCCTTTTTTTTCATTTACCGCTTTTGTTGAAATGTGAGATTTGTTGAAAATGAAATTACCAGGATTCGAAGAAATGCCTTACGAACAATTGGAGGAACAATAGACAAATAATATCCGCGTTGATTGCAAGATTGGTGATACAATGATAGTGTGCTTAAGAGAATGACCATTTTTAGATGAAAGGGTTAAGCTGAAATTCAGGAACATAATGCGAAATGAATGAAAAGGAAATATGGGGATATTATGGGGAACACGTCAAGCTACATTTACTCTTAACCGTCGACTGCTTTTTGTGTAATCTGTCTCTCGGAAATTTTCTGCGCATTTTTCTCACTCTTTTGTTTCCTTTTCTTTATTCTTTTTTCGTACTCCCCCTTTTCTTTCTATTATTTTTGTTTCTTTTTTCTGAAATTCTGTTTCACCCGTTCCCCCATTGCCTCTTAAACTACAGCCCTCCGAGCTCGGCCCACTCCTCCCCGCGCGTGCTAGCGGCGTGAGCGCGGCGGGGCTGGCGCGCCTAGCGTTTCCCACTAAGTTTTTCCTGTCCGATAATTGCTGTCAGCGGAAGTTGCGCGCCTCAGGAGTATCGGGGGCCGGCAGGATATTAATGATGCGCCGCTCCCGACCTCTCACACGTGCACGCGGTGGCACGACAGGCTCTTACAACTTGCCGATGGCTGGGCTCTCTGGAGCTTGTCCCGCCATGGAATAAGTAGTACTTGTGCGGAGCATCGGAAAAGGAAGTCGCTGGGATTGTTTACAATAAATAAACGAAATTGCATTCGAATAGTCAGCTAGAGAAAGAAGAAACGGCGAGAGATGATCATGTTGGCGAGAACCGCAATCGCGTGGGGGTGAACGAGGTCAGAGGGCGAGACGAAACTAATTTTTGTGGCTGATGGGTAACGCGGTTGAACGCGTGTGTGTTCAAACCCGAGACCTTGTGACAAATTAACGAAATGAGTTGACGTTTCCTTAACTATAGGTTTCTTACAATTTTTTATCGATCTTTTCGATGAATTTACTTTTGTTCGCTTTATTTCAAACATTCGATTCTGTTATTTCTGAAATACGAAGTAATCAACAAAATGAAAATTTTAATTTATTTTTAATTAGCAACGATTACTTTTTTTGGTATGTGAAACATTTTTTGAGTCAAAGGTTTGTAGAGTCGTGGACTAAGAGAGTTACTAAGATTATAAATACTTCAGAGTTCGCTGTATTAGAAATGCGTGCTTTGAGCTTTCATCATAAGCAGGAACACAATGTTTAATAAAACATAGTTAGGATATAAGACTACCGTAGTTTTGATTTAGACATTTAGGGAAAATTATTCGTGTAAAAATCCTACATGCGGTAGTGGCTTCCCGCTCAGTGACGTGCAAATTATTTTACAAAGGTTTCCTCTAAAACTTCGCGTTCTAGTTTTCAGAGTAGTTTTCTACGCACTGCGATTTCTTTGTAATTGATAATGAACGCCACCATTTGACTGAAAGAACGAGGACTATAATATGTCAGAAGTTTTAATGAAGCGGCCTCTTATAACATGATGGATTTCCATGCTTCTATCGTGCAGAAGTAGATCCTCTCAAGTCACTAAAACAACTAACTGGAAGTTACTAGAATTATTAAATACTTTTCTCTAAGTTTTGGGAAGAATGAGAAATTTTTGCGACGTGTATGAAGTACGAATACGTTTTTATCCTTGTAAAGATATGCTGCAACATATGCTTCTTCTGTGGTAGTGTTACTCTATAATATATCTGAATTACAGATCCCTTTTCTCACTTGGTCTGTGCTCACCTTTCGTTAATAAAGCTGAAGTATAAGCCGCGAAATAAATAATGCTTCTTTACCCCTATTCGCTTTGCATAGAACGTGTTCGTGTGTTAATTTTCTAGCATAGTGTATTAAAAACTAGATTATATTTGGGGAAGTAAATTATTTTGTATGTACACGTCACATTGTTTCCAATTCAGTCAATAAAACATTTTTTGTGTGTTCCATTGTTTTGAAAATGGAATAGTTATGCGTGAACATGTTAAATAGCATGCATTTTATGATGCGGGATCACGAATCTAGATTCCGAAATTCGCAACTAGATAGTGCAATTAAAAAAATGGCGCGGAGAAACTTGAAAAGGTTAGCGAGTGTCGTAGTCGGGGTGAAGCTGCGTGTGAAGTTGGTCAGCTTGGCGTGAAAAATAGACGACTGTCGCGTAGACTGTTGTGGAGAGTTGCGGCGGAAGGACCGTCCTCGGCTCGCAGTCTTATTCTCCCGTCCCTCGCCGCATCTTCGGGCAGGCCGAGGACGGGGTGGAGGCGGAGGCGGACGCGGACGCGGACGCGGAAGATGCGCCTAACTTGATTTGCGGTAACGTCATTATTCAGGAAAAGATGAAACGGAGCCCATAGAGAACTTAATCCTGCTTTGCGGACAAGAAGCAAGGCTCGTACCTGGTGAAAAGACATGGCGGATGAGAGGTGGAATGGGTGTGGACAGTGTGCAGTTTCGTATTGCATTTTGTAACAATGACGTAGATTTAGTGTGACTCTCTTGTATCTAAGTAATTGAATTGATATTATCGCGGTTTCTTAACGCGCATAAAGATAAAAACACGTTTTAGAGGTTCAATGTAATATTTTAATGTAATATGTTTTGTAGAATAATATGATTAGCCTTTGGATTTAAAGATTGAGCTATCGTAGTATTTGCGAGGGACCCCTATTGTATTCTCCACCATAGGTTATGCACACATTTATGCTAATGAGAGCTTAAGATAATCACAGGAAGCCGTGTTATCTTTAGGGTGCTAGAAACCATTCCGAACTGTGTTCATCAAACAAGAAATTGTATAATCTGAATAAGATAAACATAGTACATTTCCTTTCATAAACATAAGAAAATAAATGCAAATTACTAACAGTCCATGGCAGGAATCTGGATACACCGGTCATCACGCCTACCCTGGCAAGTTGTGTTGCTACCATCACAATTGTGTGCATCTCTTTTACTCACTCAGTAATTCTCTTAAGATAATGGAAAATCACATTATTATTATTCAATGGATTCCTCATTAACGTTCGATATAAAAAATTCAAAAATATATATTACCAAGTGGTATTTAATTTGCACATGAAATAATCAACATAATCACTCGCTCTCATTCGAATGGCGAAGCAAGAAATAAATTAAGAGATGAAACTTAAAATTGTGGTCGCTCAAATTTCAGTCTTGTTGTCCAAATCTTAATATTCTGTAATATTCAATAACTCCCTTTTTGTGCCCAAAAAGATGTTCATAAAAAATAAAATTCATATCTACTAATGCCGCTCACGGCACACACCCTGTACCAATGCACATGGAATCTCCATTTCCTACTCTTCTTACGTCCATTTCATTTTCCCTTGCTTGAGACCGTCACCGTCACCGTCACCGTCACCGTCACCGTCACCGTCACCGTCACCGTCACCGTCACCGTCACCGTCACCGTCACCGTCACCGTCACCGTCACCGTCACCGTCACCGTCACACCTTCCTGGGCGCGCGGTGCTCCGCTCGCCCCGCCGACGTTGGCAGTCTCTGCTTCAGGGCCCCTGTTCTCGACGCCGGCGCTGCCCTCGCTGCGGGGTTTACTCGAACGTCCCGTTCCGACGCACGTTGAAGTGCCCTCCACTTCTAGTGCGAATTTTCTCACCGTACCCCTGGCAGGTATCAGCTGTTGACGGTTTCATCCTATCGCGAGCTTGAACGTCACCATAGTGACGTCACTGGATGAAACCGTCAATAGCTGATACCTGCCAGGGGTATGGTTAGAAAAATCGCACAAAACGCTAATTCTTAACGTCCTGCGTTTCTGTCAACTCCGTTTCAATAGACTGACGCTCTACGTCGTCGCTTTGCAACGCATTGGCGATTTCTTAAGATTTTAATGAAACCAAGTATGTTTCTCATCACATTAAATAGTGTCCTACGTATTGAAATGTAACGAGGGACGTGATACACTTCGCGTTCGCAATCTGATGTTCTATTGGGTAGAGCCGTTTTATTCTCGGCAAAATTTCTGAAAGGCGAACGAGAATTCGAACTCAGGATTTCCCGCTTGGCTAGTCGCGCTCTAGGTCATTGAGGTATCGTGAGATCCAAAAGATGTCAGATATATAAAGATACGTTTAACTAATTAGTAGCTTAATAAACTGTCTATCAATATGAAATTATACAGCAGTGGGAATGATACACATGTTCAAATTGTTTATTTCATAATTTATCTCCTTGCGAAATTCAAACGAATTCGGATCCTAAGAAAGTAAAGAAAATAATACTAGTATGTCGACTGGGACTCGAGATCGGAGAAGACCAATTTGGCATTGTCCCAACCGACATGGCACCAAGGGTTAAGTCCTTTGCTGCAATGTTCCTTGCTATCTCTCACTGCGAATGCGGCGCAGATCGTGAGATCGCAAAAACACTTTGTCGTCTTCTCTTTAACGAGATGGATTTTCATAATTTACGCAATGGCCACGTGAAACACGGGAACTCCGTTTTTCACGTAGCTGCATTATCTACATGGTCTACATGCGGTACGTCGACATAGTTGGTAGACGATTCACTTGAAAGTGCGCGAATATGCCCGTACATCAGTGCCCGCCGTTTCGCGTCACTCGGCACCGACGTGACTCGGCTTCGTCGCATCGGGGGCTTAAACAAGGCCGATACAGCCGCGCGAACGCCCTTACACGTGCCTCGGCTCCCTCTGTCCCCAGGAGCGTCTCTGCCTGTGCCTTCGATTTTCTTAACCTAATTGAGAATTCGGGCAACTGTCCACAACTGGCTGTTCAAGTACCTCGGCCCAAGACATTTTTTAAAATTTATTTCAGAATGTGGTTATTGTACAACGTTCAGCCTTACGGCTTTCCTGTTGTTCAGCGCGAGCATTTTCAGGCGAATATGGGATGAAGGTTGACTATGGTGACTTCCTTTTAAACAGTAGAATCAAGCAGTGCGGGAATTAAAGTGGGAGAGTTGTTGTTGACTGTTGATGGGAGGAGTATTTATTTCATTATGTAATATTAACCAGGTTATGGACGAAGATGTGAAAGGGCAGTGGGTGGCGTCGGCGAGGTTCTACGGGATACTCTTTATATACTAGATTGAAGTGAGATGGGCCAGAACTCTGTGGGTAGGTTTTAGAAGAATGTATGAGAAAGTTGCGGGATGTTCGGACGGGTGCTATTCCTAGGTCTTGTTGACGATTGGTGTTGCTTATATACCTTGGGACGCGAACTGTAAATTTGAGGACCTTATTTTGGCGTATTTGAATTTTGTTGATTGGTGTAACGCCGCCATTACAACAGCTTGGATAAGCGCACGCGAGTAACGGACGTAAAGTGGCTTTCTATATAAGAAGAGCAGAATGGAGCTTCAATGTGGAGTGACGGTTAATTACTGGTGAGAGAATACCTAATTGGCTGTAATCACCTTGGAGGTGACGCGGTCTTTCCACGTCAATGTGGTGTGCATTAGGACGCAGAGATAACGGATGGGGGGTGGTTGTAGTACACCATGGTGGTATGACGGGTCGAATTGTATTGGGAGTTGGACGACTGGAAATCTGAAATAAAAACTTTGGATGTAGACTTATTCGGATTAATCTTTCTTTTCCACTTTCTACACAGTTTGAATGGGTGTGAGGTGTCCCTGAATGAAGTTCAAGGTCCAAGCCACTCCTCGACGCGCTAGATCGCACCGTCGTCGTACGTACGAACCAAACCGCCTACATTTCATGGCGCCGAATTTTCGTACTTTTCTGCTCCCGGCAATTGGCGATCGTCACAATATGTTCATATTTACGTAATACGAGCGCTTAAAATCTCCAGCGAGCGGTCTTCCGTGAATGAAGCATAGTTTCGATGACACGTCAGAACCCTTGCAGCAGAGGAAATGGGTGCGAAATGTTGGCAAGGCCATCGGTAACAGGTGTATCGGGCGACGTGTTTCACATAATGGCGCGAGGAGACATGGGCGGGGGGGGGGCGAGGCGGCCACGAATAGGAGCTGCGGCCGAGTGAGCTCCCGCCCCCGCCCCGAACGGCGCGCCGGTTTCCGGGCGGCCCGTGCGCGTCCGTGTTTCCGATGGCCGGCGGGGGCGTGGGCGGCGTCGCTTGGGTGGCGCCTTCGCACCTGGGCGCGCGCCGCGGTGGGAGCCGGCAGGTGGGCGGAGCGGGCCAGAGGCGGGAGACGCACCCGCGCCTTGTACGCTCGCCCCTGAGCCGCCCGCCGCGACGCTCGGCCGCCCTAACGCGGCGCAAGTGTGATCCGCATCCAGCCTTTGTGGGCGCCCTAACGAGCTCACCTGGCGCGCGCACAAGGCCGTTCCGCGGCGCGCCCCTCTCCCCCAACCCCCCTCAGCCTGGCTCTCCGCCTCCGCCTTCGCCGCGCAGCACCGCGTGCGCACATGCGCGCTAATGCATAAATCACATCTCTAATGATCTAAGCGGCTGTGACGAGACGAGAGGAGGGAAGACGCACACCTCCCGCACCGCCCCCACGCCGTTGCCCGTCGCCCACATCCTCCCACGCCCTCCTGATCCCCGGGCCCTTAGCACCACCCTCCGGGCCTCTGCTGGGCGGCGCTGCGCGTCTCGACAAAGGCGGCAATTTAAAGGGCAAACAGCGCCGTTGCCGCCGGAGGCAGAGACTGGACACCGCTGGCCAGCACCTCAGGTTCTCATTCCTCTTTCCTCCCCCTCTTCTCCCTCTTTCCTCTTTTCTCCCTCTTTCCTCTTTTCTCCCTCTTTCCTCTTTTCTCCCTCTTTCCTCTTTTCTCCATCCTCCTCTTTTCTCCCATCCTCCTCTTTTCTCCCGTCCTCCTCTTTTCTCCCGTCCTCCTCTTTTCTCCCGTCCTCCTCTTGTCTCCCGTCCTCCTCTTGTCTCCCGTCCTCCTCTTGTCTCCCGTCCTCCTCTTGTCTCCCGTCCTCCTCTTGTCTCCCGTCCTCCTCTTGTCTCCCGTCCTCCTCTTGTCTCCCGTCCTCCTCTTGTCTCCCGTCCTCCTCTTGTCTTCCGTCCTCCTCTTGTCTTCCGTCCTCCTCTTGTCTTCCGTCCTCCTCTTGTCTTCCGTCCTCCTCTTGTCTTCCGTCCTCCTCTTGTCTTCCGTCCTCCTCTTGTCTTCCGTCCTCCTCTCTTCTCCTTCTGTCCATGCTACGAAACTCATCAGTTGGTTTTGCTACGTCACTTCACTGCGTGATTTCAAATGAAATGATAAATCAGGTCTCTATATTGCATGTTCGAAACATTTGCGACTTGTTTATAGTAGCTCAAGATTTTTCCCGTGTCTTAAATGTGTGTTTTTCAGCGTACCCCATTTTGCTATGGTATTCTTATTTTTCTTTCGACTTTTCTCTTAGATATGTTTGATTGTGCAGATTATTAACATGTCTACCCCTTGCTTGTAAGAACGCTTGCTGTTGACCGCTGTGCGTCATGCCTCTTCTGATATTATATCATCGCTTCTCGCTCCCCGTGTCGACGGGAGCGTGGTCTCCTGTACGCGGCCTGCACTTGCTTGAGGCGCGCTGCCCCTACGGGTCGTAATGGGACTAATCTGGCGATGCGGTCGATTTGTGAGAAACGAGTTTCGCTCCCGTGCTTCAAAACGTCCTGTGCCGTGGCGTGGCGAAGCGTATGTGTGGCAGGGACGGGACGGGATGGAGAGAGTGCGAGGGTGGTAAGGGCGAGGAAGGGGAAATGGGGCGGGGAGGTGTATTGGAAAGGTCTCGGCTCGTTCGCTGCTACCTCCGCCCCCGACCCAAAGTTTAGATTCGACTGGTTCGGCGGTTGCCCTTCTCGCGCCCGCCGGCCGGGGGTAGGGCCGGAGGCAGGGCGGGCGCGACGAGAGAGTGGGAAGGGCAGGGGGAATGGGGGAATGTGGGAATCCTTTCACGCTCCGCTAGACGACCTCGGTATTTTTTATAAATGAGAACAGAATTACGATCTTTGTGTTGGGGAGAAATATACTCTCTCATTATATTCAGACATGCTTCGACAAGTTTCCTCTTCGTAGAATTGATTTAATATGAAAATATATTTTAAATCTGATTCAGTCGCGTTGGTAACGGGGATTAAAAAAGTGTTTTTTAGTCCCGTATCTCCAATTCATTAGAATTGATCATATTTTTAAAAAAAGTATTGCAAATTGAGAAGTCGAGGACTGTAGTTGATATTTGAGACTTTGACACACCCAGTGAGCACATGTATTTTCATCTCTGTCCACTGGGCTATGAGGAACATAGAACTCTGCCAGAATTGGAATTAGCTCGTTAAAATGAGTCAAAAAGTACGAAGAACACGAATTGGTGCTGGTTAATGGATTCAAGCGAGTGGAAGTCGTTTATTTCATAATCTTCCTCTGCTGCAGATGCACGGTTTACGTTCCGTTAATTTCCCTGAGACTGGCGAAATCCACTCCAAGCGAACATGACGTGTGCAGAAATTGAATACCTCGAGCGGTCATGTCCGGCTGGAGAGGCTGGAGACTGTCCCAATAAATGAGTGATGCTCGTTCTCTATGTATGGGGAGGAACTTTGTGACAAGTTCTCCATTCGGAATGGAGGATAGAAGGCCCGAAATATCACGATTCACATCTTGGTTACGTACGGAGAAGTGGTGGAATATTGATGCCACAAAAAGTAGTTGAAACTTACCCTACGATGGTAATTTGCTCAGAAAACTATGCAATTGCGTATGCTATAAAAACGGGGATACATATATCGAACAGTAATTTGTGAAATATCGTGTTGGCAGGATGAGAACGTTTAAACCTCGCTTTAATTCTCTAGGTTATTTCCACTAGAGATCTGATGAAATAAGGTCTGATCCATTATCCGTCCGTAACTTACCCTTTATAATAATTCAACCCTCAGGATTACTTCAAAATCTTCCATACAATGCGTAGAAAGACAAGAACAACCTGTTATCACTGGCGTCAGAGAGGGTTATAAGGCCCTCGCCTGCGCCGGAAATGTTTGGCATTCGAAAGTACACTACAGTAAATTGGTTGGTACTGGCATGAACAACTCGCAAGAACTGTGGTTTCATATTTTCATGGTTTGCGTATCACAGAACAGGTATTTTAAAACGACCCAATGCTCACAAATATTACCAGAAACTGCGTTAACTTTCAATTCAATCTGAGACAAATGTAAATAAATTTCATGAGTAATTGGCTGAAAGATCATTAAGAGTAAATGCCAAAAATATAAGGCCAGGAAAATATTAAAATACCTTCCAAATACTGGCGTTTTACGTGCTTTATTTTTGTGATGTAATTTCACTTAAATAGTCTGCTAATTATTGCGTTAGTAAAATTTGGCCTTCCCGTAATATTTTTTAAACATTCCTTTACCTATGAATGCTATTGTTGGCTCAATTTAAGCAGAGTGAATGAGTCGGATAAAGTTGTACGTTATTTCGCATGTTTTATGTCTCTACCAAAACCAAGTAGATATCTTACACGCATTATGACAAATTTCAGTCGCATTAGTCCAGTGTGTGGGTAAAAAAACGGTTACGAACTTTCAGCGAATATGAGAGTAGTGGAGTAAACCAAATAGTCTGGCACTGAACGAACTGAGTTCTTTAGCTTAATTGCCAAGAGGAAGTAAAGATCATACGAGAATAATTTTCTATAGAAGAGGGCAGACACGGAATGTGCTGGAGGTAAAGCTCATTTAGATCCTCATCAGGGGGAGGTGTATCAAGAGATTTGGTTCTCTGGTCGGTCTGTTGATGCAATGGAGTAGAAAGCGATTCACAACAGACAGTGAAGTTCATCGATGTCATGTGCAGGTTCCAGTTCCTACTATCGCAATCTGTATCACCTGCGTTGGGAAGATATATCGGTGTACAAATGGCTCGACAAGTATCGATATTGCGCGACAATGTGTACCAAGACTGATTCCTCCCGTGAGTGGCGGGAGATGAATAAATGGAGGCAATGAGAGGTGCGGCGAGGTGTTGAGGTGGGGCGTGGGCGGGGGCGAGGGCAGGGTTGATGCTGCGCCCAGCCGGAAGGTCAGCGTCGGGTCGATGGGCGCCAGGCGACCGCTGCCGTCATTTCGGCGGGATTTCTGTCGTGGCATTCCGTCGGTTTGTTTGTAGGTCGCCGCTCTCACCGCCCCCTGCTCGCCCTTCTCCACCTCAACACCACCCACCCCACGCCCAGCTCCCCCCTCCCCTGCCCTGTGCCGCCCCCCTCTCCCGCATCGAAGTTTCTCTCGAAATGAAGGCCGTGCATTCTCTCGGGGGCTGCGGCAGTTCTTTATTTTCATGAGGAATGCTCTTTCCACCTTCGGCGGCCGCCGAAAGTTTCCGTTGGGGGCGCCGCGCCGTCGCTAATGCTGGAGGTGTCGCGGTCGCCGCCGTTCCCGCGGCCGCGGCCAGCGCGCCCCGCCGACAGCGACGAGACCCATAATTCATTGCTTACGTAATTGTGCACGGGAAGCTGGATGCCCTGCGCTGGCGGCGACGGAGGTCGCACTTCCCCCTTCCGGAGAGCCGCTCGTGTTCCCTGCCCCTCGCGCGCGCTTGGCTCTCTCAGAAGTGCCCGACGATCTACTGGAAAATCGGTTCTTTAGCGCGGGGGTGTTCCATTTGGAGGTAGGTTTTGGATAATTATGTTGGCATTAGTTGGACTCCTGCCAACATTTCACACTTTCCAAATCAATTGGGAAAGAGCCTTGTATTGGATCCACAGCTGACGGAGTGAGCGAAGACCTCCAAAAAATGTAATAGAACATCGAGAAAGGTCCTATTTTATTCATTACGGAATTAGAAACATAATCTATATCAATGTAGAGACTGGAAAACCTATAAATTGAAGCACCGAGGACGCATTTCTGGTGTTACGATGCGTTATGCACCTTAAAATGTATTTTGCGGAGTAATGCGAGTAGCGAGTTGCATGTGCGGTTACTTTATCCCTCTTTAGTATAATTTGGGAACTTTATATTTTGGACTTAAATCTGTTTCATGCACGCATGTAGGCCGATATCCCGCACTGCAAGAACACAATGTTTTGTTAATGGTTTCTTGTAAATGATACAAAACAATGATATTTCCTTGCCATTTATGTAGAGGGATACAGAAATAGTTGCAACATTCTTAAACAATATTCCTGGATTTGGTTTCATTTTGCACGCAGAAGATAAATTCACAACATAACAAAAATTAATATGCCATTAGGTAAATTATTTTCAGCTTTTTGCTGTGGTTTTGTTTTCGTGGAAACTGACGTGAACTGTAACATTGTTAAATTAAAGTCGTGCAATGTGTTCGATGGCTAGTTAGTGCAAAGGTAATAAGTCTCGTTTAGATTGCCGCAAGTCTAAATTTACATTGTTCCTAAAAGGGGAACTGATTTTAAGTGATTTTTGAGACGTGCTCTTTTTTGTAAGCTTCGTGTTCTGCATTCTCCTCTAGCTCTGAATCAGACAAGGCTTCATTCCCAGTAAATGAAGTCTAGATTAGTTTTAGTTTGGTAAAGTATTCTCAAATTTACAAGAATTTCGCTTTTGGCAAGTGTTCAGAACTATTTAAAGATACAGCGAAACTTTTTAAAAGCGCATACGTTTCTTTCTTGTGATTTGTGAACTTTTGCTTAACTTGGAGATGTATTTTGGTTTTGTATGAGTTATCGTTGCTTGAAATAATTTTATTTCCATCCATATTCTCAATACTCAATACAATTTAAATATTGGGTTGAGGCCCTCCGAAAGAATTTACAAGCTAGTGTTAATGTACAAAATTCCTGGTACCAATTCATCGTAATTTGTAAAATACGCAGTACTCATTAATCACGATCGAAGAACGAGGAAATCTGATTTTCAAATATACAAATGACGAATGTACAGACAAGTATGACAACTAATTTTAGTGACAATACATTTTATTTACCTATTTTTTGTTCAGAATGATACGATTACATTTTTGGAATTTCTAAGAAAATTATCAGTTAGAAAAAATGGTAATTAGTTTATTGAAGGTTGAGCACACCGTTCTTTTGTGCGCAATACTGCCATTTACTGTCATTACAAATCTGAAAACTGAAACGGGATTCGTAGAAATTAATTGTGCTGTCAGCAGATTTTCTTGGAAAACTACGCATTAGCTGCGCCCAGATGCGGTGGGTGTGCGACCTATAAAAAATCTGCTGGTCTATTGTCCATTACAAATCAGGGATGATCACGAAGCACGGAGGCTGGAATGGAGAGCGGGTGCCGTAGAGAAGACGAGGTCAGGAAGCAAGAATGGGGATGGAGAGGACGGGATTGAGGATGGGGAACGGCGTAGAGGTGAAGATGGGGACGTGAGAAGATGAGGGGTCTGAAGGTGGGAATGGGAGAAAGGGATTTGGGACTGTGATTCGGGAAAATGGGGGCGGGCGCGAGCAAGCGCGAGGGACCGTGGCTGGTGAGCGGTGCGGGGGCGGGGAACAGGAATGGCGTGGCGGGCGATGCGGTCGCCTTGCCCGTCGCGCGTCACGCGCGCTGGCGGCGGGCGAGTGAACGGCGGCCACGGACTGACAGTTTTAATCCGTCTGGAAATCGAAAAGTTATTTCCATAACCGCGAGCGCCGGCGGGCTGCGCGGGGGCGAAGGGGAGGGCGGATTAGCGTAACGGAGGGGTAAGCCAGCCAGCCAGCCGGCCGGCGCAGTGCCACCCATCGGAGTATTTTTACGAACACGAAGCAACTCAATTAGCTTCGTGCGCGGCGGTTGGTTTAACTAGCTGGGGCGCGGGCGGGGCGCGGGCGCGGCGCTTTCGTGCGCGCCGGCAGTTTCTCGCGGAGCGCGCCGCCAGCGCGGCCTCCGCGGCCTCCAGCCCTCGCCCTCGCCCGAGCAATTAATACAGCCGCCAGCGAACTCATTTTAACTTCAAATTGTATCGAATCGATGGATTAAAGAGGTCGGGTGTTGGTGGGGTGCAGCGGGCGCCGCCGCCGCAGTGCTGAGGGTGGGGGAGGGGGCAAGGGAGCGCACCGTGCTGGGAGCGAGAGCGGCTCCGAGGCCGAATGCTTGCGCCGGACGCTGTTGAAACCTTAAGATTTTCGTGGGCTTCTGTGAGAGACACGCCGTCTGTAGGCTTAAATGCTTTCGTGCGCTCTTTGGGCTTGGTTGTCCCCTGGTTTGTCGACCGCCCCAGACGAATGCCGATGAGGAGTGGAGCAGTCTAGCGCCTACACTAAAGGTCAATTGAAACGTATTTTCAACATTTCCTACTTCATATCATTTTACTCTTACACTGGCACTTCTAAAATATAAATATACAAATGTTAATGCTTGGACCATATCTAGCTTGCCAAAGGACTATGGTTTGATTCCAGGGGGAAGGAAGCCAAATAAAATGTGTAGCTACAGCAAAAATTGAAGCCTCATAGCTCCTGGAATAAGACATCTGCTGTTGATATTGGTGGCGTTGTGCAATGGTGTTCATGGTAAAAGTTGTTACCCGTAGGTCTACCTATTGATTCGGCACTTTCTGGCTGAGTGAGGAAAGTAATGACTAACTAGCTTACGTACTAGGCGATGTGAAGGTAGTATTACAGGTATTGTCTAGTACAAACAGAGCGTGGCCGGGTTAGTAAGCGGGAGCATAATGCAAGTGAATCGCACCAACATGTTGGATCCACATTTTTAGGGCATCAAATCCTTTCAAATAGCATTTCGGTTTTGGCCAATATAATATAGTTTATATACATTTTTATTGTTTTTCTTTTGTAATAAAAATTTCCGGTTTCGATTGTGAAACCTTTCCAAACGGCTGTTTCAATGCTTTAAGAAAAATTAAATAATTCTGATATTAATGATAATGCTTTACAACTTTGGTATATCGTATCAAGTTTTCTTTCTCGTTCAGGGCAGAATCTTGAAAAATTTATATAAAGCAATAATAAAAAAATATTTGCTCTCTAAAAAACTCCCGACATCGGTTTACTTCGAGGAGCTTATCTAAATATGATCCCAGTGGAGAAACTTACACGAAATTATGAAGATCTTTTAAAAACCCAGACAATTCCAATCGGTTCTAGCTCCAGCAATACATTCAATGAATGCAAATATGGTTTCCATGAATCTCACGCCATTGAAATGTGAATGTCGAAGGAGTAGGTAAAGTGAGTGAATAAATGAATTGATTTATAAGACACGAATACGGGAAATTGCCAGAAATAATTTGGTTTTTGACTGAAAAAGTAAGTATTTGATTACAAGTATGTTGTTTACATACTCTCATATTGCGCGTACCGACTGAAATCTCAGTGTGGGGGCTATGTAAGAGACACCCGACGAGAGCAAAGGTCCATGGAAGAGGCTCTTCGCCATTAAATATTTGCTATACGCATGTTGTTAAGGAACAGCAGTTTTTTTATATTAATACGTAAAATAACAATTGTACTATGCATACAGGTATACGAGGGCTGGGGCATTAGTCATGGCAACTTTTCTTTTATGAGTATAGGGCACGGGTGGAAATGTTCAATATACACATGAAAAGACGAAGTATGAACTAAGTGCATGGATATTTAACGACACACCAAAATTGTGATACTCATTGAAGGTATTTGGGTGAAGATATTTGAAATGACAGTACTGGTTTCGTGTTCCAAGGCATTTTAGCATATACGAGCTCGCAACATTCCAAAAGCATTCCATACCCGCTGTAAAGACACAACTAAGAAGATGCTAGATTACCGCACGTGCCACGTCGGTGTGCACTTTTACAGGTCGTCATGTGCGTTGCTGATCACTGGTCGCTACGCGTCCGCGCACAAACTCTCCTGCCCATCTCGCGACTGCCCCCGGGATGGAAGGGAATTCAGAACAGCGCCCACCAATTCCCTGTGACATTCTCGGTCATTTCTCCCATGGAGAACGGTTGTATTGGTGGATGAGAGCTGCTCGAAACGGGTTACATTCATCTCTCGCGGCGGCAATCGGACAGCAGATTTCGCATTGCTCTGTGTGCTAATAGAGAAGCTCACAGAGCCAACTGTTGATGTGAACATACATTCGTGCAGCCTGTCTTTCACGACACAAATACGATAGTGTGATCCGATAACATTTATTTTAGATAAAAACGAGTAGTTGCCATGGCTTCTGCACCAACCCTTGTAGTATTATGTTATTGTAGTATCGTGAAAACTGTTTGTTAAAATATTTTATTGCAATGTTGTTGGAGAGAATTTTATTTGTTGTTCGTGAGCATCATGCGTGCTTCTTTTTGTAAAAACATTTTTTGTGATTTTTAGTGGTATTTTAGCTGCGGCAGGTCACTAGTGAGGTATTTTGTTTACAGTGCCAAATCGGTAGTCTAGAAAACTATTCACCCAGTTCAACATCCATCCTGCTCGTCGCCTGTATTCGCGTGGAAAAAACAAACCGCCGATCTCAAATCTTTCCGCGCGTCGCTGCTTGTTGCGCGTTTATGCAAATAGCTGTTTTGATTCTGCCGCGACGCGTCGCGACCTGGCTGTTTACCTTTCCTCTCCAGTGATGCATCGCGTTTCCAACCGGCCCCGAAGGGCTGTCGAGCGTGCAGATGGAAAAAGGCTGGCAGTGGGGTCTACAAGAGGCGCGGTATCTCGAGTTTTTTTTTTTAAACGGCTCGCCTTGCCGCGCTACTCGTAGATTCCAAAGTTCTGTTCTATTCCGTGTGTGCCGCGCGCCTTGGAAGCCGGCCGGCGCGGTAATCCAAGAGCGGTTATTAGAATGGCTGGCGCTGGGCGGCGGAGGTGCGCCGGGCGGGGCGAACGCGAGCAGAGGTGGCCGGTCAAAGCCGTTTGCAGCCGCTCGTGAAGCGCTGCGCTGCGCGGCGCCGCCCCGCCCCGCTCCGCCCCGCTCCGCCCCGCTCCGCCCCGCCCCGCTCCGCCCCGCTCCGCCCCGCTCCGCCCCGCTCCGCTCCGCCCCGCTCCGCCCCGCTCCGCCCCGCTCCGCCCCGCTCCGCCCCGCTCCGCCCCGCCCCGCTCCGCTCCGCCCCGCTCCGCCCCGCCCCGCTCCGCCCCGCTCCGCCCCGCCCCGCTCCGCCCCGCCCCGCTCCGCCCCGCTCCCCCCGCTCCGCCCCGCTCCCCCCGCTCCGCCCCGCCCCCCCCCCGCTCCCCCCCGCTCCGCCCCGCTCCGCCCCGCTCCCCCCCGCTCCGCCCCGCTCCGCCCCGCTCCGCCCCGCTCCGCCCCGCTCCGCCCCGCTCCGCCCCGCTCCGCCCCGCTCCGCCCCGCCCCCCCCCGCTCCGCCCCGCTCCGCCCCGCTCCCCCCCGCTCCGCCCCGCTCCCCCCCGCTCCGCCCCGCTCCCCCCCGCTCCGCCCCGCTCCCCCCCCGCTCCCCCCCGCCCGGAAGCGTGCGCGCGAGCATTCCATCGCGGCATGCAGCGGGGAGGGGAGGGGAGGGGAAGAGCGAGGTGCTGTATATACCGCGCGCGGCGCATCGGGTGCTGGGAGCGCGAGCGGGCGGCGCTCGATGAAGCGAGATGTGCAGCCGGGCTTTTCCCATCGTAGACTTCGCGCGAATGTGTGTGGGGGGGGGGGGGGTGAGTGGCCAGGGGAGGGGAGCGGTGTGGTCTCGACAACGACTCTTTGCCATTTGTCTTCGCCCCCCCGCCCCCGCCACCCCGCAAATGCTCCGCAACCACGTGCATACCATATACTGCATACGATATGCGGCCGCTATGAGGGTGCGCGCGTGGCAACTAACGGCATCCAGGAAGGCAGCATGTGTGCTGCTGCTAATTAAGTGTCGTGTTCCTAGTGTTAGATGCTGGCGTGATGGTTGCGTTTGCAGCGCGGCAACGGGAGAGAAAGAATGTGGAGTGTTGAGCATAAACGGCGCCGTTGCCTGGAAACACTAATTCGGAGCAGCCGGGAATGTTGGTTTTGCGTTTCACATCTGGCGTTTCTGCCCCTTACAGTTCCAGGGATACTATTCGGCGAGGAGGACGTCCACAATAGTTTGACATGTCGACTCGTGGTTGTAGATCGCTAATAGTCGAGAATTAAAAAACAAAAGTTTCGGTGTCAAAAGTGGAGCCCCTATTTTGGTAACTTCCGTAGTGTAATTCGCTCTAGACACTTTCTGTCACCTCAGCCTCGGTGACACAATCTTCCTTCTTCTTGTTAAAGAAAACTAAATGAGTGATAAATATCTTGCCGCCCGAGGCGTACTTTTTCCCGCCCTCGTGTCGGAGGTGCCAGCGCGCCGCTGGAGGGGAGGGAGGGAGAGGGCGGGAGAGGGCGGGCGGGCGCAAAATCGCTGCGATGTCGGCAGGTGGCGGGCGGGCGGTCCCGGGAGCCCCGTTGCCGTAATGAGGCGGATTACCATAAATAGCGGCGGAACGGCCTCCTTTGACGCGGCGCGCGCCTCCCACGCCGGCCGGGCGGGGCGGGGCGGGGCGGGGCGGGGAGAGAGGGACGGCGGCGGGGCGGTCGTCGGGGATGCTGACAGTTGGGAAGAGAGCCAAACAGTGGAGGACGGGCTTCAGCAGACTGAAGTTGGCGGAGAGCGCCCAGCGGGGCCCGGCAGCTTACGTCTGGGCTTCAGGCTGCGGCCGCCCCCCCCCCCCCTTTCGACCTCCCCGAAGATGAAGATGGTGGCGAAGGGGAGGGACGACGGGTGTTGGCAGGAGAAGATTGCTGCCTATAATGGCACGAGCCGGTCAATTGCTCATTTACATCGTCGGCTTGAGCGGAATCTGACGAGGTCGTGGTAATTGCAGTGCGAGGTGGTGGAGTGGTGCGGGTGTTGGTCGTGTGGAGAGCGAGAGAGACGGATGATGTTCACACGGGGCTCTATGTGACATCGGGAAGACCCTTGCCCTTCCCTCGCCGGGCCCCTCTAAAGAGTTCGACGCGGACAGGGATCGGTTGAGTGTTTGAGGGGTAAGCTCCACCTGACGAGAGCGTGTTTTATTTCGTATTCAGCTTGTTGCTTACGGAGAGGATACAACCTGACGTCCTCGAGCTGTGTGGAGCGACGGAGCTTAGAAGTGTTGCTGCCGGCGAGGATGAAAGCGAGAGCTTAGAAATAATGCGGTGGAATATAACGAGTCGAGTGGTACTTGCACCAATGGCAAATGACCTTTTTCGTGCCTCTTTCACGTCGTTCGAATGAATTATGAATCGGAAGCTTTTCTACTTGCTAGCACATATACGGACGATACTTTTTATTCTGTGAGGTCACGGAATAAAGAAAGCTGAGAAGTAAAGAAAGTGAAGAGTCCTTTGATGCAGACCATACTTTGCTGATGCAGCGAGTTATGTAATAAAACGGTAGAGAGTAATTACTCATTCATAAATAATATACGCGTGTAATTAATTTGCGTCAAAATGGCTGGTAATGGAAGTTTAGTCTCCTCACATTAAACCTTTTGTCTAAACTTCAGAAAAATACATTCGTATATGCAATTGTTTTTCTCTTTTGAATTTTAATACCTCTTAAATTGAATACAATGTTTATTATGAACTTCTTTAATCTATAGTGTCCTTTATTTGGCTCAAGGACTGACTACCATTTCCATTCTCGATTTCCCATCAGATACGTTTCATGGCATTTACACTGTACATGGGGGTTCCCAATAAAGGCCTCTTGGCGAGCTTAGCAATCATTCCCTTGCACTGATGTAAGCGATTGGACTTTTGATTAGAGAGCCAAGTGTTATCTTCGTCGGTGCCCCTCGTCTCACGTTCTCCACCACCAGGACACTGGATCCCAAATGTTTACTCAAAAACCCACAACTACGAAATAATCAGTTGAATTCGTGATATATTCTTAAAATGGGTATAACAGTCAACAAGGCTTTATAATCGCGTAAGATGCGTTCTTGCATTCTTCTACATGAGCACACTTTATGTAGTTACTTTGATCTGTAAAAAAGTGCAATTATAGCTCAAAAATAATTCGTTAAGAGACATTTCATTTCCATTTCTTGAGACTCCGGCCGATGTGTCGTAATTAACAAACGCGCTGTTATTAAAAAATTCAATAATTTTGCCGCGTTCCAAATTAAAACAGCGAAATATTGAATGGATGTATTGAATAATAAAATTCGGCGTTATGGTGACGTCCTTTACATAATTTTAATTCATAAGGAAGGGAGGGAAGTTTAAAGTGAATTCAGTATGGAATACAATAGTAATTTAAGGCAAGAATACTGCTAACGCAAAGAAAAGCTATGAGAACAAATTTTCGTACACTAAAAGCTTTTAAAAAACAGAGAGCGGTGATACATTTAAGGTCACCAAAAACGAGAATTAAGGTAGAATTTTTTTGTCGGTTTCGTCATGAATTCATACGATTAATAGTTTGCCAAATTAATATTTTTCTTGTTCTTTAAATTAAGAATAATCAAGAATAAGAGTATCTGGAAATTTTCTGATTAATGTTGGGTAAAATTTAAAAACATTTTTGATGTGTGCATTGATGTGTGCATTAAGATGTAAGTAAAAGATAAGCCAATAATTTTGTCTTTCTTGCATGTTAACTTTGAGTGTAGTTTATGTTAAACTCCCATATTAATATTACACAAAGTATTTATACATTTCGTACCTCTAATAAAAATACTAATAAAAATTATATTAACTATATGTCTCATTGTTCCGTAACACACCTCGTGATGATCGCATCTCTGACACGTGTAAACGTAAATATGGAATAAACAAGTAACCAGCGGTTTTCTTGTAACCATTATGGAGGCAAAATTAATAGTCGAAACGTTGGCATTTGCATAATATAAAAATTATTTTTAGCAAACGACGAACATTCCATTAAGATTTAAAACAAGAAGTTCGGGAATTGCGATAATTCTAATACAGAAATGACCTCAGCTCTTTTGGGAGCGTCCTGAAAGGGGAAGCGAGAAGTCACCCGCCACTATATAATCCAGCGTCGACAGCCCCCACCCCCAAGTCTTCGTCTCCGCCGCGGCGAAGGTAGTGCAAAGGGGAAGAGGGGCGCGGGTGGTAATACAGCGAGGGGATCGTAGGCGAAGACTTCGCTGCTTTGGCTGTGGGGGCGTTGTGCGCGTGCGCGTACACTGCTCTGCTCTGCACTCTGCACTGCTCTGCACTCTGCACTGCTCTGCTCTGCACTCTGCACTGCTCTGCACTCTGCACTGCTCTGCTCTGCACTCTGCACTGCTCTGCACTCTGCACTGCTCTGCACTCTGCACTGCTCTGCTCTGCACTCTGCACTGCTCTGCACTCTGCACTGCTCTGCTCTGCACTCTGCACTGCTCTGCACTCTGCACTGCTCTGCACTCTGCACTGCTCTGCACTCTGCACTGCTCTGCACTCTGCACTGCTCTGCACTCTGCACTGCTCTGCTCTGCACTCTGCACTGCTCTGCACTCTGCACTGCTCTGCACTCTGCACTGCTCTGCTCTGCACTCTGCACTGCTCTGCACTCTGCACTGCTCTGCACTCTGCACTGCTCTGCACTCTGCACTGCTCTGCACTCTGCACTGCTCTGCACTCTGCACTGCTCTGCACTCTGCACTGCTCTGCACTCTGCACTGCTCTGCACTCTGCACTGCTCTGCACTCTGCACTGCTCTGCACTCTGCACTGCTCTGCACTCTGCACTGCTCTGCACTCTGCACTGCTCTGCACTCTGCACTGCTCTGCACTCTGCACTGCTCTGCACTCTGCACTGCTCTGCACTCTGCACTGCTCTGCACTCTGCACTGCTCTGCACTCTGCACTGCTCTGCACTCTGCACTGCTCTGCACTCTGCACTGCTCTGCACTCTGCACTGCTCTGCACTCTGCACTGCTCTGCACTCTGCACTGCTCTGCACTCTGCACTGCTCTGCACTCTGCACTGCTCTGCACTCTGCACTGCTCTGCACTCTGCACTGCTCTGCACTCTGCACTGCTCTGCACTCTGCACTGCTCTGCACTCTGCACTGCTCTGCACTCTGCACTGCTCTGCACTCTGCACTGCTCTGCACTCTGCACTGCTCTGCACTCTGCACTGCTCTGCACTCTGCACTGCTCTGCACTCTGCACTGCTCTGCACTCTGCACTGCTCTGCACTCTGCACTGCTCTGCACTCTGCACTGCTCTGCACTCTGCTCTGCACTGCTCTGCACTCTGCTCTGCACTGCTCTGCACTCTGCTCTGCACTCTGCTCTGCACTGCTCTGCACTCTGCTCTGCACTGCTCTGCACTCTGCTCTGCACTGCTCTGCACTCTGCTCTGCACTGCTCTGCACTCTGCTCTGCACTGCTCTGCACTCTGCTCTGCACTGCTCTGCACTCTGCTCTGCACTGCTCTGCACTCTGCTCTGCACTGCTCTGCACTCTGCTCTGCACTGCTCTGCACTCTGCTCTGCACTGCTCTGCACTCTGCTCTGCACTGCTCTGCACTCTGCTCTGCACTGCTCTGCACTCTGCTCTGCACTGCTCTGCACTCTGCTCTGCACTGCTCTGCACTCTGCTCTGCACTGCTCTGCACTCTGCTCTGCACTGCTCTGCACTCTGCTCTGCACTGCTCTGCACTCTGCTCTGCACTGCTCTGCACTCTGCTCTGCACTGCTCTGCACTCTGCTCTGCACTGCTCTTCACTCTGCTCTGCACTGCACTGCTCTGCACTGCTCTGCACTGCTCTGCACTGCTCTGCACTGCTCTGCACTGCTCTGCACTGCTCTGCACTGCTCTGCACTGCTCTGCACTGCTCTGCACTGCTCTGCACTGCTCTGCACTGCTCTGAACTGCTCTGCACTGCTCTGCACTGCTCTGCACTGCTCTGCACTGCTCTGCACTGCTCTGCACTGCTCTGCACTGCTCTGCACTGCTCTGCACTGCTCTGCACTGCTCTGCACTGCTGACGGTGTCCGCGTGCTAGGAGCAGTCCGGGCGCTGTCACCGCATCCGTGTCTTCATGCCGGGTTTGTGTTTGGAGAGATAACAAAATGAATATTGCATTGTGTGATCGAGACCTGGCCCCACGGTGCCGCCCTCCTGGCTACCTGCGCCGCCCGCCCTGCTGTATACCTACGACGGATTATTTTTAATGCAGGGGCTGCCTTCTTCTTCCCTGCTCTTTGGCGGGGCGCAAACGTGCTTCTGCAGCCGCTAGACTCCTACAAAAGGAGATTATGTGAGATGCTCGTGCGCAATCTGATCCCGAGTCGGAGGAAGTGTGTACGCGCTGCTTTACTGCGGATGTATATTTCACTGCACCACCAAGTTGGCGACGCATTTAGTTCGTGTATGTATTTCAGTGTGTTGTTTTACGTTAGTTATGAACGTTTCGAGTTTACTCGAAATGTGTTTTCAACCAATCTGTAGTACTAATTCCGAATATCTGAATAAATTGACGGAAATCTGTGCAGCCTCCGTGCTTTTGAGAGATCTCTATGATTTCGATCGATACTCAAGAACTCGAAAATATCCAAAAACAAAGTTTCGATTTTGATTGAAAAATGTATGTATTTTATTGTGTAATGCTACATACTCTTCTATTGCACACAAAATTCTGAATACTCATAATATTGCGCGTACAGACTAAATTCTCATACGCAGTGCATCATTGCTTTTGACACAGTGAATCAATGCAACAGGAAGGCTCCAAGGAAGGCTGTATACCACTAAATATTTGGTAGATGAGTAGACCGGCAAAAATTACGGGTTGAAGTATTAACATATGAGTTTAATTTCATATAATGAATTGTAGAACACAATTTAACTTATATTATACTAAATTTAGAGCTTTTTGTTCATTCCGAAATGTCCCTTATCAATAGATTCTAAATTCGCGGACGGCGAGGGTCCGGGAAGCGATTTTAGAGAGTTCATGAATCGGCCACCAGCGAAAACGTTTGGGCTATTGTTTTTGTTGCCATTAGTGGCCACGTCCCACGAAGAAATCGAATTTTATTCCTCTGATAATTGTTATTGTTTCGACACAATGCATTCTCGTAATCCAACAGTGTGCATGCTCTTAATTTGTTTGAGAGCATATAAAGGACTTGCAATCATCCTAACAATTTGCCAACTTCTGCTGCTGAGGAACTGAAGAAGATTAAAAACTCGTCATCCATCTAAAAAAACATTTATCAAAATAGCGAAACTGATTTAATAATAATTAATATACTGTTGGATATAGTACGTTAATATTAAATGGCGAGGTAACAATATCCCAAATCGAAACTTCTACTTTGTAGTCGAAATACTGTGAGCAAGCTGTGGTGATGAGAGACCTGTGAAAAAATACAACGTGCATTGATTGTTTAGCAATGAGCTAAGACATCGTAATTTCAGTTATTTTAAGAATAATCAATAAACATTTCAATGTGCAAGAACAAATATTATTGGTGAAGTAGACGAAAAGCATGAAAGCGGCTAAGTGAAAGGGAGGTGCCGCTATTGTAAGTCGGTAGTACTATTAAAAGATGTGGCTAGTAGCTGGCTTTCGCTGGGAGGTCGTCGCGTACGAGCACTTGACTGGAATCACATTTACGTAGTACGCACATGGCCGTTGTTTTCTGGAGGCTAAGAAATCTTGCTTTGGAATTACGAGGAGGGGCGACTTCAATCCCGGCGGACGCCACCACCCATCGGTGCTGTCATCTGACGGCGGCTTGGATCAACCAGGGTAGCCTTCCCGCCGTTGCGCATTTCCGGCCCGGGCGAAGCGGCGAATCGGATGCGATGCATTTATCACCTGCTGCCCGACGCCCTTGGATTGATTTCTCGAACCCTATTTCGTTTTCGAACCTCAGAACTCGTAGAATGAGAATTGGCGGTCACATTCCCATGACATTTCTTGCGGTTTAAGGGTGATGGACGAAATGTCTATCATTTGTAATAGATATTCTGCTACATTATCAATTACGCAATATTTAACACATAATAATTATGAATAAACAGTGGAGCAACCATGAATTTCCTATGGGTGGGGGATCAGAGCTACACGTGTAGTTTCAATACTGCATTTTGTTATAAAGAATTTTACTTTTATTTTTAATTTAAAACTAATTTTTCTTTGTCAGAATAAATAATTAAGTGTAATGTATGCAAGTTTTATATTGAATGATTTCCGCTTCTATAGAAAATTAACTTTATATAATTTTGAGAATAGAAATATTGGAAAATATAATGAAGCCCCTTGAGCATCTCTCCGCCCGTCAGTGTTGCCTTGTGCATAAATAATAAGTAACGGTCGAAATTTCACTAGTGTGCTGTCTGTTTTAAACGGCAAGAACCAAGTGAATTAATGTCCTTGTGAACCTTAGTTCAAGATTCAGAATTATTGAAGTCTTTCTTTTATGTTGAGTAGATACTAGACTTTCTTTTATATGTTCCATTTTGTCCTACTTGAAGAAGCGACCAGACGCTCGTAGAAATGAATGAAAAGTGAAGCAATTTTAGGAAATGCCTGCTTTCGTTGCACGAAGCAGAGAAGAAAACTAACAAGAGGACTAGGTCAGGAGTGGCTGTCGTGTACAATGATGTCGAGAGAGCAGGCACGAAGTCGAGATGGGCGGGCGAGCCTTCCTCCAGGCGGCCCTCGCTGTTTGCTCAACGCCCCTCCACCTTCACCCCTCCCTTCCTCCACCCTCCCCGTGCTGGCCCCTAGGTTTCAGGTGCGTTCGCTCTGAAACATGACACACCCTCCGCGTCCAAATCTGAATCGGCCGAAATCGAATGCTACAAGTGTATTGTATGATCTATTTTACCTCCTACGCGACGAATGTAAATTTAAAATATCCTTAGAACGTCAGGCTAGTCTTACAGACTGCAAAACACTGTTAAAAAACATGAGTCAGAATGTTTAGAGGAGCATGAGAATGGTCAAATGTTAAATAAATGAGTATCTGATTAATTGCCAGATTTTTTTAAAATTCAGAGTATTGTGTGTTTTTACACACGCATACATCATATTTACTTAAATATTTTATTAATCGCAAATCTACTAATCGCAATCTTGAAAGGGCTGTTTACAAGTTTAAGAATTTCAAAAATGTCGTAACGGACAGTTTGCTTTCGTGACCCTTTGGGTCGCCGACAAAATTGCTGGTGTCCGAATCCCTGCCGGAGAGGTGGAGTGCGGGTCGCAGCTGGTCACATTTGAGTGGTGCGCTTGATTAGCGTGTATTCCATCCACCGGCAGTGTCTGAGCGGATCACATATGCCAGCAGGGGAGCCAATCTGGACGCAATGTGCGCCGTATTTCATCCTTCCTGAACTTTCCTTTTTGGTAAGTCCTGACACGTCCCTTCGTGTGGCGTTCTGACACGTCCCTTCGTGTGGCGTTCTGACACGTCCCTTCGTGTGGCGTTCTGACACGTCCCTTCGTGTGGCGTTCTGACACGTCCCTTCGTGTGGCGTTCTGACACGGCCCTTCGTGTGGCGTTCTGACACGGCCCTTCGTGTGGCGTTCTGACACGGCCCTTCGTGTGGCGTTCTGACACGGCCCTTCGTGTGGCGTTCTGACACGGCCCTTCGTGTGGCGTTCTCAGCATGCCATGTCATAGTGCCATCTTCTTGCATCATCAGCCTCTCCCCCAAAAAATGTGTGTCGTCTGTCCTTTGTCCCCTCTCCGTCTGTCTTCTGTCTGCCTTGGCCGTCTATCGCAGTTTCCACGAGGCCTCTGCCCTCCACCCGGCGCGTCCGCGCGAACTTTGCACGCGAACTTCCCTCGCTGCCAGATTTCTCCTGAACAGGTCGGCTGGCGCAGAAGAAAAACGCGCCCCGCCCCGCCGCGTTACGCCGCGCTGCTCGGCGCCCGCGTTTGAAGTTGCGGCCCGCGGACTGGGCGCCACCTGCTGCCCGTCGCCCGCTCCTTGGCCGCCGCCCGCCGCCCGCCCGTCAGCCGCCGCCGCCGCGCTCAGCGAGGCTAATTCGATTGTGGCGACGGCGCTCGGGCGCCGCACGGGGGCAGAGAGGGGTCAGGTCGACAAGGGGTCACCGGGGGGGAGGGGTCGAGGGCGAAGGGCAGGCGCGGGGAAGCCGAGGGGCGTGAGGAAATAAAAGTGTACACGTTGTACTTTTTTATTTCCGTCTCGGGACGGGGAAGCGGCAATGTAATAACTCTCGAGGCCGCTTTAAGTACTTCAGAAATGAGCTTCTGGCCTCCTTCACAAACGCAGCGTGGAATGTAGGTCGTTTAAATGGTTGATTAGAAGAGCCCGGCGCGGGTGCTGGCCCCGTGGAACAGCGGGGGGCGGGGAGAGGGGGGAGGGAAACGGCAGCGCGGAGGGCGATGCGGTGTCGCTGCCAGAATTAAATCTCATCCCACGTTACTCAGCGCCGCAATGCGTTCAGGCGTACATGCGGGGCGCGCACGGCTTGGAATGATGCACGCGTGCGGGACTTGAAACGGACGGCGAGAACGGGCCGATGGAGGTGCTTGGCGTAAATGAGGCAGTTTGGCGTAAATTTTCCAGGATCGACTAGTGTCGATTGACTGGACTGACCTTCATGGATTCGCTGTCTTCATCAATTTCACATTCATCCTCGCTTCATGTCGTTAAATTTGTCGGAACCAACACCACTGAGCCCCAATACATTTTCTCGCTTACCATTGGAGCTGCGTCCGCTCCGAAATTTCCGATTCCATCCGTCTTTACCGCACTGCATCGGCTTGCTTCGGCACGTGGTAACATCTCGCCTATTCTACCATCATCTTCAGTTTGGGAATTGTCGGTCCTTGCATCGTCCTCTGCCAACGCCCGTCGACGGTGTCGATGCCTCGCCCGCTCCGCGTGGCGCCTGCAGCTGTCACATCGCGCGTAGCCCTCGAAACGGAATGGATGTTTTTATTTCTCGCCCCTGGCAATAGCTGGAGTGGTGTAATTATTTTGAGTTACCTTTTATTTATTACTCGGTCGTAAAACGCGGACTTATGATGGAAATCGATGTGGAATTTTACACCGCGCCGGTCGTAAGAACGTCGGCCCGCCGGGTTTGTTCAGCGACGAAGGCTCGCTTCGCTTCGCCTCGCCCCGCCCCACCCCGTCTCGCCTCGCCGCTCCGCGCCAATTGACGATCGGCGGCGCTGCAGCTTGCTGATGGCGACGCGGTCACCTCCGCCCCCGAGTCACGGGCCGGCCTTAAGTAGTGCACCCCGACCCCTGCTTCAGCTAGGCCTGCTGCCAATGAATCGATCTCCGAAACTTCGTCTGTTGACGCCCTCCATATCCTCTGCTCCGCCGTCGACTAACGAGCGCAGGCAGGCGGAGGTGGGCGCAGACGTTGTAGGGCCGGCGCCGCCGCTGTCGCTGCCGATGCGATGCGACTCGCGCCGACGTGAAGCGACGCCACGCTGGCGCGCCGCGGCGCCCACGAAAACTTGTGACGGAAGTGCGATATGCGTGTTCCTGTCCGCCGAATGACTGATCGCAGCCGATATGGCGCGGCGGGCGGGCGGGCGGGCGCGGGGCGCGAGCGGCGAGGCGGCGGTCTGATCGTCGGAAGGGTCGGGGGCTGCGGCCGATAAACCGCGCTATCGGCCTGCCACGAGGGTGACGAGACACGCAGACGGAACTCGAAGGTGGATTAACGGTTGGCGGCCGGGAGGAACGAGAATTTACTTGGATGAATTTCGGTGGTAAGCGCCCCTTTAAATCAGTTCAACTCATTACCACGAACTAAAGGTATTTTACGATTTTTTCATCGGTTTCATTTTAAAGGAAATTGAACAATTACAGGATACTCCTTGTACAATAGATGAAATCTACTTCTTGAGGAGTTTTTTCTCAGTAAATCAACTCCCCTTCAATAGTTATCACAGATCACAAGTTAAGAAACACACGTACTTGCCCCTTCAACGTACAGAACCAATGTGAATAGTACTGAACACGTAACGATTTTTAGAAATGTGCTTATCCTTCCTCGAAGTTACGGAATCATATGGTGAAGTTTTAATTACAAAGATAATCTGTACCATGATGTAAGAGTATTCATGTACAGTCTCAGCAATCCCGCTTGCGAACACACATAAAGAATGCTATCCACATGCTAGTGGCTGTTGCTGTGACGAGGGCGTTGGGGTACACTCGCGCCCAGCTGACGGCAGCGGTCTGCGCGAGCTCTTCCAAACAAGGGTATGCGACCTGCGTCGTGCCCCGAGTGTGATACCCCTTGGGGATGGCGGTGTGCAGGGGTGGGGTGGAGGTCTAAGGGCAGCGGCCGCAAAACTGTGGGGGCGAAACGCGGCTGCCTTAATTTCACCTCCGTCCTGCTTTGCCCCCCCCCTCCCGCCACCGCCCGGCTCCTATCGCCCGGGCGCGAATTGGCCATGTTTCGCCTTGCAGACACAGCGGCCTTCAGCGCCCCTCGCGATTCACCCTCCCCTCCCCTTCTCTGGCCCACGCGAGCACCCGCAACACTTGCGCCGCTACCACTCCAATCCCCCTCCCCCGTGCTACAGCGATCTCACTTCCAGCGCTGACGCAACCTCTTTCACCAACGCCTCATCTCTTACATCTGTCCGTTCCCTCTGCAGCGTACGACGGTGTATGGAGATTACTATATGAAGGGACCGCTTTGACAGCTACTGATTGGCCATTGCTGGCAACATAACTGCAATTTACGCCCATGCACTCATTTTGCCTGTGTATACCACATTTGTAAATGGCTTTATCACTATCTCTTGTAATGTCATGGCCCCGCATGACGTTAATTTGTTTCCCGCCATGTCAACGTGGTCCCTTCTTACAGTAAATCCTCTACGCCTCTTTTCTAAGGTTCTTACTAAATATTTCACCGTTGTGTTGCTTCTAGGAATTATTTTTATGTAGGAATCGTATTATTCCCCTTAATTGATCCAATTGTAGTCGCTACACGTTTCCTACGTGAATGATCAGGCGCTGCTTGCTGTCGCCGAAGCTTTAAGTTTGCTGTTGACGAAGCCTCTAACGGGAGCCCGTTCCTGCGGCCTCCGCCTTTGTCGGGAGCCTACATGGCGCCGGTTCCGCCGCCGCCGCCGCCGCCGCCGCCTGGGCTCCGGGAAATCGGCGGGCGGCGCCGGGCGCGCGCGCCTGATTGAGGCCAACGAGGCGAGGTGAAGAGCCGTGCCGGGGGAGGGGGGCAGGAGGGGGCGGCGGCTGCGGCGGCTTCGCACGCGAGCCCGAAGAGCGGGGGCAGCGGCGGCGAGATTTTCCTGGAGGTGGCGCTATCGACAGCCTCCTTCGATACTTGGCACGCGCAACAAATGGCTGCGAGCATGAGAAAATTCGAAATTTTCCCTTCAGGTCTCCGACATTATTTATTACTGGAGGAGGCATTGTACTTGCAAGCCCAGCCCGGCCCGGCTGAAGAGCCGCGCTGTGGAGAGCACAAGATAAATGATTTGCCGCCGCCACTGTAAGCGGCGCTCGGCTGCTGCTGCTGCTGCTGCTGCTGCTGCTGCTGCTTTTCCACGGCCTCCTGATTACACCTCCTCCTGAATTCCTGGGCCGTGATTCTCCCTCTCCTCCTCCACCCTGCTCTCCCCTGCGGGGCCACTTGGCGAATGGGGCGGAGCGACCGCGAGGCCAGGCGCGGCGTCCGGGTGAGAACACAGCTGCGCCGCCGCCGCCGCCGACGACTTCGGAAAAGGATCAGTGGCCTTGGAGGCGTGAAGCTCCGCGCTGTTGCTTTTGCCTTGCGTGACGGGGATCGGAAATGCCGACCGGGTCCTCAGAGCTCCGAGTCGAAGTACCATTCGGCGGTGGGTCATTGCTTGGATCTCACCTGAGAAGTAAGAGTTTGCTTCCCGGGGTGCCCTCTGTCAATACTGGTTTGCCTTCAATCTGTATTAAACTGGAATAGACCTGTGGTGTGATCATTAAAGAGGATTGCGAAATTTTGGGTTTGCTGAGTACATTTGCTAGAACTCGGTGCGCGTGAGCACACACATTTGCGAGGAAAGAATCTCACTAAGGATTTGGGAAACGGGAAAGTATTTTCTTTTTCCATTTTCACAAAAAATAATTAACAATTTGTAAGTTACAAACTTCTTGTGCGTGAAGGAGGGGGGTTCGAAAATTATCACTCTTGTTCATTTTTCAACGAACATGTTAATGAACCTGGATTTTATAATGCGGAGTTGCAAATCTCATTTGCCCCTGAGTGTTATGCAACCTCGTATGTACGGGTGTTCCGCAGGTACATGAAATCTCCTTGACTGCGCCAGAACGTGCCCTACAGATCATGAGTTCATAAGACGTTTCGAGACAATAGAGAGCAAATGTCGCGTGTGTAACACCGTTCTATGAAATTTCCGGTTTACGTTTATTGGAAAAAGTTATTATTTTTACTCTTTTATATCCTTAACAAGTTTTTAACATTAGTATTCCTATATAGGGGGCACAATTCGTAAAGTAGCCGAAATTCAGAAGATATGACGTGCAAAATGCAATTACTAAATAACGAAATTGAAGTCTCAAAATAAGTAAAGTCGTCATCCTATCGAAAAAAAATGATTTTGCTAGTTTTCATTTTATTATTTGATTTCTCATTAACAATATTGATAAATTAACTTGCGTACTCTGTTGTTTGGTTACGAAAATACAGGAACAGGGGGCACTTTTGAATGTACAAAATACAATACACTGGATTATGTATGCAGAATTATACGTGTTTATCTTGTAAAATCGATTGTGAATAATGGAGTGAAATTGAATCGGAGACTTCGGAAAGGGTGGTTAGGGGGGGGGGCAACGCGACCTATGCCATTTTATTAACTATTGATTCACTTAAGTCGCGATTTCTGATTTCTCGACGGCGGCCTACAATTTTCGTTGCAATTTATTTATTCATTCTTGGGTCTAATTTACAAATTAATACCCAAGACAATAATATACTTCTTTTTCCATAAATGAAAAATTTAATATCAATATTAAACTTGAAATAATGTATATCAGAGTTTGAAATATTTCAACCAGTTAAAGGAACACATAATGTCAATAAACTAAATGTATGTTAGAAATTATTACTTTTAAGTGGTTTTATATTTAGAGGACTTCTACTACATTTGTTAAATTGTATTGTTACGCGATCAACCATTCCGGTTATCGCTCATCTTCCTTTCTGCCCTGGGCCGCCTTAAATGTCAGTGTTGGGTGTCCTTGGATGCCAACTTCAATGTACGAAAACGGATAAAAGTAAGGACGTGACGAATAGGATGAATTTATTGGACGTTAGCGCTGTCGAGGGGAATAAAATTCTTCCTGGTGCGATACCTCGTTCATTTGGGTAGCCGTCAGAGTTGTGCGTTCGTTTCGCGTTATTTCCCGCAGATTGGACCTCGAGGGCGGGCGTCCGCTTGGCTGCGAGTTGCGTGGGAACGGCCCCGCCGCCGCCGCCGCCGCCGCCGCCGCCGCCGCCGCCCCGCTGCAGCGAGCGAGGAGGTAGAGGCGCGATGCACCACAAGGCCCGATGCAACTCCCCCGCTGCCGGTCCCCCCGCTGCCGGTCCCCCCGCTGCTGGTCCCCGTCTCCAACCCCTCTCTCGCCCCGAGGCTCCACATAATTGGGTGCCATAAAACGCGGAAGAGAAACGCGGGAATGCGGCTGCAGTGCGCGAACGCTTGCTATTCATTGCAGGCTCGCAATAACTCGGCGTTCAACATTCTTGCAGGCCGCGAATCCCGGCGGCGGCGGCGGCGGCGGCGGCGCCTGCAGTCGGCTCACGTCGCCAGGCCGGGCGGGGCGGGGCGGGGCGGCGAGGCGTCGCCGGCAGAAGGGGACGCGAATGGGAATAGGCGTGGGATGAGAATGAGGGCGAGGCGGGGCACGGGAAGTTGAAGGTAGGAAGGATTTGATGGTGGTTCCGAACGATGTGGACACGGAGATGGGAATGAGCGTGGAGCGGAGGCGCGCACTGGCGAAGCTGCCGAAAAAGGTTTTGGAAAGAAGCGATGCAGTTCGAGCAGAATGAAGGCAGCATTGACTGCTTCATTTGATAATGCCAAAAGTGATACACTGTAGAACTGAGAGAATGAAAGAGATGTTATAAAAAAGTCTGGCTGAAAAGATGCAGAGAATCTTCTATACGGAATAACATGACATAAGGGAAGGGACAACGTCAGAAAGGGGCAGTGCCAGGACGGTATTTTCGACAGTAACAAGATCCTCTGAAAAGAATTTGGATTATACAATTTAGCTTAGCATAACGTGATAGACATCCTTGTGAAAGGTATGTTTCTAATCATTCTATTATTACGTTTACACTTACATTCCTTCCCATTGATATAATTAACTCGATCAGTCACCGTGAACTGTCGATTTACATTATTATATTACAATTTACATTATTATGCGGTTCATTCTGTCCGCCTTCTGGAATTTTACGCCAGAGAACAATGTAGAGGAATTGAAAACATCAAAACCTAAAAAAAGGAGTTATTTCAGTACGATAAAAAATCTTCGCTCTCCTAACTACTTTAAATTTTAGGACTGAAAATAAATACTTCCTGGGAATGTGAACATTTTGAATCTTTCTTCTCACACATTGTTGGCGAATTCTGTCATAAGCAGATTTCCTTGCCCTGATCAGTTTGGTAGCTGTATCGTGTGCCACACTTATTGTCGTGCCAAGTAACCCAGTTCTGGGGTAAGGAAGCTAAGGCCAAAGGACTTGAATCCTTCAGAAACAAAGTTTTATACCTAGGTTTGAAGTGGTCGCCAAAATGGATTCATAATAGTTTGATAAGGTTTGATTTCAGGGTAATGCTTTCTTGCGAACTGTGGGATATCGCTGTTGAAACTCTGACCGTCCCCCGCCCCGCCGGGTTTTACTCTTGGCAGCACACCATCAGCTTACATTTCCTGGGACTGCATTCTGCAGATGGAAACAGAGTAAAGCATGGCTCATCCGACGACACATTTTGCCACTGAAGAGCCAATTTGATTAAAGATGACTGATTACAAATTTTCCTCGTGCATTTTGTTTGCAAAAATATGACTTGCATTGGGTAACTCCATTTGTCATGTTTAGTGCAAACGGTTTTTTTAAGCTCGACTTTGTTCAGCAGACATATTTCCAGCTGTGGACTTCGACAATGTCACTCGATGTTCGCCTGTGTCGACCACTCAACCACTCCTCCGCCCCGACTGATGTTTAGCGATTGTTCCGGCCCTCCCGAATGCGGCCCTAATGTTAAATATGGTACCTCGCAAACCTCTTAGCACTTGATATACCTTGTTTTCGGAAGGATACACTAGATCATCTGCAACAATTTGCCACATTGTTGCGGTAAGAAGATTTATGGAAGGGAGCCGTAGTTTTAGAGCTCCACTGATGCGAGTTATTTATTTACGTCACAAACACTTAAAAATTGTGTGATGTGCTGAGGGGACAATTTAATTTGAAGTTAGATTGATCGTTATTGATTTCTTTAAAGCGATGAAGTATCTATTGCACATGTTTGTTTAGTTCAAAAATATATGTTTTAGGAATACTCTAGATAATCGAGAGAAATTCCATTTCTGGTTGATTTCAGATTTGTGTGAGAACAAATGCTAGATCTGGCTCCTGATGTAGAAATTTGAACTTCATTATACGAATGGGTACCGAGAGAACGACGAAATAGATCATCAGTATCCAAACTTCAATCCAAAAATGTATTGAAGTATTATTTCTACCTCCTCTTCTGTAATTGAATATCGGAATAAGGGTTCCATTATACGTCTCTGTGATACATTAAAGATTAAATATGAACATTCTTGCACACATCTTCCACTTCATGGAGAATGCGGCAGCGTGTTATAGAGAGATTTATTAAGTTTTAAGGTTATCACTTGTCGCTCGTGCGACTACGGAAAAAGACTGAACCTGAACCTTAGAAGATACGTGGAACGATGCGTTACCTGCCCCGCGATTTCTGAAGCGTCGCGCTCCACCCGAGGCCCTCTGCATTAGGGCGCCCGCCGCAACCTGAAGGGCGCGGCTCAGCGCTTTGCGGGCACATCCAATCGGATAGCGTTCGTATCGCAACGCATGTTTATTTGCAAATGGCAGGTTCGGATATTCGTCTTCCGCTTTTGAAGTGCTTGATCGATGTCGGACGAGGTTCCGGCTCGCACGGGGAGGGGGGGGGAGAGGAGGGAGGGGGAGAAGTGTAGGTGCGTTCCATTTGCGACTTCACTTCCCGAAATTGCTTTCCGGTTGTTTACCTCCCGGGAATCGATTCACCAAACCTTCCCGCCCGCCCGCCCGCCCGTCTGGTTTTTTCGCAAACTTTGCGTGACCGTTAACGTGCACGCGCGCTCGCTGGTGCCGTGGCGTGCGAGGCCCTCCCCCACCCCCGGGGTATCTCCGCCCTCGGAGCTATCCTAGGATTAACAAAACTGCATAATGGTGGCCCTTTTTCGAGCGACAATAAAGAAAAGTCCGTTTTGTCGAGATTATTTAAATAGAAGGAAGGAAGTGAAAAGTGTTAGAAATGGAGAACTGTGTGTTTAAACGTATAAGGGGTAGTTCTCTCAGGCAGGCGATGCAAACGTGTGATGGAACAAGTGTCTACCTCTTTTTTCTCAAATATGTAGAGGTTAGGGTGCACACTCTACCAAAGGCATTTGTCAAATCATAAGGATGTAAAGCAAAACTTTTGAGTAAAGCAAATTCGTGGAAAATTCTAAAGGGCTTGATAATGCCTCAAAAAGAAAGAACTCTATGATTGTAATCTGGTGGCATTTGCACGACCGACTTAGCATTTTTACACATTTCATCCTTCGTTTCTTTCTTCATGTTAGTGACATTCACTCGACACTCCTAAGTTAATGCCGATGACAATTGATAATTTCAAGAGCCCCGTGTAAGCATAAATTTTAATTTCGCTGTTGGTTCATTTTGATGCTCTGATTTGCCTGTAGTCTTGTATTCCGAATAATTCACAATACTGTAATATATATTTCCCCAATCTCCGACGTAAACATTTTGTTAGATAATTTTTATTCTAAATTGATGTGTTAAAGAAATGGACGACTAAGACTGTAAACTCTTGAAGTTCCACATTGAACTTGTCTCAGACGAAGGAATATTCTTGAATTTCTTGTGCTGCGTAGGATGGAGAGCTAAAATGTCGGCGTCGTTGACTAAATGAAAATGTAGTTTTAACTGTAGCGTGCAAACACCTCGGTGTGTGTTCGTTGTTTGTAAGTGGAAGTTTGGAAGTGGGCGAGAGGAAAGCGCGGATAATGAGCCGTGATTCGAATATTTCGTTTCTGGTACGCACGCATCTTGAAGAGACAAAATGAATACACAAATATCGATTGAACTCCCGGACGCCGTAAATATTTTGAATACGTTCACAAGACATAAAAGGCAATTTTTCCTGAACTTCTCGTAAAACAAATTTCTGTTGTTTAGCCTTGATCTTTCTCTATTGATTAGCCTTGTCCGGTCATTATTTCTAGATACAATGTCATAAGATTTCAGGATTTTGCTTTGAAATATATAGTATATTATTATGAAATATATACATCAAGTATCAGAAATTTCGAATTTGCAAGACAGTTTCCATGCCAGCAGTGCGACAAAAACTAAATAATAACGTGAATTTTTTGTTATGTCTTCACTTAATATAGATTAAACAAATGATACAAAATATCGAACTAAGGGATACTATCTAACGATTTTATTTTAAATTATAGTGCCAGTATCGAATACGGTAGCGTGACTTGCTTACGAAGTTGATCCTCAACAAGAACGCACGCATCTGATCTAAAAAAAAAACACCAAACCGATGACAGTCCTTACAAAAAAATTGTACTTTCAGGATGTTTGAATAGAGTGAGTTTCGTTGGCGCTAAGATTGTTTTTTATAGATGCGAAGGTGCACTCATTCGACAAACAGAAATCACTACAACCAACATGCTTTGTGATACAGAATCCACCAACCTGCATTTCCATTACCACGCCTTTCCCTCGGCATCAAATGAAATATTTTGGGATTTCTAGATCCTGTCTCGCTTATTTCAGAAATCGCGTGAGTAAGTTATGCTTTCACGTTAATAAATTAAGGTGCAATTAATCTTTATTATCTTAGATATCACTTTCTTTATTCTACTCGCTTATATAATCAATCAACACGTTTAAAATAATTTAAAATTCTGGTTAAATAAGTACAGTATTGTTATTTTTGTATTTAAATGGTATATGAATAAGATAGTTTTATTGAAAATTCAGTCTTGGTTTCGTGCAAAAAAAATTTAAACCGAAAAAAAGAGATTCCGATTAATCTATTTCACCTGCAAGAAAACGTTTATTGTAACATTCTTCGCATCTTGCCGCTTGTTTTTCGTGTTAAATTATGATAGTGGGTCTGCTGATGATAATAATAATTGCTTAATCCAACGAGTCCTGCTGTACAATTTACTATTATCTTCGATAATATAAGTTTCGGTGGTTGGAGTTATCAATATGGCCGGGGGAGCCATCAGAGTACAAACATTGTCACTCGTAAAACTTATTTATTCGTCGGGCTGCGAGTAAATTCATTCAAATTAACTACATTTACTGGAGGAATATGGGCTTCATTTGACTGAGGGCTCTTCGTCAAAATACCACGAAGCTGATTCGGCAACCGCATTGAGTATGAAAGCCGAAATTCAGTTTGTGTGTGTGTGTGTGTGTGTGTGTGTATGTCTATCCGATTTGACTGGTGGTAGTCTTCAAATAATTAAATACAGACGTCGCAATAGCGCCACCTGTTTTCCTGGCTCCGAACACACTTCGTTGCCCATAAATCATATACTGCGACATTGTATTGCAGGGTCACTGTCGCGATTCAAAAATTCTCATTGTTTCTCTTCAATTACATATAAAATGAGGAGGGGAAGAGGAAGTATTGAAGTAGGAAAAAACTAAAAATTCGTGAATTATCTGTTTCGCAATCTGTGTTTCCTATTTTCATTCCCAATCGTGATCTTGCAACCTGTTCATTATTTACTATCTCGCCTTCTACGTACGTATGTACTTGGCAAAGAACTGGTATAATGCTGCTGCGTAAAGACGCGATTTATGAAGGCCTCATAGTGAAAAAGAAATGCGTATGTTCCATTATCCGTACAACCGTGTTAAACACGAGCGCTTAAACGCTTAAGACATTTTCCTCCAAAATTGACATTACCTGATCGAACCGGACGACCTCGAGGCCTTGAATCTTCCTATACCTACAATAATGAGGATGAAGATTTTTGCATTAACACGATCTTTCCTTCTACGCCGTACTTCTGTTAGTTTCTTATAATAATGAACTAAGCCATTTCTTGATAGATTCCTACTTAAAACAATGATACGATAACCTCATTTTCAAAAGTGAGGCATCTCAAGACCAGACTCACAACAATCTGAGGACATGCGCACGAAAGGAGTAAATTCACGTTTTTTGTTTTGTTTTTGTTTTTCATTTTTTCATGAGGATGTGAGCATATGTTCTACTGAGCTGAGGAAAGTTAGTATTTTCTCAAGTTTGAGAATTTACTAATTTTTTTAAATATTCTCGAAACTCTTATTCATACGCTACTGGGCATCGGCTCAGAAAACGCGAGTAAATAGCACGCACATGCTAATTTTTATTAATACCGCCCTTTGTCTACTCAAGAACAATAACGTGACGAGCGATGAAAGAGAGACAATACGATAGATGTTCTTTCCTCTTTATCTCTTCTATAATAAATGTGTCAATGATTTCACTCGTGAATTATTGCTGGCTTGTACTTATTTCTGCATGCACGTGTACTTGTGAAATAAAGGGGCTACTTGGAGTAAGGTGTCCATATTCGTCCCACTATGCAATTATACGTATAAAAAAACGAATCAACGTAATATTATTAGCTATTATAGTGATAACAGTAATAGTAATGATAATATTGTTATTGCTGATTTTGCTACACATGATGTACTACAAAGAAATGTGGCGCACTAGTTGCTTCGGTTGCGGTTTGCTACCAGCGGAATGGAGTTTGTACGAAGTTTGTGGGGAGCGAGTTGGCCATGGCTGGTGCAGTGTGGCGCACGCTGCGCTGGCAAGCGATCGTTCCCAGGATATGAGCGATTAGAGTGCCGAGGAGCGGCGTGGCGGCGGAGTGCCCTTCGACGGCCACTGACCGTCCCGCCCCGCGCACCCACGCGTCGCTCAGTGGGTCGCTCCGGGCGCTCGAGATGCCGCCGCCCAGCGCCGGGGGCGGCTGGCGAGTGCGCGATTAACCGGCCCTCGAAGCGTGCGATTGTTCTTGGAAAGCGGCGCTGGAAAAGCCTCGGCGCCGCAAAATTCGGGCGAGGAAGTCCCCCGAAGCCTGGCTGATGGAGAGGGGGAGGGGGCTTGGCCCAATGTGAGAGGGGCTTGCTTAGAGGGGGGGACTTGGTGGCGGCGGAATCTCAATAGTGACTCTCCCAAACTAATTCTTGTGGAGTTGCAGACCACTCGACTTATCTACAAGGAATCTAATTTAATTTCCCTAATGAAAGTTCCCCATTAAGTAATTCACTTTTCGACGAATACAAATGTATAAGAAGCATTGCAAGAAATGTTGTGTAGAATAATACACTTCACTGTGTATTGATGCTTGAGAAATACAATTCTTTGAATACTGAATAGTGTAATAATAATTTAAACAGATCTGTACACGGAAATTTTTGCGATTACATTGAAAGTGAGTAGATGTTCGTACACTAATTCTGAAATAGCGAGAGATAAGAATGTTTTACGGGGTGATTCACATTTGTAAAAACGATGCTAAAGGAAAACCGACAGACGCAGGAGTTTTTGTATTTATTTTGTAGCCAAA
The DNA here is from genome assembly GCA_038098605.1 of Gryllus longicercus. Classification (NCBI taxonomy): domain Eukaryota; kingdom Metazoa; phylum Arthropoda; class Insecta; order Orthoptera; family Gryllidae; genus Gryllus; species Gryllus longicercus. Next base: position 642,014 of record JAZDUA010000109.1, on the reverse strand, counting down.
AACAATGTAAAACTGCTTTTGAGAAGGGCTATAGGGGAGAAGTGTTATCAGCGTACGAGGGATTGCAGTTGTGGGCGAGCCTTGTGGAGAATCGGCAGCGCACTATAGCATGGAATGACGAAAACGGTGTGTCAATGGAAGTGTTTCGATGGGGATATTTTTCTGTGTTGGAGTGCTATGGTATTGCTATGCTGAGGTTTTGGTTATGCTGTTAAATCACTTGGATGAAACTTTCATTTATACGTGATATTCTGCAACCAGTCAAACGTAGCAATCTATTGTGTTGAATGCGTCAACAGAGGTCAGCGGAAAAAAGCGACACGCCTTTGAAAATAATGAGTTGTTCACCATTTTGATTTATTTAAATAGGTATTCTGGAATGTATGGAGACCATTTAAACATAACAATTCAAAATGTTCATATTGTTTTTGTAAATATAATTTATAACAATTAACGTTATTAAAGAGTACAATAAACGAAGTACTACATTGCTTTCTCAATTCAAGTATGTAATCTACTATTTACTTGGAAATTTGAAATAAAATGTCACGCCAGCTGCGCTTTGAATTTATGGACGAATTTCAAACGATAATGTCAGGGGTTTAAGCATGTTGTTAAAGTTGAAAAGTATAGAGTTACGTTTAATCTAAATAAATACGAATACTGTTAAATTACTTAGAACTAAGTTAATCATTCCTTTCTCAAATATTTATTTTCGCAATAGATACCAAAAATGGCATTTTAGTAAATAAATTGCATTCCTTTCCTGGGTAACCCACGATGTATCACCCCAAATAACTTCTATAGAGTTCATTATTTCCAACTGCATTTTTCGCTCGAAAATACCTATTAGCGGGAGAAGTAAAATATCGTCGAGCTATTACTGGTAATATTTTTAATTTTGGAAAAATCATTTCATTTGATCAGGTGATCTATTTTCCGGGAATCGCGACCCCGTGACCAGGATGTGAGACATCGAGGAGATCCGTTGTAAATCTAAAATTATGTCAGGATGGGCACAGGCAAAAACGTTACCCATTAGATTAATAAAACATTTTCTTTCGATTCCTTTCTTGGATTCAATAGCAAGACACCTTCCTATTTATTATCTACATTTTTAGAAATTATTTATTTGGCATTAAATCAGTGATTTTTGGAAACCAATGCATTATTTTTAGGCAGCCATTATAGATTTGGTAATTTCAACTAGTATGTCTAATCATTCATTCCAATATCATAACCAATATCATTCACGTCCAATACTTCTGAAAAACGTAAGTTCACTTCTTCAATTTTTATTTAGCCCCCCTTTTGCATCCATTATTTTCGATTTTGATATTTTCAAAATTAGATCACAGATTAATAATCAACAGTGTGAATTAAGGATATTGTTTTGTCGAGAAATGATGTGTGGAAAATGTTTTCCAATAGTCCAAATTGATTAAAATCAATTCGACTCTGTTTTAGCCTGGATCCGAAGCTTTATACTTGCTAGTTATTAAACCGTATTTAATTGACGGCTTCCAATAAAAATTTTCTATTGCTTGAAAATTTACTAATACGAAAAACCACAGGAACGCCCGCCAGATACTATGGAAATTTCTCTCACGTCCTACCCGGTAGACGTGATTCTGTGTAGTTAACGTTAGTTCGGCTTGATGATAGTCAACAGGGCACCACTATAGGAAGAGCGTAGTTCTCGATAATTCAGCCAGAGTGAAAAATCCGCACGCGAACGCGCTCGTACGCGGACAAATGGAATCAGCAGAGCGTGCGCTCGCAGGCGCCCTGCCCGCCGCCCGCCGCTAAGGAGAAATAACGAGCGCGCCCTGTCAGAATAGGCCGCGCAGGGATCGACGCCCGCCCCGCCGATTACGGGCGCTTCGCGTGGGGCCTCCCATCTCCGGGGACCCGGTTTGTTTACCGGCAGCGCAACCGTTCACACAAGTTGCCGATGGCAGCTAACAAATCGCAGGGGCCCTCTCCACTCCCCGTCCCCGTCCCTGTCCCCACCCCGCCTCGCCCCACGCACGTTCATGCATTTCCCGCCCCCGCGCCCACCCCTACTCTGCCGATCCTTTTCTGCGCATGAACCTCTGTGCCGTCGCGCGCAAGTGGCGTCCTTCGGCGGGCTGCGTGCAGGTCTTCCTGCGTTAATGTAACGGTGCATGAAAATGCTCGCATCCTACAATTTTTTTTCCGTCGATACATTCTCTATTTCGATTATCGCTGCTTGTTAAACCGATGATGCTTTTAAGGTCAAACATTGTCAAGACCGTGATAATTTGTAACGGCGCGACGAGCGACAGTGAACAAACAACTCGTGTGCCATAATGAACTGCTTTACTCAAGTAAAATGTCACGAAACACATTAAGTTTCGTTATTTACATGGATGGATCAACGCTGTTTTAGTATTGAGGTATTATTTGCTGTAAGTGGTTATGAGCAAAGAAGTAATAAATTTATTTTGATTACGAACAAACAGCTAAACTAATTCGTATTAGATTTTGGGGTGATACCATTAAAAGTCAAGCAGCCATAAAAAATGCAATATGATAATTTTTCAGCAATATTTATTTATTATTTATTTATTTATTTTATTTATGGTACGCACTTTAAATTTTGCTTCATTGAAACAAACATACCGTAACCGTGTGATGCCGCCTAGTTCGACGATCTTTCGCGAACTGAATATGTAAAAAACCGTTCATTCGCTTTTTTTATACGTACTTGCTACGAGTAGTACGTATTTGTTTCTGTTTTTGTAATGCCATTTCGTGTAGAGCACTGTAATTTTATCTCTATCTTTCATGAGAATATTATAATTTTCGATACTTTAGTGTACTGCGTACTTCACAAAAGAATTATTGTCTTAGGAAATCAGTTCTTTATGTAACGATTGAATGTACACCTAAAATAGATGTTTTTAAACCACCAGTATCTCAGTGGCATTGTCCATTCTTGCAGTACATACAAAGTAAATGTCTATAAAACTAACTTTACTAAATTGTAACATGGTTATAAAATAATGAACTCGTTTCTATTCATACTTTACTATTGTTTGACAATGAATAAAGCAAATCGTGCAGTAAGGAAATGCCCATCCACGGAGGGTTGTGGAAAGAAAATAATGGAAGGGTCAAATGTGTCTCGCTATAGCCCTGGCGTTGCGAGAAAACGGTTGTCGTTGGCGCGGCGCCGGCGAGCGCCTCAATTGAAGCAGCTGGCCTCGGGAGGAGCCCTTGCTGATCCCTGGCCTGCAAGAGGGTCCAGGGCGAAGGCGGCGGCGCCCTAAGCCCCTTGTCGGTCGCGGGAGGGCACGCCGGAGGGCGCGGGCGGTGACGCAAGGGTGCCTAAGCCCCGGCCGCCGCCCACCGGGGGGAGCCGCTCCCACCGCCCCCTCCCCCCCCCCCCTCGGGCCGTGGGGAGCGCGCGCCCCCGCCCTTATTCTATCGCGGCGGCGGCGGCTGCGATCATGAATATTAATCGGTGGCTCCGCGGTTTGTTAACGGGAGGCTCGCTTCCTGTCGCCCCTCCCCACTCCTTCGGCAGAGACCCGCGGTCACCGCCCGCTACGCGTGGTTCCTGTCCCGCCACCCACCACCCACCGTTCGCCGCCTCCCTTGTGTCCTTCACCGCGCCCCTTGCTCCTTCCGGTCCCTGGCCTCTTCCCCTTCTTCCTCGCCGATCCGCCTGCCAGCCTCTGCGCGCCGCCTCTCCGCCTTGCCCGCGGATAACTCGGCTACTTCTGCTCAAACTCCCCCCCTCTCCTCATTTCACGCCAATCAGATTCCCACCTCTGATACTTGCTAGCTTTTGGGGACGCTTGGATTCGCTCCATCGCCCTGGACCTTTCCTGCCCGTTCTTCACTCGTTGCTCCCTCCCGTTCGCCCTGGTGTCACGATCCCTTCCCCTGCACCGCCGCGCTCGCAGACGCTGATGAAGGGGGGGTCGATGTGTAATTGGGATAATAGAAATTGATCGGACATCGATATGATAAATGAGAATGGGTAATGTTGCGGCGAAGTGTGGCGGCAGCTGGTGATACACTGGAGAGTCTCGATACTTTGTTACAAGCGCAGGTCTTTAAAACGTTATAGTCACTTCGGCGACTGGAATTGTGGTTATTCTTGCTCTCTTTCTCCTTATGAAGTTAATGAGAAACAAAAAATCACCACTCGAATATCCAGCATTTCCATATTGGAAATAACAAAATGAAATCGATGACTTCTATTTCGTCGACATTTTGACAGTAGTCCAGATTACATGGAATACCTTGTTATTGTCATGAACTGAATTCTCCGAAACTATATACTAAATCATTTGTATTTGCGGTGTAAGTTAATCTGGGATAATTCTGAAATCAGTGTCTGAATCAGATTCTGAAACCGGATGATGATTTTGAAACACCTGCGAACCAGTAAAAGTTTCATATTTTACTTTGTATTTTCAGATAGGCAACTATTGATTGTTTTAAAAAAACTTTCATGCATGGCGCCAACCTTCGTTTAGTGGTTGTAGTATTCATAAAACAAATTGAACGTCGACTGTTTAGAATACGGTTGGTTCACCTGAAGAAAGATAAGCTACTAAAGCGGACCTTCTTCACACAGGTTTGCTTGTTAGTTTGTTGTTGTTGTTGTTGTTGTTGTTGTTTTTTGTTCGAAAAGTATTTGCAAGTTTGAAGCAGTGGTAGACTTCCCGGCAGCTGTAGACTTTCATCATACAGAAACCAAAAACTTACGGATTAAGCATTTATTATTATTATTATTATTATTATTATTATTATTATTATTATTATTATTATTATTATTATTATTATTATTATTATTATTATTATTGTATCCAGAATCAAGGCTTTGCTTTTCGTGTGTCTGCATTTTTCTGCTTGCAAATGTACTCCTAGATTGTAATACAGTATGGTGGTCTTTTGCAGTTTGGCTCATGGCCCTTGCCCAGGACCCTTTCGAGCACTTGGACCAGAGCTGCAAGGAGATGATAGATTGCAAAGACCCCCTGGACATGCTCTCTTCTGACAAGCGGGAGCTGAACGCCGTGACCAGTAAGGAGGATATGGACCGCTTGTGCCCGTAAGTGTTCGGTATTCATTTTCTCTTCATGAAGAATTGTGAATCTCTCTTTGTTCGCCAGGGAGCACGTAGTGGGTGAAGGCGTTAGGTTGCCAAGGCCTCTCCCTGAATTAGGGATCGATCCTACTTGATACTGGAAAATCCAAAATATTCCTAGCAGAAAAAACTCAATAACACTTCGCTATGAAGTTTACCAAAATATCGTTACCGAGTTTAGCGAAATGCTTAAAACGTACGCGTCAGTTTGAATGTTGTAGAAAAGAAGGACCTTTGTTGTTTTAGCATTTTTTTTCAATTTGTACTTACTCGGGTATTTTTTGTTTTTGTTTTACGTATTGAGAAAACTACTTAATGCTGTCAGAAACAAGTTTCATATTGAGACACAAGAACGTGTTCCTCGTACCAACAAAGTTGTTTTTCGCAAAACGTCTTATGTCTGTAGGTCTGTTAACTGTAAGATTGTCACCAAAATTAATACTTCCTTATAAAGTTCGCTGACGACCCATTTTGGCACCCTGCACCAACTAAATTATTAAAATGAGTTATTTTTCCTTGTTAACTCTCCTCATTATTAGAAGTTTACAATATTTTATGAACACCGAAACTATTAGTCGTTTTTGCGGAGATTTGAATTGCATCGTGACATGATTCAAATTCGAATATTTTGGGATCTGCCCTAAATCTTAAATATTGAAGCCAGAGATTTTTCTTAATGCTTTTTATTCCTCAATATGAAACATTTAAATAATTTTATGTAATTTTTTAAAGTTTTTAGTTAAGTTAGCGCTTATGAACTTCTCCATTAAATTAATTTTCTTTCAAACTTATATACTTAGAAAGGATTTGCCTAGTCGCTGACATTTTCATCTGAGGTTTAAATTGAACTGTGAAAAATTAATATTCCAGAGACATCAGGCAGCATTTGGATTGTATCGACAGGAAGACAAAACGTTGTATGACCCCGGACGTCCAAATGACCTTCAACGTTCTCTATAATGGCACCATCGTAGTGATGACGGAGTTGTGCCATAACGATACGTATCAGCAAGGTATGTGGAGAAAATTAGGGGAATCACATGGTAAATTAACTGTTCTTTGCAGAGGCTATTGAACGGGATTGCTCTTTTCGAAAGTAAAATATTTTTCTGTTTGTGTCGGATGTAACTCTTAGATTTCATGTTATGGATGCTACTTTAATTTTACTTGAAACGGTAAATTAAAACTGGTAAAATGTTACAGTAGTTGAAACTTTTCTTCCATTTTTTTCGAATATTCTCTCGTGTAGAGTGGGAAGTAAAATATAATTTTTGAATGACAAAATGAATTTAAAAAATTAATTTTTTACAAGTTATTGATATTCTTCAGGTAACAGATAATAACCAGAGTCTCTTTCCGCCGATCGTTGTTTGCAGGGGGGAGGTTATTGTAGCCACAAACTGAAAGTGAGTACTTATGCAGACGTAGATAATACAGTTCTGTTAAAAACTATTTTTTCTGCCCGCAGAATTTTTGAAATACGCCCGTTGCTTCAAAGATATGAACAAAGAAGAAGATTGTGAAGCGAAGTACTCTGAGACACTGGCAGATATCCAGAAAAACGCTCGCAGCCACGACGCCGTGCACAGAATTTGCTGGTGAGTCCCAGAAAGTAGACTACTTACGAAAAATTGGGAAACATTTTCAAAGAGTTTTTCCAATTGTTTCACATCAAATTTCCTAAACTTCACACATTCATTCGAGAGATATAATAAGTACTCCCCTTTGAAAAATGATTCTTATAGCATTTGCTTTCGAAAATTGAATTGATACTGAATTGGTTTGGAATATTGATCTCTCATATCAAATTATTTTTCAGGTGGTTTAAATTTCCGACGTTTTGTCATAGGTACAGGAGGATCTGATAAATAATTGTCACGCACCGTTGTCGATTGAATAAGACTTTCGAGACCCCACAAATAATTGATAAAAAATAACTTTCCAATGTGGTTCAGATGTTTTTGAAGTTGTCGGGAAATAATGAAACTAGTACTTATGGTAGCCAACTGTTTAGGAACTACAGGTTATGAACGGACAGAATCGAACGCACGGTCCAAGAGTATGAATTGTCATTCATCGTTCTTATTGCTCACCCATAGCTCAATCATGCCGCTCATGATATACGAAATAATTATCATCATGACCATAATCTATCATTTAGCACGTTCGCGTTCATTTTACTTCATGTTCGTTCGATTTTAGAATTTCTGTGCCGAATGTTTATTTTACCGATATCGATGACTAGCTTTGTTCAGTTTACGTTCTCGGTCATTGTGGAATGGAAATACGAGGTTATGTTAAAAGTACATGCTAATTTGCTCAGGTGTACGTATCGTTTTTCGTTGTGAATGGCCCTTGACGCGATGTGTAGTGGTGCGAGGGCTGTCCTAGCGGAGGGCACTCGCTCCCGGGCGGACGCTCCGAGCCGATTAGGGGTTGAGCCGGCCGCAGAGCTCTCAATCAGATGAACATCTTTCTTCCGCAAATGGGGTTTTGGTTGCCCACGGGATTTCAGATGCAGTAAAAATGCCCGAAGTTTGAAACGATTCTAGAGTGGGAAAGTCATTAGAGGACATGGTCGCATCTCGCGCGTTCCACACGTCCTAGTGTTGCTGCTCCAAGTGAATAAATGATCTTGCTATAAACATTTTTAGCTAGAAGTAAATGTTATGAACAGATCATTAAAAAAGATTTCTTTTCTATTGTAGGATAATACCGAGATTTGAAGATCAGCATCCCACAGAATTACTTTCATAGTCGATTAGATATTTTTTCTAAATCTACAAATGGCCAAAACAACATACATAAATCTGCGAATGTTTCTACGGCTATTATTGAGCATTTTTGGTTTGTCAAGCATTACATAAAAGATTTTAATGAACTTTTATGAAAGAGTAGTTGGGGATTATATATTTAAGTGTGAATATGAATATAAGTGTGTTTACAGATACGTACGACAAATTCACTTTCAAATTGTCTTTCTAAATTACTAACTGAAACATCACTGATTTAATGTCTTCAAATTTTTATAGGTTATAAAATTATTTGATACATTGTAAGAAATAATAATAATAATAATAATAATAATAATAATAATAATAATAATAATAATAATAATAATAATAATAGAATAATAGCAATAATAAATGGTCGCTAATAAACTTGCAGTTCATGTTACCAAAACAATAAAGCTTATACAAAGAAAAAGATCATCACTTTGTTGACAAAATAACGTTGGAGAGAGGCTGGATATAAATGTAATGTCGCGAAATGTTTGCATTTAGTACTTAAGCATTTCAATTGCCGCGGCATAGCGGAAATTTTCAGTTTCTGTGTTATTATCCGATAATTAATCGGATTAAAAAATATCGTATAAAAATCTAGAAATGAAGTTACGCAGAAAATATCCAAGTCTCAAGAATCAATATGGTTGAAAAATGTCTTGGAAAATTGCAACATATTACAAAAAATTTGACCTGAACGGTTACATTTCGAAAAGTAGATGTGTGGGACGTAGCTGTAGATAAGCTAGAAAAGTTACACATGTTCACTAGATGGAAAATAAAAAGCCTGAAAAACATTGTTACGTAGTACGGAATTAAGTCTCGAAGGCTAATGAAATGAGGGAGGTTTACACATTCTGAAACAATACAATTATTATTCACTCTAAACGCCTAATTCAACACTTTTCTAAAAACATGAAAATGTTTTAAATTTACCAAGATCAGTTGATATGTTGTAGGGAAATGCGCAAAAAAATTCTGCGTTCACCTTGCCTTAAAACATAATGAACCTCATATAATTATAATCATTTTTTTTTGTTAAATGACTCGTGTGTCAGACGATACACCTCAAGACTACCACATTAATATTTTTATTTAAAAACTGTTTTGGACTTCAAGAAGGTAATATACCGCGTTTTGAAGTCCCGCCTTATATTGGCAAGTTTTCTTGAAAAAGAAATGTTGAATGATTTCAATAGATGGATTACCACTCACAAAATGAAATAATGAAAAAATCACAGAAGATAAACATGAATTCTATTATTTTTTATATTATCATAAAATTAATATAATGAATGATTTAGTGTTTGTTGTAAAACCTGTTTATAATAGTAAGCTATAAAACTACTATGGTTGTTTTTTTCTTTTAAAGCAAAAGTCACGAGATTTAGTTGCGTGAAAAAGTTAGCCTACTTTCCAAATGAAAGCGCTTAGTGTTTTAAATATAAAAGATGTTTGTAATATTAAAACTGTGATGAGGTTTTAAAGAAAATTGGAACAATATCATACTTAGAAATTAACTTTCTTCTCTTAGAGCAAAGAAATGTCAAATAAAGTGTTTCAGAAAATGTTGAAAACACCATAGGAGCTTCATGCGAAGTACCGAAAAAGAGTGAAAATATCTTAATGCTCTTCTGAACGGCACAACTAGAACTTTCATATTAACAAATTTTCTTGTCAAAAGCATAAGCTTTAGCTTCTCCTTTGAATTAGGCGTGACTCCATCCATCCCATCCGTCCATATCGATTTTCGGAAAAATATGAATGAAATCTTCTCCACCTGCACCAATCTTCAGTCTTTGGAACAACACTAATATATCTAACGTGACCTCAAAGCTGTGGCGGAAAACATTCTTGATTACGGATTTTACGACCGTTTGATATTATTTTGTTGAGGCAATTCCACTATTTCATCTTCCTATACTGTAAGAAAAAAGTGAAAAATAAATTCCCGGTTCATTCTTCAATTGCAGTTAAGAACTAATTATTACTTGAAGGTAGAATATTTGCAGGTATGAAAGATTTCTGGCCGTCTTCTAATGTCTTTCTGACATCTTTCAGTTCGTTCCATGATTTTCTGGAGTGCTCGAAGCGCACGGTGGCCGCAGTGTGTGGCAACGATGCAGCGGAGTTCAACAAGCGGATGCTGGACACAATGGCCACTTCTCTCAAGGTACGCCGCCGCCTTACTTTAGAGGTTGATTTAAGCGAGTAAGCTTACAAAGTTGTTTTTTCTGTTAGAAGCTAATTAGATAAATTAGTTTAGCAGTAGATATTGTATATGCTGCATAAAGTTGTGATCATCTAAAGTTTGATTTTTGAGTGCTTTTCGCATTTCGTTAATCATCTTGTGTTTCGTTACTCATAGAGTAGTATTAGAAAGAAATTGGAATTTTTCCTATTTCGGAAAGGTTGGCACAAGAGTCATTGCCTAATGGCCAGAAGCGGACGTGAGTAGAGATACTTCTTGAAAAGGAGAGCCTAAAAATGAGCGTGTATGCTAAAACGAGTTGTTTAATGATTTCACGTAAAATTTCTGCAATTTATCTGCATCGAACGTTCTCCTGAGCTTCACGATTGTCATGCGCGAATAAAGTAAAGATTACCAAAAAAGTGTGGTGGTATTTATTTTAATTGACCACGTAAATTTACAAAAATGTTTTGTTTCTCTCAAAACTATTCTGAGAGTCTCCATGTGAAACGCTACTTTTCATTAATGTTCATAGTCTTCCTTTGCGCCGAAAAAAATAATCGCATTTGCAGCAGGCTAGATGAAACATTTTAGAAAATGTCAGTGCAAACTCGGGGGACATCCGACGCCTAATTTTGACCAAATGATGCTTAAAGCTGAAAAAGTCACGGACTTACACAACGTGAGACTTGCACTCTCACCGCCTCAATGCATTATATATAATCTACAGTGATATCTGCGTAAATGATTACCTGCTTTAGCGGTCACGTCTGTTAGTGGTAAATGTTTCTTGTAACTGATCTTTCCGAAAGGCACGTTGAAATATTCCCTTTTAAGCAGTCATCAGGCTCAGCGGTCTGCTCCGGACACATTTCGTAGATAAACCTGAGTTTAAACAGTCCCTTCTGACAATTCTGTTAATTGGAATCGTAGCACTAAGAATCGGAGGAGCGTTAGAGAAAACTGTTGATTCGAAATATTTCTGCTAATGAACGGGACGGGACGCAATGTCGGATTACTTAGATCAGATTCTTACTCGTTAAGTTCCGAGATTATTTTCCAGTAACAGTACACTATTATAGTATACGCTCTGAAGTTCCTTCAGAGTATGCATTGGAGTTTTTGAATTTAGTTGAGGATAAAGACTACGCATAGGAGGAAACGAAGTCTTGAAAGAGAGAATAGTGCAAAAATAGATTCCGATATTGTTTAGCTTCAGGGAAAGTAAAATGCGGTAACGTAAACAAATCTAACTTTAATCCAAATAGCGTAATTCGACGTGTGCCCGCTTCGCAAATTCTCCCAACCTCCGCTCCTCGGAATCAAAGGTGACCCCGAACGCAGGTACGAGTGGCGGTGTGCGGTGCTGTTGCAGGAGCAGTGCCAGCAGGTGACGGTGGGCGCGGACACGTGCCAGGCGATGAGCCTGGCGTCGCGGACGCCCGGCGGCGGGGGCTCGTGGGCGCAGCCGCGCCTGCTGCTGGTGGCGCTGCCGGCGCTGCTGGTGGCGCTGCTGCCGGTGGCGGCCGGCGCGGGGGTGGCGGCGGCGGCCGCGCAGATGCTGTACAAGGCGCGGCGCCCCTGAGGCCCCGCCCACCACGCCCACGTCCCCGCCCACGCCCACGTCCACGCCCACGCAGCCTCGGCCCACGCAGCCTCGGCCCAGCTCACCGCTCCAGCCACCGGCGCGTTGCAGTCGCCGCCCGCTCCACCGCTGTCTTCTCGTTGTGGGGTGGTGTTGCTTCTGTGAGCCTCCGCCGTCCTCCCTCCCTCCCCACCCACGCCCACGCCAGCGCCCGCGCCCGCGCCACGCCTTCCTCGGCCGTAACCCGCACGACGCCTCGCGCGCTCCGGCGGCCCCCGTGCCGAGGAAACCACCTGGCGTTCGGGTCCCGCAAGCTCTGTTTTGTCCCCTTTCTTTTGATGTATAAATTGTAAGTATTACGAATTCAGTATTATGTGAAGTGACCCCATAAAGATGTAGTGAAGACCCGCATTGTAGTGGGCGCCCTTGTGAGCGCGTTGGCGTGGGAGCGTGCGATGTACCCGGACCGTCCGCTCCGCTCGGCTCGTGGCGAGGATCCAGATCGAGCCCCCGCTGGGGGTACAGGGCGGGGGCGGGGGCGGGTGTGGGGGTGGGGGTGACGGCCCTCAACGCGCCGGCAGCGAGCAGCAGTTGCGCGCGGTTCAAATCCTTTCGCATCGCCTTGGATCGTCGTTCAACCTAGCACGCCATTGTCGATTTCAATTTTGTTGTACATTTTGGGTTAGAAGCATTGCTGTTCTGTTGTTCCGTGTGGCAGTAATGGATTTTTGTTTGTGAAAAATTATTTACTTTGTGTGAAAGCAAGAGTCAACGATGTTCTTAAATTTGGCTTTTTCCTCATGAATCTTAGATACCGTATAATATATACTATTTAGAATATATTCTCAACATGTTCGAAATGATTACGATTCATTTCTTACGTTTACGTTACACGTTAATAAAAATTCTGAACTTTCTAATTGTATATTTTTGAAAATGTTGTATTAAAATTTTTAAAATCTTCATGAGGTGAAGTCTATTATAGTTTCCTAAGGGCATTGACTGTCCCAAGTGTAGAACAATTGTTTTTTATCTACACTGAATTTTGTTTTTAGGTTTATGCTTGAATGATTGTTTTGTGAAATAGTTGTGTTGTAAAATATTTTACTTCGCATTCAGTTACTTCGAAGTTACCAGTAACACAAGTGGTATACATTATTTTAGTGTAATATAAGTAAGGAAACTGTCATACACATAAACTACTTTTCACTTCCCTCTCCTCTAAAATATGTAAGATTCCATCTTCCCACCAAAGTTAAAAAGAGAACTTGCAGCAAACGGTTCTGTTGTTCGAGGAGGGTCCAGTTGTTCATCTTCGATGTCAAAGTGACTATTACTTCGTTAAAAAATTAATGTAAATGCAGGAAACGCACGAACAAAGCTAACAGTTTCTACCTCGAAAAAATAGACAATTTGAAGTTCAAATCATATGAGGTGTGAAACGTTCATTTTTGAATGGAGAATGCGTTGACCGCCGAGCCTTTTTGGTCAGGGTTTACATTCTTGTCCGAATACTCATTTGTTGCAGTTTGCTGCAGGTACCAAGCCACACGATCTCTGTCGTGATAGGAATTTCACATATAGCGTTCGATAAGCTTTGTCGTGCCTTTCCTGCGTGAGACGTTCGCTGAATCCTTACGAAGCTGAAGTACTCTCTGAAGTGTGCATAATCCTCAGTGCTCAGTTTGGAATGCGAGCTCTAGTGGCGAAGACACTTCAATCTTTGTAAGACTAATACTCAACAGGGGAGGGCGATTTATAGACTGTTAAAAAAATTTCGCAATGTGTATACTTCTCTGCATGTTCCATTCGCCTCCAGCTACGATGTGCGCGGCCAATGGAGCTGCCTCGGTGAGAGTGGAGGCCGCACGGCCCGCGCAGCCCTCGCAGCTGGCGGTACGCGACTGTAAAGATGTGCACACATTCCTAGATGTTAAAAATGTACCATTTCATTGAAATATATCTATTTAAATGAAAAATGAAGTGTGTTTTATTGGAGGAGCGAAAATAAATGGGTTACAGTAGGATTATTGCAGCATGACAGACCTCAGAAAGGTATATGCTCGCTATCTGCTGAGTTAACCAATTCTTAAACATTCGTCACTTGTTTTACCGACCATTAAAAGTTAGTAAAGGCTTAAACACGGACTGTTGGCTAATTAGTTTAAAGTAACTGAAGGAGATGATGTGTAGCAATGTTATGTGCTACTGCCTCGTTATGTGGTTGTGGTATCTCGTATCTCTGACGAGGACTGTCATGCTGAGTAATGCTATAGTACAGTGTTTAGTGCAGAAGACCGCAACAGACCTTGACCGCAACAGAACTCTTAGTATATACTTAAACATTCCTGCCTCTCATTACAAGTTCCAATCTTTGTCTTCCAAACCAAAAAATATCTCCTGAAATGTCGCTACGTAATTTTGCCTCTGTAAAATTGTTCTGTTTCGTTCTATTTAATACATTTGAATTTTAAACATTTTCATTCACAGAATTGTAGTAATGACGTAGAACACATCGTCAAAGAGCCTTTGCTGGAGGCTCGATTCGTGGGGCACGCCATCCTCCATTGCTGGAGTTTCGATGGCAGCCGTCAAATACACAAGGCTAAATCTCAACGAGATATTTATGCCAACTAAAAATCTGCACTCCTAAACTCCTTGCGAGGCATACTGTATAAATACATTTTAAATTTTATTAACAGACTTGTGTATACAAATAGAAACTAGCTGTTGCAGAATTTCCTGTGCGGACGTTTGTTTTATCACGTACATATTATTATTTTCAACTAGTACAAAGTTGTAATAATGATATTCGTAGTAACAAAACTAAAGTATAAAATACTAACCTATTATATGATAGAGAAGTAAAAAAAAAAACAAGAAAATCGAAAAAGTCTTAAACCCACTCATACTCATATCGTTCATACATATATACTGCCTGACAAAGTGTTTGCACTCACAAGGAATGGTCCAATTACCATTTTTCGGGATAAATTACTGTCATTGGTGTACGAGTAAATGATTAAGATTCTTAGCGATCTGTAATGTGTAGAACGCCCACCACCGTGCATTCGTGATGTGACCATCCTATTGTTGCGCAGTTGTTATCAGTGAACCGCTTAGTCAGACTGAGGAACGTTCCGTGCAATACGAAGCGCCTGCGGTGCCTCGCAGATGCGCTCGACAGCTTCTCCACCAACTGACTGCATTTGACATTGTGGAACTTCATGAGGTTGTTAGGTCCTATCGTGCAATTAACAGGCATGTGGGCCATTCAGATGTCACAGTGGCCCTATGTTGGAATCAGTAGGTACACGAGGGCTCCCATGCACGTTGTGAATGGGAAGATGGTCTGTCCGTACAGACCATCTTCCTTTCAAATCATCCACTTCTCAAGAACATTACATATTGGCACCGTTACGTAGACGACATCCTTGTTCTCTGGACCAGTACGACTAGACAAATTGACCTGTTTACTGACTTTCTCAACAACACACATCCTAACATTCAATTCACCACAGAACTACAGAAAGAAGACAAATCTATCAATTTCCTAGACCTGAATATAAACATATCTGAAAACAAACATGCTTTCAACATTTTCAGAAAATCGACATACACAGACACTGTCATCCACAACTCTTCACAACATCCTATTCAACATAAACATTCTGCCTTCCACTACATGATACACAGATTACTAAGCCTCCCCCTGACAAAATCTCATTTTCTGGAAGAACCACACCATACAACACATTGCTATGTCTAACGGTTACAGCACAGAACTCATTAACAACATACTACGCCGCAAAATAGTCACACAAAAACAAAAAATGTACACTACACTTTCTCCTATAACAAAATCACCGGACAAGTACACTTGCTTACCTTATTTTGGACCCCTTTCAGAAAAAGTCGCACACAATATTCACAAAGCAGGTATCAAAGTTTCATTAAAATCACAGAATTCCCTCAAAAAAATGCTGTCCCCCAAAAAACACACAGATCTAGAAAAAAGCGGCGTCTATTTTTTAAATTGCCACGACTGCGTAGCCAAATATATTGGTCAAACAGGCAGAACTTTTAATACCAGAATCAAGGAACACATACATGCTTGGAAACACAACACCTGTAAGTCTCACTTTGCCAATCATTTACTCCAGACAGGCCATACATTCAATCCACACACAGACATTCGTATACTGGAAATAGAAAATCACTACCACGCCAGATTAACTTTAGAAAACCTACATATTCATTTAAATAATAACTTATTGAATGAAAACATAAACCATAGTCCTTCTCCTTTACCAAAATTACTATTAGACACCACTCCCACACCGCACCCCGCCGGGGCGGCACAGTGACAGCGCACCGCACCCAGGCCATTGCCCTCCTCCACCCCACGGCCGGGTACTTAAGCCCCTTGGCTCGCCCGACCCCGCGTAGTCGTTTTGTGGCTTCCATTCATCAGGTAAGGAATGGCTCAACTTACATTTCTATGTTTTCTGGTTTAAAAAAATTTACGTGTCATTTCTATTTCATTCGCTTTTCTTTAGTATTAATGACTTAACCCCCCCACACACACTTTTTTCTTTCTTCCAGTTTCTAGAATGTTAAATATATTTTCCAAAAAATTTGTAAATTATTTGTAACCTTTATCATAATCTTGTTGTAAAATCAAAGGAATATTCACGTTTTTATGTTTTGTTTTTTTTCTTCTTGTATCAGACAACTGATGATGGCTAAGCCATCGAAAGCTGCTCTTGCAATAAATACTATTGTTGGCAATGACAACGTTTATAATTATTTCATGAAAAATGCCAACGATAACGCACCACAACACCTCTAACATGGACAGAAAACCAATTTCTGCCGTTGCCGTGGAATTTTCAATCCCAGAAATATATATGAATTAAATCTTAAAAGAACCACCTTTGTTTGTGAACCTCGGTTGTAAACTTTGAAGTGGGACGAAAACACAAGAGACCGACAGTGTTAAATGCGTCAGAACTTCAGATATAGCAAGGGCAACTGACGGGAAAATTTCATCTGTGCTACACTCGTATGTCTCAAATCGTCTAACCGCAGATTGGCAGCCTGGTATTCCTCTCTGCGTCAAATGCAAACCCTCTTAACAAACCTTATAATCAGAATGGACATTCGAATGAGCGCCTTTGATTTTTATAACAATGTAGGTTCCTAAGGAAAGATAGCCTCCCAAAATGAAAAAATCGTCTATGCCCATCTTTTATCATCGCAAATTAATTTCCCATTACTTCCCAAAACAAATGATATACCAAATTTTAACTACGCCAACAAAAATCCTCGCACATCAAAACCAAGCTCAAATCTCATATCCATATCCTAACATTCAAAATCACAACACTAAATAACTGAACCATGTAATTTTGTAGATGGAATTATAACAAGTATTATGAAGTCGTTTCAATACTCATTAGATGTTAGACATTAGATGACAGACATTAGATGTTACGTACGTGCAGGTTCTTAGAAAAGTTCAGATTTTCTGATAACTTCATTAAATGCAAGTTTCGCTCTTTAAATCTTTGTCTTTCCTAAATTTGATCTTAAGCAAATAACGTCGCATTCACCGATGCACCATCGATACCCACCTTACAATTCCAAATTTAATATCCGAGGCTTTCAGTGCTATTGTAATGACCGATGAAACAATGTAGAAGCAGGAGGTGTATCAATACTCATTAACAATTTGTTCCGCATTATCAGAAAAGAATGTTCACAACTGCGGGATTGGAAACTGTAGCAATAGTTCTTCTCCTACTAATAAAAGTAGTAATACATAATTGTGGCTTACAAATCTAACAAACACGTATCAACCAGTAATCTCAATCAGTTTAAACTGAATGCATCGTTACTATTCACCGACGAATTACAAGCTTAAAACCATGTCGTAGGACTGTAGCATTTAAAACCTTATATATCTAATGAACATAGTTCAATATTTTGTATCGGATTCGTTCTCCCCGAATTTAATGCCGACCACAAGCCAGTGAGATTTTTTCAATACCGCCCACTATCATTCCAAGGCTCACCCCCCTCTCCAGACAACGAATTCCTCCTGATTTCAAATACTCTAGAAAATGCACACCCTCCCACACATTTTGAAAATGCCAGGCGAAATCGATACAACGATATACCCTATTACATCTAACAATAAAATCTGCTTTTTTAATTTGTTGCGTCTATACACGCAACGCGTCTCCTAGCTCCTCAGAGCGTTGAGCGCACCTTGGAGTAATCTCCGTTAATTACTTTCATAGGAGTAATACTCCTTTATCACATAGTCAGCACCCTCTAGGAGCCGCTGGGTAGAAAAGTCATGTCAGTCGCAGTCAAGTCAGGGAATCGCCGATAGGTAGCGTCTTCGCGCTCGCGTCTCGCACGTGCCCTGCGTCATCTACGTATCGGCCAGAATTTGGAAGGAATAAGGATAGAGGTAAGGTTTAGGACTCTTCACGAGGGTTGAACTAGCCCCTGTGAAGCATGCTAACTCGTTTTGTCGTAACAAATTTCACATGAGGTTCTACGGGGATTCTACGATAATAGCTTGTCTGTGTCCAAAGCAGAACTGAACAATTTAACTCACATATTGAGAAAAGCTCTTTAGGAAAACTCATTAAATTCTTTAAAAAAAGATTCTACAATTCTCGCTCGTCACAACAATTTCCCTGAGGAAAGCTGCAAGTCATCCCTTACGTAGAAAGTCAAAGATTATGCCACTGACCTCAAGTATTAACCAATAATATTCTCCCAAAGAAAAATCGAAAAACTTAGACTATTTCGCTTCTTCCTTCTCAACATACCCTTTAACATCAGGAAACCAAAATAGAAGTAAGTTCCTTTATCATGTCCTCAAATTACTAAGTTCTTTCACCAATTACTATATTTACCCGCCAGAAATTTACTGGATGATATAATATATGCTATGCAACATCGCCAGGAGGCAATAGAATAATAAAAATGTTATCAAGAAAAGTCATTGCATTTCTTAAAATTCAATTTTTCGTTCCGGGTACTGTCTCCATACATAGAAATCTTCTACTGTAGTATCCATGTTGTAACGTTTCTGGCCTTACTACTTTTATGTAAGTTCAGCGAATGTATTCTAAAACTGCAGCGGCAACGGCGATTTTTCAATTGTCGGATCCTGGTAACGGAAAAGGCCATACATCTTGTTCTTATTTATTAAATTGCTTCCTCTGACACGTATAATCAGAATCCACGTTTCGGAGGTTCGTGATACTGAAAACTCGATTGACGGCAAGACGTCTGTTTTTGTCTGTGAGCCTCTGTCTCTCTGAGTCTATTCCTCTGTCAATCCGTAGTCATCACTACGCCTAAACCGTTCAGACGATTTTGTATAAAATCGATTTTCCCCAATTGGTGAAGGTTTAATTTTCGCTGAATCTCAGTAGGAAAATAATTTCGCTGAACAGTACCGAAGATGTAATGGGAGGAGAGATCATCCGTTTGACAGCTCGTGCGACACTATGGCTCCTGCCAGCTAGCCAGCAAGAGGCACCTGTCTGTAAGGATACAAAGAATAATAGGAGACTGCCTAGAAATTCATAATTTTCAATGCTTGAAATTTTAGCACACTTTTAAAACAAAACTTATGCATGTGTATAACATCCAACTAGTGGTGCTATAGAATGGCACAGACTTTTTCGTACTAGATAGTTTTCTAATTTCTTTAGTCTGCTCTACGTTTTCAGTCTTGCCACATACTCTTACCAGCTGCCATCGATCGCCACCCAAACTACATTGTTTGCATTTTCTCAATTTTTCGGTGTCCTAAAGGTATAACCGATATATTAATGTACGAATATTAAATAAGAGTAAAACCTCGTCCTATATGACACTTTTCATTGAAAACGTTGGAGACGTTTCTATGAAAATGATGTTTAAGCGTTATTGTAAATGCAAAACTTGAAGCCTTTTTTACACATTTTTGAGTTTTCGAAAAACATCATTTGAAGCACTTCCACTCACATATGCAATAATACATACAATCGCTGGAAATGTGCATACTAAAGGCGTGATAGATATTTAAAAAAATAGATTTGTCTATTAGAAACAACAAAGGAATATCCCAAAATTAAATTTATATCACATTAAACAAAGCAATTAGCACAATCTGTTGGAGAAGTTTAAAGAAATTGTTGACAGTAATTTTTGAGAAAATGGCATTTGAGCGTTTCTGAAAATGCTGAATTTTGAGCTTATTTTCGAAGACAACTATTCAGTTTTCTAGAAACTTTATGTGACATTATTTAAAGCACATGTACTCATAAACACAATAGTGTAAACAAATCATCGTTAATGTAAATATTACCGACGTGGGAGACAAGTCAAAAAAATTACATTTTTGTAATGTTTGAAAAACAAACATACGAATAGAGCAATTCGTTTATGTCATGTTATAGAATACATTTATCACTATGACTACCAGAAGTTTAAAGAAAAAATTGGAGTCGTGTTTGAGAAAATCTTGATTTTGTTTTTTTTTAATTGTTTTTAAATTGAACTATTTCACGCAGTATTGAGCGAAAACAATTAAAAGTTTCAAAAATATGTACCTGAACTTATTGAAAGATCTAAGTATGGAGAACAAATTTCATTTGTGGGAAAAATCTTTATCTTAAATTTCGTAGTTGTAGGAAGACGCCGAAAAATTTCAAAATTTTGCAATTTTCGAAAATTCAGAGTAAACAGTGAAAACGGACCTATGCTACTTTTATAAGTGTTTTTTACTCTATTCTCAGAAGAAAGTTAAAGAAAAACATTGAAGCTGTTTTGGGGGAAAGTTTGAAAATGTTCCAGGGGCTTCATGTAAAGTACCTCAAATTTTAAAGAATGTTTTTCAAAATAGCAATGCTTCAAGTCGAGCCAGATCGACCGGGAAATATCCATTTTGAAAAAACTCCTTCTCGTATGCATGGCTTAGGGTGGTAAGCTGATGGTGTTTACGGACGGACGGATAGACAGACTGAGGGACGGACGTTTTGAAAAAAACACTTTTTCGGTATCACGGGACTCCAAAACGTGCATTTCTGTTGGAATCTCGAAATCGATTTTTCACAGCATTACATAACTTTCTCTATACTATGTATGTTACTCCGTGTAGACTTACGTACACGAGAAAGTAAAAATTAGCAGTTTATTCATAATTAAACGTTCATTCCAAGTTTATCATATAATATAAATTTATTACTGTCAAAGATTGGAGAGAATAAAATCTACATTTACTTTGCAGAAGCAAAATAAGGGACCATCTCAGCATTTGCTCCATGAATCAAGGAAAACTGCACGAAAAAAGCTCATTGAGATGGGGTCTTACACTCAAAAGTTACAATGATAGTTCAAAAACAATTACAATTTAATATGAAAAACAAAAATTATAAAATAGGATAAATCAAGATCTACATGGTATTTATTAGCAGAAAATTAATCCTTTAATATCCAAAATGATTATATTTTAATATTTTGTAATTTTTACATTTTGTTTGCATTTTCTCATTATTAAATTTCATTATATAATGCAATCTTACTTTTACAAATATCTTTAATGTAATCCATTTTGTCCCTTCACAACATTCAAATGGGAACACCCAAATTTTCCTCAAATTTTCTTCCAATAATTCTCCACATTTCATTCTATGAACGTTTTGGTATTTAGATCAAACTATAAATAATGCCAATTCTTAATTAAATCACATTAAAGTATAATGTGTTTGTTTTTAGATCTGTATCAAATATTATTTATTTAATTAAATATTAGTCAGCATACGCTACGCCTAATTGACGTTGTCTATTAATCGTACAAAGTAATCGATTGTTGTTTAATCGCTGTTAAATCGTGTACCCTTGTTATGTAATAGCTCCTAGTGTGACCTGAAACGCAACAAAAAGTGAATGGAAACTAAAATTCCTGTAATCGGTGTGGAGTTGGTATTTTTAGAGGTAAAGTTACCCGTACAATTCGAAAAATGTATCCTTTGATAAATTTCGTTGTTTACTTGTAGAGTGCTTTTAAGCTAAGGACACAAGAATGATCGGTTAGTATTTCTAGGCATTAACTGAATAGGCGACGACTAATTCACGCGTTGGGAATATTCGATAACGTGCTCAGCATTCTCGACATTATTCCTTCGCGAATTAACACAAGCTACGTTACCAAGGAGTGGTTAGAGTGCGAAATTGAAGTTGATGGATGGGGGGTCAGTGGCATCGTTTGTTCCGCAGCCAATTTGCATGGGCGCTCGTATCGACAGGCATTTGTCTCCTGGCGGGGGAGGAGGCGCAGCCCCGAGGCTTTCTTCCCACGTGCGTCGGTGCAGCTAGCCTCGTCCCCGCCCTCTCCCTACACCCCCCCCCCGCCGGCGCCCGCTGCCCGGCTCCCCTACACCGCGTTCTCGCTTCGCGCTCTGCTTGTCCTCGTTCGTCCCCACGGCTCTCGCCCCTCCCTCTCCTCTGCTTCCTGAAACTTTGTTGCTTTCTCTCTCATTTATTTTTCTTTCTTCCCCATTGATCGGCCCGTGCTTCTCGTCGGGTGCTTCCACACCTCCTCGTTTCGCCTATCCTAGTCCCGCTCCACCTCCCTGTTCCTCCACAACGTATCCCGCCCTTTCCCAACCTAGTACCCCTTCCCGTCCTGCTTCCCCCGCGATTCTCTCCCCCATACGTGCCTCTCCCGCCCCGCCCTGTCCGCAGCCCCGTTTCTCCGCCGGCAGCCGGCCTCTGCGTGTCGCGACCATGTTGAGCCCTCGCGGCCGCCCGGGGCCCCTGTCGCCTGCCCTTGCGCCGCCGTGCAGGCCTGCGACGTGTCTGATTCTGGGGGCGTAATTCGAGCGGTCGCCGCCAGACGCCGAGTGTCCACTTGGAAGACGAATCGGATCCCCCACCCCAGCCCGCTCCCCGGCCTGCCGGCCCTTCAACAACCTTCCCGCTGTGCTCGCGAACGAATGGCTCGCCTGCGGAGGACGTCTGGGTCTGCCTGGGGCTCGACGCCTTGTTTCTGTTATTTCTTCCAATTGTTTAAGTCATTCATGGAGTCATTGCATTTGCATTTGAAAATTGTTTAAGCTGCTCCCATCTTGTTACTTTTACCTTATCGTGGTGACATTTATCCTGCTTACAAGAAGCGCGAAAAGTACTGAAAAGCATTTTACATCTCAGAAAATTAATACATTTTATACAAATCAAAAACTTTGGGTAGGATTGAAATCAGTGTGTATTTTATTACTTGGTTTCAGCAAAAAATATAAAATGACTTAATGAGAATTGATAAGGAAGACGAACAAAAGTTAATTCTGAAATAAAGAAGCGAAAAGTTTCAGAACAGTAACAAGGTATGGAGTTGGAAATGAAAGAAAATGTTAACTGTTAAATTAATATTTGAGAGCATATCATGTAACATTTCTAATGGTTACATTTCTAACGCCTTAGCATCGATTCTACAAGCCGTCATAGGAACAATATATTTTCCCAAACTGCTTCACGTGCGCGCTTCAGACAATATTTTGTCATAATTTGACTTAAGTGATTTGTTCTCCTTAATTTCTCTTAGTACTGAATAAGATTAATACGAAGAGATTTTGGTGCGACGCGTATTTTGGAGTATTAAAACGAATCAACATTTTTGTTTTGGAAGCTCTGTGCTAGACAATGATGGATCTACGTCGGATAGGGTTGGAATAATGGCATTGGACGCCCTAAACATGATCAAACTAAGAGGCCCCTAATAATATTAAAAACGTTATCAGAAGTAATTAATACGAATGTGAAAATGAACTATAACCTTTGCAGTTTTAAAACGTTTTTTTTATTTGAAGTCAAAAAGCAGTTAAAACTTTTGTTTGAATTTTCTCCTATGGGGAGAATTGTATTCTGTACTCATTTTCTAAAATTATTTTATCTCTACTCTAACCCACATGCAAGTTTAATTATGAATGCAGGTGGAAACGCGTGTTTTTTTTTAAAAAAATGACAAGAAAATATTAGTTTCCGTGAAGTAAGAACCATTTGCAATAACACGTTCCTTCATCGTGCTCTTTGTGAATCCACTTTCTGCCGCAAGAACATGGAGAACGTTAATTTCAATAAATAGATATATTTCTCACTGAACTAGTGCACAGTTATTGAAGTTACATTTATGTCCAGAAACAAAACAAGGGACCATCTCAGCATTCGCTCGAAGGATCACGGAAACTGCACGAAAACCTTTATCATGATGAGGTCATTGACCGAGAAGCTGTGGTACAATACTTGTTACAAGCGTATTTAGAATTTTAAACAGTGCAAATGGTAACTAAGTCTTTAAATATAATTTTTAAATTAATATTACTTTCCTTTTTGATGCTCTCACAGTATAGAAACAGTTTTAGAAACAGTATGTAGTTTTAAGAGAGGTAAGAACATGTAACATTTAAACTTATCCAAATACATAATGAATATGTTGTGATTCAGCTGAACGAATTGTAAGGGAATTTTAATCTCAAATATTTAAAATACACTTAGGAATGACCACAATATATGACATAATATTCTTATTGTCTGAATGTGATGAAGACAATTTTTGAAGATCTACATCTCTAACTACACCTCTACATGAACTCTTTTGAACAGCCATTATCATTTGAGATATTTTTTTGGAGGGTGTCACAATGTCAAATTCATGTTATGACAGAATCGAAAGGGCCAGATGGATTGTTGTGTCGTTGTTTTGTTGTTCACAATTTCCATTTCCAAGTCCTACCATTATTAAAAGAGGTGTAGATTTAGAGTGAGATATTTGGAAAAAAAAGGTGAAGTGTAGTGTGTAATGTGTTAAGCAACAGAAAAGATGCTATGTTGCACTTAAACTTGTATATCCATTTTAATCGTTTAATATCATCTGGCTTGTAGAAGAATGTACAAATGATGTGTGTGAAATTTATGTAGTAAGCTGTTGATACGAACATCTGATGAATAACATTAGTATGTCGAGTATTATAGTTAGAGGCATCTGTATTCGTTGAAAATATGTTCCCTTCCTTGAGTAAATCATTTTTTTATAAAAACACTTATTCAAAAATCAAGAGTCAAGACAATGGTAGAATTCCTAGCTTCATACAAGAATCACGTAGGTGGGATTTGTTTTTAATCCGTACAGTTCCTTTCTCGAATATTAAAGTCTGGGAGCTGTAGGACGTGTTTCCCTAGAATATTCTGCCATATCTCAGGCGGGAATGGACCTTCGCAAAATATACATGAGCAGAATGAAGACTAACTTAATTTGAAAGAATTCTGAACGCGTATCATAATGAACTTCACTTTGTGTTCAATTAATATAAATGAACGTTCCATTTCAGATTTCACTCTATTGAGAGACCCAAATATATTGTTACCTGAACATCAGCCAATCGCTCATCAATGGCAGCACAGGGTTCACTTTAAAAGGAATATACAATTTTTAATTGTAAAGGAAAAATTACATTGAAACTGTTTTCCCTTCGTTTACTATTAATTTGTTATTACGAAACTAATTTTAAACATCTGAAATTGCATTACTTAATGTGTATTTATTGTAAATAATGTTCGTATCATCCGCAAAGAGAACTGTTCTTTCTTTTAGAATTGTCGAGGGCACATCGTTTATCTATAGTAGATAGAGAAAGGTACCTAAAATCGAACCCTGCGGGATCCCAGTGGCAATTGGCAATGAAGTGGAAAGGGGAGTATACTAATGGCCCATCATTCCAGTACGTTATTTCTACTTTCTGAAATTGTTGTTTACGGTACGATAATAACCAATCTACAGCAATACTACGAATTCCATACGAATGTAATGATCAATGAACTATTCCAATATATGCTTCATTTTGGTCCACGGATGAAGCGATTTCTTAAAGAAAAGAAAATACGACCATTTCCGTAGATTTTGATTTTATAAATCCATGTTGGCAATCTGAAAACGCTTCGCATTAACTGAGAAATGTCTGCATTCGTACTTAAGAAGTCTCTCTAATACTTTTGAAAAAACTGACAATAGGGAAATGGGCCGAGAAATTTGAATTTCAATTTTGTTGCCTTGTTTGAAGAACGGCTTTGAAAAGCTAAGAATTTTAGCTATTTTAAAAATATCTTGAATTGTTGTAAAATGCATCAAATTATATGCATTAAATATGAGTTAACGGGTGTATAATGGCAGGCGCACAATGCTTTAACAAACAATGCAGAAATTCATCTAAATAAGAAGAAAATTTATTTTTTAGTTTACCGTTTATTTTGTGAATTTAATAGGGAAAACTTTCAGTTACAAACATCGCGTCGAAATGTCATTGTAAAAGTCATGTGGAATTTTGTGGCTTAAGATCCCTTGTGAGATTAACTGCAATTCTCAAAAAATACTGGTTGAAGAAACTTGTCAACGTTGCAGGAACGTTCACTTTTCTACTCGTATCATTATCTTTTAAAATAACATTATCTTCAAGATTTGTAGTTGATGTGGTCATATTTTTTACCATATTTCACATTAAAATATTCCATATTCCAAATTAATAACAATATATTATTAATATGCTGTAAAATATTTTTACAGCACATTTTTACAGCTTAGACCGCTGTAAAATATTTTTCGTTAAAGAACATGAAAAAATCTGAACGAAAAAAAAAAGATTTTAAAATTAGCTCTATTAGTTTTTTTGTCGTAACACGCTAAAACATAGTTATTGCCTATTAATTTTATATAACCTTATTAATTTTGTGCCTTAAAAATAGTTAAATGTGACCATGCAGCAGTCATGTCATTTAAGAATGGGTCTACCCTTTGCAACAAAAGAAAACGAAACATTTTGATTATTTATGAAGTTCAAGATATTGTTTTATTTGCAATGTGATGGAATGTAAGAATCATTGGTATACCGTAGGTCATTGCAATGTCGTTTGCAATGTACTTTATAAAATCAAGAGTATGTCAGAGTAAATTATTTTAATGCTAAGAAATATAATTCACGTTCTTAGGTTTCCCGCACTGAAATAATTTTACGTCGAAGTGATGTTCTAGCTGGTGTCTGGTCTTTGCAATTTCTTCAGTTGTTGCCCAAGTGTTAACTTGACTAAATTTACACAGTAGCCTTGAGCTTATTTTCAGTTTAATTTTATTTTATTTCCATGTTTTGTGGTGTATAACACCATGTCGTTTCTTAATATCAATCTATTCTGTCTTTGTAATCTAAAGGTTAGTGTGTCTTTCAGTCTTTTGTGTCGAACTCCTTTTTTAATTTTTATATTTCGCTTTTTTAAATGTTTAATCTTCTTATTGTCAATATTTTAACTTGTTTTAATTTTCTGCATGTTTTTCGGCATTTTTAATGTTTTATCCAGATTTTTACATAATGTTATATTAGATCAACCTTGTCTTGTGAATATCTTATAGTGATGTTTTATATTTCAGTTTTAGTATAACTGATGATGTAACAAAACGCTGTAAATGTTTGTGTTAAATAAATGATTGTCATAAAATGAAGAGGAAACACTTTTTATTACTAATATCAATAATATCGACACACAATGGATTTTTCCATACGCAATCTCTACACAAACTTATTACTAATTGGATAATTAACTAATTGGTTAAATAACTAATTGGATTGGATCTTGATTGAGACGTATTAATATTATCGATTTCACTAACAAACGGCATTTGATTTCACATGCTTCTGCTCATAAATAAAATTCGAATTTCCAGTAAGCAGTATCATAATGTATTGAAGTCCAAATTTTAGAATAAATAACATCAAGAAACAATTATCAACTGAATGAAATTTATAAGAACCCTATTTTTTCAAGCAATGTATTCTTGTACTGTGTTAATGAAATAATATATTAGCAAGAAAATTATATTAATGCGAGGTAAAATACTGGCATGAAACGTAAATTCGTATACAGTGTTATTAATCGTGCCACCAAAAACAGGAAGTGCGGGTGCGGTCCAGAGATGTTGGTGTTCTGATGCAACCTCATTTAGTTCTTGTCAACATGTTGGAAGTACGCATTGCGGATATACGTTTATACTAGTGCCATGAATATGTATAAGATGATTTTAAAGTGTGTTTATAAACATGGTGTAAACCTAAGATTCTGGTATTTTTAAAACGACCATCAAAAATTAATTTTTAAGGCATTACTTCTGATAAATTATTTACTATAAGATTTAAAACATTCCCTTGCTCGTAAACAAAGAAATCATCCATAAATATGATATACGTTTCTTCTATTGGTAGAGGTAACGGTTAACAATGAAAACGAAAATGCCTCCGATTCCACACCTTTATATTATAGGGTACATAATGGTTTGATCCAAAATCAATGTTTCAGAGTCAAATTCAGAGGGCTGAATCCTACTTGTTATAAGAAAGAGATCAATGTTGTCTATTCCATTGCTAAGATCAATATTTTGAACATTTGTTCAGTAGCGGTTCCAAATAACGCATATTATCTTTAAATCCTTTTTAAAAGAAAATTATTTGATCCTCTCCACACACCAAGAATCTGTAATTACATTCATTTTGATTCAACATTTTAATTTCACTTAACGTTTATCACCTAATTTTAAAATTTAATTAACCCACTGTGGGGCAGGGGGAGCGTATTACTCATTTTCACATTTTACTAACCATTACTCAACTATTCTAACGGTTTGTGGATCCATGTACAGGGTGCGTAAATAAAGTTTCAAGACTGGTCTCAGAACACACAATTTTATTGAACACTTTCGTACATCGGACTAAAATTCTTCAAAATAGTTGCCTTGAGAATTCACACAGCGCTGCCAACGAGATTTCCACTGCTGGTAAGCTTCCCGGAACTCCTCACCCGTGATGCTGTGCAATACCCTCGTCGAAGCCATTTGGACCGCTGCGACGCTGTCAAATCGCTTCCCTTTTAGGTCTCTCTTCATCCGGGGGAACAAAAAGAAGTCACTGGGGGCGATATCGGGGCTATAGGGTGGCTGCGGTAGCACTGCCACGTTGAACCGGGTCAAAACTTCAGTCACAGCGAAGCAGGTGTGAACGGGCGCATTGTCGTGGTGAAGCACCCAGTCGTCTTTCTTCTCAGGGCGGACGCGGCGGACTCGATCACTTCAGATGCAATCATTCTGATGCTGAGACGTCGGTCACTGTTTAAAACTGGACGCACTTTGGCTAGATTTTCGTCAGTTCTGCTCGTTGAAGGTCTTCCAGAGCGTTCATCGTCCTCCACGTCTTCGCGGCCATTTTTGAACTTGTTGTGCCACATGAAAACCATAGCACGTGACATGGCGTCTTCTCTGTAGGCCTCTTTAATCATTTTGAACGTTTCCGTACCGGTCTTGTTCAGTTTGACACAAAATTTGATCGAAAACCGCTGCTCCAAAAGGCGCTGCATTTTGGACGCTCTGATTTCTCGACGGTGTTTTGTAACAGACACTCACTGCACTTGCGAAGTTCTCACTCCAGCGTCTCGCCGGCGACTGCCGATGCTTAGGTCGCTTAGCCGACACCCCCCACCACCTCGCCCAGGCGGTGGGACCTGTCTGCGCGCGCTCCGCTACTCGGATAAAAATCAGTCTTAAAACTTTATTTACACACCCTGTAGCTCTTATTTTAATACTAATAATGAAGGTTACTCGATTATATGCCGGAATAAAATACTCAATGCGAGATTCCAAAGTAATACGAAAATCTGAATACAATCAAATTCACACTTTACTTGAACTCATTTGTATTATAATAAATTTGGTCTTTGATTCAACAAATGTTTATGTTGTGACATTCGTAGGTGTCTCTCTCTCCCCCTCTATCTCTTTCTTTCTCTCACTTTCTCTCTCTTTCTCTCCCTTTCTATCTTTCTTTCTCTCTCTTTCTCTCTTTCTTTTTCTCTCTCTTTTTCTCTTTCTCTCTTTTTCTCTTTCTCTCTCTTTCTCTCTCCCCTTCTCTCTCTTTCTTTCTTTTTCTCTCTCTTTCTTTCTTTCTCTCTCTTTCTCTCTCTTTCTCTCTCTCTTTCTCTTTATCTGTGTGTGATAATAATTAATAATTAAACCATTTATCATTTATTTGCTTTTGTAATAATATGAAGCATAAGAATTCACTACCCTTCTATCCATCTGTAGTATGTCATTAAAATTTGAGCGATATTTCACACTCGCTTTCTATACAAAAATGTTTAATTTTCATGATAAATCTATTTCAAATTAAATTAATTTTAGATTTTTAATAGTTAATTCATCACAATTGGCACTTGAATAGTGTCGGACGGTTCCACTTGTCGATCAAGCAACTTACGTTCAGAGGAGTGTGTTGTGGACCCGCGAAGCGAGGTCGCACGTGGAGTGGTAGAAACATGAAGTCTGTGAGCGCAAGCAAGGTCAGGCTTAGCTTCTGAGGAAACGAAAAACTTTTTTTAGTTTCTTTCCGACAATTTACCATATTCTTATATAATACTATCTTGGGATAAATATGTCAATATGTTAGAACATGATGTACTCGGAAGACAAAGTATAACTTATAAAGTGTTAAAAACAATTAATTTGGAAGAAATAGATACGGCAAGAATGAATATAATTTCCGGGAAAGAGTGGTTGGACTACTATGTAAAATTATGGAGTGGGAATGAAGAAATTTATACGCCGGATGAAGAAAAAGGTGCATAAAGACATGAATATATGTTAGATATGAAAGAGCTTGACAGTGCAATTACAATCCCAAAAAAGAAAAGCCTGATGGGATAACGTAGAATTAATGAAATATGGAGGTATGTTACTGAAATATCGACTGCGCCACCTAATGAATAAATGCTGTCAAAGATGTGCAATACTAGATAAATGGTTTGATTCGTTAATACCTCCATGTTTTTAAAAAAAATATAGAAGTAAATGTCTCAACTATGGGGGTTTATGTCTTTTTTAACTCATATTACAAAGTATACGCAAAAATTGTAAATAACAAAATAGCTCCTATTGCAGACTACACTCTATCTCAGAAATAACAAGAAAAGGTCGTTCAACAATAGATGACATGTGTACATTAAAACAAATAATTGAGAAACGAGTGGAGTTTAATAGAGAAACACATTTAGCCTTTGTGGATGTTGGGAAGGCTTTTGATAATGTCAACCGATGTAAATTATGGAGCATTATGAAAGACGAAGGGTACCCAAGTCATCGAGTGCAAGTGGTGAAAAGTATCTATGATAATACTAATATCGCAGTAAAATACAATGAATTTGTTTCCCAGAAGAGAATTATAAATAAAGGTGTAAGGCAGAGAGACAGTCTTTCGCCAATATTCTTTAACATATATCCGGGATATATAATTTAAAGGTGGAAGAACGTGGTGCGCTCAGGAATTCACCTGGGAAAAATTCACTTTAAATACTCTTTTATACGCTGACGACCAGGTGATTCTGCAGGAAAACGAAGATGATTTACAAAGATCTATTTACCGTCTGGATCAAATTTTTATGGAGTACAATCTGATAGTATCAGTTAATAAAACAAAAGAAATGTTTTTTTAAAGGAAAAGAATCAGTAAGGACAAAGATTATGCTTCAAAATATGGTTTTAGATCAAGACGCATTTTAACTACATAGGGCGTGAAATTACATGAAATTTTATGATATTATGACCCTCCCAGTTCTGTTGTAAGGATGTGAAACCTGGGTTCAAAAAAAAAAAAAAAAAAAAAAGGATTGAATGAGCAAAAATGAGATTTTTTAGATGAGTAAAGTACTATATATTAAGAGACAAAATAAAAAGTGAGAAAATAAGAGAGGAACAAGGGTGAAACCAAACAGTACATGAAAAAATTAAGAAGTACAGACAGCAATGGGTGACCCACATTGCAATTATGCCGCAAGACAGACAATTCAAACCCTGAATTACAAACTGAGAGGAAAGAGAAACATTGGAAGGCCAAGAATAAGATAGAGAGAGACTGGAACAGGTAATTTGCTTAATCCGTGAAGTAAGATGATGAGATGATGATAATCCTATCTTCGATAAACTTTCGAAAGCTCGTGAGAAAATATTTACTTTAAATAATGAATGCTGTGTCAATATCTGTAAATTTACATAGTATGTCACATTCAAGATAACAAAATATGTTATTCCCTCCTCCATCATCTACAAAAAAATGTATGCAAACCGCATCCCGATACTTCAGTTTCCAAGAAATTTGCTTTGGACAAATTAGGTGGTCCGCCTTCTACAGTTGTTTTTTCTGTTAACAGGCATTTGAGAACAGCGAACGCCGCGACCATCCTCGACCTACGGAGGCTTAAGCGATTTGCCAGCACAGAAAAAGAAATCAGCTCCCCTGAAAATTGCATGGATCCAGTCCTGCCATAAAATAATTATTGAGGGTTTTACGCATTTGCATTCTTACACACTGAAGACGAGATCTCATAATGCTCTCGAGATTTTATTCGTTTATGTGTAAGAGAGAACGTTTAAATGGAACAGCAGAGCGTCTGAGTGAGTGACGTGGAACATACTACGGTGGCTCAGACTCCCCCCTTCCGTGAGGTGGAGTCCTTTTGACTTGTCGAGTAGCGAGGGGGACAGGGGACGTTCGCAGCGCAGGCCAAGGGCAGGTGTCTCCGGAGCCGCCTGTCCTTGTTCTCGTCATCGTCTGGGCCCCTCTGGCCGTCCACCCCTGCTTCGGCCCTCCCCCATTGCCGTCCCTGCGCTCGCGCTGGACCCCGGCCGCGGCCGCGTTTGCAGCTTGTCAGATATCGCAGTCGACACGTCAGCTACGCTGGCGCTCTGCAACAGATGCAAGTGCAGCATTTCATGAGGCGCGCTGGGAGGGGGACGGGTAGGGATGCAGTCGTCCGCAGGCAGCGTGTGGTAGCCAGTGCTGATTGTGGTGAGGAGCGGAATTCTGTGGGATGGCATTGGGATAATGTCGCCAAGTGACTTTTGGAACGAACATGATCGAAATTGTTTCATTTACAAATTGTATGAATTTCATGAAATCGTTATTTAACCACAAAAGCTACGTTTTTTTGTGCATAATTGTATAGAACAAGATGAAATCGTATAATTTTTTTACGCTCTGCGTTCTAATGTTTCTATTCTGTATGACAGAACAAACAAAGAAACAACAATCTCACTAGAATTACTCCGAGCTTAAAAAATGAGCAGACTGAAAAGCTTGCGGGAAAGTTGGAAAGCAGGAAAAGGTGAAGAGGTGGCATCGATTCAAGTGCCAGCGGCAGCAGACGAGCAGGTCCAGAAGGGCGGCAACTAGCCGGGCAATGAATTCGAAAAGAAGGGCTGCTAAGCGCTGACGCGCGAAAGCAGCAGGAACGAGGTCGAGCTGTGAGAGCAAAATACGAAGTGCAAGGGCTGTGAGCCACCGCGTGCGCTCGTGGGGTGTGAAGGGCGGAGGGGGGCAGCCGAGCGCGCTCTGACGCGCCGCCGCCGCAGCGCAGCGAGCGCCGGCGACGTCCGCGCTACCTGCTGACGTAGCCGTGTACTAATGTGCCCTGAACAATTAATGGGGCGGCGGCGCTCTGGCGGCGAATCCGGCCGGCCCCTCTCCCTCCCCTTCCCCTCCCGGCCACGCTGCTCACCGCACGCCGCCAGCGGCCGACAGCGCGCGACACCCCATTTGCCTCGTCCGCTCTTTGACAAGCGGGGGGTTTTCTTCCTGAGCTAGCGCTGCACAGCGCTGCTGCAGCCCCGGCCCGGCCCCGCGCTGCTCGGATTCCAACAGGGCTAACGAGCGGCTCAGGTAGAAATGCGGGCAAGACAGCTTCTCTTGTTCATCTCTGGAAAAGATTAATTCCATTTCAGGGGACGAGCCCACGCGAAAGACACTCGAAGCACAGCGAAGCAGATACTCACAACGCGATTCAGTATTCTGAATAACTGTTTGGAACGGAAAATTAAGAATGGTACTATTACACTACAAAATGTATCTCAGCAAATATCAACAACCTTAATTTCGAAGGAGTATTAACAGCAAAAAACTCATATCGCTCAAACGTATGTTGTGTGGCAAAAAATGGCACGAATACATCTCTACTCAAAAATAGGGTAAAGTTGTTATATAAACATAACTAATATTTTAGTGTTTTTTATAACATAAATGTTTCTATTTTGTCCTATCTCTTAACGAAATTCTTAAAAATTAATCAGGCGAATCATACGAATATAACGAAACCTCACATCTATGAATTTTATCATCCATAAATCGCATTCATGAACATTCTACAATCCACAAATAAGATGAAAGTAATAAGGCTAATGAATGCATTTGGTCGATATACTTGTGACTATTTCAAATATTAACACAATTGTTTTAAGAAGTTACAATTTTTTTTTCAAATCCTTTGTCTTTTTTTAAACAGATAGGCAACTTCTAACCCCATTGTCTTGAAACATCTTCACTGCGGTGATTAGTTACCAAAAATGATTACTACTAAATTAGAAAAAACTATGTTTTGGGTTAGTGTTTGATTTATACAATTTTATGTTCCAAAACGTGCTCCAAATTAATTATTAATTTAATAGAACTATTTATTTATTATAATATAATTTAATAATTATAAATCAAATTTAATAACAATTAGTTACTGTGGTATCACTGTTTCTCAATTGATATAATACTACTACAACTGCTACTACTATGCCGCTAATAATAATAATAATAATAATAATAATAATAATAATTATTATTATTATTATTATTATTATTATTATTATTATTATTATAACAGGAAATTGAAAATAGAGTTTATAATGACATATTATCGATATTTACTAATAATTTTATAACATTCTCAGAAATGTTACAGTTAAGTGGAAAATTAATTTTAAATTTACAAAAGTTGGTCGTACTAAAAATCGAATGTTGCCGAGTGTTTGTCCTGGGCTTTTTTCTAGGCTTTTTGTTCCCGTGGTTCAAAGAACGCCGTTGCACCAGAAATCGAGGCCAAGTGACACTTAAAATTAAATTAATTAGAAATACAATATATTTGGCGAAAACAAGCTAATATGATGTATAACAGGTAACAGAAAAATTGAATATTTTTGGAATTAAAAAAATATTACTTCCTAATTTGTACTTGATCCACATTTTTGTATTTCCTGTGTTGTCTTAAAAATATGTTTAAGGTACTCAAGATTACCTATAGAACAATTTCTAATTAGTTGCTAATGTTTAAACCACCGTCTTCTGGATATAGGCTTGATAAAAATATCTCTTAACATTCGACCGACGTACATTGGGCTGGGTCAAGTAATGAGCTACACTTTTTCTGAGATACGAGAAACTGAAAAATTAAGAAAGCTAGTAATATCGGCATATCCTATTGTGATATGATCTACCGTGTTCAACTCTTCACAAGAAAAACAACGTGATTTTATTGATACGCACGACAAAACGCCAAGTTTTAAAATGTTTGAATTGGGCGACCTTGAAAAACGACGACCTTGCATCTGCACTATCTGGAGCCTCTGTCTATCAGCGCAGAGCTGTGTAGAGTCGCGGCATACAGCGGTGCCCGGCGGGAAGCCTACCCTGAGAACATTTCATTAAAACATAGGTTTAGAAGTAACTGTGCATTGCCAGGAAAATGGCCAAAGGGTGTTTTGTGCAAATGTTGATGTGGTGTTGAGAGGATGTATATCTCATTTTTCATCTGAGGGATATTTTGGTTCCCGTCTAGTTGCAAACACGTTGATGCAAGTGAAACTAATCAACATGCATATGAATTATATAGGTAACATAATAAATCTCACAAACAGTGTATTGCCAAAAGAAAGAATTTAAAGAGATAAGAAATTTTTTAATAAATTAATGCTATTTTTCATTCATATTGTAAATAGTCAAGTCTTTTTGTATGTAGGAGTTACTATGGTAATAAATTACTGTTCTTCCATTACTGTACTTCCATTACTTTCATATTTTTTTAATGTGTGTTCAAAACGATCGCAGAGATTAACCTGCTTGGAAGCATCGCAAGTAATGTAGTTTCAATAATAGTTAAATTAGGAAGGAAAGATAAAAAGTGTTTATATTCGGAGGAGAGAGTGAACTGGTGAGAGCTTATAGGAATTATCAGTATGAACTAAAGTCAGAGTGCCTTCCTGCTGGGACATTTAAGTATGGTTGGAATTTATGTGCGATTAAAAAGAATCAAATGGTTATTTTGTTTGTATTTGATTGAACCAAAGTGTCGTTCCATATTTATTTATTTCGGTGTCAGTAGATTGTGCAATTTAAATTTGCTATGCGCATGTTGAGATTTTCTGAATTAAGACCAGAGAAATTTTATATTACATACAAACAATTTATTAAAAGTAGTTTCTTAGACGCGGTTGAATCGAAACCACCTACCCTGATATGAAAATTGTTTGACTATTCTTCGCGGGTTTTTTTTTAAGACTGATAGCACTAATTTACGAGTTCCTTTGCTCACTTGACGGAATTGGTTTGGTCAGAAATAGCAAAGGTATATAATATTCTCGTTCCCTAAGAGATTGAGTCCTTGAGGAAGCACGTGAGAAAAGTCTGCACGCGAGCGAGCAAGAGAGGCAAGAAAGGAATATATATCCTAAAAATCTTTAAATAATTTCGTCCAAGATTTCAGTTTTCAAACACCTTGTAATTAAAAATCTCCTTGGAAAATCAATTCTTACCAGATTACAATGTAACTTTCTGGAATTGTAGCAAAATAAAAATGTCAAACAATACATTGAAAAATATTTTGACATTAGTATGGAAATAAACTGCAACTGAAAGTAAAGAAATTAACTTTATAGGATTGATCTGATATCCATTTCACACATTAAATAAACCAGAGAGTACACTGTTTAAATATATTGTTCAAATTAAATATTCCATTTTTATACAATCAATGAAACTACATTAACAATATTTAAAACTTATTTTTCCTAACCTCACATATTTTCATCAGAATTCACGTTTTTGATTTAATTATTAGCCCATATTCAGATGACAGCAAATTGCAATAAATCTCATAATATAAACAATGTTAATTGATGCAACAAGCCGAAAGCAAATGAAGGATTGCTTATAAAAACAATCCACTAATATTTGAACTATTGTTAAACGTGAGAGTATTTGAAAATTTTCCTCTTCAACATCCTTTTCTAGCCTTCTTCGCCTTCCTCTAGTTCTTGCATGGACACGTTAAGATTTGAATGATAATTTATTGGTTTGAGACTGGCTGCC
Source organism: Gryllus longicercus (assembly GCA_038098605.1). Taxonomy (NCBI): domain Eukaryota; kingdom Metazoa; phylum Arthropoda; class Insecta; order Orthoptera; family Gryllidae; genus Gryllus; species Gryllus longicercus. The sequence continues at coordinate 605,056 of JAZDUA010000109.1, read as the reverse complement.
TGAAAACATCGCTCTACGGAGACAATAGGAAAATATGGATTAACTAAATATGAGTATGAAACAACTATTTTCTAGTTGTAAATCAGACACAATTCCTATTTTTAGAGAATATGTTTAACAAGAGTATGAATGTTTATTCATTGGATTGTTTTTAAGGTAAGCCTTTATTGGCTTGTGACATGTTGCATCAGTGAACAATGAGTTTTAACGAGTTTAGTTTCATTGTAATTTGCTGAAGATGAATTAAGAGATAATTCTGAAATATGAATTTGGGTGGAAAAAGTGATAGAATAAAGAAAGTTTATATGTTTTATACACTATGAGTGTAGTTATGATTATGTAAACAATTATTTCGGTTGAAGGATAATTGAAAGGACAATCATCGCAAAACGTGTTTGCATATATTTAGACAGAATTGTTAAGAAAAAATAAAAATGTTTACGGTAAATTATTATGAAATGTTATGAAATTTAACATAAATATAACAAAAAGTCGATAGATGGATGTGAAAGAATTTCAAACGATTCCACGTATCTAACTCCCAAGATAACAAGTGAACTAATTAGTGGAAAATGTCATGATACAGTTTCTGCTGGATGTTGCCTTCTTGAGATTCTTTATATCTTTCTGTACTGACAGCATGATTATCAATACGCAGCGATATTCTCTACATATAGGCTAGTAATTATAATAAATAATGATTTTAAACTGACATTCTCTACTTTATATACACTTTTAACAAAATTTTAACATTATGTACAAGTACCTAAAGTAATACTCCCAGAAAGACTTACTGAGATACAAATGAAGTAGATACACATGTTCAACTTTGTAACAAGACAGTTCTCACTTTAATATACTCGACACGTGGGATGTTTTGAGATAATTACGCTGATATCACTCTAAGTAATACTCGTTAATACAAGATAATACTTGTAGAGTAGTTATCATCTTCTATCTGCCGGACTTCAGGCAATACAAACGTATAAATTTTACACAAATCCGCCACCAGGCATTTTGACTCAAAAATGAGCTGGAAAAGACATATGCAAATTTTAGCAGAGGAATGTAAGAAAAGACTAATCATACTCAAGTGCATTTCCCATAGTAACTGGGGAGCAGATAAACATCTCCAGCTGATGACCTTCAATGCAATAGTACGATCCAAGATTTACTATGGATCCACATTATATGATTCAGCTAGTAAAAAATATCTTATAAAACTTGATGTTATACACAATATAGCTCTACGAATAAGCACCGGCTGCTCTCATACCAGCCCCATTGGCAGCATTCTAATAGAAGCTAAAGAACCAACTCTAGCTCATCGGAGACAAATGCTAACTCTCAAATATGGCATCAAAACTGCAGAATCAAATAATCACATAATCTACCACGATATACAAGACTTGTATACTCAGAACTTCAAAATTACTACAAATAACAAAAATTATTTTCACCTGTATATACCAAAGTTAAAAACCTTCTGAGACAGCTAATCTTTCAGGAACATATATTCATGGAAAAAAGAAATATTACAATACCACCATGGACAATTCTTGATATAGTAACAGATATATCACTAGACATTCTTCAAGTAAACAAAATAGCTAAAAAGATAAAATAAAATTTGATAAAATAAAAAATAAATACAAATATTCCTATAAAATCTATACTACAGTTATCAATAATAGAGTAGGAAAATGTGCAACTGCAATTACCAAAGATGCTAAAATTATAAACACACTGCATTCCTACTCTAGTACTACTACAGCTGAAATAGGCTCTATAATGACAGCCTTTAAAATGTTACAAAAACTCAGAAATAACAAGTTTGTCATATCTTCTACTTCTTTTGAAGCAATAAACAATATTCCCAATAAGTACTCAGGTCAACCAATGAAAAATGATATTCATGAAATTTATTATAGATTTATATATAATAATATATTTATATTATACAATCTAAAATCTGACTCTCATAATTGCCTGGATACCAGATTATAAAACAATGCCTGAACACAACACAATGAGCTTTGAAGAGGAAAATATAAGCCGTTAAACAGAAAGTATTTTAACAATATCACACACTTGAAAGGATTTATGGACACACATCAAGAAAATAATGGATGAAAAGTGGAGCAATCTCTGGAAAACCATGAAATCTCGCCTTCTAGAGAAACAAATTTAAACATTTTACTCTCTGAAAACTTGCAAAAATTTTCAAGAAAAGATCAGGTAACAATAACAAGGATAAGAACTGGTCATTGCAAGTTCAGTCATCAACACTTGTTAACTGATAATCCCCTACCCACCTGTCAGCACTGTGATATCCTTCTTAACTTTCAACATATTTTAACTCAATGTCCTATGTTTCAGTACAGCAGACACACATACCTAGAAGGGGAGCAAAACTCTGACTTGATGCTATCATCCAACGAATACCAAAATAAAATATTAAAAGTCTGTATAGATAGCAATATTCTCAAAGAAATCTGATTGTAACAGGTATATTAGAATGAATACGAGAAACTAACACTGCCACAAACAAATACATATAATGTCTGTCTCCAAATATTTATACTGTAATATATTGTAAAGTTACCATATTAATATTGTAAAGTTGTATTTAAAGTAGTAGCTAATGACCTTAGTTGTTGATACGACTATAATACAAAAGAAATAAAAATCCGCCACCCAATGAATATGAACCATGAACTAATTTTTCATCAGTTATACATGTATTTTATGTATTTGAATGTTCGAGAATATCTCCTCTATTTTTTTATGATAGCCACCTGCTGAGTTGGCTTAGGATATCAACTGATATCACTGCAGTGCATCTGAAAGGGAAGTCCTAGGTTTCGAATCCCATGTGGCAGGATTTTCTACGCTAGCTACGTTGCTAAGCCGCATTCAGCAGCTGACTGCGGAATTCTAACGGGCGGCTGCACTGGTCAGTAGTGTTCCGTGGTTTCTTTGATAAACACCAGGTGGATGACGAAGCAGTACCCTATCAAACAGGGGCGATCGAGCGGCATCTTTCCTTTTACTTTCTTTTCTCGCCGTCCAGCGGTGGAAAAACACCGCCACCTCCCATTATAAAAACATGCATTGCACTTACGGGACTAATGACCGTAGCAGTTGGCGTGCTCGGATTCACGAAATAATCAATCACTCAATAAATCTCAAGATAACCGGTCCTCCTGGAAGATCTTGAGCATCAGCTCTCAATTTTGATAAATACCTGCGTTATCATGCGGCAGTGAATAGGTGTTCTCTACAGAAATGCTTTCCATTATGTGCATCGTTCAACATCAGCATTAGAAATTAGATCACAGACCACAGTGATAATACATACATTCCTTTCTAAGAAAGTTATAGAAAATAAATTTCCTTTCGTTGAAACCTAAATTGGGAAAACCCAGCAATGTCTCATGCGTAAAAAGACAAACTCAGAGAAAATAGAAAATAAGCGAATGCTTGGAAGTGGCATTCCATATATCTTGGGTTTATTACGTATATACAAAAAATACTACCATGTAACAGATGAGTTTTTCAAATTTCAATTTTCCCAAATTGTTACCCTGTAATACCATCATAATCATTATTTGTTATTTAATAATTGCAAGGGAAAACGAAGTATCACTTCTCTGCTTGGTTGCCAATATTGTGTCAGGGATATGGAACGGAAAGAATTAAAATCAATTGGCGTTTGCAAAAGAATAAATTAGGAGTCCTTAAAAAGAAAACGACACTAATCGTTTTAGATGTGACATTTAATATTAAAATAAAAAATTAAATAACAAATCATCCATTATATCTAACGTTATAAAGTATGTACATTCACCAAGTTATACTATTTTTCTCCAAGAAATGGCTTAAATAGCTCGAGATCTGGCTTCAGAGGCGAAATGAAGTACGCATTTATTTATTTTCTGTTTGTCTGTTGAAAATCATCGCTCTCGACAATTGTTACATTAAAAATTTGTTACAAATTACCCAATAATCATCCGATGCAAAATCTTCATAGCGCCCTTGTGAACCGTACTCTCCTTCCGTAATTCTTTACTGATACATGCGGTACATTTTTGCTCCGTCCTTAAATTTTAATTGAAATACAATTTCAAATATTGTGAATATTGAGGAAGCTTATTTGGCAGGGCAAAGAAGATTAAGGAATATTCAGCGTGTCCAGGAACTCGGGAATTGCGGGCGTCCGAGGCGCCGTCGCCTCCGGCTCTTCCAGCGCCACTTGCACCTGAGTACCTCTCGCTGCGGTGTCGCAGTTCGATTGTGCTCTTTTCCGCCCCCGCGTGGCACTTCTGGCGCGTTCTTCTCCCTCCAGCCGTGCGACGACGTTTCACCCCGGGACTGCCAGCGCTGCGCCTCTCTCCCCCCTTCCCCCTCCCTCCCACCGTGGCATCGACCCCGCCCCCGCGCGCGGCCAGGCCTCTCCAGCCGCCACCTCCCTCCCCCGCCGCCCGCGCCGCTCTCCTCGGCCACCGTCGTCTCCGCGCTGCCGCCCCGCCACGCCCCCGCACGCCTCCGCCCTCCCCCGCCCGCCCCCGCCGCAGGCCTGCTTGCAGAAGCGGCCCCCGCAGTGTGACGTGAATAATTAATCTCCACAGAAATCACTTCCAGAAGTGAGGTTGCCGCGACCGCATAAGTAACAGCTGGGGGATTTTCACCAATAATAGGATTTGGATCAATTCCGCTAGTCGGCAGAAATAACGGCAGCTGAGCGAGAGGCGGGTGTGATCGAGTTAAGAAGGGAGAAAAATGACGTGCAACGAATAGAAATGGACCCGTTAAAGTAGCGATGCCATGAAACTCATCCATCATCAATTATTGGCTGTTATCCGGGGGATTTCTCGGAGCTCATATCTCAGAGGGCGGACAGCTCACTCCGGAAAAGAAAGCTTCATTCTGCGCGAGCCAACGGCACTCTCCGGCGCAGAAACAAGTGCAAGATGCGAAAAATCAAAAGTTATGATATAATTCATTTTCCTTGTCCCTGATCTTTCCATTGTGCGGCTTAAACACCACAACGGAAAAAGAAAAATGCCATTTACCGTGCCCGAATAGACCAAATTACGTGAACCCGATGTAGTTTCGTTTTACAGTCTCAGTCACGAAATAAATACCGAATAGTTTCGTACTACTATCAAGCAGTATAAGTTTCTCAGTTGAGAGGATGGAGGTTCAAAAAGTGATGTCAAAGTGGCGTGATGACTCAGTTCTAGTGTCCTGCGAGGTCTGTGCGGGTACTTGCAAGAACCCAACAACTGTACCTGGTGACATTCGCCTCAACAGGGACGCCAGTTGGGAGCATGCCACTGACGGCTCGCCGACTCGTACATTCTGATAATAGTACTGATGTAATTACTAATACTAATAATTACCAATAGTACTAATATAAATTCTGATATTACTAAAATATTTCTTATCCACGGAAATTAACTCCAATTACACAATTCCGATTTATACATTGCAATTATCATTTATTATTTTATTAATCACATAATGATAGCAAGAGGAAGCCTATAAAACAACACGATCTGAAGATTTTAAACATACCTATTCTCTGCAAATTCCTGAATGGGTTTCACTCTTATAAATAATGTGATAAATCGCATCACCAAACATGGTTAAGCTGAAAGTTGTTTATATACAGCACTTAAGTGACATGCTTGTAGGTGAGATTTAAACATCAACAAAAATGTACGCCTCCTGTTTTGACTACAAGTCTTAATCGCCGAACAAAAACTTAAAAAAAATTAATTTTGTATCTTTTCACCAAAAGATGACGTCAATCATAAGCAGTGTTGAATCACAAAACAGTTTACATCGCTATTTTCTTCTAAATCGGACTCACTACATTGGAGGCAACTTCGACGAGCATTTCCTTTCTACAGTCCGCATTCCTGCCGCCTGCACCAGTGTATATATGTATATGTATATATATATATATATATATATATATATATATATATATATATATATATATATATATATATATATCCCCTAATGTACAGAGGAACGCGACAAGTCATCGCAGGTAATGAAAAAGACGACCTTGAGATGAAGTGTCGTATGACTAAGTGGCGTGCAATACGTGGTCGCTTTGCCAGTATTAATAATTGTTAGTTAACCACTTACTGAACAAAGCGGTAGTTTCCATCATTGCGGCATATTTTATACAAAATGAAGCAGATCTGTGGTATGTGATTAGAAAATCTGTATTAACTTGCCTGTATTATTAGGCAACAACAAATTTCTCTAGCAATTCAAAGCATCAAGTGCCGCAAGTTATTACACTCAATGAAGCAATGGAAACAACACTGAACAGCCAGGCAACACTGAACCCAACCGACTCCCAGGCAGCATGGACGCGCGCTTCACTTCTGGTCCTCTGCAACCGCCATCATCATCTTTACGCAACTCTACAAGGAAGAGGTCAGACAGCGATTTTTTTACCTACGCATAGTTTAAAACGCCGGAAACAAATACCAGACGAGCAAGAAAAACGATAAATCGTTAGATCACTCTACAAACATTCAATACAACTGTGAAGTTCGAAACTGATTTAGTGCACTGAGCGATGCCATAACTCACCAGTAGACAACAGATTTGAATAACTCAGTGAAAACACAAGTGAACAATCAGAACTCGCGGCAAAAACCTCCCAATATTCGTTTCCCACATTTCCAAAGCAAACACTTTTATTAAGGCTCTTAATAGCAAAGTGACCTGTGAATTTGAAGCAAACGTTTTAAACAATAAAACAATTCAATAAACGGATTTTCGCAAACTGAAATATACCTCATTGACTCAAAACCAAACTTCCACTCTTACAAGTATTCCTCAAATAAAATATTCTCCGTTGTGTTGAAAACTGCACCAATGCACAACAGAAATAGATATCTCAACTGGACTTAAATAATCACGAAAATTCCAAGATAATCACGAACCCCCCCCCCCCACCAATCACGAAAATCACAAGATACACGCATGGTCCAAGTTGGCCTATACGCGAAAACAAATTGCAGCCTCATTTCTCCCTCAGTATAAATCAAAGCAGCGAATTAAACTAACCTCAAACCGAAAGAAAAAGTATTGCTCGAGAATCTAATCCCAAGCATATTCACGCCAACAATCAGGATGGCCAAATTCTTGCTCAAACTGTAATAAACAATAATTTAAAAAGCATCGCAACAATAGGCCTGACATGCTATCCACACGATCGAACACATAACCCAGACGTATTGGATGTACTAGGTATAACAAACACAAAAACAATTTCACACAACTACCGTATTCCAGCTTTTCTCTGATTACATCCCCGTATTGATCTCCGCACAAAAATTAACCCCCAACAAGCAACCATCCCTACATCAAACACTTTAAAAATGAATGGGAGAAAATTCCAAGAAATGGAAAAGAAATAATATCCCCAACTTTAAAACTCTTAAATGAGGAAGCTGAAAGCTATCAGGCTATATAACACATCTATACGTTAATTCGTTCTAGTATCCAAATAACTCAAACAAATCACCAATTAACCGAGATAATAAATACAAACTAGTTGTGTCGAAAGAGCACATCCTTTCTCGCATTGTTTTTAACTTTTGCAATTTTCAAAAATTCAGAGTTAATGAAATCACTCCTGCGCTATTTTTATACGGGTCCTGTAAAAAATTAAAGAAAACTTGGAACCGTTTTTGAATTTGTTTAATTTCTTTCACTTCAAGCAAAAACTGCAGAAATACTACTCTTTTCGAAAAATTGTAGATGACTTTAATTAAAGAACTAATATTTTAGAACAGATTTCATTAAAAAAGCTTTTATTCCAGACCATCAGGAAAGTAGCTCATTGTTGTTCTGTTTTGCGGTAAGAAAGTCGTACGTTACACGACAATTTTGATAAAAACGTACTGTAATGAACTTTTTTATCAAACTCCACTGTCACCAACTCATCATGTAACTGTTGCCTACGAAGAACCAAGGAGCTTTGTACTATATTAATATTTCGTGACTTAGAGTGGGTTAACCTTATATATCTCGTTTGTGAATGCATACCGAACGAAAGAAAATAATTTTAATATGCTGGTGGAACAGAATAGTTCACAAGTGGAGGACGTTGGTCCATTTGGCCAACCTACTCCACCGTCTTTTTGTAACATTTTACTAAATCGAAATATTTGTCAAAGTCAGAGTCACTAAGCCTAAGTAAACATGTAATCTTTTTTATATACAACCAAATGTATCCAGCCCTTATTTTGTAGTCAAAACAGCTATACTGTAACGTTTCTCGTGGTGAACGTTGTGTAGTACGTGCAAGTGTGCGTGTAAGGGGCAAGGGATGATAGGGTAAAGAAGATGAAGTAAGATCGCGCGCGGTCCCTGGCCCGTTTTGTTAGGGCACTGGTCCTGCATTCGCCTGGTATTGATCAGTGAAACCTGACCGTTTGTTCTGTCGTTCGTGAACACCCTAATAAATGCTCTATTTACAAGACAAAATTAGCCATACTTCTGCCGCCTCCAGAACGTGCCTTGCTGTGGATACTCTCCCCTTCGTCAGCCCTCATCCCGAACGCAATGTGGGTTTGTTAAGGGGCGTGCGATCAAGACTGCACCCCTAGTCACCACCCTTCAAAAACTTCACGCTCTGGTGCAACTTGCATAGATGCACTATTAAAGGATTCCAATCGAGCTTTCTAAAACTCCATGACGCAATGTCTGGATACATGGGTTCGCCAACACGGCGGTCTAACTCCGTTCTAACATGTACATTTCGCGGCCTTGTAGCGCAATACATTCTGGTACGATTAAAGTGAAAGTGTAATCATTCCGTTTGAGTCTTGTCATATACCTGCCTGCCAACAATGATTGCAAGCCACCTTGTGCGTTTGCGTACAGAGTTTTTTTTACACCGATTATTGTCTATTCAGTGCTTTCGTATTTACAATGTTTTGTATTTCAGCAATCATGCGTAACTTGATAAAGTGTTTTTGCGAAGACACACATCTGCGTTGCGTGCCCTATGAAATTGAATTTGATGTTTTACTCCCAAATAGGGGACAGTTGCTTAAATTGAAACGGCGCCTAAATTGAACCACGTTATTATTTTAAAAAGTACTGTAGAGTTCTGCTATCGTGCGTCGAATATAGTGCGCCAGAAGTGCACTACTCACCTAGTCAAGCCCCCCCCCCCCGCCGTAGATCATTATCATTGTACTTGTGAAACGATTTTGCGGCTTAGATGCTAAATATTCTACGCAAAGCACTGTATTGACACGTCACAGGCTACGTCACCCCGATGTCCGTGCGCCGGGACGATGGCGGGGTGGCAAGGAGGGGCAGCGTAGTGGGAAAGTGCGGTGGGGAGGCAGGTAGGGGCAATGGAGAGAGCGAGGAGTGAGCGGCCGAGCCAGTCTGTTTCGAAGAGAGCGAGACGGTGGACTTCGGAGTTGGGCGCAGGATCGCGAGGAGGTCTGTCGTGACGGGAGGACGCCGCGTCACATTGACGTGCCCTCGGCAAGGACGACGACGTGTTGCCTGCGTCGCCAGGTTGCTGAGCGCCCGTGGTCACAGCGACGCGCCCTCGGCAAAGCCAACGAGTCGTTGCCCGCGTCACCCGGTTGCCGCACGCCCTGGCGAGAGGACGCCACCCCGAGACGTTTGCCTTGACGCCACGTCACATAGACGCGCCCCGGTACAGCCGTCGAAGCATTGCCCGCGCCCGCCCAGCCACTGCATGCCCGAGGCGAGGAGATACCACGCCCGCTCCGCTTGCCGTGACGTCGCGTCACAGCGACGCACCCTCGGCAAAGCCGGTGAGGCCTTGTCCGTACTCGTCCAGTCGTTGCAAGCCAGTGGGGTGTTCACTCGCCAGTCGCCCAGACGCTGTCGTCGCCGTGAACAATTCTAGTTCGTCAAGAACCCATAACGCCAGCACACGAAATAAAACAGTTGTAAATAAGTAAAATAAAAAAGTCACAAAGACTTGACATATGTTTCTCTATGTATGTCAACGTGCTGTATCCGAATCTGAAGCTAGAATTGCACCATCACGTTTGTTTTTTTAATCACGACAAACCACTGTGAAATTGAACGTTTTGTTTTCGGGGGTTGTTGTCAGGCCCACGACTTGACACATGTTTCTTTATATATGTGAAAGCGCTGAATCCGAATCCGAAGCCAGAATTGCGTCATCACCTTCCAGTTTTTTAAATTGCGAAAAAACACAATGAAACTTACAATTTACAATTTCACCCCTACGGCCCCATCCCCCTCGCACCGCTTCTCCGGGCAGTCGCCAGGGAGGGGAACGGAGCTCCGACGTCAAGCAATCTGAAAAGCTTATTAGAAATATCGTAACAACGCTTAATAGAAATACCGCATCAATATTTGAGAAGCTAATTGTTGTCGAACGTGGAGATGTTGGCGGTCATAAGATACAGCTGCTTTATTTAGTCCAGCTGGTGGCGGTGGTGTAACTCTTAACGCCAATTCACAGTACAAACATAAGCATAAGCATAGTGTTAACATAAAAGTTAGGTCTACGTCCATAAGCGGACTCATTCACAATGCGTTCGCATAAGCATAACACGTAAGACATTAACTTAAAAGCTTGCAAGCATCAAGCTTCTGTACCTATGCTTAAGTAAGACATAAGAAATGAACCAATCACAGAACGGTAACTCAAAATCGAAATTGGAGTGAAGTCGATAGATAAACTAACGCCATATGGTTATGGACACAGTCGATACCTTGAAATCAATTCTCACATTCAACCAATAGTAAACCAGAATATCACACAGCCAATAGAAAAGTAGTTTGCTTACGTTTTTGTGAGACATTGTGAATACAATCAATCACTTATGTTAATGTTTATGTCTATGCGCTATGCTTATGTTTACGTTAGCATTGTGAATGGGCCTGTAGGCCGAGACCCAGTACTTCCGTTTGCGTTGAATTTCGCGTTTTTTATAAATTACCTCTCAGAATTCCCGGTGCGGTATTTTATATACCATTTAATATCATCTTATCCCTAAAAATATTTACTGCGTATTGAATAAAAGGAAAACGATGAAACGCTAACGGAACTGTTATCTTACGACGAAAGGCAACTCAAGAGTGAGCAGCCAGAATTTTCGTAATTATTCTGATTCTAAATTGCATATTTTCTAATTACTGTATTGACACTATTAGCCAAGCGACTGCACATTGTTTTGACAACGCTGCGCTGGCAATAGTGCGTTGCTCGCTTCTTGGTTGAACTGGGACGTTTTCAAATAATAGCTGAGGTGCTAGTAGCGCAGAAAAAGCATTATTTCAATATTAGCTGTTTCCAATAACGCGAGAAAGTATGTAATGCTGTAACACCACTAGTTTCGGAGACTCCTGAATTTCCTGTTCCTGCAATTATTAGAATTGTTGACGAAAACATCTAACCAGTAGTGAGCTTAATCGCTAACCAACATTTTTCGATAAGTGGATCAGTTTCCAGTTGATTTATGCACCATTAAACAAACAAATTATGCTTATTATGGCTTTGCTGCTGCAATTGTTGCACAATTTGAATCGCGTTCGAGTGTAAGCCAAGATATTTTCGTAAAATTTTTCATGTTGATGGACAAAGTCCCAGTTGTTACGATGGACACTTACGGATCTTCTTCAACACTATCACTGACAGCATCGACATTTTCTTCTGTAATATGTACTGCAGTTTTTTGTCGTGATGGTTGTTTTTCATTGACAGGAGTCAATGTCATTCGAAATTTAACAGTAGTATGACAAATGAGTTGCTTTGATGGATAATTGTGCACCACAAAAATTCCAAAAACTCTGTTCAGGCGAACAGAACCTTGATTTTGGAAATATATTTCCACAATTTGTCATTTCAAATTGGTTGCGGCGTCGATTTTTTCTTCATCATTTGCCAGAGCTTACACGAAAATGACAAAACAAAACAAATGACAGTTATCCCTATTGAAAGTACTATCACTTTAAAAAAATTATAAAAATAAACTCTCTACCTGTGATTGTGATAAAAATGGATTCAGAGTTGAAGATGGATACTAATGTATAACAATTTCTTTTTTCTATTTAAACATCAAATATTTACTCAGAAGGCAATTTAATACATTATATTTTACTTCCAGGCTGGCAAAATTGTTGTTAAAAATGCCAATATTCACAATATTTTGGAGGGAATGGAAAATACTGGAGGAATATATCTTCATAACTATCAACAAAAATTTGAACTAAGGTAAATAATGCATTTTTTCAACATGACACCTGCAATCTATTTTAAAACAAATTTTGAAGTTCCTACTGAAAACCATTGTTAACTAATAGTAGTACTATTAATATCACTATTAATAGTACTACTATTAGTTAACCTAATGGTTCATGTATGTATGAGCAATGTATAATGTATTCATTCTTGAGAGGTCAATTTTTAGAAATCAGGGTCATATAATCTTGGTCCTCTTATAAATGAAAGAAAACTGAGAACGGGCATTATTATAATACAATATTGTTCATCTTTCATATATTCACTTAGATAGAATATGATTGAAGTTTATAAAGATTAATAATTACACAATATGTTAAAGCTAAAGAGTGTGCTGTGATTAATACTTCTCAAAATCACTTGTACATTATCTTATTATGATTTTTCCACACTAAACTACATAATTTCCTATGCATATTCATATTCAATTTTTCAGTAAATTTATGATCTTTTGAGTTGAGATTTTAGTGTAATACAGTTGGTAAGAACAAATATTACTTATATAGGTAGCTAATATAATTTTGAAGATAAAGGTATTTAATAGTATCAGTAAGCAGTGCTTCAAATTAATATTCTATATCAGATTTTCTAATATGTTCCAGAGGCAAATCTTGGGAGGGTAAATTCAAAATGTTTTGGTCGAATGTGTCATATTACAGATTTTGTAAAATGTTGACGGCTACACTCGGTTCATGCTGCAATATGATTTTATTCATTTCGATGATTATTGGACAATATTTTTGGTTGATAGTTTCATTACAAGTTAAAATTACTGTGAAAAATTTTGTAGGGGGAATTTCCCTTATTTCCCTCCCCATCGATCTGCACTTTTTTTTATTGATGGAAATATTTGCAATTGAAAGTAGATAATTAACAATCATGCATCAGGGTATCCCCAGAGAAGCGGTAAAAAGTACCCTAAAATGAAATGGCATATCAGTAGTTAAACTACCACCCTAACATCAAATTAATTTTCGAAAGGTTTCTGAACCCCTCTCAGACCACCACCCTGCTCTTGAGCCAAAAATATGTATGATTTTAATTTTAATTTTTTTCGTCAACTTAACATCAACTTTTCTAATTGAAAAAATATGAAATTTAAAAAATGATTTATACTATCAAAACAACATTTTTTTGACATTTTCTAAATATATTGAAGGAACCATCAGCACAAAATCATAGAAATGGTCATGTGGGGAAAAGAAGGGAGACACGTCAGACCCGAATTATATTCTTAGGCAGTGTCCTACAATATATGAATTTTTCTTTTACAATTATCAGATTCAGTTCATTTGGGAGCCCCCACTCCATAGCATGGATAGCCAGTAAAGTGCAGAAGCTGAAATCAATGTAAAACTAAACTGAAGGAAAAATATTGAAATTAATTTTCACTTTTCAGAAATCAATTTTCATAAAATTAAATGGACTCTTCGATTTTTTTTGTGCATTATAATTTCAATACTCAGCAATATTGGATTGTTTTTTCTTGCGCAGTACCAGGTTTATATTGCTTTAAAACAGTTCGGGGAATGGCCATTCGAAATTAGATTCTACGTGAAATCAATTTTTAGTTTTCCAACAATTATTATTATTAACAAAGGGCAGAGTTTTCGCACAGGTCCAAAATGTATATACATATTTATACGTACAAATGAATACTCAGCTAAAGAAAAAGATAATCTTTCCACTAATCTGAAATTACAGATATCTCAGTTTATATTTTTTTAAATATGCCCCAGAAATTGAAAAAAAATCTGCTCTCTCTTGTACCTCATCATTTTCTCATCTGTCCCCATATATCCCCCGCCCATTCCTCAAAACTTGTGATCTTCAGCACTCACCTGCTCTCAAAAAAGTCATGTCCCATTGGGACACACAAACTTGTATAAATGGTCATATCTAAGATATGTGAGATATTGGTGTTGTAATAATTTGTTTTGTGCATCATAATCTGCAAACTTCTTTTTTTTTCCTCGACATCTTTTGAATATTGGACTGTGGTGTAATTCTTACCAAGTTTTGTGTTGATTGTTTCTTATAAACTGCCAAAAACTATTATCTTTTATTAACATGTGAATAATTATTATAAATGTTTAAAAATGTAATAATTTGTAACTAAACTACAAGATCAAAAAGTTACTGTGTCCTACAAAAATTAATACAAATGTATATTATACACTCAAATAAATTTACAGAAGTCTTGGAGTCATTTCAAAATATGTTTAGTTATTAAACGCAAAAAAGGGTAAAAATAGTTAATTTTATTTTTTTACAGCCCAACAATGGAAAAAATTCACAAGTGTTATGAGAGGAAGGTTTTGAAATGTATTCATGTTCAAAGTTATAATAAAATATTTTTTTTGTTAATTTTCCTGTAAAATGTTTTTTACAGGAAAATTAACAAACAATAATATATAACATGTTGGCTGCAGAGGGGTGGTCAGTGGCAGATCCAGGTGGGGGGGGGGGATGGGGCCATGGCCCCCTCCAAATGGCCCCAAATTGATTTAAGTGGGAAAAGTGCAGGAAAAATTAAAATAAGAAACAAGATAACATTGTAAAAACATCTAAAATGTATCTGTAAAGTAAGTGATATATACAAAAATAACATACAACATAATAACTAAAATGTTTATTATGTAACAAAAATCTATATCTATCACCCCCCCCCCCCCCTAATAATGATTAGTTGGATCCACCCCTGAGTGTGAAGGTGGTGGGAGGGAATAAGAAAACTTTCAAAAATTGTATTTTTATGTTAAAGACCTTGTTTAACTACTCATATGTCATTTCAATTTTGGGAACTTTTTATCATCTTATCCAGTGGTACCCTTTGTATTTTTATTCAGTGTTTGTGTGATTTCATTTGATCTCTGTTGTCTTGTATGCAATTACATTCAGTTTTAGTGTTTATGTTGTATTATTTTCTAGTTGTAATAAACAGATTTGATGGTCTTCAAAAATTGGGCCAAGGCACCTATGGCAAAGTTCATAAACAAGGAAACAGATCAAAAGGTGAGCTCACTTTTAAGATAATAAACTTAAATCATCTATTTGAATTTTTAAATATTTATTTTAAAAAAATGTTCTGTGCTTTCTAGCTGATGAGCTTTTGTGCATTTTTGTTGTAATGTACAACTTATAAAGCTTTTGCAAAATTCACTTGAAAATTTTCATTATGCAATCAAGTTTCTGCATTTAAGTTTGTTGCATAGTCATGCTTTTGTGTTTGGTAAATTCCAGCAGTTATCATGTAATTAAATGCAAAAGTAAAGAGGTATAGGTTGTTTTTTTGTTGCGAATTGACCAGCTTGGACCATGCGAACATACTCCTGCACTTACTGATGCTCATTTATATTCATCCCATGGCAAGTGTATGTGGCTCGTTTTGGGGGGATCAGCATTCTACACTGAGTCCAATTTTTATCCCCCAGGGTTGCTAGTCCTGAAGGCATGGGATATGGAATGATGATGATAATGAAGGGTGAATGGGCAACACAAACACACCCAAGCCTGAGGTGGGATTTGATCCCGCGATCCTTCCTTACTGAGATCGCCAAGGCACTACTGCCTTAGCGATCTTGACTATCTGGATCAGCTATCAGTCCTCTCTGTTTTATCTATTTATGATCGTTAAAGAAGAAAATTAAAATTTTAATCAAAAAGATTTAATATGAACTGGAACTGACATTCCAGTGTCTCGGGAAGTTGTATATTACTATGAAGCTATACATTAATGTAATGTAACATTCTTCAGTATCATTTGATTGAAATTGAAAAATTATCGAAGCCTTGGAAATATTATTTCAAATATTAAATTGTGGCTTACCAAATTGATAGAAAAAATAATGAATTGTGATTTATTTATTCTTATTGTTCTCATTGTGGGCATGAATTTCATCTTGGGCAAAATTAACTTCATATGAAGATTTAACATTTGAAATTGAATTGATAAAAATTAATGCACAAAGTGAGAATAACAGTCAGATAAAAGAAAAAAATATTTCCTATTGTTTACATTTCCTTCATAATGTACAATCAAACAGAAATTGCACCTTTTTACAGAAAACATTGAAATACTGAAATTGCTTTTCAAAAATTGAAACTTGTGCTAAATGCAAACTATTATGCATCTTTCAATGTCTGCATGGTTTGTAGTGTGTGATGAATTATTACAAAAATGATTAAGAATACACTATACACATTCAGTAGCTAATGTAATATTTTTTTTTTTTATTGAAACGTAAATAGCATAAGTTTTATACCATTCATGTTCTATGCTCTATAGATCGCTTTGAAAATTATTAAAAAAGGTAAATGTTAAAACTGAAGCACATTTAATAAAATATGAAATTCTGTCTGGAATTCAAATTATATCATCTATTCAACATCGAAACATCATTCATCTTTGTGAAAGTAAAATAATTTGAATGATATAATTTTCAATCAAAATATTCTATTGTTTTTGTAGTGAATTATTGTGTTAAATTTAATGTTGATTATTTGTCTTTACAGTATTTGAGAATAGAGAGAAAGTAATTTTAGTGATGGAATATGTGGCTGGTGGAAAATTATATGATTATTTCAGCAAATGGAAAGTTCTCCCTCAGGGGGAGGTTTGTCGAATATTTCATCAAATTGCTTCTGTCATTTGCATCTGTTTTTACCAATTTTCAATTTTGAAAATGATCGTTCAGCTGTGCAATTAGTTATCAACAAAATAAGATACACTTTGAAAATGATTTCTATATTAGGAAAGCATTCTGGACTGTCTTTTGTTTTATTAAACTGTACATACAATGTTCTAGGCTGAAATATATTTTTTTCTGCTGCAAATCGTTTGTTAAATCCTGCTAATTCAACAGGCTCCTAAGATTTTCGTCAACATCATTTACGTAAGTTTGAGTTTACAGTTTTGCTTGTCAATCAATTTGTCTGGTTCCAAAGGCTCAAATCAAGCATAGAAACGAAAATGTGTAGGGACCAATTGAATTGGTGATTTTAAAACGGAAATAAGTTAATTTTTTTTGGTGAAAAGAATTAAGGTAAATATTTTCTTTGATATTCTTCAACCTATAAATCAATGTAAAAATGAAACTTGTCCAGCTTAAAGTATATGTTCTATTGCCAACTAAAAATTCGAATGACTGGAAAAGAAAAAGAATTTCAGGACTAGTTTCTGATCCTCACAACAGAAGAACTAGTATTATTAGGTAGGAAATGCTAAAATGCTTCATGACAACAGGAATAGACACTGAGGACATCATACGACTTCAAAACCTGATGTCAAACTATTTTAAGAAGGCAACCAAGTCTCTTGCTTGTTCTGACAGTTCTCATTGTGAGCCTGATGTGACTCTTTCCATATAAAGCAGGTAACATATGACAGAATATTTTGGTTACCTTGTGGCATGTGAGTTCATAAATTATATTGATGGACGTATTGAGTTCTCATTCATGTTGGCCAAAGGGAAGGCATGCCCAGATTTGCCTTTCAAGAAAGTATATGGCTCTGCTATTCTTCCAATCAATGGAAAGTAAATCACTGATGTTTAAAAATTTTAAAATACACCCCACCTTGTATAGTCACAGATTCAAGTGGAAATTGATGATGAGTAGATGCTGAAATTCATTTAGTAAGAATATTTTTCATGTCCACATAGCACAATATGTTAATTCACATCATTATATATTTATCCTATCATTATATTGCTTCATAAGAACAAAAACATAGGAATACAAACATGATGTTTTTTGAATATTTCTTACTTATTATTTTATTAAGTCCAGAGAATAAAAACTGTTCTGTACATCACAGAAATGCACATTCGAAGTTACAGAGTAGCCCATACGATTAGTTCTACAACTTTTGTGGAGAACATTAATGTCCCAGACACCAACTATGGATGCTATTAAGTTTATTTTCTTTTTTTTCAGAACTATGGAACAATAATTTATTTCCCTTTTCAAATAACCGATTTAATTCATACTTTAAAATCTGTTAATCCAACGATGTAATTAACTGATAAATGAGGGAGGTAATATTCGATGTAAAATCTTCGGCATGGTGACAGGTGTGATGCATGTATGTAGTCCATTCGAATTAAGTGAAGATTCTGTTTTCTGTAGTCCCCTTTTTTTTATTCCTGACAGTTCGTAGCAGAGTATATTAGCGAATCGTAGTGTGAGAATTTGTCACGCTACTTCTCGGTGAAATATCTTAGTAACTTAAAGCGGCAACACCAGTATTCAAATCAATCTTGCAATTCTGAAGGAGTTTATTTGCGACGTTAAATCTATTAAATATGTCGTTCCAATATCCTGTAAAGATTTTCTATGTCGCACATTTGTTTATGCAAACCTCGAGTAATGGAATCGTGGAATATCAAATGCTCTAGTTCCATCCGCACGACAGGACCAACATTTATTACTGTGAGGACATGAAGGTGACACTTGCCTTAATCCGACTGAGATTTTTGCAAATTTTCTGCAAGTGTCTTGTATCGATTTGTAGAACACGTAAAAAATATGTAAATGTTGTCCAAAAAGTTGAAAAACCGTATTGTTTGCTACACAACAATTTGCAGCATTAACAACGAGATTCAGCGAATCCAATCAGCACAAGGAATTCACTCATCGAATTCGTTGTCCGACTTAATAAGAGCTTGAAGATCAATGTATTACCTGCTCTCTAGAAAAACGGTGGGTAAAGCTATCCTCGGCAACGTTTTATATCCAAACTACTCTGCTTTATAATGTTATTCAAACCGTCGTAAATATCCTGTGATTTGTGACCTTCATTGGGCAAGAACAATAGAATTCTCTCAACAGTAATACACTCTTCCATGTACCGAAAAAGCACGGTGAGTGAATCTATACGGCTTTCATCTGTTGTCGAATCCATTGAAAACGAATAGTAACGCTACTTTTTGCTTTCTCACTACGGTGTAGAGAGAGAGAGTTATGTAATGCTGCGCAGAAAAAATGCGAATTTTCAACAGAAAATCTCTTACAACAGGGCCCTGATAGCGAAATAGTGGATAAATCCTGTTGCTAAATATAGCAAAAAAAATCTTCTAACACATGTATAGCCTGAATCCATGTTTTGTGGCTCCTTGATACCGAAAAATCGAAACACGACAAACGCCTGTCTGTACGTCCGTCCGTGAACAACGCTGGCGGCTAAACCGTTCAGCCGATTTTCTCCAAAATTGATATTTCCCTGTCGATCTGGCTGATGTCGTGGCCCCTTGAATTTGAAATCGATATTTTAATCTTGGGAGTTACTTTATATGAAGCCCCTGGGATATTTTCAAAATTTAAAAAGTTGCTCCATCGTTTTTATTAAATTTGGTTGTTGAATAGTGTGAAGGACGTTTAAGAGTGCAGGTCTCATGTTCGTTGAAAACTCTAATTTTTCGAAATATGCAAAAGTTCAAGTTTGTTCAGTCTTCCTACAACTAAAATATTAAAGATAGAGATTCCCCCCTAATGAAATTTGTTCCTTAAAGATAAATCTTGAAATAAGGTCACGTGCAATTTTTCGAAATTTGAGTACTTTTCGAGTAATTTTGCGTGAAATTACGGACAAGAAAGTACGTGCTGTTTTTGTACCACTAGTTTTACATAATAATAATTTCATCGCACACTGTTCTTCGTATCACTTTAATAATCTCATTGCAAACTGAAGACGACGTGAGATATTCCATATACCGAAATGCCAACCAATGTTCGCACAGAAGTTTTATAACGCTAACAAGACAGAAGAATATTTCGCCACAATTTGTGTGCGTCTTCTTATTGAATATAAATGTGCAATGTTAACACATCCAATTGCACTTGAGTGTTTTGCGAAATCCAAGACCACATCAAAGTGGGATTTTGAAGACTAGTGTTCTTCTAATTGTTGTCCAGCAGTTTCCAATCGCAATATCCATATGCACTTCCATAGATAAATTGAGTGCGTGTGTTACTCTTCCTTAAAAATTGCATATTTTAATAGCTTAGCTCGTACATTTAATTTAAAAATTCATACAGGCGCCATGTTTTGAAAAGCCCCGTCCCCATGCCAAACCCCAAAATTGAAAATATAACCACGTTGAAAAGGGAAATTCTCACATAAAAGATCGCGGAACAGTGTACACACTGTTTGTTTGGCCACTATTTGGAGATTGTTTTGAAATAATTTATATACTGTGCCCCGTTGAACAATTAATTCCCAATAAAATACAGCAAATAAATGACGCTATTATTATGTAGTGTTACGAGTCAATGTCATAGAAAAAATCGGCTATTCGAAGTTAAAATAAAATAAGATTTATATAAAAGTATAGAACATTTCTTAATTTTGTAATGTAAAAAAACAATGAAAATATGTGAAATACAAATTTTGTATTCAGATGACAAGAAAATAAATGAATTTGATTTACATCGTATGATTTTGTTACAATCCACAGTTTCTCCCCCATTTTTGTTTTTTTTTGGGGGGGGAGGGCGGCTGGGCCGCCGACCACCTTGCTCACCCTTAAATGCAGCCCTGTCGACCCCTGTCGCAGGGGGTGATTGAGAGTAAGTACATCACTGACTGCAAAGACGGCATTATTGTTGGGATGCGACAAGCCGGTTTATCGCAGCGACGCGTGCGAGACAAACTTTCACTACTGCCTTGTGGCCAAGGAGTACATAGTCAGTTGAAGGTTGTACGCCCCGAAAATCAGACCATCGTGCAATTTAAACAGGGGATATGTCTCTTCGACGCTTTACCGTCAGGTTTGTCAACCTCTGTAGCTCCTGACTATTACGGACTGCTCATTAACTTACACGTTTTTTTCTTTAACGGCGAATTTTCGACAGGGAAACTTTTATTGCCACGCCCTGGTAACGCCAAAGTGTATAAATACTGTTCCTATATATAGTAAATTACTTCTTCTAACAACTGGTATAGTGAGAATCCGTGTTTTGTGGTTTCTTGCTATCGAAAAATCAATTGACAGCAAAACGTCTGTCTGTCCGATCGCCAGCCTGTGGTCAACGCTAGTGCCTACACCGTTCAGCGATTTTATCCAAACTTGATGTTCCCCGATCGATCTTAACGAACTCAAGGTTTTTGGAGTTTCAAACGGATATTTTGATTTTTGAGAGTACTTTACATATGGCCTCAACATTTTCAATTTTTTTTTTCAAAAAAAGGCTCCAATTTTTAAAATTATATTTAGTCCCAGACGGCGTGAAAGTCGCTTAAGAGAATGGTGCAAGTTTCATGTTTATTGAAATCCCTGATTTTTAGAAAATCGCCGTGCCCGCCCTTCCTGAACATCGTCCGCGCCCGGCACTGGGTGGAGGATTTTTAATTTGTTGTTTATTCAAGAATTGTTTACATGTTTTACTATTAAATGTTCTGGATTGGGAGAAATTGAAATAAATGCACCGAACGTGGATTTCCTTGTGTCTGAATGGGGGCCTGCATCCTATCCTTGCTCGGAAAGAAAATTAAATAAAAATGTGTGTGCTCACCCCAAGGCGGAAGTTACGGCACAGTATATACTTTCTTCGTATCAGTACACGTGGTCTATGGTATACAGGATGATTCAGTCCTCGTTGCTAATACGCCGGGAACTTATCCCACATGCAATGTACAGACTGAATTGGCCAGAACTGGATACTCTTCGTCGTTTTGTTTCGTAAATAATTAACGTTAGACTTTGAACTATGCGCTTGTATCACGGTCTATGGCAAATAAGCGAGCGGTTTCACCTCACGTTAAGCCTCGCCACTTCTCTAGAAAATTCATTTGCTAATACCATCAGAGAAGCCCCGGAGGCGATCACGAGGCAAATTGATCTCGAGGTCAACGCATCTCAGTTCCTCGCCTGGCGAACAATCCTTGCGGAGATATTACGATTTTTTTTTCATTTCTAGCGGGTTCAACATTAGCGCAGTAGAGACTTATAACGTTTTTTTTCAAATATCTAGGCATATACTGCGTAAATGCAAAGAAATCCAGGACTTACTTTGGTTCTTTGGTCAGGTTCACACTTTGAATGTGAGGGCCGAGGAAGATCCGCATATTGCCGTTTACCTCACCAATAAACGATTCTCTATAAATGTGTCGGTTGGTATCGTGGATGAATTTATTATCGGTCCTCACATCTTACTCAAGCATTTAAGAGGCTGAATTTTATAACTCGAGAAGTTCAAAGGTTTTTGGAGCTTGAGGTTAATGAAACACTGCGTTTATGCTACCAAAGTCGAGGATCATGATGACCTTATTTGGCGCATTAAAAGCATGGCGTCCATGTAGTCCAAGACATTGAGTCCATGTAGAGCCCCTGGAACTTGAGCTGTAAATGCGAAATTTTGGCAGCTTAAGCAAATATGAAAAGCTATCGCGAGAACACTTAAATATTTTCCCTCTTTTTTCACATTCGATAAATACAAAGGTAATGGTATCAACAGGGAAAGTATCTAATGTAATTTTCGGGCTAACTTTTGTGCAAAAAATGACCAGTGACAAACTTTTTTTTCAAAATTTTGAGTAGGGTATACACTATTTCCTTTGCACTCATAAATAACTTGGTGTACTCTATCATCAGGTACTGTATGAGCAACGAGGAGTGAATCACCTGAATAAAAACGGCCTCTGGAGAGCAATTCAAATTAATTAAAGCATATCTGGCAAGCACTTCGAGAGGCGTTGGTATATAACATACAGTTACTTGAATTTCACAGAAATATTTTATTACGCGTGTGCTTAAAAAATGCGAGGATGAGTGTGTATAGTGGACTAGCAGCCAATCGGCGATTAAATAACCACGTGCATTTGTCATCATCCGTTTCGTTTTCACGTTGGACAGGGAATTCTATTATCAAACACAGATAGAGCATTACGTCAATGTCTGAAGACTGAGTGCTAGAGCCTGATAATGAGCACTTTTAGCAGAAATCAGATTTTCACATGTACACGAAACACCTCCTGCCCTCCATCAGCACACATTGTCATTTTCGGCAATAAGTTCTTAATCCTCCTAGGAAATATTGTTGAAATTTTACTCTCTACTCTGAAAGCTGGTGCCAGATAATAGCAAGAGTTAACCTCGTGCATTCAGACCTGAGCTGGTCCTGAACAAGATGACTAAAATGTAAGCAGTGATGTTTGTTGGTGGAAGCTCAATGTTAAATATAAAGGTAAAGTAAACAATGCGAATCGAGTTTTAATGAACTTGTGGTGCTAAAACATCACGTCTCATCTTTAGTAATATTTACTACTCCATGCTTAAAGAGAGATTGAAACTCTTTCTTTTGATTTCAATCTTTCTATTATGTCCTATCTAGTTGAATATCTGAGCACTTTCACTTTACTGGCTAGAGTCCGGAATAGCTGAAATTTCGAATGATGACGCTTACTTATACACCAGCGGGAGGAGAAATCTGATGTATGCTGTTAACTGCAGCCTTCCTCACGAATGCTCTCGAAGTTCCAATTCGTACTGATCCTGTCCACATCAGCCCGACTCGATATATACTCTCTGCATCACCCTTTGCACGATGAAGACGTCGAGACGAACCTTCACCTCATAAGAACCCACATACTCAGTAAATTCATCAAGAACGAAAAAAAATCTTTTTATCTGGAGTGGTTAGTTTTTCTTTTCGGAATATGGTCGACCATGTGGCATAGGATTATTACATAACGTTACGTAGCTTGCTTATCCGCTCAAGTCGCCTACCTTCCCTGAAAAAGAATGCTTCCGTTCGACAGGGATCACATTACAACGGCGTCGGCCGTAGCGAACTCCACCTGGCAATTTCTTCATTGTCGCTGTCAGCGTGGAGAGCGCATTTCAAACTACATTGACGCTCTCGTCGCAGTTAAAAAGTGACTCGTTTTTTATTTTAAAAACGGGGGGTCACAATTTATACACATAATAAAAATTCTGTATTTTGACTTTTATTTTATGGAGAACATTATCGTAAATACTAGATGATGTCTAATGACATAGCAGTTGACGCGCCCGAAATTACTAACAATTAATCAATCAAAATTTGAGGCTGTATGAAAAGTACTCCTAATAATCAAAACATACATTTCAAATTCGCAGATACCTTAATTCGTTCAGATCTATTGAGGAATATACATTTTGGAAAAATATGCATCTGTATCCAGGTTGCTCTAACATTTAGAAATACAGATTTTGAAGTGCGTGAACAGAAGTGTCATTAGTATATAGTTTTTTTGACAAGTGAATATATAAATAAGTAAACATATATACTGTAATCACCGACTCACCCGATTACCTGCTTTCCTTCGGCGATTCAGCTTTGCCCGGCTGCTTCGTCGGCAGACTCCCTAGAGGGAGGAATGCGTGATTGTCTAACTACTGGATAGAAAGAAAGGCATTTTCTTAAATATTACTTTAATCAATACTTGATTCAACGCGGGTGAAGCCCAATGCCAGAAACAAAACTTACGATTAACTTACAAACTATTCTTAACTTAAAAAAGGCCGGCATGGCCAGAGTTCATATCAGCTCCGTGGTTTTCGCTCTCCCGGGCGGTCGTGACCCAGCTTACAGGTGCGGCGTTCGGGCATTCCAGCGCCCGGCAGGTCTGGCGGCGGGCAGCCATGGTCGGTGCTTGCCCCCCAGGTTCCTTTGTGGCGACCGCTCGGCGGCCCCCAGTCACCGGATTAGGCCAGCGGCGTTCGTCGACCGGACGGCACCTCGGCGTCGCTCAGCGCGGGCAGGCGGCAGGGCCGCGCCCGCTCGATGGCGGGTCGCTTCGTGGTCGTGTCTTTCACGCCCCGGCTCGTACTCACTTTGCTCTTGCGGTCAGGCACTCACATGTGGTGTCCCGTCCAATAGTTCGGCTTCCGACACGCGAGTCGGGCTGCGATGGTTGCGAGGGCTGCGCGGCATTCGGGGCGACCAGACCCGGAAAGCCCCGGCTCCGAATCAAAGTAACAGCTCTATCCGTCCATCCCAAACAAGTCAGCTCGCTCCGCCGCTTCCAAAACAAGTCATCCTCTCTCGACTGCCTCCAAAACAAGTCAGCTCGCCCCGCCGCTTCCAAAACAAGTGGCCGAGCGTCCTTCGGCGGTCCCTCAGAAAAGCTCGCGGGTCACGTGATTCCTCCCCGCGCCTCACATCGCGATTGGTAGTCGCGGCTCCCGTGGTTTCTCCGTCCTATCACGGCGTCAGCAGCAGAGCTGAGCCCATGCAACTTTCTCCGAAGGAACCTCCGTCATGTAAATTCCAAGAACTGGGCGCGGGCAATTCCGTTGCTCGGTTTGGGGGTGCAGGAGGCGTATTTCTCCATGCATAACGAGGGTGCGGCCGGCGTGGGTTGCGCTGAACAATGGAGATACATTCCTCCGTTCCCTCGGTGCATTTAGCGGCCCTACCAAGTATCGCAAACGGCACGTTTCCTGCCTTCCGTTACGCCGGCGCGATTCCTTATTAAATTTAATATTTTATTCGCGTCGCCATCCGACATGTGCGACCGTCCCATTTCACTACGAACAAATAAAGAAACAAATAAATAATAGAACGTTTTATACAGTGTCGAGGAGGAAGCGTCGAAACTTCGAAAATAAGTTTATAAGACAATTTTCAGCATAACTATTTTGTCTAATAAACTACTTGGATATTCCGAATGGCAGAGCCGCAATAAGCACTCAAGAGTTGGTTTGAAAAAATCCTTTTTAGGCAAAAAAATTGAATTGCAGAAGCATACAAACACTCCAGAAACATGTAAATTGTTTATTATTTACAAAAGAAATTACTATATTTGTTCAGAAAGAAAAATTAACTCAGAAATAAAAAAATGCGTAAATTGGATGCTTCTTTTATTTCTGTATTAATTGTTCTTTTTGAACAAAATCCGTTCTCTAGTCATCAGTCTGCAGAGCAGTCGCCCGAATGTTACTTAGACTGTCAGCCCTCCTTACTCTTACAGGCTTTATGTAAAGTACTGCCAAAACTGAAAAGATCTTTGTCAAATTCAGAACATCGTGACATCACCTGTCGGGAAATGTCCATTTTAGTCAAGTCTTGTGTTATACGGTTTAGGCACTAGTGAAATAGTAATTTGTTGTATACAGACATATTAGACAGATTAAGAAAAACGTCTTTTACGGCATTAGAAACCGAGAAAATATAGTTTCTGACAACGCAGTAAACATTCTAGAATGTTATTTACCACATAATGGAGGGGGGGAAATCCACCTTTCTTTATTAGTTGTTTTTTCTGAAGAAAAATATACACTTTTTTCCTTTACAGAACTTTCCAGAACTTTCTTAATACTCCATTTAGGAGAAAATAAAATATGGTAAATAAAATATTAGGTATTTTACCAACACATGGTATTTTAAAAA
Organism: Gryllus longicercus; assembly: GCA_038098605.1. NCBI lineage: Eukaryota > Metazoa > Arthropoda > Insecta > Orthoptera > Gryllidae > Gryllus > Gryllus longicercus. Next base: position 578,379 of record JAZDUA010000109.1, on the reverse strand, counting down.
TCCAAATAATTTTTGTTGACACAAACTACCAGATGTTCAAAATTCAACACATTCGAACTTCTTATTTTTTATTTTCTTCTGTCGCTCTGCTTTTCCTACATTTTTAACAAGTAAGATGAGACCTATTCATACGATCGTGCTACGTACTATATACATATGTACGCAATGTAGCTAAAGAATCATTCTAAAGATTGTCATGTTCATTTCCAAAATTGGAATTGTTAAGTATGCGTGGTCTTCTTGTTAGGTTATTTTTGCCTGATCTTCACAAATTTCGCTCTGCCATTTGCCTAATATGTAATAATAATAATAATAATAATAATAATAATAATAATAATAATAATAGTAATAATAAGAGTAGTAATAATAATAGTGGCGGTAGTAGCGGTAGTGGCGGCGGTAGTGGTGGTGGTTCTGGCGAGATTCAAGCCGTAAGGCCTACTCTTCCGAATGACTACTGAAATATTTACATTTATATAATTACAACAGGTGTTCGGGCGGAAATTGTGATAACTGGCGTTTCACGTCACGTACGAAAGTGCAATGATCGTCTTAACTAACGGAAATGTGCTGCACTTTAAGTATGAATATATTTTCATTGTCAATTTTTCTGTCAATATACTACACACAATTAATATAAAAATTCTCAGTTTCATTTTACTTCAATATATTTTTGTTAGACAATATCCTGTTCAACATTGCGATTACCGACCTCCCAACCATCAATATCATATTAATCATATCATTTATCATTAAAAATCTTTTTAAAGTTGTCCAAAGAAAGGTGTGAGTGATCAATGAAAATGCCTCATTGTAAATATAATACAATAAGTTTACTATTATTACTACAATATAATACTTTGATGTGAATAAGAGATATTGCCACCATTTTAACTAGTCTGAAACAGCACTTCACGCGGTCATATGTGACGATACTTAGGTGAAAAATCTATTTTCTCTGTAGTCATAAACAGCGCTCTGTGGCAGATTTTCATAATATATGGGTGAATTATTGTCTACATATTTTCCGCTTGGGGCGGTGCAGTTTATTATAGTTACTATTATGCCCGCTAGGATCGCTATGGGAGGATATTAAGTGTAAACTCTTAGCAGCCCATTAGTTAGTCCAATGGCCACGGGAGGCGTCTTTTATAGAAAGTCCTTGTCACAGTTCATGCTATAGTTCACAGATGGCGCGTTTTGAATAAAACTGATAGAAACTCTTTGCTTTTAAAGCGCGAGATTTAAAACAATTAACATGCATAGAAACATAAAATTTCAAATTTCATCTCTGTTTCTCTAAATCGTTCTTTACATTGTAGTAAAGCAGTAATAACGTCTGTTGAAACAGGTAGATATATTATTATTTTCGATATATATTTGTTTAATAGCTGTGTACAATTTAGGTTTTTTTCTGATTCCCACAAAGGTATTTTAGTTTTTATGAAGGTGTTATTTGTGAATGTATCGAGTTACATTGGATAAACTCATTAAGAATAACTATCATAGAACTCAATACATTTTATAAATAATATATAACTCTACAAATTTACTTTGAATCCTATATTTTATTGTGAAAACTTTCAAGAGATTTGTGCAGAAATGTAAATAACAACAAAATCACTGTGTTAACAATATCAATTTAACATTTATTCAGTACTCTGCTTACAATAAATGCAAAGAGAAGGGAGACATTCAAATATAAAAGAAGAAATCATGATTCTTGGTATATTTCTGGAGAAATTGGTGATTTTGTATTCAAATATTTTCAATTATAAAGTTTTTAATGGAATGTTTGGGTAATTTAACTAGTATTATCACTGTTGAATCTCTTGATGGTCTCTACTTTATTTGAGAAATGAAATAGAATACAGAAAACATTTTAAGATTACTTTATTTTAAAGATTTTACTTTACATGATTTGCTAAATGTTGAAATTTAGATATTGCTCATAGATCAGAAGCTAACGAACCATTGAAATTACAAATAAAGTCTTCAGAGTCTTTACAAATACATTAGTTTGATAATTAGTTTGCATTGTATAATACTTTTTTGACTAAGTATATATATTCTCAAAACTACATGAGAGAAAGATAAAAAAATCCACAAATCTGTTTTAATATCCAACCCATCAAGCCACATTTCCATTCTTCACAACAAAGTTGATTCTGATGTTTAATCAACCACATAAATTGGATTGACTTTTATATTAAGTTCACATTTTTGACATTTACATTTTTTCTAATGATATTTTCCAAATGAATAATATGAATTTGGAATCTACAAGCCTAAATGTAAATCTTCAAATAATACATAGAAGAATTTGTGTGGCAAGAGAACTTTTGAAATGAAAATGTTGTATGTTATGTTTGTTATTGTATATTAATAACAAATGTAAATCAACTCATTATAAATGTAGGTATGTAGTAGTTACTGCAACATTCTAAGTTTGGTTATTGTACAATAAAATATTTTATACTTGGATGTTTTCCGCAGCAGATGATTTAATATTATTTTGTTCATATTTGCATGTTTTCTAATTTTGTATGTTTTTGGTGTAGTTATTATCACAATTAACTAGTGAATAAATTGTATATCAAGACTGAAATGTTTAATTGGTGGCTTATAATTTCTCAACAGTATGAATACTACCAATATTTTTCTTCTTTTCCATACAAATATTTCAAAATATGAAGCTTAAAGTTCACTCATTTATGTTTTTTTTCTCATCAATTACAAAATTTCAAAACAAACATTGTTATTTTTAACAAAAGGAGCCTTGTAGAACGTACATATGTAGAGGCATTGCATTCAAAATGCTTTAAAGTAAAGCAAACAAATATTCAAATATTTCATTTGTATATATAATTTAAAGGAACATATGTAGAATTTTTGAAAAAGTAACAAGTGATATACATATAAGATTTTGATTTGCAAGATATATTTTGTTTTAATAGAAGTTGTTATGCTCATTCTCTGGTCTGTGGGAGAAATACTAATTTTAATCTTCAGGATTGCTTTCCAAGACTTTCAATCAATTCTAACAGATCAGTAAAAAACACAAACATCCATGATTATGCATATAAATCTTATTTTTATTTAGTATTTTGTGGCCTTTGAAACTGTGATAGACACTTAATTTAAAGATTTTTGGCCCACTTTCGTTTAAAACACTTTTTTTTTGGGGGGGGGGGGGAATAGGCCGACTAGGACCACGCATTCATGCACCCTGCATTTATCGGGGCTCAGTATCATCATCGCGGTGGCAGGTGCATGTAACTTTAATTGGGGACCAGCATTTAGCTGATGCACACGTAAGCTTCCGCGGCTCGAATCCATAAATTCTTGGCTATCCGGGAGACGCCACGTCGTTGGCTGACAGGCCGACGTTTGCCTGACATGTCGCAGGCTTCCTCAGGGCAGTGAGGTATTTAGCTGAGTCCGATTTTTATTCCCCAGGGTTGTTAGCCCTGGGGGTACGGTAGATGAAATTATGATGATAACGAGGGGTGAAAGGACGACACATACACCCACGCATACGAATACGAACACAACTACACCCATGCCCGAGGCGGGACTCGAACCCGCGATCTCCTGGTCCGAAACATTGCGATTGGCATTATTATTATTATTATTATTATTATTATTATTATTATTATTATTATTATTATTATTATTATTATTATTATTATTATTATTATTATTATTATTATTATTATTATTAAAACGTAAAATAGTCGATCAGATCCCTTAGACAGTAGGGCGGTAGCGGTCTCGGACCAGAAGATCGCGGGTTCGAGTCCTGCCTCGAACATGGGTGCATTTTTATTCATCTGTATTTGTGTTGTCCTTTCACCCCTCACTATGATCATTTCATTTTCCATACCCCCAGGACTAACAAGCCTAGAGGATAAAAATCTGATCCAGCTAAATGCTGATCCTTTGATAAAAAAACATACATGCATCTGCCATCGAGATAATGTTTCAGAGCAACGGTAAATGCACAGTGTATTCGCGCTAGGTCCAAGTTGGCCTTTTCGCGAGTAAAAACAAACAAACAACAACCGTAAAATAACATGTTATTTCTTTATTCCTTCTAGTTTAGCTTTCACGGATGAGTTCATTGCATTCAATGCCTTTTTAAATTCATTTTGAGCTAAGGATCATCAATTTTTTCTTTCAATTTTTAAATATAATTGTTCCATCGTAACATCATAATTTTGTTACTATATATTTAAATGATATCAAAGAAGCTCTCTCTAGTGCCTTGCAATCGGAAACTTACTCCAGCCACAAAAGCAACCAGGACTCCCAGGGAAGATGCTCCCACTGATTGGCAAGTCTCTTCCCGCCAAATAATTTGTTTTAACTTCGGAATACAACGATCGCAAAGTCGTTCGCGCGTCCGCACTATGGAAAGGCTTATAGTTCGGAGGTGCATTGGGGCCGAATTATTTTTGAGTGTCAGTTGTACTGCCTTTTGGATCTTAGCGGTCTGCTATAATACAAAATCAAACATCGTAGTTAAGAAAAATTTATATGTGTGCTCCGACATCATTCCCGAAGTTCATTACAAGTAAAAAGTCCTGCGGAAGAGAAGATTCCTTATAGCTCCACAACTTTGAAAAAAACCGCCAGTTGAGGCGTCTCACATGGCGTCCAAACACAGAGTACAGAATACTATGCTATGTGTATTCGCAATCGTTCTCCTCCAAAGAGTAAAACCCCTCAAGGAACGCGGCCGTGAAAGCACGATTGCGCAGTCAATTAGTTTTTTACCTCTTCTTAAATTCCTTAAACAGTATTTACAGAACCATGATACCGAGAAAGTGATTTTTTCTATATATATATATATATATATATATATATATATATATATATATATATATATATATATATAAAAAGATTGGTCTATGCAAAACCGCAGCCAGGATTTCCACCAAACTCGACATTACTCTCTCGATAAGGGTCTTGTAAAAAAAACGTAAATAAGACTTTCTTCGTAATGCTCTATTATTATATTACGTTAAACAGGAAGATGCCAGTAAAATTTGTCTGATAGAATGTTTTCCAATTAATTATTAGAAACAAATAAATACTGTGTTGTAAAAACAAACAGTTTTATTTAATCTTAAAATCACATTTCATAGATGTTGATCCACATATTCAAGTGTTAATCTACAAACTTACAATAAGAAAATATTATTGTAGAAATTATACAATGTTAAAAAGTGTTATAAAACAAGTAAAATGTAAAAGTTAAAACAATGTAAGTAGTATGAGATAGATTTAGCTCACATCAGTCACAATTTTACGAGGCCCTTATGTTCTCTCTCTCTCTCTCTTTTTTTTTTTTTTTTTTGCCAATTTATTTTATTTCGCGTACAGCTGAATTGTATATCTTGCGTTCGAATCAATGTTGGGCTAATAGAAGCATTATCAGCCATGGAGAAAATAATTACACATAACATTCTTTCAAAAACTTGACCTCAGAGACAATGGCGTGCAGACAGCGGTGCTGGTCCAGAGGCGAACTTAGCCCAGGCCCCGATTTTTTTCATTCAAAGCGTGTAAAAGGTATTTACTTCTTATTCAAAGTAAATTACTTTTTTTTTTCAGGATGACATGAATCATGTTTATGCACTGCGGGAGGCTGAACTTTTTTGCTTCCGTGGATGCACCGCAGGACCCTTCTTTCCTCAGGGCGCCCTTGTATAGGGAATATCATGAGTGCTTTTGAATGTATGTGTAATTTCCAAAATACGAGTAGTATTTGAGAATTATTTCACGAATGAAAATAAATATAGTTTGCTATAAATCTTAATACAACAATACACTAAAATACAGTGTTCCCTATCCTGGATTTCCCTATGTAATCCTGAATTCAATGTACTAAAAGGGAGACACCTCTTTTGTCCATATTTCTATATTATAATTAATAATTGTAATAAATAAAATAATACTCGCGTCGTTTATTAACAAATTGTGTTATTTTTATCTACTGTTTTCTTATCTTGTCTTTGGGTTTTGCTGCTAGCCCATAATTTTTCCTACTTCTAACCCCCTCTCTTACCCGAGTGCGGTCTTCCAGACCGCAAGAGTTTTGGAGAAGTGCATTGTCTTCACAGCTTTGCTTTTTCAGGAGTAACCGTTCCACGTAATCCTTCTTGCCTCTTGACGCGTTTTACAATAGGGCGTGTGTTTAGTCCCCACTGTTTCCAGGTAGGCTAGTTTCGAGCGGTCTCGAGTCTGTACCCGAATACTTGTGAAATGCCATCGTCTCTTAGCAATGAATGTGCGAGATGCAAATTTTGCGAAAGAAGTTAATTATTGACTGGAAGATCACTGAAGAAGTAAAGTAGACAGTGAAAAAATTACTGTAAGTGATCGTGATCGAAAATTATTGCAAAAATAATCTTGAAAAACCTTATTTTCAGACCTCGCCCGGGTATGAACGTGACAAAAATCGGATCCGGGTACTAGAACGTTAATAATTGCTTTCAAATCCCATCAACCCCCAGCTTTGGGAGACTAAAAAGAAGTGCGTAACTGTCCGGCGATAAAATTAATAAATTGATTTTTCGTTAATTACAGAAACAACAATGAAAGTTATTAAAAATGTGATGAAAGTACTGGAGTAAAACATCTCTGATTGGTAGAGACGAATGGAATGAACAATGCATTGACATAATACTTGTATAATACCACAGCAATGTGCAAGATTTATGCACATTTATTTTCGACTGACGACGCTATATGGGAACCGGTTATCTTATGAACTGTCCTTATGAAAATGTAGGATCTTATCCCTTATCATATCCGGATTACGAATTGACGACGGGGACGATAACATTCTATTTCGTATTTGAAGTGAAGATGGCGCGTTTAAATTTACTCCGGTTGTGGGAAATTTATTTCAGTGAGGAGACTGCACGTAAGTGTTTGCATGGGTACAATAGAATGCACAAAGAAAGGTAGTGTGTGAATAACCTATGACCATTACTCCATGGTGTAAAGAATTCGGGGAGATCTACAATGTGCAAGATGAGTAGGTAGTCGACAATACTGTGACAAATTCAAAGATCATAAGTGGACTGACTTAAAGATATCGACATTCCTCACCGCGTCCTATGGAATTCACTCTGGTAGCAATAAAGTAGCATGCAATGACAAATGGTAAATAAATCAGTAACACTCACAATAACGGAATTTATTAACTCGCCAAACTCTGAATTAACGATTTAAATTTAAGAAATAATTCACATTGTAAAGAGAAATTGGCGGATCAATGACTTGAAATAATTTACAGGTTACAATGTCTAAATGAAAGTTGTTGCAATGTTAAATGAATTTAAATTACATGGACAAGAGATTGATATAAAATCAAAATATTTCAGTTAATGTGTTGGGAGCTTGCAGACAACGGGTCTCTAACTGTATCTCCTTTAAACAACTTAAAATATTATAAATTGTCATGAACATTTAACTTAAGCGATACTACATTTGGATTGCTTAAAGGCAGTATTATTATAACTGAGAGAAAGCATACATAAGTACATAAGATTGACGTATTTCGACATCACATTCCCACAAACATAATTTTGGGGATCCAGATACTGGTGCGCATTTTTTTAAAACAATAAACATTGAATGTAGAAGGCGTTATGCAAAAGTGAAAAATAAAGTGCAATTTCGAACACTAATACGAAAAGGTTATTTCTAATTTTTCTGTCACGAACACACGAAGGTATTGCAAAAGGATTCTTTTCGAGCTGTTTTAGAAGATATTGTTAATTACACAGAGAATAAGATGTTTACCTGCAGGAATGTAAAGTGTGAAACGTACTCAACTCAAGCGTACATAGATTACGAATATCACAATAAAAACGTCATACACGTCACTGACTTTTAATATACTGCATCTTAATACCGTACTTCGCTATTAATGCAAATATGTTTAAACTGCTCCTGCAAGATACGTAGAATCAATACTCATGAAATCTATTTAAAAATAAAATATTTGTTCAGTTCATCGATGCCACTTTCATGAAATATTAACAAAATTAGGCTTTCGTGATTTTTTACCTCTTTAACCGAAGACTGCCGACTTTAGTTTCGCGTCTGATAATCGCGCTCAATTACGAGTAGGTCTTAGTGGATGTTTTGAAAGCAAGTCACGTGCACCCTCATATTTCCTATTGCGGATGTCACCGAAAGGAATTATTTTAGCCCCTTACCTTACCGCGCAACAGTACAAACTACAAGTACTTACAAGTATCCAACTGTTAGGGTGTCAGTTTCTGAGTCAGTCGGCGACGTGCGGAACTGTTGCAATAGTGCACGTGAAGTTCGTCTCTGGTTTGTGTTCAGTTCTGTGGGTTCTATAAAGTAAAACTCGCCACATGATCTTTTGAATTGAATCGGTTCGATAAAATGCAAAACCATTTCACATCGAAGGTATGAGAATAAACCCAGTACCTTCTGATACGTTTGTGGAATATTTACACCCAAACTTCAAACGAGGAAAAATATATGAAATTACAAAACTTGCGTATCCTTTACACTTTGGTGTGTTTGCGATCAGGACAAACCGTGGGCTCCTCACCAGTGTTGTCTCCGGTACAACGATACTTAAGTTGTGGTTGTATGGAAACCCCAAATCATTGTCTTTCTCTGTAACAATGTTGGGGAGAATTCCAACAAACCATTTTGATGAATGTTAAAGATATCATGCTTCTGCATGATAAATATATCTGGTCTATCTAGGAAAAGGAAACACTCCAGATCAAGTATCCAGATATTTCTTCGACCATGCGACCTGTGTCACACAATGAAAAATTACTAGTACCTGTACCCCCGGAAACTTGATCGATAAATCATGATTAATCTGACTGAAAACGATGAAACAGAACCCGTGTTTCCTCCAGAAACAAGCATCCACTGCAAAACATCCAGACTACTTACCAGGAAAGTCTGACACTGGCCTACACTTAATAGAGCAGGAAGACCTAAATGATTTGGCACTTGAGTTTGTCAAAAAATCTGAACTGTCAGGCTCAAGATTACAGTAACGGAAATTACTTGCTGTCGGAACAAGAATAATCAGTTTAGAGACCCGAGACCTTTGCCCAAAATTCTGCTCTCGAGGATACTACTTTTTATTTTTGTGCAGACATTAGGGGGTTAACAAGTGAATTGAGTGTTCTATAATCCAGTTGAATGGCAATTTTTTTTATAGATTCTTCAAAAACTAGTTTCAAAGCAGTGAAATAATTCCACGGATGAGTAATGTAAAATGGAAGGAATTTCTATCGGCCCGCAAATCATAAAACTCGTGTTGGATGAAATATTGGAAGAAAAATTGCAAAACATTGATATAGCAGCTTGGCAATAAATATTTCGACATAAAATGCAAACTCTTAAGATGTTTTTTGTTAGCCGCGAAGGCCGTAGCTTCATCTTAACAGAGATTACGCGCGCGGGTCTATTGACTTGTCGATTTGTCCTGGCGGAAGCGGGGATTCTTTATGCGTGGGACAGAGTACGGGATAAGAGACGTCATTTTCTTGTGATATAGAAATTAAGCCTAAAAGACAATCGGATACGCTGTCGAGATATGTATAAGAAAGTAATGTTTTGGTTTAAGGGGTTACATAAAAAGTCGAAAGCGGGGACAATCTTTGAGCCATAAATGGAACTATTTGATTATCACACAGGAAAATCGGTGGCACGAAGAAACAATTGTATTACAAAATTTACAGGTTGGTTGGTGGTTAGTGATTCCTGGCGCATCAATTATTGCCATTAGTCCTGGGAAGTGTAGATCAGATTTTTTTCCGCCCCAGCTAGGACAAGCTCTAAGCTCCCGACAGGTCTCCTAATGTGGTAGTGTAGTACATGTTAGTGTACGTGTGTGTAAGGGGAGAGGATAGGACAAGGAAGAGGAAGGAAATATCGCGCGTTCCGTTAACTATTTGTTGGGGCACTGCTCCAGCATTCACCTGGTATTGATCGGAGAAACCACGAAAAACTACCGATCAGACCACCCGGCCGCTAGAATTCTCTTTTAGACCGGCTGAATTAGAGGGAGCTTTGTAGCCAATGTCGAAAATCCTGCCACCGTCGGGACCGGAACCCTAGGAATTCCTGGTCAGAGGCACTTCACCAACATCAATTGATGCCCGCAGCCAAGCCGTAACTATCAGTTGTCCATTTTTTCCTTTAAGACAAATACTGGGAGGTGATCGTGCCCAGTACTCCCAAGAGATCAAATAAGCTGGGTTTACATCCAGCACCTTTTCAAAAGAATTTTCGAATGTTTTATCTATTTCATTTGCTTTAATACTTTTGATGTATTAAACCTCCAGCTGGTGAGCTGTTATAAGAACCCTTCAAGAGAAATTGGTTCATCTTTTCATTGACCATATACAAAACAATAAAACTCACTAACCCATTGTCATTTCCATTTATTTTTCTTATTATGCATGTTAGACTTATTTGAATAAGCAAGACAGAAAGCTTTACTTGAAGATTATGTGTGAACAAGAAAGTGTGTGCGATTGCTGGTGAAAGTACACAATTTCAAATTGCTCGTATAGCCTTTTACACGATTTGGACAAACAAATCCAGTATGTGGGAAACAAATCAGCACTTGTTATGATTTAATTTCAGTTGACAGGAAAAAGATAAATCAAATACAACTATTTGTAATTAGGTATTTTTCGTAAAACATTCAGAATTAACACAATGGTTATTGGAAACTCATGTCAATCTCAGAATGAATTAAAAAAAAAAATGAGATGTGAACAATCCATCATCATGATTTATAAGAATGAGAGGAAAGCAATAATTCTGGGAAAGAAAATAAAGAAAGCGATCAAAATAGCAGCATTGAACCGGAAGTCTTTCAGTGACAAAGATATCACACAGCTTTATATTATCTTCATGGAAGTGGCAAATGAGAAATGAAGTTGAAACAAGCTATTTTAAACCTTCAAACACATAAAAAACACTACTAGCAGTATCGAGATCATTTTCAAATGCATCATTAAGACATTCATTGAAGTGTATTTCATCTAGTGCGTCTACCTCCAAAAAGTGTGAGTATAAATGAGGCCAACAAGTGTAACAGTGACTTAACTGCTCTAGTGGCAGACAGTAGGTAAGCCACTGTTGTGCTTGTTGCCTCAATTTAGTTACCATTTTGTATCACAATTCATAATTAATTTTTTCCTAGTGTACAGGTTTCAGGGACTAAAAGGAAGGATTAATTGAATCATGAAATGAAATAAAAATGCAGTTCTTGGTAAGAAATCTCCATATATTCTTGTGTGGTAATTAATCTTCGCTCTACAAAATTTAACTCAAACAGTTTTCTTGGAGATGAAACTCGAAATGCAACTTCTCAATCACCACGACCTGCAACATGAAAGGAAATTCCATTAGCATCCTACAGTCAAAGACAATACAATTAGATGTAATTTGATGAGGAATTGTGTTAATGCATGTGTTTCTTCAATAACATAAACAAAACATTTCTAAAAATGATAACTACAGCACTTAAATTTGTTTACTGTAACTACGCCTTTTGTGCTAGAAAATTAATGTTAAAAATACAACAAAAATAGAATATTACATGCATGAGTGATAAAAATGAAAAAAAGCCAGTGCAACTGAGGACTTTTTTCAACAAAAAATTAGAATGGACACTGTCCCAAAAGAAGTTTCTTTTCCAAATTGTAATAAAAAAAAAAAATCATTTTTTTATTTCCTCCAGCAATAACTTTCAGCCAGTTTAGTCCAATTACATGAATATCATATCATTTAGTCGAATCATTTTATTGAGAGTTTTTTCTCTGCTAATAGATGAGAGAATATCCCAATATAACAATTGTAATAGTGTTTCATTCAAAGATATTTTCTTAATGGCAGAAAAACTGGCATTTTACAAAGTTTACCATATCATTTATTAAAATAAACAAAAGTCATCAGCACACAATGTCATGTATAAAAATGATGTGTATGTAGTCATACACACAAAATGTTCAACTGATAAGCAAGCACATCTTATACCTGTAAGATACTACAAATTAACAATTTCCAAACAAAAATAAAATGAATTGATAATTTAAAATAAGTTAGAAGCAAATAAAATAACTTTTTTAAACAAGACTAAATAGTATACAAAATAAAATGAAAGCAAGTCAGCAAGTCTAACAACATTCTATTAACTTTCTTAGAAGCTTTCCCAGAAAGTCATTTTTTCTGCGGAGTGTTACGTAAACAAATGAATATTTTGATCTTAAAAAAATATAAGGTGCTAGAGACGACTAATTTGCATGAAATCACCAATTTATTATCTAAAGCAAATAATTAAGAAGATTAATGAATTAAAATGCAGACTTTAAATGTGCATAACAAAACAAAGTAGAGCTACAAAAGATTTATTGCAGGGTAAACTGAGGGGATAATTCAAACGCATATCAGTCATCAGTCTTTCTCTCGGTAGAATCTGATGTTCTAATACTAACACACTGTGAAACAGAGACAGACACTACTATGTGATTTACAGTACATCCCTAAACCTATTGTCAGCTTGCTCGTTTCATGTTAAAAAACTAAAATTAACAGAATTTCCTCAACAAATAAAAATTATGCAAAAAGTAATGAAGTTTGAGGACCTTTGTTATCCAAAAAATAATATCCGATTTTGTAATTGTCTTAAATTTCCCCAATTTCCACTCATTTTCAAGAAAGTGGTCACCATGTGTAATACCCTTGACTTGCTGGAATATGAAGAAAAGCTCCAAATTGTAGCCTTACCCATAAGAAGGTAGAATGTATTTAAAGTGTACAATATAGAATAAATTATCAGCAGGAAGTTTCATTATTGCAACGGGGTAGTTACAGTAATACACTTTTCAAAAAAAAAAAAACAAATATAAAAACTCCATGTACAATTATCTTCCATATACAAAAAGTTTTATGAATTGGGTTTCAAATTATGAAAGAAAACTCACTTCTGCACTAGTAAAATTACTGTAATCTACAGTCTTTGTTTCCGTGAAAGGTCATTTTCTTACGTTTACCTAAAAAGTTTCCCACCAAACTTTTCAAATACATCTTGTATCCAAACTTTGTGCTCCAGTTCTCTAATAAAGTTTTAAAAAAATTGTTTACATACACCATTATTATGAAATTATACAAAACATGTTCAAAGGAGGCTGGCACAAATTAAACTTTGGATATTTACTCTTTTTCCTATTCAAACCAATCTATTGTTTTAACATGGAAGCACCTAAATTCCCCAACATTTTGGGTTAAAAACTCTTCGAAGTTAAACCTAGTGATATTCTAAAATTCATCAAAATTGTCTAGGCATTATCTACACCCCTTACAGAGATTGCAAGGTGTAACACCATTTTAAATTTAAAATTTAACAAAAATCTGGCAAGGGAAATCTTCACTAACAACACTAATGCTCATGTCTTTCAAGTATTTCATATAACCTTTTCGTTTTCACACCTTGGGGACTTTTAACAATGACTAAAAGTCAATGAACCAATGTTATGATTAAATTTTCTCATTTAAAGAAAGACTAAAGAAAAATAATTGGCAAATATTCTCCATGAAAGTACTATAATGCATTGCAGATACAAAAATTGAATAATTAAAAATTATTTATCTACAAAAATAATCCACAATTTTGATGGGGGGAAATGAAATGAAATTGAAAAAAAAAGTAATTAACAATATAAATATTGATGCAATGTCCAATTCAGAAACTAGATAATTTAAGACTTTCTTAACGAAAATTGAAATTTCTGGTCAGCAAATGCCATTAAGTCTGAATGTTGACCCTACAGAATTCCTTCATTCGCATTATGTCACATGATTGAATTTGATTCCTATTTATCATCAAGCATCAAAACAAGTTACTGGGGAGTAATCTAAATTACATAGTAATGAAATTTTAGTAAACCATGATCATGTGACCATGCTCATTTGTAAATCTGATCAGGGTGGCCTTATTTTCATTAAGCAAGATTCTCTGGCTTTACTAGGTTCCCTACGAAATAAAAAAAAAAAAATCCCAGATAAGGTTTGTACAGTATTTCATATTATTAAAATAAAATATGCAGTGGAGCCAGGATTTGTATTGGATGTGTATATCCATGAGGTAGCGGAAGGGCGGGTGTTACAGACAAGTTCATCCAACTTGATTTCTTGAATTTAATGTTAATGAAAAAATATTTTAAACATTTATTTCAATTAGTCAATTCGTATTTATTACTATGTACCAAATAAGATATTAAATGTCTTCCTTTACTTGAAAAAATTAGTAAAAGCTTTGTGGATACAAGTCTTCGGCTTCCAGGAGGAGAAAGGTGGCTGAAGCCCTATTAGACCTCCACCCCCTGATGGAAGCCCCATTACCAATTTGTGAGCATTTGTTAAGGAATAAAATTTGCGCCAAAAATATCCCTTTATAAAAGATATGAAGGGAAAAGGGCTAATTTGCTAACTAGCCTGAAACTTTTATGTGCCTCTAAAGGTTCTTCTACATATTTTCCGATTTTTCCAGATCAATGAAATTACTTGATTTTTCCCATTTTCCCAGAATGTGGCCACCCTGATGATATTCATATAGTCTACAACAGCACTGATGAACCTATGTTCTCAACACAGTGAAAAAAATGCATTTTTATTTACTTTTAAGCCTGCTTGATGAGAGATCTGTTCAGATATGAATAATCGTAAAAGAATGAAATATCAAAATAAGTTATTCACAAGAATTTATAAAGTGACAGTTCAGCTACTGAAAAGCATGAAGTATCCATTGTGAATTAAATTCGGAATCAAATTCTAAAGACATAATGAAACAGTTCGATGCAATACTACATCTCTGCTTAAATAAATACATTCAAAATAAGTAAAATCACATACGATGAACAAGCACAGAACTTGATACAAAGGATGCTGTAAGAAATTACATCTACTGAGCATTTTCCAATCCTATTTCAGAGTGCTTCAGGTGGTCTTTATTTATGGTCCACCAAAAAGACACTTTTCAGAAGGCAGGTGGATAATTCCACTTACTTCAAGGCAAAACATTGAATTGAATAAAGTATTCTGGACTTTTCAACAGGAATTCTCCATGAACACAGCATATTAGGAACCTGCTCTCGACACAATATGCAGGGTTCACGGCACAAAAAATTTTAGTTTAACTTGTTTCCTAATATCTAACCAACACCAGCAAAAATTAATGACAAAGTATTTCACCTGCCTACAATATTGTCCATGGGTACCAAGTGAAGAAAACTACCCATGTAAAATTAAATACAACACATTTCACAATAAAGCAATCACAAAATACATTTACAGAAAAACAAATCATACAAAAAGCAAGCAAATCAAGCATCAAAATACACTACCAATTAACATACAACTTTTGAACATAAAAAATAAGCCCTAATTATTTCCCACTGTGACTTGACAATATAAGATGTTTTCTAGTCACAGCATGTAAACGGGGTCTTTGCAAACATAGCAAGCACAAAATGCAAACATTATTTGAGATTAAGTGTCAAATATGCACACCAGTCTTTGTACACGGTAGCGAGCAATTTGTTATTACACAACCCACAATCTGTGTAGGTGTGTGACCAGTAATTTAGTTATCGCGTATAAAAGTAAAATCCCTGTGTTTTAAATGCAGCTTACCATAGAATCAGTAAATGAAGTTTCCGAACTTGACGTTCTCGCTACACTATCACATCCACTCACTATCACCACTTTTCACAATTACACTGAACAACTCTCTTGGCAACCTTCACACGATTTCAACTTCTTACATGGCACTACACTCACTGCACATTTTCACAGCACTGAACACGGAAACACTACTAAACACTTCGAATCCTGCAAATTTTCACACCAGGCACAGGCACCACTTCCACCATTTCACTTCGTCCTCGACTGCCGGTTTCCAGAGTTGCCAAGTATTGGCAAAGTCAGGCTGCGCGAAGGCCTCGTCGAACAAGTCCGAACAGAACTATGCGCGCTTCTTTTGAATACGTTCTTTCCTTTCAAGCTGCAGGAACACCTCTCTGCGCGCGTTAGTATTTATATTCATCATCAGAATTTCATTATATCATTATTATTATTATTATTATTATTATTATTATTATTATTATTATTATTATTATTATTATTATTCATCTAATTCACGACTAAAGGTGTTATCAGTCGGTTGAACATAAAATGTACTCCGGGTTGCAACCAGCTTCCGATGGAGCAGATCTACAAAACTTTTCGCAAAATGTGGGCTGTTCCCAATAATGTCTTGCACTTCTCAGTCTTTGAATGACCTGGGAGTTTAGCCAAGTTCTTACACAAATTTTGCGAAACAAATCCCAGAGCTCCGATAACTATCGATTGATTGTTTAGTGATTCCGGGCACGTTAACTACCAGGGTCATTAGTCCCGTAAGTGTAATGCATGTTTTTTCGGGAGGTGGCAGCGATCTTTCCTCCTGTATGGCGAGATCCGGCGCCGACCTACCGTCGGCTAGCTGGGTTTTTTCCCAACCTGGTATCATCCACCAGCGGGGCACCACCTCAGACGGGTCAAGCTCTTAGCTCCCGACATGTGTGATAGTGTAGTGTGCGTGTTAGTGTAACAAGACAGCAAAATTCGACCTACCTAACAAACTAGTGTCGAAAATTCTGCCACTGTCGGGACTCGAACCTAAGACCTCCCGGTCAGAGGGACTGCAGTGACATTAGTTGATGCCCTGAACCATCTCTCCCGGTGTAACTATCGGTATGGCTGATTTTCGACTGATCTCGATTTTCAACATCTTACACTTAAGATGTTTATCTGCCTCTTTGGTTGCGACTTTTGATCGAACGGTACAGCAAAATCTACAGGTAGATTTTTTCTTCAAATCCCGGAAAATAATATCCAGTTTGTTAGATCCTTTGATTCTATCCTTTGATCAATGTGAATTTGTTGGTCGTACAATATTGAACACAGTCCAGGCTACATGATGCATTGTAAGCCGATTTCTGATTTTTTGATGCATGATTCGAATTTTTTGCTCAGTTCAGTTCACGAGACCCAAACTGTATTCGGCAACAGGCACCGCCAAACTACCTATTGCAAGATATTTTATTCCTGGAGTTCAAAGCGGACTGCAGGACAAGTCTCACTCTTCTGTAATACTCCCTGCGAATTCTATCTTTCATTGTGTCGTTCGAGGTGATTTTACATCCTTCAATGCTTAGATATTTGTAGGTTTTATCTGGTTCAAGATCTTGAATCACAATGTGCATATCAACTGCAATGCTCTCTGAGATTGTCATCTTGCCTATCTTTAACCCTGCTGCGTCTTTCGATTTTCCTAAAAATTAAGAACGTTTGGGTAAAAAATGACCCGACTGGTACTAGGAACTGATTTATGCGCTAATTCATGCAATGCACGTATATAATATGAAAATATAAACATTTTAATAGAAAAGAAAAAAATTGAATATCAGAGTATCCGCAAAAACACATTTTTGAGAAGTAGAAAGGTTAGAGACAAACGTTTGTGAAGAGAATCACTGTGATACAAAATATCGACCAAACAAGTGAATTCAAAATAAACTTACTACAAAACAATGAAAAATGGATTTTACTGATCACATCGTTTGCATACACTCTGTAACTGTTTCTTACAACAATATCGGCTACACTTAAAACATGCAATTGAACTCTTGTTTCCGTTTTCCCACATAAATAGCATCTATCTCTCTTTTTTGATTGGGCCGCTGAAGCTTCATCGTGAAAAACTTCGCAGATTTTACTTTCTCATATAAATTTCTTGCTACTTTTGTTCTAGGAAAGTAATTTCTTCTTTCAATTTGTTGTTGCACCAACGGCATTCCCAGATTTTTTAAAAAGAATCGTCTTTTTCTAAAATTGTTTGACTCCCAATGATCAGTAACTTTCATATATAAAACATTCACATTGTAAGCACTTATATTTAACAAATTATAAAAGACAAGAAGTGGCCAACGGTTGGATTTTCTTTTTGTTGTATAACGTACAATCGCCTTGTCCATTGTATCGACTGCTCCTTTTGTTTTGTTGTAGTCAAGTATTATTATAGGTTTCTTACTTTTTTGGACACACACTTCTTTGTCCATATGAAATGTACTCTGCAGTACAAAACATTTGCTATATTTTTCTGGAAGGCATGAAACCAAGCAGGTGTTACACGTAAATGTAAATTTTGAAGTCATTTTGGGAATATCTTTTGTCTGCAGTAGTTGTGGAGGAACAGAACCTTAATTTTTTCCATTGTGCCAATCATTGTAATACTTCTTCTGAGCAGCATTTGACCAAGTTCATAAGAGGTGAAAAAATTACCGCAAGTTATGTTGTGGCCTTTGAATCCATAAGACAAATCCATTACTACACATATTCTTAGATTTTTCTCTCTCTTTTTTCCAGAAGGTTTGCCTTGATAAGCCTGAATATTCCCCACGTAAGATGTTATAGTGTCACATAAAAACCAAAACTTCATTCTATAACGGGCAGGCTCATTTGGCATATATTGCCTAAATGGTCATCCATCTTGGAAAGCAACCAACTGTTCATCAACTGTCACATATGCATCTAGGTTGTACAGCGTAGGCAAAAAATCAACCTATTTATCCCAAATTTCTTTAATGGCCGCAAATTTATCATGGCCGTTTCTATCGGTTGGTATTTCTTTGTTGTCAAATCTTAACACTTAAAATTCTTTTCAAATTTTCCAAAGACATTGTTGCACGAAAAATTGCTCTACCTTTTCCAGTATCCCATAAACTTTTAGTAGATTCATTGTGGGATTTGAGAACACCAGCTAGAATCAATAAACCGAGATAAGAATTTAAATCCTGAGCGTCCACGTCTTTCCAGATTTCATTATATATTCGACGATCTTATACGTTCGAATTTGTTAAAAATATTCTCGATGATGGAAAAAACAACATAAAAGCAGATAATTCATCTCTCACCTTTGAAGCGGCATACCTAGTTATCCCAGGGGTCAAAATAAGAATATTGTGAGCAACAAACCTTCCACGTTGTCCCGGTGGATCAGAAGTCTACTCAATTTTCTTGTCCTTCGATAACATAATTTCCAAGTTCAGGTTTGCAGCATCTGGTTCTTCGTCTCCCGTGTCATTATCTGATAGAATGGAAACATAATCTTCAATTTCAGAGAACATATCTTCATCTGTTGGCTCCCAGTCATACGAGGAATTTTGATAATCAAACAAGTCTTCGTCAGAATTTACTGCTTCGTCCAGTTTATTCTGTATCAAACGTGCAGAGTACCTCGATTTTCTTGAAGCCATGATAGTTAACACAGCATGAACAGGATGTAAACAGTAACACAGTTCAATGCAAACTAACGAGACATGGAACGCAGCATAGGTAGATAAGAGGCATGCAAGTCCTAACCTGTTTCACTTGCAAGTTCAAACACATTTCTGAGGCATATTAGAGTTTGATTTTATTCAAGTATGGACTTGTGGTGATTTTCACAAGACAGGACAAAAATGACCCGAACATCTTATGTGTACACTTTTTTGTAGCGACAAAAGTAAATAACATTTTATTATTTTATGCGAAATCTGATAGATGAAAATAAAGTCATGAACTTCTAAATGCATAGAACACGAAATAATGAAATTGACGATAAGAAAAGCTCCAGTTGGGTAAAAAAGACCCGAACGACGCAGCAGGGTTAAATTGATTGTTTGACAAGGTGAAGACAAGAAAAACTGACTTGTGTCGAGCGCTGATTGCCGTGAACTTTCCTATTTAAAACGTGAAAATCCAACACCAAACTTGAAATCCAACACAATCCAACTTGAAGTGTAACCATGTCTTGGCAAAATATATAAAATATTAATTTCTACACGAGTCGACTTTCAAGAAATATTATCTAGCTCCTGTTTTTGCAATCGAAGAAATTCGATTTGTTTTTAAACACTGTGTCCATCCATAATGTACGTATTACATCTCAATTTGAACATTGAGGAGTTTTTGAGCCTATTATCGACTATAATGCCTATTTCCCTGTCAATTTTTTTAAGTTTTTAGTTCCTCTTTCCCTGTCTATTTTAAAATTTTTAAGTGTCTATTTGCCTGCGTATTTTCGACTTTTTTAGTGTGTACATGTCCGAGCTCTAATAATTAGTGCCAATCGGAACTTTTGTGATACAGAAAAGCAAACTTTTCACCTTATCTTCTATGCCGTTTGCAGCAAACGCATGAAAAAATTGAATATGTGCCTTTTGATGCTAAAAACTGTGTACGAAATAAAAAATAACTTAAGACATACCACAACTCTTTAAAAAATCAAAATTGTGTATCAAATTAGCCCCACCTGATGGGGCTAATACGATAAATTGATGGGACTAAAGTGATATCTCTATGAATTTTGATTCGGGAACAACGGGCGGGCTACAGTCAGACACCTTAGGGTCTAGTGTTTTCCAAAAGTATTTATTCATTTTTGTGTGCCCAAATGCCATGACATTTTGATTTCCTGCTATATGGTCATTAATAACAGAATATATTTCCTAATATTTGCTATTTTTGTTAATTTTGTCGATACCAATAAGTAACTATACAATGACGTCTAAGCACCGGGTCACAGCAAGTAGTAAAGGCAACCAGAGCCAAGTAGTAAAGACAAACTATTTGCCACTTTTATCGTATTCCCAACCCAACGTTCTAGGAGACGCCACTGCTCGTTAGACAGTGTTTGTTTCCTTTCAGTGGCGGACCGTACAGCATGTGTGTATATTGCTACTCCCATCCCCTTTTTCGTTTTTGGGAACCCAAATGCCCCCTGCTCGTCCATGGGGTGTGGTGCATCAATCACCGAACACTCCCCTGAACGAGTGCAGGTGATTGTAAAGAAAGAAGTTGGTTGGACGGGCAATGTGCATTAAATCTGCCCCAGTTCTAGCACCGCTGCCCCAGCACCGCTCCAGTTACTTCATAAGCTTCGCTTTCTAATTTATCCACTATCGGGATCTCAGGGGTAGGTGAGACGTACTCAAATGTGGAAATCGAACCACATTGAAAAAGTTCTTAAACAGCACTTATATTAAAACAAGGAAACGAAACTCATTAATACAACAAACCCTGAAATAATACAAACTCTGGAAATCTCAAACAAAACCATATGATACGTAATAAGTAGTTTCCTTCAATTACACTATTCAGTTTCCCAAGTTCATTGGAATTGTTGATTTGTTGTAAATTACATTTATCCAAAACTAAGTTAATTTCTCATTCAGCATTAATTCTCAACTCTATTGCTTTACTGCATTCCAAATAACTATCTTTATCTTTGAAAACAAATTTCATGAAATAGCATTATAACACAGAGAGATGTAAAAACAAAAATTATCAAGTGTTTATAACTGTTTTTCTCTGAACACTATTAATTCAGTATCTCCTTATATTAAATTTATATTTTTATTACTTTACACGGCCCTCAGGAATATAATTTAATCCTAGTTCATTTATGAAATATGAAGATTGGGAGCAACAACCTTGTTCTGGAAGCGATGTCGGTTTCTGCTCGTCACCTTGCGAGGACGTGAACAAACGGGGTCCCACGCTAAACGCTCTCAGTGTTGCTAAACGCGTTTTAATCGCCCCCAAAGTGGACAAAAAGCATAACTCGCCCCAGGAACGTATTTTATTTAACTCCAAATTTCCATATACTAAAAAGAAGAGCTCTGCAAACCCAATTATGTTTATCAGCATCAAATGTTTACAGGATCGGAGTTTTCTTCTTTTCTGCAACATGTAGTTTAAATAGATTACGTACTTTAATGGGCCCATTTCTAAACTTTATTCCAACGTTTCGCTCCGATTTCTATTTCGCCGGCTTCTAGCACGTACAGCACTCCCTCTAGCGATGTGTACTCCGTCGCACAGCAAAAAGAAATGAGAGCGGAAGGCGTTACAAAGCGCGAGGTCCCTTGTACCCCTCCGCCCGCCAGCGCTACCCCTTCGCACTCCTCTTCGCGCCAAGGTTGAAGAGTGCCCCCGCCAAGTCACGTGCCGTCGCTCTGCTGCGGTATGAACTCAAGGAGTTTCTGTGAACGCGAAGTCTTGCGTTCTTCGAAAATGTGCCGCGTCAGCCGTCTGGCTGAGCGGTCACAAAATCGCATAAAGAGATATTGGTGTTGAGCTCATTCATACTCATGAATGAGTATGAATGAAAGTGACTTTTGGAATGGAAGTGTCAAAATCGAGTGTTAAGAATTGTGTGTACATTTTTGTGAATATCTGAAGTGCATTGCAAAAGTTAGTGACTTGGCCAAGCATTAAGTGACTTGGCTGAACAGTCGCCTCCCTCACCGCCACAGTCTGTTATTATAAAGCATCTGCGGGGAAAGCTGATCAAAAGCTATGAAAAAGATTTTATTTTAAATGTTAGCAATTCGTTACGCAAGAAGAACCCGGAACTAGCAGTTGATGACATTGTGAAATTAACAACAAAATTAAATGGTTTCGCCGCCACAAGTGTTTACAGCGTACTGTTCAGGTAAGGTAACCACTCCCAAAAGAAATAAACATAGCCCGTGTTGGATATGAAATACAATGAATTTGTTAGGCCAGAGATTCGCCGGAAAGTGCCCGATGTTTTCTTAAAGAATGAGCCTCCATCCATCAGTAATGTACTGGGAGCTGTAAATAGTGACCCTGATCTGCTAAATTTAGATATATTCATCCCATTCTGTGCTACTGGAAATAGGGTTTGAATTTATTAATAGAAAAAGGAAAATTGTAATGTCGATTCCGGCTAATAAATATTTTTTTACCATTTTCTGTCATTTTAACACATTTACGTCCAGAACGTTTTTCAGAGTAATTTCTTTCAAAACTTGATATTAGAATTTTTAGTACTGTGAACGTATGTGACAAGAACATTTTGATAGAAAATAATTAGAAAGTGTTTTTCTCGGATGGGTCGTTAATGACTCAGCTGAGAAACAAGACATCATTAGAGAGAGAAAAATATTTTACATTATATTTTTTCTATAGTCTGTCTCTACACTTACAATGCAAAAAATTGTATTTAGGAATGTAATCTAAAAAAACACTTATCGTAAAGAGAAAATTTGGAATTTACACGTGAACTTTCCTCCGTTTCTTTTGTTTCTCCACACCGCGCACCGGCGTCGTGGTTGTCAAACAATCAACAAACGCCCTTTTATTTTGCGTGCTGAAGCGAGATAGTATTATTTGACTCTGGAGACGAATGTGAAACACCTTCTTTTTGCAGCTGACGTTTTGCAATTTCTCTACGAAACTAAGATATTTAAAGACTGACTTTTGCTAGTTGCTACGCATTCTTTATAGCCACATGAAACATTCAGAAAACTACTGGAATGTACCATTTTCCCCTCTAATGACAATTCTATATCAGGGTAGCCTATGTTTAGATCCATTTGGTCCACCCCATATAATACCCGATAATACCCGAATAAATGTAATTTACAATATAATTCAGTACCGACGTCTTCACACTATCTCGCTAAAGGCTCATCACAAAATATAGTTCAGAAACATCAATTGGTAGATCATTCTTTGCTAGAGGCACTTGTTGATGGTAATTCAGTCACTTCGATCCGAGAAACAGATTCAGAAAAATTGTCCAAGACAAAGTTGCTTCTCGAATGGATGGAAGCACTGGTATAGAAGAAATTTGAAAATTGGCAATTTCCCGGCCGTGCAACTCAATACCATATGTGTGATCCCTGTTGTTATGTTTTATCGAGCCGACCGCAGAGGGTTTTTCTTTCATCCAGAACTCTACATGAGTTTGAAGCAAATTTTTGCCGAGACGATCATGATCGTTGAAAATTTCATTTCCGGAATCAGCATCGGAGTTGCTTTCAGCTACTGGGGTTGTAAATACTATGTCCAAATCTCCCTCCGCATCCTCGAGATCTGTAGTTTCCAACAACGAAAAAATTTCGTGGCTACTTAATCTTTTATGTGACCTAAACGTGCAAAACATAAGAATGCCAACGCCAGAATGTATGTAACACACAAGAATTACCAAATATAAGAGGAGCAAAGAATATTTACCCACTGGGTCGTTAACGACCCGCCACGTTTTCATACAAGTACGCCGTATTTTACGGAATTTAAGACGCCCATTTTTCTTAGATAAATTGCCTCCAAAATTCAGGTACGTCTTATACTCGAAATTAATATAAAAATATCCAGTATTTGATTTAAAATTCTCGCCAGTCTTAAAATGGCCATATATTCGATGCCGCGGGAAGCCAATCTCTATTAGGCAACATTGGATTCAAATGGCAACAGTTTGCTCACAAGTTTGCTAACACTCCCCTGCCGCGCCATCCCAACCTCGGAGCACTGTCTAGCCTGCGTCATTGCAGTCTATGGTGCCAGTGAACTTGAATTGTGTTATCGGTAACAATACAATATTTTTGTCGGTAGCTACTTTCGTAATGGAACAAATTAAAAGGTACTCATTTAGTGCGGGCTATAAATTAAAAAAAAATATATAAATTGCTTTATAGTATGCAAAGTGCGGAAACTGCAAATTATCAGAGATACATCAATAATTCATACGCAATTCAAAAGAATGGATGATTGGTTTTGATCACACTTTAGGATCACAGCAATGCAAATCACTGCACTAAAGTCTCTTGCCTCTCACGAACTAAAAGATTCTTTCGTAAACAGCGCGAGCTCCAACAAGACACAACACACGCGCGCATTCTCAGAAATGTAATAAAGATTATTGCGCGAGTGTTCAGATGCAGAAAACGCAAAGTCTGGTATCATTAAAGATAAATATTTGATACATGTAACAAAACATTAACAATTTTATGTGGGGTCGTTAATTAACCAGTGGACATAAATGGGTTATTGAATTATCACTGATTTCTTCTATTTTAATATCATTTTAATAGTACTTGATCCAAATAATATTTACGAAATACAACACTAGGTCATCAGAATTTTATTCGAATAAATCTTAAAGAAAATCTGACATACCTTGTTCCAATCTGGAAATATTCCTTATGAAGATAGCATGATTAGACCTGAACCACTAGAAATAATTTTGAAAAATACGTAATTGATAATATGTCAGAAGAAGCAGGCCATACTATTTTTAGGTTACCACCTTACTACTGATTATTAAATCCTGTAGAACAGATTTGGTATCAGGTTAAAGGTTACGTAGCTCGTCACACCACCACTTCCAAGATTCTAGAAGTACAAAACTTGGTGAACGCAGGTTTCTGTGAGGTTACAGGGGAAAAGTGCCATCAGTGTACTAAACATGTAATAGGGGAAGAACAAAGAATGTGTGACTTGAAAGGTGTAATTGATATTGTTGTGGAGTCTTGAATAATCAACCTCTGCAACTGCTCAAGTTCCTCTGAAGATTCAAATTTGAAAGAGATAGTCTCTATCACATTCAGAATAAACTTTTTTAAAAGTAAGTTGCTTCTAAATTTCGTGTTCAATTAAAGATAATTGATACATCAATTTTGGGCTTCTGTGAATTACCAAAACATCGCGTTTCATACTTCAGGCAGCCCGCGATTTTCGTTGTGTGCATGCATTTCGTAACCTTTTTGGCAATAATATTACATTACTATTAACATTAAAAATATGTAACAATAATGCAGCCATAACAATCTGTCGAGTGAATTTTTACTTTGCATGTTATGATGTCGTTCCCCGAGTGTCTTGCAATTGCCCATTTGTTTCGCGCATGCTGCATAACTCGACATCGAAACAGCGAGCGCGTCCGTGACAGCGGAGTGTTGTCATCTGTTCAGGTGACAGCAGTGGGCTCGGACCACGCGCTGCGGCTCTCGTTGAACAAGAAATAGAATTCCTGGAAGCAAAAGTCAAGTAATATGGATTTTAAACCTATGAAAATATTGCAGTCCGGATACAATTTGTATCCAATTAATTTGATTAATTTTTTCTTGTAATTAGATTTTTCCAGTTTTCAGAAAGAACCAGAGAGCCCAAAATTATTTCAGCGCCACATCCTACTTGCTAAGATGTATTTAATAAACATTTAATTCTTTATATACATACGTACAGTATTTAGAAGTTTGTTTATAGAATAATGCAGAAGCATAGAGTAATTTTAATTTGTTGAGTTGACTATTTTCCATTCTTTCGAAGGGATCGAAAGGAGCCCAAAATTATTTTTAAGCATTGTCTTAAACTTGGATTGCTAGAAGAAAACGTCATTTAGTTTTGATATTTAAGATCGATACAATTTGGCATGTATCTCTTTGGGTTTCTCCAATTTTCAGAAAGAATACGACAAGCTCAAACTATTTCAGTCTCACTTTATTTGCCATGCTGTATTTAATTAACAATTAAATTCTTGTACACATTTCGTTCAAAATCTTGGAATTTATTTGAAGAATAATGTGAAAGTATACAATAATCCTAACGTTGTTTAGCTGAGATTTTGCCATTACTAGAAAAAATGGAATCAAACTCGGAATACTTTTGGGGTACTGTTGGAACAGTCGGAATCTGCTACACGAGTTTTAAAATTTAAAGGATTGTTTTAAACAAATACCATGTAGTTTGGACTTTGTGTTATTATATATTACTACATGTCGGAAAGAAATTGACATTATTTTAATTTCACTTTCCCTTTTTTATCTATTTTTTAAAATATCTTTTTGAATTCTGATATTGAGATTGCCAATGTATGCTTAAATAAATATTTTATCCCTTTTCTTCGCAACTTTTGAAGTTTTTTGGAGGTGAAATAGCTGTAAAAAATCTAACTTTGCTAAGACGAGAACGTATTCGAAAATTTATATACAAATCGAACATTATTGTTAGGGTTTATATAGACCACCTATGAATTGGGAAAAAATACAATCGTAAACCTAAACAGCTTTTTTTATTTATATTGTTGGAAATACGTGTGTACGAAATAATTCTCCCAAAGTATGTATGAGCTTCTTCCGGATTTTCGAAGTAACGATGTATGTCCAAAATTATGTTCCTAATCTATCGTAATTCTCTTTTTCATGTTTGACAAAGTATAATAAAGTAGTAAACTTAAAGTAAAATCATAGTAACATTTGATTATTACTTTGTGTTTTATACTTAAGAAAAATTGTTTGAGTTTTGAGCAAATTGGGTGCTAATCTTTCCACCTAATGTTTGAAAATCTGTACAGTAGCAGAAAAATGTTTATGATGTCACTAAGAACCCGAAGTTATGGTGAAAGAATTTTTTAGTTTTGAAAAATTAAGAGGGTTTGCATTTTTACTTTCTCGCCCTCACGAAAGTACTACGTGAGAAGAGAGAGTTATGTAATCGTGCGCCGGAAAACGGCGATTTTGGGCAAAAAATATCTTATTGCCAGGCCATGGTAACGAAAAAGTGGATAATCCTATTGATAAATATAGAAAAAAATCCTCTAACACATGGTGTAGCCAGAATCCTAGTTTCGTGGGTCCTTGATATCGAAAAATCAATTGACTGCAAAACGTCTGTCAGTCTGTCTCAGTGGCGGGGTAGGCAAGGTAGGCACTGCTTATCCTAATAAATATGTACTAGCTTAATACATTTCACAATAATAACAATTATTAAAAACTTAACATACGATGTAAGAATTACTCATCTGGAAATTTATAATGAATTTCATTATCGTGGCAGGAACCATTTTTCCATTTCAAGCCTTTTCTGACAGCCTGCGATGTGTCTCATCTCTTCCCGCAGAGACATACTTGCATCTCTCAGGGTAGGCACGCCCAGGCGCTGCCTCCCTTCGCACCGTATTCCGAGAAAGGGCCCTGTAGTAGCGTGCTGTGACCATACTTGGCGCATGCGCATTGTGCGTAGGCCAGCGAAATCGGTTGCTGCCTGCCCTCACTGAAGACTCCGATTTCCACTCACGCACATGCCGCGTAGCGCGTGTGTTTCCTGTGTTGTTGACGAGTTAACAAGAAGAGAAAGTGTTTATAATTTAAGAAGTATTTATTTTTTATTTTTTAAATTAGTATTCTTGTATTATTAGTTACTTGTTTTTTATATTTAAATGTGAAATTACGTTAATATTATGACAGATAAAGTGAACGAACTACTTCGTGCGCCCTTTTCTCGTCTTAACGATGACAAAAAGAGACAAATTTTGGACAACGGTCGAACTACTCCTAGGTTGAGTACGGTTTTACATCGTGCTGGCGATAAAAATGCAAGAAAATTCAAATTTTCGTGAGATGTCTCACACAAATGTCTTACAAGTAGTGGAGTTAAAGCCAAGCTTTATTGTTGGCCATGTATTTTATTGTCATCTAAGGAGAGTACTTGAAATTGAGATGATAGTGTGACATGAAAAATTTATCAAAAGCTATACATAAACATTAAATGACAAAATAGCACATATGTAATTTAGTGAATCTTAAATGCATGCAAAAAACGGAATTATTGTCAGAGCAACACAAACTTGCAACATCATTTAGTATCCGAATATCTTGAAATCACGTCTGTGCGTGCTTCATGGAAATAATGCTTTGGAATGAACGTAATATCAGTGAGCCAATTGTTTGAATAAATTAAATAAAATTACAAAAAAATGGATTGTGGTGGGGCTTGGCCCCCATACCCCCTACTAGGTGTTCGCCGCTGTTCAGTGATCTGTTTTGCCTACCCTGAACGTTTGTTCACGAGCCGCCACTGGTCTGTCCGTCTGATCAATGCTAGCACCGAAACCGTTCAGCCGTTTCGAGGGTACTTTACATGAAGCCTCAAATTAATTTTCAAAATTTTCTCTAAAATGACTACAAATTTTTTATTATTAAAATTTATTTTCGGATAGCTAAAGGATGCTTAAGGTGGTGCAGGTCGCATGTTCGGTGAAATTCCAGATTTTTGGCAAAGTTGCACATTTGTCATTTTCAAACTCTCCGGTTTTTTTCGAAAATTCAAAAAGTCAACATTTCAAAACTATGAAATTGAAGACAGAGATTTTTGCCTCAGTGTATTGTAAAGAAATCAGCTCTTCACAAAAGGTCTTGTACAATTTTTTGGAAATCCAGCCGATTTGACGTAATTCGCGCTTGCAATTTATACGATTTCTAAAAAATACATTTTCTCAAAAACTGCTCCATTCTTTAATTAAATTTTCTCTTCATATGTAACAAAGGCGGTAAAAAATATGGTGCTCGTCTCGTTTTCCGCGAACTCTCCGTATTTTCGAAAATGGCAAAAATTGCTAAAAGTAACATTTCAAAACTACAACACCGAGTTCGGAAGACACATAAAATTCAAAATTATCGGCCAATTTCACTTTTGTCAGTTTTTCAAAAATATTAGAGAGATTTTTTACATTCGAATGGAAACATTTCTCAGTAAACACGAGATGTTTTCAGATTGCCAACATGGATTTATAAAATCAAAATCTGCGGAAACAGCCATACTTACTTTTCTTATATATGTCACTTCATCCAGGATGAAAACGAAGCACCTATTGGAATATTTTTAGATCTTTCCAAAGCCCTTGACGTCATTGATCATAACATTTTACTTTCAAAATTACCTTCATATAGAATTCGTGGTATTGCTCTAGATTGGTTATAGAGCAAGATTGGTTATAGATGATCTATATTGGTTATTGGTTGTTCGTACCTAAACGAAGGGTAGGAATGCCGAGCTGGAATGATTGAACACTATACACAAAACTTTCCGATTCATTGCTAATTGTACCTGGCATCCTATTCTCTTCCTAGTGTACGTAAACGATATGCCCTCGACTATTCGAAACGGAAGAACAGTTCTCTTTGCGAATGATTCCATTTTTTTTTTACAATAAAGGAATCGTAAATAGTACATTGACAGATGTTTCGAATGGGTTCGATAATAACAAATAGAATTTATTATTATTATTAATTATCATTATTATTATTAATTTTATTATTTATTAGTAAATGATAAAACTGTTTCAATGCAGTTTTCCATTTCAAATAAACGTTCCTGTACTCCATTGAAAATGAACGATGTGTCATTGACGGAATGCTAAGGTAACAACATTTTTAGGTCTGTCAATTCAGTCTCAAATGGAACGTACATTTAAATGAATTGAACTCATAATTACGTTCATTATCCTGCGCGTTCAGAATTCTTTCAAATTCACTCAGTCTTAATATTGCTCGTTGAGTATATTTTTCGAATCACTAAGCAATCAATCAATCAAACCATTGTAGTCCGCATGTGCATAAAAAGTAGTTTAAGTATTAAGTTATTTATATTACATTACTGAACGGTAGCATATTTATAAATATTACGGTTAAGTTAGTCGGCTTTCGGGCAGACGAGCAAAAGTATGTGGACACTTGAGGCTGTAGGTTCAAAAACCCTTGTCTCTCACATTAATATGACTTTAATGATCGAAATATCCCTTGCCCTGACCAGTAACTGTGTGTGAGATCTTTGTTCAATCTGCCCGTGCGATTAATGGGGAAGCTGGGCTACTTGTTAGGTCCTGTCTATTCAATGTCTTTAGATAAAAAGAAAGTGATACCATGAGTGCGAAAATAAGGCATTTTTATTGGATCATCTAAGGCATCGTTAATGAATTGACTCAATTTTTTATGTATGCGTGTCAATTTCTTATACCAAAAGTTTTGAATCATATCCGGTCCTGGTGACTTCCAATTCATTAGTTTTTCAACAGCATCCTTAACATCAATGGCTGTGAATGGTACATTTTCCATCTTTGGAAGTTGCTCTGCCATTTGTTGCTCTCCTTCCACCCTGCTTGTCTCTGAATTGTAGATTTGGTGTATGAGAGCTCTCTCTCTAAAAGGTCTTGAACACGTAAGGTTGGCTACCTGGAGCTAGTTGAGTTTTTGTCTGTCTCATTGTTCTGTAAAGATTTTTTTCAGACTTATTAAACAAGCAATTATCGTTTATACACTTGTAACTCAGTTTGCATCGTCTCAAGTGAGACGAAAATACCGATAGTTTCTGTTTCATTGTATCGAGGCACCAACAAAGGAAGTGGTTGAGTTCTTCTCGTTGCGTGTGGGTACCATGCCTCTTCATTATCTTCTTCAGTGTAGATGTCAATTTTCATCAATTTTTAGATCATTTACATATTCAATCAAATGAGCAATGCCCTGCCTCAAATATTTGATTTTACTATTCAGCAGTCTTTCCCACTTCGGAATGAAACTCGTTTTTTTTTCTTGATGTCCGACGTTCAAAATTAAAGTCTATTCCAACAGCTCTCACGATCATCACTGCACCACAGTACACTATCAGGTGAAGTTGTTCAGTACTTTTGCAATTTCTAATGTATGCTGGGAGTATCATAGTGTTCATCAAATCAATTCTTTTCGCCAGTTTTTTGGAGGTTTTAACTTTGGTATCGTTGGACGGCTGATTGGATTTGTATCTTCAAATTCTATAATTGCAGTGCTCATTAATGTGTCGAGATTGTCTTCCATTCGTCCTTCTTTCTTTCGACAAGAGATCTCCTTATTTACTGCCTCCACAAACTGTTGGACTCCTTAAATGTATGTTTCATCATCTGTCGCTCTCTGACTACGCCATCAAATCTTCTCTTTACTTTACTTTTTCCCACTTTACATCAATCCTAGCTGTTGGTACAAGCGGTTTTTCAAGTTACGAGGTTGTTATTATTATTATTATTATTATTATTATTATTATTATTATTATTATTATTATTATTATTATTATTATTATTATTATTATTTTGTTTCGAGAATAGGCTATCATGGGACCACGCGGTACGTGCATCCCACTGGCGCTCGGATTTGATTATCGGGGTTGGTGCATGCTATTTTTTTTTTTAGGGAAGCGGCAATTTAATGCTGATTTATTTTTATACCTCAGGGTTGTTAGCCCTGGGGAAGGGGATGAAATTAGGACGATTATGAATGATGAAATAGACTCACACAAACCTACAGAGACACACACAATACAACTATGCCCGAGGCGGGACTCGTAATCGCCATCTGGGCCGAGATTGCGACGGCACTATTTCCTTAGCGATCTCGGCCATCGGGGGGTATTATTATTATTATTATTATTATTATTATTATTATTATTATTATTATTATTATTATTATTTAAGGCTTTTTCCTAGCGAGGTACTCTACAGCAGGACCGTTTAAGAACCAAGGTGCCTGCTTTGCTCCTGAACTCGGACGATCACGGTTCGCCAAGAGACTTCTAGCCATCTCATTAAAAACCTTTCTAAAGAACAGTGCAGTGCTCAAGGAAATAGCGTTTTGTATTCTCTGAATATGCCAAGTTTTCAAGGCCAAGTCTTGTAGGCGATGTTACTTCAGCAGATATTAGTCCGTTTGCATAGATGGCCACAGGAGCTTTATTGTAGACACCGTCATATGTCGTTCAGCTCAGTAAGCAATGCTTGGTTTTTCCGCTTATCATTGGCAATGTAGGTAGTTGGAGATGATTAGCGATTTCATAACCCATTCCCGAATCTCTTACCATTCTTAGAGGTTTTAGGGCTAGGGAGTAAAACTATCTTCCTGGACAATTCGTTGCTTGAGCGTTGGTTCCTTGATGGTATCGCTGCCTCAAACAAACGATACTTTTATCTTTATCTACGCCAAGTTGCCATCCAGTTTTGAATTATGTTAACATATTGTGCGTTTACTTTGTTGAGATGAATGAGCCACAATGATGTAGAGATGAACAATAGCCACGAATGAGGCATTGAGTTGAATGCCTTAGTATAGTCGACCCATTGTACAGAGATGTTGATATGTCTTTTCTTGGCTTGATTGACTACAACGCTGTCTACTATCAATTGTTTTTTTGGAACTTTGAGCTACAGTTCTGCAACCATTTTGTTCTGTTGTGAAACCATCGTTAACTTGTAGATGGGTATTCAGCATTGTGGCTTACGCAGATCTAACAATAGTATATTGATAGACCGATTATCATTGAAGTCTTAGGATTGCCAATTATTATTAAAAAACTTCTCCAGTAAAAGACGCCGGACTGACAGTTGTATCGTTGAATGTAGCTTGAAACCACATGTTCAGAATCGCATGATACATAGGAAATACTTCCAACAAAAGTTGTGTATACCTTCGGTACCTGATACTTTCCCTTTCGGGGCCTTACTGACTGAACAATTGAAGGTATCTCTTTTTGCAATATTACGCGGCATATTTGAGGTATATCACAGAATTTCTCTTCCTCTTCTGCTATATAGTAAGTTCCAGCATGTGTCCTGGGAATGCTCCACATACATTATGTGATCAAACGTATCCGGACACGTGCCTGAAAATGACTTACCAGTTCATGGTGCCCTCCATCGGTAATGCTGAAATTCAATAGGGTGTTAGCCCACCCTTAGCCTTGATGACAGCTTCCACTCTCGTAGGCATACTTTCCATCAGGTGCTGGAAGGTTTCTTGGGGAATGGCAGCCCATTCTTCACGGAGTGCTGCACTGAGGAGACGTATAGATGTAAGTCGGTGAGGCCTGGCACGAAGTCGGCGTTCCAAAACATCCCAAAGGTGTTCGATAGGATTCGAATCAGGACTCTGTGCAGGTCAGTTCATTACAGGGATGTTATTGTCACTCCGCCACAGGCCATGCAATATGAGCAGGTGGTCGATCGTGTTGAAAGATGCAATCGCCATCCCCGAGTTGCTCTTCAACAGTGGGAAGCAAGGTGTTTAAAACATCAACGTAGGTCTGTGCCGTGATAGTGCCACACAAAACAATGGGTGCAAGCCCTCTCCATGAGAAACACGACCACACCACAACACCATTTTGGACGTGTTCGGATACTTTTGATTACATAGTGTACTTTGAGAAGCCATACTTTATCTTGGTCACAAAGTTTTAATTTAAAATAAACGAAACAAATTTTCTTAACAAAAGCCGTAATATTCAATGATTCCTTTTTCACCATTAAAAAGGAGCAATTCTCCGCATTTGTCACCCGAAATTATACACATTCCTAGAGGTTTCGCACCAATTCTGAATAACATAGACAATGTCTGGAAGAAGACTGAAATGAAATAAAAGATTGTGGAGGAATCCGAGAACATGTTAATCCAAGCATGAATATGTACGAGTGAGCCCTAGCAAGCGCACTCAACAATGCAGTGATACCCAACAGGACTAACACATATGTGTATTTTTATGTTTTTGGGAGCACTGACAGTGAATATGAAATTTGTTTTTCCTTGTTCAGTCTTTTTCCCCAAGTGTGATGAATTTTAAATTTAGCGATATCCAGCTACCGGTTTGACCAATTATTATTTCGAGTGTGAAAAAAAACTGACATTCCAGAAAGAAACGGTGGTCATTTTCGATTTCAGCGCACCCCAAAATATAAGAATCAGATAAAATTATGAAAATAGCTTTTTGGTTGCAAACCAGTGTTACAGCTCCAGATGGTTGTCTGACTCAGAGAGTACGGGTAAGAAACTGTCTCCAATGTTAATCGACGAAAGCTTATTCCGGTAGCCTCCATGATTTGGATGAAATGTACAGCCAATCGCGTGAAGGCAACCAGGAAATTTGAAATAAACATAAATGTCAGACTTTTAAAATTTGCATCCTACTTTAAAATTTCAGCATTCTATCATCCAATTCATTGTTTGATATTTTTTCTATAAAATTCTTAAAAGGTATTAACATTGTATGAAAATGTAGGAATTAGGTATGTATTGAAGGACAAAAGTTAAAGAAGTAAAATATTTATAGCATCCACTGAAAATTATTTTTATTTATACAGTAAGAAAAAATGTATACTAAAATAGCTGTTATTAGCATGAAGTTTTACCACATTTTTATACATGCTACATTATCACACGCATACAATAAACATGGCGCATAAATAAACCTTGTTAAAATGTAAGATACATGGAATGTGTAGCAAACATTTGTTTACAATATATTGAAGTACATGATATATTATTCACTTAAAACAATTCACAAGGAAAGAAATAATTGTTAATATCAACAAAATAAATTATGCTGTGGAAATCAACTACTGATACTTCAAGTATATAAATACTGGACAGGAATCCTTAAACATTTTGTAAACACTTCAAATATTTTTTCTGTCTATTTACATGATCATTTAGCTCATCAAGATGATAAATGTGCGGAAACACAACAAGAACACGTATTTCATTATTTTAACAATACAATACATTTTTTCTTATCTTTGATGCATTTTTCTTAAGCTCTATCGATACATAAGCAAGACTAACTATTAAAATACATCATTTGTGTTTATATTGCTGAAAATAACAAAATAAATTATGCTTGCATAGCTGTAATACAAAACATTTTTATAAAATAAATCATCTCAATAAATATAATTAATACATTAATTCTAAATTGATTCTCTTTAAATGTGCCCTAATGATCATCTTAGATGTTGATTCAATCGTTACTGAGAGAAGTGCTTGCCCATGGATGGAGCAATCCAACCACTTCAAGTTGAGAGCTGTCTGCAAATGGACTTTATGCGTCAGAGATTTGGTATGCAGTTGTTGTTTAGTAACAACTTGTTTAAAAAATGCACTGGAAGCAACAAGGATCTCACTTATAGAATCGTCAGAAGTGTATACTAAATACAAGTTATATGGATCATATTCCCGACGTTTAATATTCAAATGAAAACCCTTCAGTTCATCAGTACAAATGAAGCTCTTGCACTTAATGCAGCACTGGTCCTTGAGTGCTCCTAACACGTGTTTATCCAGCAACATAACATGTCCCAATATTCTCTGGGCTGGCTATATGAATTTTAATTACATCATCTGCTGCAAGCCATCATCTGAAATGTAGAGGCTCTCACATCAAATTTTCTACTAGATTTTGGTTTAGACTCGTTTAATTAAGACATTTGATGGAGCATTGAACATATCAGCCGTAAAGCTGACAAAATACTTATAGTTGCTTCGTGGAATCGAAGTCGCCAAGACATCTGGGTGCTTATCAAGCCTATATAACACCACGCCTCTGAGTTTATCACTCATTTCCCGCCAATCTTCAAAGTGCACAGAGCTTTTTTTACCATTATTCTGAATTAATACTTTTTGCGCATTGGTTTCTTTTTTATGTAGTCATCACGTTTGGTAGAGCCGTTTGAATAATCAAATGACGTTGGCTGTTTCTCGAGTATCTACAATTTCGAACTCAACGCCCCCCGCGCAGCCCACGAGAGCTACAGTGTTCATGCGTCCAGCACATCTCTGGTTCAACACCTGTGCAGCATACTTCACCTTCATCTTCGCTCGTCCAGCGGATAACACACGGTTCTCTGTCAGATGACGAACTCTGAAAAGCTGCTGGTCGAGTTTCAATAGTTGGACCATGCCATTCCAATCAACAGCCCGCCCTCTATTCAATGTATGCAGCAGTCATAAAATTGTTGCGTAAACATTTGAAAAGATGGGGGACATCGCTTAAAACACAGATCCTGGGATCCCCCACACAGAAGAACGGAAGAAAGCTAAGCACTCTTATAGAAGCATAAAATAGTTCGAAATTGGCGCGTGCGCAACTGAGTAGCGCGCGCGGTGTAGGCTCGTGTGGCAGCAGACAAGCCACTGTGACGACAGGTGGTGGCGAGTCTTTGGTGATGGTGTCGCCACGAGTATATAAGGGGCATCGGCCGACGGAGCTGGCAGTACCATTTTGTGATAGAGCTTCGAGTATTATGGATTATTATAGTGATATTGCCTAAACCGACCGTGCCTCGATAAAATTGTATTTGTTTGGATCCTGATAACTTTGGCTTGAACTTGTAAATCTCCTGACGACGACGACCGTGCATGTATTGTTTGGCATTTTCTGGAGATATGGTAGTGTGGCGTCTTTGCCGGGGCAATAAATCACAGACGTGAACGGTTTGTAATTTATTGAGTATTTATTTGAAATAGGCTCCAACACCTGAATACTATGTACAATAATTACAATAAACAATATTGACCTGTTACTAGAAGGAATGTTCCTGGTCACCACCACCGCTGGCCTGATAATTAGATATCTTATTCGGTGTGATGTACCAGTAGACTACGTGAGCATACAAGCGAGTATGCCGCACCTCCCGTCTCGACGTAGCAGGCCGGCTTCAGTTCCCTGCCTCAGTAGCCTATGCATTGAAATGCAGCGCCGCGCACAACTCACATGACTTCCTACCGACGCGCCCTAGAATCAGAAGAAAAAGTTTAGGTCCGGGGTCCGTTTATATTACCTTCTGCGGCGGCTGACGGAACTGCGTCATCTCGCTGTTTCCGCCGACGCGTTTCCGCAGCTGGCCTGCCTACGGGGTTCCTAAGTTTGCCGCAAGTGGTCTACGGCGTTCACAAGTGGCCACCCACGACACGGCACCCCTTCCCTTCCGCTCCCTAGGTTTGCCATTGTTCAGCCCGGCGTCTCTTCCCGCCAGCGCTATCCATGAGCATGAAATGCACGTGGCAGATATTTGGTACGTTTGTACAAGGCGACTGATATGACGCCACAGTTGTAAGCATTGCTATTGGTAGCTTGGAAACTATGGCTTGTATGAAGTGAAGCCGCAAACTTTTGTTACTTATCTACTTCTTGCTGCATTTTTTCTTGACGTAACAGGCATCTTCCCTCTCCCTTAGAGAATTAATTTGTTTCAGTCACCATTGGCACGAAAAGGGGGTATACCAAGTGAAGTACAGACGACTAAAGCACTTCCTGGACCAAGAGTAATCTCAAACAGTGAAATGTCTTGAAATATAAACTTTGTATTTTTGCACACGCAATGCGCGCACCAGTTGACTAAAGTCGTACTGACCCTCTGTTGTTCTTTAAGCTGCAGGATTGGCTATAGATGCCCGTAAGAGTAGCAATGGCCGCACCGCAGTAGCGGTGCGGCCATTGGCGTAATGGGCGTAAGAAGAAAAAGCGGTCATGGGCGTAAGAAGCGTAGGCGACCGGGCAAATCAACAGCCGGACCTACTCTGGCCCACGATGCTCCCGACGATGACTCGAACGCTCCTCATCGACAACAAATTCCAACGATATTGCCAACGAACTCTGAGCAACATTAGTTAGCTCCGCCCGCGGAAGCCCTGGAGGTGGCGCTTCACGTCCGCTGCCACCTTAAGGTCGCCTAAAATGCCGTTTTCAATACGGCTTAAAATCAAAGCCCGATCAGGTTCTCGTACACGGCAGGAATCTTGGGCCTTTAACAGGGTACAAGGCCGTAGCAAATGCTCGCAGTGCGATCTCTCTCTTCTCACACCCGCCCCCACCCTAAACCTCTGGGTAGGTTTTAAGTTTTTATTACCGCTCGGCAACATCCAGGAGGATGCAGTGAGCAAGCTGAGAGTAACTTCGTGACAAGGATTGGCCCTGCGGATCGGCACACATCGGGCTTGTTGTCTAGGCTATCCGAACAAGATCCTTGCTCGCAGGCTCTCGGCGGCGGGAGACCTTGACCTTCGCCAGAGGGCTATATGGGTCCGACAACATGGGATTTGACCACGGCGATGCATGACGCGAGGATGCGGTACAGTGGTCGCTATGGAGCCCTCTGTGACGTATCATAGGCCATTGACTCGATCTCGCGCGCGGCCCTGTGGCAGCTGATTCGCTTTGAGGACATTCCATCCGCCCTTATAAATTTGACCAGCATCAGTACTCCGGGGCCGCTCTGCGGTCCGACCTTGGTGGTTTGCTCACCCGACCTTACCATCTTATTGCAAGGGGACCCATTATCTGGTGTCCTCTTTTGCCTGGGCATGAACCACATCATCGGGGCTGTACCGTGCGAGGTCGGCTACTGCCGCGCTGAGCCTCTTCTCGGCGCCCTTGCCTACGCGGACGACCTAGTCGTCCTCACCTGCACTGTCGTTGGCTTCCACTCTGCACTCGCTAATGCGGAGGGGCGGCCGAGCAATTGGGCCTCACGTGCAATCCCTCTGCATAACTTTTATTCTGGTGTTTGGCTTTCTTGCATAACATGCATTGACCGACTACTTTCCGTATTTGCCGGGCCATTCTCTTCCAACAACACAGCTCCTGGAGAATTTCCATAATCATGCGTACGTAGTAAGCTGCGTCGCGGCTGGCCGTCGGGGGCGCACTACACCCAGGTGTGCAGGTGGCCAATGGCTTCTCCCAATCGATTTACAGGAGCCATCTCCTACCTACATGGAGTTGGCGCACTTATGCAGCGCTTACTTAGTACCCTGGGCCCGCCAGCGGCCCAAGGTAGATTTTTATTTTTTCGGCGAAGCCGAACGTCTGTGTGAAAATTGCTGATCCAAGTACTTCTGGAGAAGCTCCATCCTTTTCGACATGGCTATTAGAGACGTGCCGTCGGCGTACAGGGCGAGTTCTGTTTATGGATGCTAGGGAATGTCACGTACATAGAGGCTGAAGAGCATAGAAGCTATCACGCTCCTTTGCGGCACTCCGGCCTGTATGGCGCGGCGGGTAGATTTAGCATTCAGAAGCGTCACTTGGAGCGTTCTGCTTGCTAGGTAAGAGTGGATAAGATGCACCTGGTACGTAGGAATGTTCATGGTTTGGAGTTTGTAAAGGAGACCAACGTGCCGAAGGTTTTCAAAGGTGATGGCAACGTGGACGTACACTCCACCTGTGGTTTGGCCCTCGAAGTCGTGTCTTATGCAGTCCGTTATTCGCTCAAGCTGGTGCGTTGTGCTATGTCCCGCGCGAAAGCCAAACTGCTGATTTATAAGAGAATGATCTGTAACAAATTTGAAAATTCTGTTTTGAGTTTGAGTAACGGGTTTTGTACTTAATTCCCGTCCGAGCTTGTTAAGTAGGTTTATGGGCCTGAGCGACTCAGGAAGTTTTCGGTATTTTCCCCGTGGAGAGTTTTATGAAAACTTAACGCATGTGCATGCTTCGACTGACTCGGAATATCCTTAAACAAATATTGCATTAAACAAAGCGACCAAAAGCACTATGTTTTGCTGCGGCAGCTTCTTGAGGACGTCCCTAGAGATGGCGTTGAGGCCGGGAACTTGTTTAGCTTTCAGCTCGGTTAAGGCCGCTTTGACTTCTGTCGCTGTGGTGAAACTCGCCCTGTCGGTGGGCGCGTGCAGCGCCTGCATTACCGTTTGTTGCACGTCAACAACGTGCAGTATCGGCGGCGCCTCCTCGACCGGTTGAAACAGATTCTAGAAAATTAGCTCGGAGTTCCGCTTTCGTCTCGTTTGATTCTGTTCTGTACTCTCCTGTGCTAGTCAGAAGCGACGGCACTGAAATTGGGGTCCTAGAAAGCATGCGAGAGATTTTCCACAATGATTTATCTTCAGGTTTAAGGCCTGGGTTAATGCGCTGGCATTTACATCTCAGACGAATTCGATCAAAATTACAGCAAAGAGTTCGACTCTTACAACCTCTTTTGAGGGAACCTACACTCCCCTTGGAACTTCTCTTCGCACTCTATAAAACGTGCTGCCGGGCTGTGGCTACCTACGCTGCGGCAACGTGGTGGGCTACAACACAGAAGTACAAGGATACACTTGAGTTAGTACAGAAAAAAGTGCTCATAGCACGCCCTCCGGTTCGGAAACGGTTAAAAGAACTGAGGAAGAACTTGATATTGAGTACTTCACTCAATGCTTGAGACGGCTTTCACTTAACTATCACTTATCAAGCCTATCAAACCAACGAAGCTCCGTCAACGCTATAACAATTAGCTCGACACGTCCTCACTATAGGACAAAGAAAACAAGCAACCCCCTTTGATATTCTGAGGGCGTAGTGCAACCCAAAATGCTGATTTGATTATTGGCTAAGTGTTAAATATCAAAGCGACTATTAAATTAGATTTGTGGATCGCCACTTTAAATGTTATGTTTTAAAATGGCGAAATACATATTAAATCAAACACGATCGCCAGCCAAAAATGGCAATAAATAATTAACCGCAGTGGACATTTACTGGCAGAGCGCGAAGTAACACTAAACTTCTCAATAGATGGCACTGGGACCTTTCCGAACAGTAAATAACTGAAAATCAGTAAGCAGGAAACGGGTCAAGGGTTTTCCTAGTAAATGGGTAAATTTCTATGTTGGAGAAAAATTAGATATCAAACTTTCAATTAACAATCAACATTTATTTGACAAAAGTCAATTTCAACATGAAGAACAATAAATTGAACCCTTAAATTTTCAAAGGGGCACAAACATGGGGTCTATGGAAAAATAACATAAAGTTTGGGCGTCCGAGGTCGCAGTATCTCCCGCTCCGTCCGCCCACGCACTGAAAGCGCGTTGCGAGGTTGTAGTACGCCAGCTCACCCCGCGCCGTCCGCCCTCGCTCGCGGGATACATGCGCCACCTGTGCATCTGCCTTTATCAAAGGTTATTTAATGCCGCCGTCTTTCACGCCAGCGCTAGCGCCGCTTTACGTACACGTGTGCTGCATCTGACAAAGAGCAAAAACCTACAGAGCATGGTGTGCGTGAGCATGCACGCTCGGCCGCGAGTGCAATGAAGATCCAAGGGAAAAAGCCACCTGCCCGCCGGATAGCCCGTCCACTACCGGAAAGGAGATGGATGCCTCCGCCAGCAGCAGTAACTTCTCTCCAAACACATGAGGAGGTAAGGGCGGGAGCGAAGCCTCTAGTAGAGCCTCTCTGTCTTCCAACCCTCAATCGCCCTCCCCCAAACTAATAAAAGACAATGACCCTACCAACGACGACGACCCTAACATCGACGAGCTCAACAGGGCAATACGATCCATAGCTGACCCTGACGTCTCAAACGAAATCAATAATTTAGAAGCTACGTTTACCAAAATCTCACGCGTGACAGAAAAAACAGATCTACCACGACTTACGCAGAAGGCTTTGTCACGCCGAAACTCTTTTTTTAGAGCAGGCGTTTAGAGTTGCTAATAAACCCACCTCAGCCTTAAGTCTACGCAACTCGAATCGCTGGCCAATGCCGTCGAATTCTCAAAAAGTGGTCCTCACACAGTCGACCTCACAGTCGGGGGACTAACATCGCACTGCCACCAGTAGCGGAACGCCCAAAGCTCCCGTACACGCTACCTCTACGCACCCGCCACAGCGGTACAATAGGGTGTATGGCCTCATGCCAGGACACAAGGGAAACTTCTAAAACATCTCGCTTCTAACTAACAACTCACAAGCTCGAGGCAAACATTGATCAGGTGCCAATCGGTTTCCGATCACGAAATAGTAATCGCGGAACTAAAAAGCCTCCGATCGAACATCAACAACAGAGGCGCCGCGTTCTTCTATCACAGAGCAACGGAGGAAAAGCGGAAAAGATACATCATTCGCGGCCTCTCCAAAACAATGGACCTAAACGAGATTCGAGACGAACTCGCTGACAAAAATATTATTATTTTCCACCTCGACGAGCTCAAACGTAAAGTCGGGGAAAGAGTACTGTTAAATGGAAAATGGGAAAAGGTACTGGAGCCTCTGGGCATTTATTCCATTGAAATAAACTTCAAAGACATTGAGGCTCTTAAAGCACTCAGATCCCTGTGTTACCATGCAGTTTTCTTCGAATAGCCATGAACGCGTCAATTCGTAACGCGTCAATGCGACCGCAGCCTGGCTTTCGGCATCACTAACAAAGACTGCAACAAGCCAGTCAAATGCATGGCGTGCGCCGGCGACCACTTCGCCTCCGAATGCTCCTCTATGCCAAACACCAAATTTCTTTGCTTTAATTGTAAGGGAGACCACGCTGCGAACAATCCCAACTGCCCCGCATACGTGCAGGCCGCATCATTGCGCAGCGAGCAACTCAACCGCTTCCGCGAACGGCTCGCCAAGCAGTAACTGCAGAGCTCTGGTCACGCCCAAATCGCCCCCGGCGCTACTGACTTCTGACTCGGAAAGCGCGAAACCCCCGCGAGCACCGCCTCCGGTGCCCCCGCACAAGTGAGTCAATCAGGGCAGCCCCCCGACCAATCAGAGAACATCAAGACATTGACCAACGCCACCAGCGCCCCCAAAAGGACTGACGAATCACGACAGATCACGAACTTCAAGGAGCCAATCACGACGCAAGGCAACCCGCCCAGTCTCACAGAAGAAAACCAACGCTCCTCGCTCGCTGAAATACGCGAACTATTTGACCTATTCAAATCAATAAACATAAAAAACTATGTCAACGTATCCAAGACCATCATCGCAGCCCTCAAAGGGCCAGACGACATCTTCACCAAGATCACCATCATCCTCAGCGCTATCTCACTGCACTGTAATGACCCCACCAGGGCATGACAAAATTATAAAGACCGCCTCCTGGAACGTAGGAGGCACTCTAACAAAGCCCGCAAACAAGGAACTTTTCAAGCAATTCCTCAAAGACTACTCAATAGACATCTGCTTGCTTCAAGAAACCTGGTTTAAGTCCAAGACCAAATTTAATGTTACCGGCTACCACACATACAGAACCGACCGACCGACCGACTCGAGGAGGCAGCGCCATCCTTATCAAAAAATCCTTACCACACGCTGCACTAATTATTCCCGCACTGACCGACTGCGAGGCGACGGTTATTGAACTAGGCACGGCAACAGGCGCGATAATCTTTAACTCTTTATACAAACGACCAGGAGCTACATTACATGGCATCGACATACTCACGGGACTCGGCGCCACCATTGTTATCGCGGGAGATTTCAACGCGAAGAGAAGAGAGTGGGGATGTCACAGCAATAACACTGCAGGAAGAAAACTTTTGACTTACGTATACAACACAACAAATCTGCCAATCTCCCCGCCATCGGGACGCACGCATCTACTCCGCGGGGTCCCCCACGACATCCTCGACATTGTTCTACACAGCACTTCACTATCATCTTCAGTCCCTCAACCACTCTTCGAACTCCACTCTAACCACCTCCCGATTCTCTTCTCACTCTATCTCGGCGCCTTTCCCTACCACCATCCTCAACAACCTAACTTTACCACAAGCTGGAAAGACTACCGAGACCGACTTGCCAAAAAAGTCAACAACGCAAAACTGAACTTCGTAAAACAAATCGACGACAAACTGGACACAATTACAAACCAGATACGATTCTTCTACGACCGCTACACCACCAAAATCAATAGACAACTGCAACAACCCCTTCCCATCAACATCCTTCACTCCATCAGAGAAAAAAGAAAAGCCCAAAGGCCCTACTATCAAACCCGCGACCCAGTACAAAAATCCCTCCTC
The DNA here is from genome assembly GCA_038098605.1 of Gryllus longicercus. Lineage (NCBI taxonomy): Eukaryota > Metazoa > Arthropoda > Insecta > Orthoptera > Gryllidae > Gryllus > Gryllus longicercus. Next base: position 534,078 of record JAZDUA010000109.1, on the reverse strand, counting down.
AATCACTACAAAAAACTAATCCCCCTACTACTGCTCGACTACAGAAACCAACAATAGAAAGACTACCTTCTAAAAGCCGACATAAAAGACACACCTTATGTAAGCTCCAAAAAGCCCTACGCAACCCTGCGCCACCCATCACAGCCCTAGAAGACCCGACAACAAGAATCGCAACCTTCGACCCTGTCAAGAAAACTACAATCTTCGCGAAGCTACTTGAAGAAAGATTCACTCCCCTACCAATTCAAACTTACGCGCGCAGCAGCACTGCACCCAACATCTCTGCCAACCAGAGGCTCCCAAGATGGCGACCAAGACCAGAGCTCTCCAACGTTCGATCACTTCCGACAATCACTGAAGACGACGTACCGGAGGAAATTTAAAAACTTGCACATAACAAAGCTAGTGGCCCCGACAAAATCAACGCAGAAATGCTAAAAAATCTTCCCCGCAACGTGACCAGAGCTCTAATGTCACCCATGAATGCATGCATGGGCAACGCATACTTCCTTACAAAGTGGAAACATGCCAAAGTAATAATAATCCCGAAACGAGGAAAATCACACAAAAACCCCAACAATTTTCGACCCATCAGCCTACTCTCCCAAATTGGTAAAGATTTCGAAAGAATAACACTCCGTGCTATCCAAGACAACCTGAATGCCACGGGAATCGTGCGACCAACGCAATTTGGTTTTTAACGCGGACGCTCCGCCCGTTTTCAAACCTTCCGTCTGGCTATGGAAATTTCAACTGCCCTATCCTTTAAACATCCCATTCCAGCCATCTTCTTCGACTTTTCACAAGCTTTCGACAGAGTCGTCCACCACCTACTTCTCTCCAAATGTCGTTCTATCTTCCCGGAAAGAAACATGCCACCGTATTCACAGCTTTCTCTCTAACAGGACCTTTTTCATCAAATATCAAACTCAAACTAATTCTCCTTGCTAAATCAATGCCGGCGTCCCGCAAGGTGCCGTCTGGTCCCCAATCCTCTTCAACTTCTTTATCAATGACATCCCAAGCACTCCGGGAGTCAGCGAATACCTGTTCGCAGACGACGTAGCACTCACGGCCAAGCACGGAAATGCCATCACTGCTGTAAACAGTCTTCAAAAAGCCACCACCAGTCTCACGAACTGGAGTGAACGAAACGGCTTCAGCTCAGCATGACCAAAACCATATTTTTCAACCGATGGCGGAAAACCAACTCACGATCGCTACCAACCAAAATCGCGCTGAAAGGAATACCACTCCCCTGGGAAAATAAGATCAAATACCTAGGCCTGTACTTCGATAAAAAACTACTCTGGCGGGATCATATTATGGCAGCTGCCCGAGACATGCATGCCAGAATAGCAAGACTCTCCCCATCATCAGAAGTAGCTACATACGAGACAGAACCAAAACTCTAATCTACAATGCATGCATTCGTAGCGCTGGCACAAATGCTTGCAAAACCTGGGCCACAGCAAATCCTACAAATCTACAATCACTACAGAAGGCAGAAAACCATTTCCTTAGAAAAGCATACCGCCCACAACGTGGAGTAGCTATGATCACCATCAACAAAGCCAAACGAAGGACGCCAATACTTTCATACATCTACCAGACCGCATAAAAGACAAGCGATAAACATTTTCAATGACGTAACTCTAAACCCAATAATCCTCAAATATAAACAGTACCTAGACAAAACCCACCTCTGCAAACAAAAACCAACACCCATCCACAAACACAGCTTATCACTCCACATAAATACTCCTAACAATCCCATCAACTATATCATCGACCCAAACTCCCTGAGGCACAAAAACGCTCCGCCCCGCCCTCAACGTAAGGTCCACACAAACAAATGTGAGCTCAGTCACGTCGCAGCCGAGAAGAGCTCACAAAGAAGAAATCAGTGTCAGAGAAAACAACAACAACAACAACAACAACAGCAACGGAAGAGCGCCCCTAGGCGCAGGCCGCTCCCATCTCGACCACACTCAAACCTCGAAGAAAAAATAGTGTACATAAATTAAATGAAAATAGAGCCCTTTTCCCCCCTGTAAAATAAATAAAGAAAATGACACCTGAACCTAAACTTAGTTAGGAGTAAGCAGACGGTAGCGACATTTGGTCGCTTTACATAATAATAAATAATTGCAGTAGGAAAGGGTACAATTCACAAATTTGACAGGTTTCGGTTTGCGGAATAACTCTCTCTACATATTAAATTATATGCTCCGCTGCCTCAGAAATTTGTCATTGAGCTTCAAGTGCTCGAGTAATCAACATGAATAAATATAGGAAACGCCTTCATCATACAGTACAAATAACCATTGCATAGAAAATTACACGTCTGCTTGGATAACGCTCATTACCATTTAATATTTTTGCGTTCACCAGTACAAGTATTTCATTAAGCGGTGCCAATCAGGGCCTTGCCTTTACAATTTTGAAAGTCGCAAATTACTCTCTGAGGTTGCGACACCAATTGGGCGTAGCTCTGCGCAGGAGAAAGAGCAACGCCAAAATTTTGGGGCGCTACTCTATGAAACAGGATGAGAGCTGCGTGCTCTCAAGAGAAGAAACACCAGAGTTTCAGCTAATATGGTTCAGCCTAATATTCAGTAATAACTCCCAAAAATAAAAATAAAAATAAAAATACAATTATTCAAATGTTCCAGAGTGTATCCACACTTTGCATTGTATGACAAGTCAATAAATATTTTATGAGGCACAGAAAAGAATTAAAGCAAATAATACCTTTAATCTGTACAAAAATAATATCATTTGACACTTCATATTTCAGGCATTTCAATGCTTTAATCAATATATTCAATAAATGATTTACAACAGTACAATGGCTGGCAATGATTTATACAATAAAAACCTATAAAATTTCAGCCTGGAATATGACACTAAGGTCCGACGCGAACCCACACCAGCCACTTACACACAGCAGTAAAACGCGAAATGCGTGCGAACCGCAAGCACCAAAAACTCAAACCTTCGGCTGAGACGAAAAAAAAGGTTAGCATCAGGGCCCTATAACTCCCATATAACGTGGTGGGGACCATTACAGTGGCGTGCTCTAGAGCATCACCTTCTTACACGAACTAAAGTACGAACTGCTAGCAACGTTATTTAAAACACGCGTGGGTTCTCGGGACGCAAACACACGCGCTTGATACAAAAGATCGCGCCACTGTTCGCGCTACCTTTTGTTTCATGCGTGTATTATTATGAATAAATGAATTTTAGAAGATAAACACATAGTATTTAACATCTTTTGTAATTCATTTCAGTAATCGCTCATAATCAAAGTGTATTCGTATTTCTTGACCAATTTTTATGTGCGAAAGTTGGCGAGCCGTACCAGCAGCTGTATCCGGCGACACTAGCGCATCCTATAGTAGCAACCTCTAGCTTTGTCCCCAATTTTTATGGAGAGTTGCCGGGCCCTGGTTAGCATCTTCAAGGAGTAGATACGCTCTCTCATTGATTCCTGCCCTGCAGGCGAGTCCAAGTGCTTCGGCAGAATCGGCACTTAAGTACCAGGAGAAGGGTTGCCGGCTACCTTCTTCCAGCCCGATGCCGGTGATCTGGAAGGAGTTCTAGAAGGTCATCAGCGCGGGACAACGCGCCCGTGCGAATGCCGCTATTACTCCTCTAGGAATACCGGGAAGAAGATTTTCCGTATCCCCTTGGGCGTCTTTAAGATCTGGAACTGTTATGTCCAAAAAAAGTACTTTCATAAACACGTTCTTCCACAAGTTCAGAGTAACTATTAACTAGCGAGTTCAACAATGTTCCAATAGATGTATCGAGAAAAGCCAAAATCGCCGTCAACCAAGATGATGTCCAAAATTCACTGCAATAGTAGATTCCACAGTCCAGAACAGTGTCCGTTTCACTTAGCTGCTTCGTACTCACTAATCACTTTAACACTCGTGTACACTACTGCCGGGAGGCGCTGACTGGGTCTCGGCAGAACCTTTTGTGTAGTTTTGTGAACGCACGGAAAGTGCAATGAACGTTCACGCCACCGCGGTGGGACCATTCCTACCCTTACGGGCATCTATGGTCAATCCTGCAACATGAAGAAAAACAGAAGGTCAAAAAAATGACTTTAGCCTACCGGCGCGCGCATTGCGTGTTTGTAAGTACTACGTTTATGTTTCAAGCCTCAGTTCTCTGTTTCGGGTTACTCTTACTCCAGAAAGTGCTTTGGTCGCCTATACTTGGCCCTTTGATCGTTGTTGGTATGAGGCGATCTCGGAAATGAGAATGTTTTCCGAGTCAGCTGCTTTTTCAAAAAAAGTTTTAACGACATTTTTGATATGATCTATCAGCAGTTGCATTGATAATTCGCGATGTAGAGTTTCTATACGAGTGTTTCTAGGGGCGCAGAGGGCAGCTCTGAGACACTCGTTTTGAACTACTTGCAGTTTGTTCAGATGAGAAGTTGCTGCAATTGCCCAACTTGGGCATGCGTAGTCCATTTGCGGAATAATTATTGCTTTACAAAGCGTGAGTCAGTTTGCCGTTGACAGTTTGCTCTGCTTGTGAAATTAGCTTCGCAATCTGTCTAGGCTCTGCCGCGCTTTCTGTCGCACATTTTCGATGTGCAGATTAAATGTAAGTGGGCTGTCTACTGTGACGCCTAAATATTTGACATATTTAGCCCAATTAATCGCGTCTCCGCATAGCGCGAGTGGCCTTGGCCGCCTGAATCGCAGCCTCCGTGAGAAGAGTACAGCTGCCCTCTTACTCACATTGACTTTGACCCGCCACAGTTTGTCACTCCTGGATTAGTAGCAAATGTTGATCCAAGTACTTCTGGAGAAGCTCGATACTTCTGGACGTGGCTATTATAGCCGTTTCGTCTGCGTATAAGGCGAGCTCCGTTTGAGGGGGGAATATCACGCACATAGAGGCTGAAGAGCGTAGGAGCAATCACGCTCCCTTGCGGCACTCCGGCCCGTATGGCGCGGCGGGTAGATTTGGCATTCAGGAGCGTCACTTGGAACGTTTTGTTTGCTAGGTACGAGTAGATAAGGCGCACAAGGTATACAGGAAAGTTCATTGAGAGAAGTTTGTAAACGAGGCCGACGTGCCAGAGCTTATCAAAAGCGCTGGCAACATCGAGGAACACTCCATCTGTAAATCGGCCCTCATTGAAGTTGCGTCTTGTGCGGTCCGTGATTCGCACAAGCTGATGTGTTGTGCTATGTTTCGCGCGAAAGCCAAACTGCTCCTTATTTAAGAGTGAATTTTCTGAAACATATTTTAGAATTCTGTTTTGGATTAGTTTTCACAGAGCTTTCCGACCGTATTTAGTAGACTTGTGGGCCTGTACGACTCGGGCTTTTTCGGTTTTTTCCCTTGCTTGTGAAAAGTTAGAACATGTGCATGTTTTCACTGACTCGGGAAATGCTGAAACATAAATATAGCATTAAACAGAGCGACTAGGAACACTATGGCCTGCTGCGGCAGCTTCTTTAGGACGTCGTTAGAGATGCCGTCGGGGCCTGGAGCTTTTCTAGTTTTCAATTTGTTGTACTTCGACAACGTGCGGTATTGGCGGCGCCTCTGAATCGGCTGAAATTGAGATTCTAAGACATTAGCTAGGAGTTCCGCTTTCGCCTCGTTTGATTCTGCGAACTCTCCTATGCTGGTCTGAAGCGGCGGCAATGTTATTGGATTCCTGCAAAGCATGCGAGTGACTCGCCACAGTGACTTATCTTCAGGTTTGAGACCTGACAACAATTTAGCCCATTTCTGATTGCGGTATTCAGCTAGTTCGATTTCAACTTTACGTTTCAATCGGTTTAGCTCCCGCTTATCAGCTGAGTGCCGCGTGCTCTGCCACAATCTGCGCGCCCTGCGTTCCCTAGAAATTAAGTTGATTAGAAACAGGGTTAATGGCTGCTTCTTCTTAGAGGAACGCTGCTTCTCCGCTGCAGCGTTGAGGCTGTCAGTCACAGCTTCGGCGAATTTTTGTGCTCCAGCTTCTACCTGCTGCGGTCCTGACAGAACAGATGCATCTGCTATGCACCGCTGCAGCTCCGTCTGGAATTTATTCCAGTCCGTGCGCCTCTTCTGCGTCGTGGGTGCAGTCGACAGGGTTAGGCCGCCGCGCCTCATATCCGCTATCACTGGCAAGTGGTTAGAGGAAAGCTCATAGGTGGTTGTTAGTGTGGGAGGGTAATGGAGTTTTCGGCAGAGCGCAATATCTAAAGTATCGGGTTTGCAGTTCGTTCGAAAGGGATAATAGGTGGGTATATTGGGAGTTTATATCTCGCAGCCGTTTGCATCAGCGGTTTCTTTCAGCTTACGGCCGCAGGGGCAGGTGACGCGGGAGCTCCAGGCCGCGTGTTTGGCATTAAATTCGTCAGCCACAAGTGTTGGACTTGTGTTTGTCTCTACTAGTTTTGCAATATCTATAGCTAGCAGGGCGCAAGTTTCCGCGGTGCGGTCGAGGCGTGCGTAGATGGAGATGAGACGCAGCGGCCCTCGTTCCGTCTGAACGACAACAGCAGTGGCCTCGACCTGCTGCAGCTGCGGAAGTGCTGTAACATAATGAGATACGTTGCGTAGTATTAGTATTGCAGTGCCGTCCCCTCTGTGGGCGTCAGTCGCGTTTGCTGCTGGTGCTGCTCTGTCGTTTCTGTAGCAGTAGAAACCTGGAATATTTAACGAAAGATGCGGGTTAAGTCATGTCTCCCCAACATCATGATTGAAATATTGCGCCGAGCGAGAAAACTGTGCAGTTCTGACTGCTTCGCTCGCGTGCAGATGCTGTTGCAGTTCCAAAATGCAACGTTGCCGCTGTTCCTGTAAAAGTAGAGCTAGCCATTATTTAGGGGTGGGAAGGACGTGGTCGGGTGAGGATGAGCGTGCCTCCCCCGTCGCTTCCGCCGCAGCGATCTCGTGCGCATGCTCAAGGAGTAGTGTAATGACAACCTTAAGCATGACCGATGCCCACTCGGCTGGATCGCAGCCGGTGACGGATTGCATGAGCACCTGCAAGACGCGATCCGGGGCGATCCCGTTTCGGGCGAGATCGTCTACAGTGTCGTGCAGCACGCGCTTCTGCTCGCTCAGTGTGGAGGGCACCGGGATACTCTCGGCCGGCCGCCTATGCCGCTCCAGGCGCGCATCGCACTCCTCGCGAGGGTGGGGCGGGGGCGTTGCACCAGGGCGTCTGAGTAGGTCCGCTCCTGGCGTCGCTGGGCGCGTCGGCGTTCGCGTCTGGGCGAACGCTGAGGCCGCGGTGGCGGCGTGGGGGTGCGGTGGCGCGAAGGTTCGCGCTCCCGCGAGGGAGAGCGCGACGCCTCCGACTGTGTGTCGGTCGCTCTTGTTTCCTGGATGCGGGCGCGTCGCTGGCGGTCCCGCTGGAGTCGCTCCTGCCGTTGCTTCTGCACCAGGTTTCCCCTGAAACAATGGCGGTTATACTCGGGGCAACCCTTGTATGTAGCGCCGTGTCGTTCGCCGTAACAATTAGCGCATTTGCGCTCTTCCACGGGGGGGTGTTCCCCCAGCGGACACTGCGCGGCGTCGTGCACCTCCTCGCATTGTTTGCAGCGCGTGCGGCGCTTGTAGTTTCGTGCCACGTGCACGAAATCCAGGCAATTGTGGCACTGCGTGGGCCCGCGAGGTGGACGATACACTTCCACGCGCACGCGGAGCCCCCGGATGCTCGTTACTTCGCGGAGCGCCCAGTGACGCTCCGCGTCCTCCAGCGTTGCGATGATCAGCGGCAACGGTCTGCCCCTTCGTCCCGGCCGCTGGCTTATCAGGCGCTCCAGCTTCTGCAGCTCAAAACCGATTTTCGCCATATTATCGTGGAGGCTTTGTAGCGAAAGCTCCAAAGTTATGCCCCTCAGGACATACCTCAGGACTTTCGCGTTACCCGTGGAGTATGTATTATACTCCACGGCTCTCTCGTCAAGGGCGGCCATAGCATCGCGATGCGCCTCGAGGGACTCGCATCGAACTCTGCCCGCGTCGCCGGCCACCTCCGCGGTGATGTCGGCGTCGCCGCAAGCCGACCTCAAGCCCTCGAGGAGCACGAAGATGTCTGTCACCCCGTAGAGAAAGATGAGGGTGGGCGTCAGCGGCGTCGGGTGACGAGCATGAACCCGTCTTCTTCTTCGTCTTCCTCTCCGGCAGCAGCGGCGGGTAGCGTCTCGATGGGCGTGGCTGCGGCGAGGCGGCCGGCATCGCTCCGTTGCTCGTCTTCCTCTTGGAAGCAGGGGAAGATTTGGCGCATATTCGCTCTGTTGAAGGGGAGCCTAAGCGTCGCTTTACGGCTCCCCTTGACTTCGTTCTTCCTGCGGTTCTACCGCGCTCGCTACTTTCATCCCCGTGAGGGGTGAAAAATAGCCGCGCCGGAGACGACGCGGGCGTCGACATTGCGGCTTTCCCCTGAAGGGGGACTATGCAATGTTAGCCCTAGAAGGGCAAGGCTACTTCTTTGCTCTTAGTCCTAAAAAGGACTATTGATCCCACGTCGTCCGGAGCTCTTCCCAGATGCGTCCGTCCTCTGCGGTGGTCCTACGTCCCCTTCTAACTGGCTCTCTGCTCGCTGGCCGCTGCTTTATACCCCGCCGGGGATAAAGGTCCGCTGGCTAGCCCTGGCTTACGGGCGATGGCGCAATCCGCGGTGTTTGGCCGAGCGGGAAGGCGCCGAATCTACTGCTTCTGTCGCCCTCTCTTGAGCGGCATTTGAACCCTCTCTTGGCGGCTCCTTCACAGGTGCGCGGGCAACTACTCCAGGAACCATCAAACCTTGTACTTGGCAGTTAATACGAGTAGTGGCTGCAGTACCTTGATGACTAACAAGGCAAGGATAAGTGCTTTCTCTTCCTTCCAACTACAATTAGCCACATTCTCTCACTCTGAAATCTGAGGGCACGCGGCCGTGGGTCGCTAAAAACGAAAGGGTTGTAGAAGGTATTTCGCGCGTTGCTAAATTGCCGAAACAAGTAGTGGTATATATATATATATATATATATATATATATATATATATATATATATATAACGTGTCCGGGGGGAAGACGCTCTTAATAAGCTCTTAAAATAATTTTACTAATATTTGGTCTAATAACTACTTGGATATTCCGAATGGCTGAACTGCATTAAGCACTCAAAAGTTGGTGTGAAACTAGTGGTGCTACAGAATGCCCCAGACTTTCCCGTATTAGTTTTCTATTTCCTTTGGTCTCGGCATGCTAAACTAACTTGCCACATTCTTGGCAGCTGCGATCTGTCGCCGCCCAAAGTACATTTTTTTAATAGTAACAGTAAAATGGCAATGGCAATGGCAATTTCCTTTGCAAATTTGGAGCAATTTTTTAAAATGGCCCTTTAACGCTACAGTAAATTCGAATTTTTGACTTTCCGAAACACTTCATTTAAAGTATTTTCAAGCACATTAACTCATATATAAAACAGTTTACAAATTGTTGGAAATGTTCATATTGCCGGCGTGAGAGACTTTTAAAAATAAATACATTTGAGTACTTTTTGAAAAAAATTCCCGAAATGAACTTTACCTAGTATTAAGGACCTCGGAAAACTTTACCTCGGATTAAGTATAGAAATAAGACTATACTTTGGAAAAGTTTGAAGCAAACATTTGGAGCCAATTTTTGAGAAAATGGCATCATGGCGTTTCTGAAAATGCGGAGTTTTGTGATATTTTTCACAGTAAAAGGATGGGTTTTCGAAAAATTTAACATGACATTATTTAAAGTAATAATGTTAACAAATGGGCACTAATATAAATATTAACAGCATGAGAGAAATCAAAAAATTACAGTTTTGTAATTTTTAAAAAACCAAAAAAGATCAATATGGTTTGTGTCATCTTATAGAGGGCATTTAGCACTATCTCTACCAAAAGTTTAAAGAAAAAATTTGGAGCCGTCTTTGTGAATATCTTGTTTTTGTAATTTTTTAAATTGTCCATAATGCACGCAATATTGCGCGAAAACTACTAAAATTTTCAGAAAAATGTACCTTAGTGAAAGAACTCACTGTGGAGAACAAATTTTATTTGAAAGAAAAATCTCTTTGATTCTCTAGTTATAGGAAGACAGCGAAAAAAATCATACTTATGAAATTTTCAAAAATTAAGAGTTAACAGTAAAAATCGGACCTATGCCATTTATGTATGTCTCTATTTTTACTAGAAATTTAAGGAAAAAAATTGGAGCCGTTTTTGAGAAAATTGTGAAAATGTCCAGAGGGCTAAAGTGCCCCCAAATTTTGAAGATAATCTCAAAGTTTCGAATCGAGCCTGATGGAAAGTGTTTTCTTAAATTTGGAAACAATCCTACGCATGGTTTAGGCGCTAATAGTGTTTACAGACACCAGTAGGACGGCCGGACAGACAGACGTTTTTAAAAAACACTTTTTCGGTATCAGGGGTCTCCAAAACGCGTTTTTTCCATTGAAATATCGAAATCAATTTTCCGCAGCATTACATAACTTTCCATATAATACATATTGTAGCGTTTCTCAGTGGTGAATTAAATCACACTCAGGTAATATTTTAACAAAAACGTTTATTTATGTTTCTTAATGATACACTAAAATACTTGATTTATTTACAGATAGTTTACACAGTCCTTGTGTTCTTCACTTGATTAGTTTCCTCACACATGACTCTGTTCTCTTGATTATGTATTTACACTATTCACTTCTTCTACACTATCGCACAGTCCGATGCACTGTCCACGGACCACAAATCACTGCGCCGAACACAAATCACTGCGCAGACAACAATTCACTGCTGAGCTTCCGACTTCAGGCTGTTGTTCACCTACTGCACCAACTGACTGACTGCTTATTCACTGACTACATACCCTGACTGACTCGCGGCTGCTTACTGCCTGATAGACCCGCGACCGCCGGCAGAGGCGAATTTATACTTGGCCGGCGCCCGTCTCGACACATCCGGCACTTGCTCCACATTTCTACGCCAATCGCGAATAACCCGGAACTGTCCAGTCGGGGGACGCTGACAAATGACGCAACTCGCACTGCGAATCCCGGCAGATGATTCATTACATTACTTTCCTCTTGGATTCTCGGTATAGTCTCTAATTGTATAGAAAGAGTTGTGCAGCAGAAAAAAAATTACTTGGGACTTAAACTTTTGTATCGAATTTAATCGTTTAATGTCATCTGGCAAGGTGTTGCAAAATAATGTACATGAATTGTGTGTGAAGTTTTTGTACTAAGCTGTGAATACTTTTGTGGATTGTTAACACTTTTGTGGATTAAAAGTCCTGTAACACACTGTGTTATTGCCTGAGTCCAGCATTCCTTTTCCCGCCCATTTCATTCTTGTAAAACTGCTATAGTCATTTTATATTTAGCTAGTTCTCCTTTTAAGATTGCCATTTCACCCGGTTTAAACAAACTCCCCACATTCCAAGTTTCCAGAATCATATCCTTTTTCAGTTTTATAAGTAGTCTTCCAAGGTCAGTCCGGCATTCTCTTCGCGTTTCTGAACTTTTGATTTTTTTCTCGAGAAGGTTTACTAGCCCAACGTCCAAACCCAACCTCGAGGGCGGGATTTGTATTGGGTTTACCCCCTAGAGAGATTGGTTTCATCACGCCTTAGAGGCCTCTCTCTACCAATGGTCTTCTGTCAGTGGTTTCCTTCCCTTTGCCTTTAGGCTAATCCCTTTATGCAAGGCAGCGGATTCAGGACTTTTCTGGTGGTGCTAACTTTCCATATAATACATATAGTAAGCTGTCATCGAGTTTTTTATTGTTTAATAAGGGCAGTCCCGCCACGGACTACGATCCCAAACTCTGGTAGCCCAGCCACCTTGGTTGTGCGAGACGCCAGACCACACATAAGTTAAATTCGGTTCGTAGCCAGACGGAAACCCTGAAATGATTTATTGCCAATTAATTGCCACAATTTGGAATCACCAACTACGAAGTACAGGATCTTGTTGTTGGTGGTGGAGCTTCAGTACCTCCAATGACGCTGAAAGCTATGCTGGCGGTGGCGTAAATACTGGTAGGGCCTCCCTTGCAGGACAAGTTGAAGGGGAGGGGTAACATGAAGAATTAGTACTCCAGAAAAGGACATCGTTAGAAGAGAACCTTGAGAAGATCTTCGACATGGCGAGGTTATTCTTGGAAGTGTATGTGGAACTCTTATCCCAGAGATGGCAATACACCAAGAGACAGTAGCCCAAAAAACCACTCAGCTTTTACGAAAGCTGTGTGCTGGCTGCCCCATCACTGAACTTAAACTGCGTGGCGCCCGTATCGCGGCCAGGAGATCTCTATGATTACTGTCTCTCTTCACAATACACAACCAGATGGATTACAAACACAACTTAAGTATGACAAGGATGAAAGATTCGCTAGAACGAGACGATTAAAATTGACTACATTGAACGCCAGAGAACTGAATAATAAAGAAGAATTAGATGACAATGTAAATTGAAAAGGGATCGATATAGCTGTCATAATTGAAACCAAGAAAAAAGCTGCAAGGTACAAAAGATCTGAACCACTATAAGATAATCTATTGTGGAGTAACTCAAAACAAACGAGCTAGCTGTGGGATAGCCATTATGGTTAATCAGAGGTGGAAAATAGATAGTGGAATATTCCTTTATAAAAGAGCGAAACTTTATGTGTAAATTTAAAATAGGAGGAGGTCACTTGGTACTTGTAGGTGTCTACGCCTCGGAAGAAGGAAGGAAAAACGACACCTGGATATTCTAGGAATATCATCAAAAATTATTGAACAAAATCAATAAGAATAATTATATACTCGTCTGCGGGGACCTAAACGCAAGAGTTGGTAACATTCCGATCCCGGGTGTTGTTGAGATCTGTGTAGAACAACACCTGAATAGAAATGGAGAAGAACTTAGACAGTTTGCGACCTCCAATACTCTGAAAATTGGTGATAACTTTTTCAGGAAAAAAAGATATCCAAAAGTTCACTTGGAGTGCCACATGCCACGGAGCATTGATTAACTATGTAATCGCAAATGATTAAATTAGTAACCAAATAGAAAACATACAAGTACACCGAGGTTGTGACATATATTAAGACAACTATCTAGTGATTATAATGGTCGAGATGTCAAAAAAGAGTCATGAAATGTTATGAAATTTAGAGCGTTATGAAATTTTTAAAGTGTACTTACTAGGTCATGAAAGCATAAACATATTATATCAAGAGTGAATACAACTTCTGCTAACTGTCCCAACTGTCGATGGTGTGGACAAAGAATGGCAGAATAAAAAGGAATGCATAGAGAAGGCAGCCTATTGGAAAGAAAAAAGGCATAAGAATAGAGAGGAATTGAGAATGTGGAATGACTGTACAGCGAAAGTCGTAAAAGATAAATATATAGCCTATAAAAAAATCCTTGAAAACCAACCGCAAGAACTTAAGAATTTATACAAAAATGTAGTAATGCTAAATAGATAAGATATACACATCAAGACTCATGGGATAGATTTATAAGCACCGTAGAACATGACATACATGGAAGACGAATGTTTGCTTGTTAAGTTTTAAGACAAATAAGACAGAGAAAGATGTCACAGATTTACACATAATAAACGAAGAGAAATGGAAAGAAAATTATACAAATCTCTGGTGTACAGGAGCCATAGAATCTCAAGAAGAAGAAGAAGAAGAAGAAGAGCTTTGCTATTAGAGTACGGTTGATTCCATCCCCTTGGAAGTTTGCCTTGGCTAAAGTTTGCCTTGAAAAGCATGAAAAACGGGAAAGCATGTGGTCCTGATGGCATTAACATGGAACTTCTAAAATACTTTGGATAATAAAGAAAGTACTAATTAACAAATGGAAATGTGGTGTTAGTCCTGGAATACAGTTGAATAACAAACATCTAAATGTTATTCTTTACACCGATGATGTGACTATATTGCAAGAATATGAAAAAGATTTACAAGGACCTCTATATAATCTAATAAGCATGGTGAACATAAGTATAATCTCCGAATATCTAAAAAAAATACTAAAGTTATGGCCAATTACAGTAAAAACCCCGCTCAAAAATAGTAGTTGACGACCCAGTGATTGATTAAATTTCCAATTTTAATTATCTTAGTAGTGATAACAGTTATGACTTGGACAAAAACACAGAAAATAAAACGAAGAAATTTCAATCAGTGTATGAAATAATAAAAATAACTATTCAGAATGAATCAAGGAAAGACAAAAATGAAATTTTATAAGACCACGGCTGCTCTATTCTCCTGTATGGGAGCGAATTATGAATAATGAAAAAGAGATACAAAAGAAAAAATCAAGCAGCAGAAATTAGATTTCTCAGGAAAGATAAAGGCTGCTTAATACAAGACCAATATGTTGTTAAAATTAAGAAAAGTTGTGTGACGGAACCAATGAACAATATTTAATGAAACGAACTAAAAGTGCATTAAACCCCTTTAATACGTTTTCAGAGCTCATTGTTAAATTAAGAATTATTAAAATTAGACTTATTACTAGGCACTAAATTGTAAGTACTAAGTTGAGCCAAGGTGCGGCCATATCCATTTATATGCTGTAGCAATTTAATTCGCCCTCAGGAGTAGCCAAGAATCTTTAAATACCACTGTGATCAGAGTGGTCGTGGACTGTCCTTCGCGACTCGAGCTAGGTGGGCGCCGGCAGTCCCAAGAGAGGAGGGGAGCGGCGGCGGGTTCGCTGCGCCATCGAAGTGTTCCCACTAAAGAATCCCCTGTTCCCGGCGTATTACGCAACATTTCCTCATTATTCTATAGAGCTGGTCCATAAAAATAACTATAATATTAAACATTAGGCTGTGTCGCCACTATATATATATATATATATATATATATATATATATATACACACACACACAGAATTCTGGAAGCACCATGTTGAAAAAAGAGATGGTCTTCAAGTGCAAATGAATACGGAACGGTCACTATTTCCTAATCATTGAAAGGAAGAACAAGAATTTGAAATTAATTACTACGTGTTATCGTGGCGAAAAAGGTTGTGAACTAGTTTGACATGTTAAGCCGGCAAACAAATAAGTTAAAATCGGAACGAAGCTGGACGGAAATTCTCAAATGATTTCTTACTAATTCGTTGCCACAATTTGAAACTAATTGCCACACCTTTTCGTAGCAGGTGTGAGCTGGCTACACGCGTGAAGAAGTCACACACGTGAGTTAAATTCGGATCGTGGCTCGAGGGCCTCAAATATATTTATTGCTTAATAAATTATTATAATTGCCTTAATTTGAAATTAAATGCCACACGTTTTCGTGGTGATGCGCATAAACGGGCTTGACGCGTCAAAATGATATCCACGCGTCAAGCCAGCAATCACATCAGTTAATTCAGATCGTAGATAGATAAAACCCTCGGGTACTTCATTAATAATTAAATGCCACAATTTGCAATTAATTACCATGGAAATTCGTGGCCAAAACGGGAGACATTGACGCGTCAAGCCAGCACACTTCAAAACTTAGAATCGTAATTAGACGGAAACCCTATAAAGATTTATTGCCCATTAATTGCTAACTATTTGCAACAATTTGAAATATTGTCACGCATTTTCGTTGCAAAAAATAGGAGGCAGCTGACACATCACTTCAGGAAACACACGAGCTAAAATAGGATCCTAGCGTGACGGAAACCTTTAAATGATTTATTGCTAACTAATTGCTAATAATTGTCACAATATGGAATTAATTGTCAAATATTTTCGATGGCGAAAACGGGTGTGATCTGGCTTCATGCGTCAAGCACGCATACTAATTAATTTCGGATCGTAGTTCGACGACAACCTTCAAATAACTTATTGCCAATTAATTGCTAATTAATTGTCACAATTTGGAATTTATTACCACGTGTTATCGTGGTAATGAAGAACAGGTGTGAGCTGGCTCGATCTTTCAATCCATCACACACGCGAGTCAAGTTCAGATTGTAACTCTGCGGAAACCCTCAAATGATTTATTGTTGTTTAATTGCTATTCAATTATCAAAATTTGGAATTAATTGCCACGTGTTGTCGGGGCAAATGAGGTTGTGAGATATCTTGAGGCGTCAAGAGAGCACACGCGTGAGTTAAATTCGTATCTTAGCTTCGCGGAAATTCTTAAATGATTTATTGGGAAATATTTGCTAATTAATTGTCAGAAGTAGGAATTATTTGCTCCGAGTTCTTGTTGAAAACAGGTGTTGGTTGGCTTGACGAGTAAAACCAGCACACATGTGCGTTAACTCTCGTCGTAGCTCACCATCTAATGATTTTTTGCTAATTAATTGCTAGCTTATTCCCACTATTTGGAATTAATCTCCATATAGTTTCGTGGCGAAACGAAAGTGAATTGTATTGATGAGTCTTGCAATCACATACACGAGTTCAATTTGAATCGTAGCTTGACGGAAATCTCAAATGATTTATTGCTAATTAATTGCTTGTAAATTACTGCAATTTGGAATCAATCGCCTCGTTGTTTCGTTGCGAAAACGCGTGTGAGCGGGTTGGACACATTAAGGCAGCAATTGCACATGAGTTAAATTCGGATTGCTGCTCAACGGATGATTTATTGCTAAAATTTCTAATTAATTGCTATAATTTGGAATTCATTGCCATGAATTTTCTTGGCGAAAAGGGTGGGATCTGGCGCGTCGCGTCAAGCCAGCACACAATTGAGTAAAATTCTGATAGTATCTCTGTGGAAACTGTTATGACCAAAACAAGTTAATTTTGTAAAACAGTTTTTTATTCACAATTGCCGAACATAGAGAGAAAGCCGTTAACATTCGTAGTCACAAAATAACCAAGAGATTTACCGGGGACTTGCCTGATTTACCAAAAGCCGAAGGGATGTCCAACAACAATGCCGTGGTCACGATCCAAATATCAAAAGAGAAGTCCTTAATAATGGCCGGCAGCGTAGTCACACTCGTATCTCGCACTATGATGGAACGACTGGAACTGGCTTCACTGCTCGCTGCGCGCCGTTTTATACACGGTCAAGGCTAAAGGCTCGCCGACTGGCCCGACCGTACGGCCGATGGCGCGGTCGGTCCTCTCTCTGAATCTGTTTTCACTTTTGTTTAGATATATTATTCCTAAGGTTTGTATATTCTTTGCAGTACTTTGATGGTACTGCTTGTACTTGTAATGCTTCAGAATATCTTCATATTCCACTGAATCGAAGGCATTTTTGAAGTCTATGAAGAGAAGGTACAGATTCATATTGTATTCTTGCACTTTCTCTATCAGCTGTAATAATGAGTGGAAATGGTCAATTGTGGAGTAACCTTTACGAAATCCTGCCCGTTTTCGGGTTTGATTATCTTCTAAAATGTTATTGAATCTTTTTGTTAATTTAGAAAATATTTTGTTGATGTTTGATATTCAACTTATTCGTCTATAGTTATTTAATTCTGTCCAATCTCCTTTTTTATGTAATATGATGAGTGTGCTGCTCTGCTATTATTCTGGAATTTCTTTATTTTCTAAGATTTTGTTGAAGATGTGCGAGGGGTGAAGCTACTTCTATCCCCATTTTCAGATATTTGTTGAATATCTTCTATTCCCCTGGGCTTTTCAGGCTTTTTAATTTCTTTATAACTGTTTCTATTACACACTGCATGAAGCATGGAACAGATTCTTGCTGATGGCTGAGCGGCGGCGATGGTGTGACGGTTAGCGTACCGGACTGTTATACCCAAGCTAGCGGGTTCAAACTCGATCGAAGCCGTGGATTTTTAGGGCGACAAAATCCTTCGTACGCCTTCCTTCGGAGGGGAAGTAAAGCCGGCTGTCCAATGTTGGTAGATTTACTTGCATGTAAATGATCCTCAAGCCTAAATGACGCCTCTGAGCTAAATTCAAAATCGCCTGTTTCTCGCCCAAGAAATACCTCCTATCTCTGCTAGTTGATGAAAGGAGCGTAGCGAAATTTACGTGGTCAGACGGAAGAGCGGGCCTAATGGCCCGAGTCTCGCCACGTAAAATAAGGCAAATTCAATTCAATTCAATTCTTCTTGGTATCCTTTGGTTTCCCTTTTGAATATAAATTGTCGGAGGCTTCTGTCTTTATGCGTGCACATACAATTCTTTGTAAAATTTTGTTGCCTCTTGACCTATGCCCTTCCTTAGTTTTTTGAATTATTTTCTGTATTTATTTCTTGTATCCAATAGTTTTCTGATTTTAGTTTATTGTTGATTTTTTCAGTGATTTTGAGCAATCTATGATTTGTTCACAATATTTTGTGGGTATTTTTTAAATTCTTTCCTGATATAACGCTCAGTGAGTTTATTAATTTCCGTAAATTTCTCCCTTGAATTATTGTCTAGATGTCTTGTGCACCTTAATTATTCTTTTAGTCCCAATAGCCCTAACGTCTCATTGCTTTAGTTATTTTTCTGTTGTTTTTTATCTTGTAATGTTGATTTCTTGGTTGAAGTAATGCCTTCCTTGATTGGGTTGTATATTTCTTGTACACTCTGATTATAATTTATTGCACTTAGTTTTGTTGATAAATATTATTTGTATGCATTCCTGTCCATGAAATATGGTTTAGGAAGTATTTTCCTAAACCTTCTTTCTCTTTTAGCTTTCTTGTTTATTGTTATTGTTCTATTGTATGGTCACGTTGGCTGCCCTACGTGGGAGGAGGACGCGGAATGCTCGCATACCTGAGAGCTGAGTAGCTAGGAGCCACGGCGTATGGAATTGCAAATATTTCTAGAATCAAGTGGACCCTGGCTTGTCCTGCAGCTAGTGTCACAAGGTAGTAAACTTCCCGCCCACGCTCAACGGCGGTCAGAGGAGGGAGTACCGGTGGGGATGAATTGGGACAACTCGTTAACGCCGGCGAGTTTTGTTGTCGAAAACCTCGCACTTTGCGCAAAATTCACGCCCTGGCTGGAGCGTATTCGTGCATTGCATGGGTGACGAGAGTCACATGAGCGGCGCGGTAGGAGCGTGCACTCGAGGCAGGGCCTCTCTTTTAAATGGGGTGTATCCACAGAAATGTACGATCGCGGCTGGCGGTCGGGAAATACCTGGAAGTGTGTAGGGGATAGTTCAATACGTTGTTTGTACATTTTGTAAATTAAACTTACATATAACAGCAAACCTACTTTTTAGGTCTGTCTGCTTACTTCCACGACGCCACACTGATCTGTTTCAAATTTCAGTCTTTGTGTTGCTTTAAACCTGTTGATTAAATACGGAATGTCATAGTATAGTCAATTTAATTTTTGTTCTTTTATTTAGGACAAGCAATGGCCATTTATTTCTGAAAGGTTTCTTAAAGAATATATTGCTTACGACCAGTTTTGTTCTAATGCAAATTGTAGTAGGCGGCTACCTCTTATGTTCCTTTCTCCTATTGAATCACCGTCATGTGCAGTTAATTAAACTGGAATTTTGCTACAATGATTCTTTCATTTATTCCTAAAATTTGTCCTAAATGTTACTTCAAAATTTTTGAGATAATGAAGCATACTTCTTTACTTCCTTTTGCTTCACATATATAGCACATGTATAGTAGCGATTTTTCAATATCGCTTGTCCCTGTCTCCTCATCTCGAACAAGCCAAGAATGTCTATTATTTCCTCCTATAAGTCTTCTTCCAGCTCTATATATCTGCTTTCGTTCAGTAAACTTCTCACATTTAGTTTGCAATTGTTATTTGGTCTCTCGAAGTTTTGGAGCACGTCTATAATTTTTTTGTTTTCTTCATTTCTCTATAGTACATTATCCATTCTGCATTAACTTCTATGTTGATTACCTTGCCATTGAAACATTAAGTTTTAGTCCTTTCTCTTATTTTTGTGTTCTTTTTGTCATATAAAGCACTCATATCACTTTAGTTTATGTTTGTTTCTCATTATTCTATTTTTACTTCTATTGTTCTTAGCTTTAGTCTTGCTATTCTATCTATCCAGTACTTTCAAATATATGATGGTGACCGTTTCCAATTTCAATTCCCATCTTTATTGCTATTTTTATAGTATTTAATTACTAGTTAATTGCCACAATGCGAAAATAATGGTCACGTGTTTCCGTGCGAAAACAAGTGAGAGCTAGCTTCACGCGTCGAGCCAGCACATACGTGACTTAAAATCGAATCGTAGATAGACGAAAACCCTCAAATAATTTATTGCAAATTAATCGCCACAATTTAGAATGAAGTGCAACGAGTTTTCGTGACGAAAACGGGTGTGAGCTGGATTCACGCAAAAAGCCAGCATACACGTGAATTAAATTCGGATCGTGCCTCGGCGGAAACCCTCAAATGAATTATTGCTAATTAATTGCTAGTTAACTGCCACAATTTGGAAATAAGTGCTTTTTGTGTTCGTGGCAAAAACGAGTGTGACCTTGAGGTGTCAAGCCAGTACGCACGAGTTAAATTCAGATCGTATCTCGACGTAATCCCTCTACTGATTCATTGCTAATTAATTGCTTATTATTTGCCTCTATTTTAAAATAATTGCCACGTGTTTTCGAGGCGAAAACGGGAGTCAGATGCTTTGACGCGTCAAACCAGCACTCACGCGTGTTAAATTCTGATCGTAACTCGACGGAAACTCAAATGATAAACGGCCAATCAATTGCAGTGTCACAATTAGGAATTGATTGCCACGTTTTTTGACAAAACAACAGTGAGCTGGCTTGACGCGTCAAGCCAACATGCACATAAGTTAAATTTGTATTGTGTCCCGACGGACGCCCTCGAATATTTTATTGTTAATTAATTGCCACAATTTGAAATTGATTACTAAATGTTCTCGTGGCGAAAAGGTACGTGAGTTTGGTTGACGCGTTAAACCAGCACACACACATGAGGAAATTTCGGATCGTCGCTCAACAGAAACCTTCAAATGATTTATTGCTAATTAATTACTAGTTATTTGCCACAATTTAGATTTAATTGCAACGTGTTTTCGTGATAAACGGATGTGATCTCTCTTGACGGGTGAAGCCAGCTCACATATAAGTTAAATTCGGGTAGGAGCTCGACGGAAACTCTCAAATTAATTATTGCTAATTAATTGCCACCATTTTGAATATACATAACGTCTTTTCGGGGTGAAAACGGGTGTGAGGTGGCTTGATGCAGGAAAACAGTACACATACGAAGATAAATTTGGATCGTAGATCGTCGGAAGCGCTCGAATTATTTATGGCTAATTAATTGCCAATTAATAGTCACAATTTGGAATTAATTGCAACATGTTTTCGTGCTGAAACGGATGTGAGCTTGTATGACGCGACGCCAGCACACAAGTTAATTCACGTCCGTTAAGCTGGCAAAGCTATTTCCACAAAACACATTTTAAATATATAACCAGAATTTTATGCTAATTTTGTGCTTTTCAAATATTCAAAACATTTTTTTTTAAATTAGTTGCTCTTCTGGTTTAATGTTACGCAGGCAGAACTAATTCAGCAAAATACATTTTCTTCATGTACAGAATATTGTGTACTTTTTGTGCTATTCTAATATATAAACATTCATTTTTTTAGTTAAAAAAATGACTTCTGGAATTCCCGCTTAAGCGCAATACCAATGGTGAGAAACGACTCTTAATAAGAAAATACTATCAAACAAAATTATATTTTCTGGTGACAACATTGACTATAATACAATATGTATTCAACAGTAGAGTATTTTTCCTTTTTTCAACTTTTGATATTACCCGTAAAAATTATAATTCATTATGCTACACTAAAAAAACACGTTTCCAGATACATAAATCGTTATAAAACTAAACTGTTCAACACTACGCATTATACTTTTGCCAACAACCACAACCAGATACCAATCTAAAAACCTGTACTAACGACCGATTTTTTACTCTTACCGTTTTTTTGTTTTTGTTTTTGTTTTTTTTTGTTGTTGTTTTTTTAAGAATTTAACTAAACCACTTTTGGAGGACCGGACTTGCCCACCACCGGCGAATAATAAAAATCCTCTTGGAAGCAAAACTAGTGATCAAACTGGGAGTTTCTTAACACAACATGAATCACAATACATTACACAATATAATTATATTGTTTTTTACATTTTTCACTTCCGACATTGCTCATAAAAAGTGACGATTCATTACATTACGTTTTGGAATTCACACAGATCGAGTGACAAAAATAATAAACCCAAACTACCCAAAAATTCACATTATCCTTTACCAGCAATAAGAACAAAACAATTTTAATCAACCACACCAACACTGATATTTTTTGTCTATTTTCTTAAAAATTTAACAAAGCCACCTAGTTCGTCGTAATAAGTGTTATTACGACACTAGAGTCGACCGTGGCGACAATTAACATCAATAATCGTAATGTAAGTAATAAAAGACATCTTTGACCAATTTTTACTGTCAACACCAGTTCGTCTTCTTTTATTTTTTCTGAACGAATAGTCGAATTGAAAGAAACTAGTCTATTCGAGGTGTATCGAGAACATTCGAAAAGTGTAATCCTATAGCTGTATCTTATTCATATCGTAACATCTTATGAAACTTTTGTCTTAAGGAACAAGTTCTTGTAGTAAATTCGTAGTAAATTCTTGTAGTAAATTTGTAGTAAGTTCTTGTAGTAAATTCTCCTTGAGAGAGTTTAAATTTAGTGCACGTTCCTTCTGAATACGTTTTCCAGCAAAAAGTTGGATGATAATTATAAACAACTTTTAGGATGCTAATTATGATGACAAAAATTTTCACGGTACACAAATCTAGTTATGACGAAAGAGAAGTTTCATGACATCTAATTGAAAACTACAAACGTTCAAACTGTTTTCGAGGTCTTCCTACAACTATATGATTGAAGATAATTTTTTCCTACCACGTTTCGTTTCTGCGCCACTGTAACAAAATTATTTTCTTGTGAATTTATTTTCATCCCAAGTAACGCAACGAAAGACTGGGTGAATTTAGTTTCGTGACCAAATGAACAGATCGTTGAAGTCAGTTTCGATTCGTTTCTTTTCCGAAACGAAACTAAAGTGAATTGTGTTGCATTGGTTACGAAACTTTATTTCTTTATTTAGTTTCGTTATTAATATTTGTTGAAAGACAAGTAACGAAAGTCGAGAGAGGTTCATTGGAGGATATGGACCCCAGGCTGCATTTGTGTACTTGTACGTACTATGAATATTTAAGGGAATCTAGTGCGCTACGAATCTAACGCGCACCCCATATTTGAAACTTAAAATTATGAAAAAATTGTTTATATCGAATGTAATGCGAATCAATGACGGAATAATAGGTATTGTATTTTAATTAAATTTATGTAATACAAAATGTATATTTTTTAATTAAATTTATTTATAGTCTCATCAACAACGTGGTTATTAGCGACTATTACATGTATTATATTAAGTGTGATTACGGAATTATGATATTTGTCAAAAAACAATATTACAATTTAAATTTACAATACACTTTAAAAGCATTAAATCATACTCGGGAAGAATCAATTTATATAAAACAATGAGGTTAAATTTCAGTAAATATATTGATAGCTTTACAAAAGTTGATTATTTTATCTTGATCTTCCGATGAATGTAGGATATCAGTGTATTTAAATCCAAATGACTGCCTCTGATGGTTATATCTGGAGCATACATTAATGATGTTTAAGGTCAAGTTTGATAACAATGGATTTATCGTATGCATAAACTATTAGGTTGTAGAATATAATAGTAATGCTATCTGGTGAGCACGCCCTTCTTCAGACCCAACTCCCCATGCTTCAAGAATGCTTGGTCGCAGCCTTCGTCCGCCTGTAATCCTGCACAGTGAATGCATGACGTCACGCTTCCACATTTTACACAGGCCTTTTGCGGAATGAAGTGGGAGCCTAACGCTTTTCTTTTCCCTGTAAGCAGCTTCAAGTACGTTACGGACGGCCGTTGTCGAACTGACAGAGAAAAAAATTGAAATGATTGTTTCATAATATAACTCGGAAATCCATTATTAATAAATAAATACATTTATAAATTTCTTTGGGAGATAATTTCTATAGCAGAGGCTCCGCCTTACAGCCTATAATGGCGAGCAGTGCCTGTTTTGTAGGATGGTAATAATGGCTGTACATTATTGGCATCATTTAAAGGAGGATAAAAACTAATATGATCGGGGTTACATTGTTAGTATTGTCTTATCCATCCATTATTATCGGTGCATGTAAAGCATTAAATGTTGAAAAATATTTGACGTATATTATCCTGAATTTATCTGTTTTCCATAACGTTTACATTTCAATAAATTATTCGTAAACTTAGTAAAACTCTCATATGTTTTACACTGTCCTCGAGACGTTACACTTTAATTTATTACTGACAACAGAAATGTACACTCATATCTATTAAACGTGTACACGTAAATAAAACAATGGAAATCACCTGGAGCACTGATTCCAGAAATGGGTGAGGCTGAATTGAGTGTAAATAATAATAATAATAATAATAATAATAATAATAATAATAATAATAATAATAATAATAATAATAATAATAATATAATAGTAATAATATGTTATAAAAATTAGGAGCTTGGTCAAGATATATCATGTGTCAAGATATATCTTCCTTATTTTTCTCTGTGGCGGTTTTCATCACACAGAATGGTGAGTCACGCAACTTTACCACCTCCTGCCATTTTATATGATATTGCAACGAAGTTTTCACGGAAGTACAGAAAGGAATAAGGCTGATTGACGCTTATATTTATTCATTTTATCACCAGAATAATAAGAGATATTGAGGCTGATCGTATTTAAAAATAAGAAACGTGTTCTAAGTCTTCATAAAACAATTGTAATTTTATTCTGATTTCTGATTTCACTCCTTCGATACTTTCTGATATTTTACCATATGTAAAGATCGAGAATTTGATAGATTGAAATTAAGTATTTGCCATAACTTATGACTCATAAGTAAGGATTGAAATATTTTTTTGTTACTTTATGCGGCGACAAACCATGCGATTTTAACGGGATCGTTAACAAGAAGAATACATTAATATGATTGTACAAAGAGTAGTAAGCATAAAATAAATGGTGGATAGAAAATGTCTCTAAGATAATATAGTTAATCACTAAAATAAACATTTAAATAATAAAGTTGTAAATAAAAGTTAAACACACTATGATACTATTCAATTTACATGAGCATATGCATCTATAATTCTATATTAGAGTAATACGTACATGGCGAACACATTCGCAACTGAGTTTCAGAAGATAATATTCAGTTGTGGTCCGGATGGCCTTGATCACTAAGGCAGAAGAGCAGTAGCGATCCGGACTGAAAGATTGGGTTGGAGTCTCGCCTCGGACATGGTTGGAGTTGTGTTCGTCCTTTTACCCCTCTCCATCACCATATCACATTATGCTGTTAACCCTATCGTTAATCTAATGCGACCTTAAATAAAAGAAAATTCTGTTGTCGAAGCAAATGCTCAATAATTAAGCTTCATTGAAATTCTTAGGTCCCTGCTGGTATTCCTCACATTCTAAATCGATACTCCTGTAAAATACAAGCTACTTCACTCCATTTTCTTGGGTCAGGGGTCAGGCATGAAAGAAAGTGAAGGGACGCATGCTGATGGATATGGAAAGACAGAGCGCTTCAGAATTTCTTTGCAAAGGCAGAAGTTGTCGATTTCTACTTCTTTTGTAACTTCCCAAAATTTACCTGCTAATATTCCTCAGACCCTATAAAAAATGTATTTTGCTGATTTGGCTATGTCAGCGTAACATTAAGCCAGCAAAGTCACCAAGTTTTTAAAAAATTGTTTGAGCCATAAAATAATTTTTGGATATTTGAAAAAGCACGAAAAAAGCACAAAATTCAGGTTCCAGTAATGCAATTTGTTAAAAAAACAGTAAAAACTGTATGTGATGTAGGGAGGAGAAGATTATCTGCGCACGTTCTCTTTAGTTCCAAAATCCCTTCCCGTCATTTTAACTATAAATAGTTGAAAAATGAGTAAAAGTTTAACATACATAAATAAAAATAAATTTTATAAATCGCAAGATTAGCAATATTTTTTAAAAGTCAATTTCGTTTCCACGTTATAGAAAATTTATTTGCATCGGTACCCGAATTGCAAGTATAATTTTTCTGCGTTGCTAGCAAAGTAACACGTGGCACTTATTCCCACATTGTGGCAATTAATTAGCAATAAATCATTTGAAGGTTTCTGTCGAGCTACGATCTGAATTTAACTCGTGTGAGTGCTGCCATTTCGTGTCAAGCCAGCTTTTCGCCACGAAAACAAATGGCAATTATTTCCGAGTTGTAGCAATTAATTAGCAATAAATCATTTGATGGTTTCCGTCGACCTACGATCCGAATTTAACTTGTGTGCTGGCTTGACACGTCAAACTAGCTCACACCCGTTTTCAACACGAAAACAAGACGCAATTAATTCCAAATCGTGGCAATTAATTAGCAGTTAATTAACAATAAATCATCTGAGGGTTTCCGTCGAGCTACGAACCAAATTTAACTCCGCTGCTGTCGCGTCAAGCCAGCTCACACCAGTTTTCGTCACGAAAATACGTGGCAATTAATTCGGAATTGTAGCAATTCATTAGCAATAAATGATTTGACATGTTTTATTCGGGTATGTTGACATGGCTGTTCCAGCTTTGACACACCTCCTTATGTTTGCTGTTCACAACTAGATTCATTCTTCTCCAAGCAACATGCGCATTTTCGAGAGTTTTACTTTTATTAAGGACATTTCATCACAATTTCCTCACCACATTGATTGCGCCCGTCACAATTTCTGTGATATATATTTTAAGCAGTCAAAGCGAAGGTGAATTCATTATAGCGCCTTCTCACATTCTTTATATTGTACACTCCTGGTAACTTGTAGCAAAACGAGAAATAAGTCCGGTGCTTGTGAAGCGACACGTGGAGTATGGCATTATATAAATAAAGATCTATTGTGACAATTAGTTAAAGAATATCCCGGATAAACGTGGAAACGTGTAATCCATATTTTGCGTTAGAAGAGATATTTAAATGAATTTTTGGCAGTCGTTTATATCAAGTGAAACTTCTTCAGCATGAATAACAATTTCATTACATTCGAAAGTGAGTAAAAATGATGCGAAAAAATATTATCTGGCATTTTCTTCAGATTTATATATTAGTACATCAGCTTTACAGGGGATCGATTAATGATATTTTAGCGTCTGTAATTACTCCGTGAATGGCGTACATGTTGTTTTCAATGGCGGCGGTTGTTACATCCAAAGAATAGAAGAAAATACCTTGAAACATTTGACGGTCTTGTATTGAGGTATGATTTGCTCAAAAATGCTAATTGTGTCTGAAAACGTGTGTTTCATTTGTCGCAACATGTATCTACTGTGGTGGGATACTTTTGGTTTTAGTGCTCGCAAGATACAGGTGCATTAATATGTTTACGGTTTGGTTGTATAGTGCTTCTCGTAATATTGTGCTACCAAAGTACTGAGTATGTATATATTTCTTTCATTCTTCGCACAAAAATACTGATAATTGATGCGAATTGACGTAATTATTTTTTTTCCATTACTGTTACCAGTACTCTTTGTTGACGTGCACCGGCGGGACACTGTTCCTATTGGACGTTAACATCTAGTCTGTGGCGCAAAAGTGATTTTTGCTTATATTTTTGTTAATTATTTTCCAGTCGTTCACGTATGAGCTGAGTGTGCACCGGTACTCATGGAAAATAATTTGAGCCGGGCGCTGGAAGCATCATCACCGACACATGTAAGTTCTTGTTTGGTGATATGTGTCAAATATCCCGGTCTGCAATTTTGAATGAAGTTTGTTCGTTACAAGTAATTTAAAAATTTAAATGAAATTTTGCCTTTGAAAGTAGTAGCGTTAGTGTAAGTCACCCACAGTGCTAAATTACTGATGTAGCTTTTTAATACAAAACATTTATGTAAAAAACTTATTTTGTTATTTAATAATGTGCCCAGGAGTATTCCTTAAAATTGTTGTCATATAGTGTACAATAAAATGTTGCCATATAGTGTTCTATTATAGAATGTTGCCATATATACAGTGCAAAACTAAGAATATGTTAAAGACTCTTAGAATTGGTGTTTATCTCAATTCAAAGATCTGCTTGACAATTATAATGACTACCCTGATATAATTATGTTTTTTTTTCTAGGAATGTGATATTCAATTAGCTTGTAGAGAGTTGATAATTATTTTTTTCTTCTTTAGTCAACACAGTTGCTTCTCACACAAAGATTTCTCATAATTATGACTTACGTCAATTGTTATTGTTAATTGTCAATTAAAAATGAGATCTCCACCATCACTGTGATCTTACAGAAGTAAAGTATGTTGTTCCTTGTTTCTGAAAAGTATTTTAAGTGAGTGTGTGATATATGTAGTTGTATGGAATCAGTCAGATTACTGCAATAAATGGTTTTAATTTAAATATCTGAAAGTAAATGCAGTTTCAACCATAAGATAATGATAGGATGTTTTGCAGAAAACTTGACTTTGTAAGATGTCTTAAATGAATTAATATTCCCCTGGATTAGTTCACAAAGGAGTATTGTTAGGTTGGTAATAAAGATGCTTTCTTGAAATATCGAGAAGGTTAATTCCTTCTTTTGAAGGACTTAGTTGCTTTAAGCAATGACAAACAAGACACATGTCAGTTAGTCTGATATACCAGTTTTCATATTTGCACATTTAATAAACTTTTAAATTGAAAATCAGTACTTTTAAAAAAATGTTAATTGTTCACTCTTTTATTTTTCAAGAAATGATAAGAATTTGTGTAATAGTGTTGAATGAGTTACTCTACAGATGTAGAAATGTCACTCTTGATCAAATCTGATCTGTCTTTGTTATTGCTCCAAGCCCTCTGTTTTTTCGTGAATAGTGTTAAGGGAAAAGATGATGATGATGATGATTGCTTGATTGAGAGCTTCCCGTGAGAACCAAGTTTAGGAACTATTTGTTACACTAATCTTTGGACAGATGATAGCACGGAATTAGTAGTTTCTCGTCGACCTAAGTGTTTTTATGTGATGTTGATTATATGATATAAACATGAATGACTGACATGTGAGCTTCTAGATTTAATTTTCTCCTGAGTCCCTAAAAGAGCTTATTTTATCCTTCATGAATTGTGGATGGAAAAAGGCCAGAAAACTAGGCATTAATTTGAACAATGGAATAACCTGAATTGTAAAAGTTGTTTGAGTATTGGAGGAGGTAAAATAAGTCATTAAATATGTAGATGATCAACTTTGGCAGATTTTTAAGAACATCGTCTCCTGAGATAGAGAATATTGTGGGTATGGAAAGAATGTTCAGTAAAATTAAATGTAATAGTAAAAACAAAAGCAATGATGATGCGGTGATGCGAGAGAGTATGGAAGTGTGTACGGAAGTGAGTTGTGTATGGAAGTATAGGAGGAAGTACAGATAGTGGGAACTGATAGACTTAATAAAAAAAAAAAGAATAGGAAAGCAAATTGAGTTGGTCATATTTTGAATGAAATAGTTTGCACAAAACGTTAATAGATGGGAAAAAGAATATTGGAATTTTTTTGTGAGAAATGGAAAAATCTGTAAGCAGTTTAAGTGCACATCACAGAATAAATTGAAACCTGTAGTAAAATGAAGAGGTTTCTGGATGTTTTTTTAGCAATATATTTAAAACTAGAAGTAGGTTAATTATGCAGTATTTTTAATCATTGGGGAGTGAATGCATTGTTATAAAGTATTATAACAATTAACAATATTATAATTATCATCCTCAACATTATCACAGGAAAAAGCATTGAGTCATTTAAATAATTGGTTTCGTGCATTACTTGGCACTTTTTTACAGAAGAAGCAAGATCTGGTAAGAACGCGCCAATGTCTGAAACTACAGTATTGAGCTCTTTATGTCTCAGTATATCACATTCTACATGTTTTATTCTGTTGTGTAGTAGTATACAGTATTGTAATATATATAATATAAGGTAGTTTATGAAATTTACGTTTAGTTGTTTTTTTTTTGAAACGCGTGAGAGCAAAGTTGATAAGTCATGAAATTTGGATATCCAGCTGGATTGGTTGGTCAATGATTATGGTTTGTGTTGTTAAGTGCATTTTGATCATCACAAAAGACTGAATATTAAAATTATTTTCAGTTTAAGTTTAATTATATCAGGAGAAAATTTTCTTATAATTTGTAATTACTTGATTGTTGAAACTGGGGCCAACATCCAGATCATGAGATAAAGAGGAAGAAAAGTAACATTAATTGTGAAAATGACAGAATATGCTATTTATTTGTAGACTAAATTAACAAAATTACTTTTTTCAGATTGCTAATTTTTTTACTTCAAGAAATATGAGACTATTATATTCAGTATTATTGATATTATTGTTTGAAATATATTTACAAAATTCAGAAATGGGAGTAAATAAGTGTGATTCAAAGATCTACTTAATAATGTCATTCATTGTACAAATCATTAAATTGTTGGAGAAATCTTTTTGTGAGAAACAATTGTTCTCTATGGCTGAGGTGCAAGTAGCAATTAATAATTGCATGAATTTAATTTCAATTACCCAGTGAAGTAGTTGGTAGAATTAGACTGACATTTGCAAAGGTGCATTTTGCATATGCTTTTGAAATTGAGTGTATCATGAAAGGTTTTTTTGGGGGGGAGGCTGAATAACGTGTATAATATTTACCATACTTATACTATTGCTCAAGTGGTCTAATTTACTAATTATTTTTACAGGTGATATAATTTTAATTAATTGAAGAAACTGATCCAGTATTTTGCCAATGTGTTTTTGGTTGTGTCCATATAGTTCATGCAAATCAAAAGTAATCTTTCACAGTAAAACCTCATTAATTCAACATTTCATCTGGGTGTATAGAATATGTCTGGAAGTTTTTAGAACTAAGTATCATGCGATGATAGTGAATGGAATTTATTTCACCCATGTAGGCTTGGATTTAGTGTGCTAGTCATCTTGAGCTGACTAGCACACTATGTTGCACCTTTTTCGATTGCAATTTTGGCTTTAACACAGATGTGAAGATAGTTGTGGGTCGACACCACAACTGCTGGTGCCTTGTAAGGCCACTTGAATGTGAAACACTGAAGGTTGACAAACTTGTTGTTGAAATAATGTATTTCCTTGAATAATGCATTGTTGTAATGAACAATGACACATTTATATTAAATACATTAAGTCAGAAACACTCTGCCACATTAATTTTTAAATTACATTTACCGTTATTGAGAAATTGTGTTTTGCAAATAAGTGCAATTTTGCAATGTGAGAATTGACTGATGCTGTTATTGACGGGTATGTATATTTTCTTCCATATGGTGTCAATAACTCTGAAACTGTTAAGATAACACCTTAAAGGAACGAACTACATTGTTTATGGGGTTATATTACAATTAAAGGTTTTTGTCAATCGTTATTCAATGTTGTTCTGAACAGTCTTTCCAGAAGGATGTCAGAGTAATATGTTGTCTTTTTATATATAGAGGAAACTATGCACACTATTGGAACTTTTGGACACTTTAGAAACGAACAATGGTGAGATTCCAAAAAATGGTGTGGATGAAACATTACACCCTCCTCTAAATTGATTTGATGACGTAACAGATGTTCAGTACGTTCAGACATAACAGATTCGTAAGCAGAAAAATTCCAAATGTGGATTATTTACCAGCAAGTCAACTAAATGCTTCGTGTGCAGAATTTCAGACATAACAGGTTCATGTGCAGAAAAAATCCAAAGTATAATATTTACCAGCAAGTCGACTAAATGCTTCTGCACTTTGCGATTTGGACATTTCTGCGACAATTTGGAGAAAATATGCCTATTACTGTTTATGCTGGGTGATATTCAAACAATTTGCTCCTCACGTGCGATATCATTCTGTCGATGAATCAATGGTCCCGTACTTTGGAAGACACGGCTGCAAATAATTCACTAAAGGAAAAACATTTAGATACAGATTTAAATAATGGTATGGAAGTACTAGTGGCAGATATGCTCTTGGCTTGAACCCTTGAATCAAGAAATGGACTACAGTGTGGTTGACATGGTAATGACTTTTGTGAACCAGTCGCTTCCGCATGTTTCTCATCCAATTTTCTTTTATAACCTGTTTACCAGATTTGAACCATATTACCTAGAGAAGATGGGCATAGAATCATCTGGAATAATAAGAGGAAAGAGTCAACATCTCCAGATAAAATTATAAAAGAAGAGTGGGTATTGTATGAAGTCTGTTTCAACCCAGCATCAGGTTTGCTCGTTCAGCATAAGTTTGTAGCAATGACAACAGTGCTGTTACTATAGTCACCAACTTTGTCACAGTTCAACCATTGTGTTCTGTACAAAGATTTTCCAGGGAAAAAAAGAGAAGAAATAGCACACCTGAGCCTAAACTTTTGTAAATTCCTACAAAGCTCATATGAGGGGCATAGATCAAGCTGATCAAAATGTATCCCTTTATAGTTGGTTGACAAGAGGAAAATTGTGGTACATTTCATAGACACTAGAGCAAAATACTTGGGATTTCTGCAAGCACAATAAAGACATAGTATGTTATTTAACATTTTGCGGTCAAATTGCCACTGTAATATAAGAAAGTAACAAAAGAGTGACTACTAATAGAGACCCCAAAAAGATTCTTGATTTGATGGAAGAGAACATTATGTTGCTGAATTACTAAGTGACGAAAAAACACAAAAGAAGCAACTGCGATGCCAGAATTGTCCCTAAAACACTACTTCAATGTGTCTAAAATATGATGAACCCCTTCATGTTTGTTGCTTTAGTATACAGTAGCATTAAACATGTTTATAAGATTTTGTTTATTTATTGCCGTTATTTGTGGTTGTAACCCCAAAACTCACTTTTCTTCACGTTTATTTGAAAATACTGATACCCAAACAAGTTTTCGGTTCCCTGTCTTTACTTTTACAAAAAGTTGCCCTATTGTCCTGACATTCTTCTGGAAAGGTGCTCATTTATGTAATTACTAACAACACTTCAAACTCGAAATTGTTTTACTTTTTTCCTTATGACCTTATTACAGAATACTAATATATAACTCAAGTAAACTCAATTTATTGTATAACGCAATTTTTAAATCAAATTCAGAGATAATCTTTGTGAATATAGCCAAATTGTTAAAATATTTTTTCACATGATTGTTGAGAGTTCAGAACTAAATTTAAAAACGTCTGCTGATTTGTATGCATTGTCTATCTGGTACTATTTAAGACATGATGTTCAACTGTTTGAGATTTCAAAAAACCTATTACCTGATGTAAGTTTGGTAGCAACGAATTCAGGGTCTCTCAGCGACTCACTTTTTTCGATTTTTGTACTAGCGTCATTTTTTTTTAGCTGTCACTCTCATCTATTTTTGAATACAAAATTCACTCTCATTTCTTTTACAAAAATTGAATTATTAATTTTATTTTTATATATGATCTTATAAATAGTTATTATATAAGATCTTCTATAATAATATTTTGAAAACGAATGTAGGAACATTGAGAAAGGAAACTTGCATTGGGAAACTAATAGGGATAGAATGGGCATGCAAATGGGCTCATGAGGTTGGAAATGTGTAAGGGGAGTAAAACCAGGGCATGGGTAGTACCTTCATGAGAAGTAGGCCTACATACATATAGTTATGAAAGGCCTATTATGCACCTGGTTGACTTTCAAGTGCTGCGGTATTATGACCATGGTAGAAGAAATTGATGAATAAGATTAAATATTGTTAATAAATGTCAAAAATTGAGGATTTGACAGGCAGAAGATAGCAGAAAATAGAAAGGATAGCTATTTAGGAAAGGGTAAGGAGGGAGCCTTACATTTTTTAACCGGTGCATGGGGTTTAGGCAGCCCGGTGGATACTGTTTGCCACAACGAAACAAAAATGAAACTAACAATGCCATAATGACACACACGTTCTTGTATTATTTGTAACAGCTGAGCAATATTATAGCACTACATGAAACCGGAAGAAATTACAACTTACAAAAATTATTTTTCTGATCTGGGATTCAAACTTAGGTCTTCAGAATTAACATGCCATTCACAATACCCCTACCATCAACCTTGTAGAAATAATCACCCTTCCCGATGCTCAAAAAAGTTGAACATGTGCAGTTAAAATTTTGCTTGTATCTCTTACTCTGCTTGACAAGCAGTGCTACTGTGACTTCCATGTATTGAAGTGTGGCTGACACAACAGGAAACTGTTGATGGAGTCTCTCTCAAGGTGCCAAATGAATGATCGTGGACTGCTGTCACATTTCACGCAATTACAGTGTGCCCAAAACAAAAGAATAGGGCATGAATCACTTCCATGCGCCTGGAGATGGTATGGTAATAAGTAGAGGAAGAGGTAGGAATATGAGATACCCTTTTTGCTTTGGAACCTACAGCGTGTCAGAATAACCGTAACTAAGAAGTGAATTGCGGTTTCTTACTATGTTGAATATAAAATGTGGTGTATTAACCTAAACATTGTGGAACTAATAGGCACTATTTTATAGAGCAAAACAAAACAAAACAAAACAAAACTGGCGTGCTTAAAAAATGTTACAAAAGGGCTTTATTGACATACAATAAGTAGAAATACATGCTTACAAATCACTTGGTTTTATAATAATCAGAAATGTAGACTGTTCTCTCTGGACTGGCAAAATCTCTGTGCACAAGCCACACTGAATCCACAAATCACCCATACAATCTTTAGAAAATTTACAGTCATTAAAACAATCTGGTAGTAATATGAGACAGTCTCATAAAGCTACCATATATGTCTCATTACAACCACCACTACCATCACTATGCCAACTTCAATTTTGCCAACATATTGTACTGAACATTCCATTTTATTTCGATTCCTCAGTGATCTTCAAAAATTGCAATATTTCAATGCTAATTTACATCCCACATTTGTTGGAAAATCACAAGATACTCTGAAGAAAATTGCACTTCAGTGCAGAGTTACAAACGCTTTTTACAGCACTACTGTAACCACAAATGTTCACCTTGGGAAACTTCAAAGACTGAAGTGTCTGGCTGTTGAGGGAATGACTACATAGACTACATAGTTCTCAAGTCACTCAACAAATGTCAACACCTATAGGGGTGCTATCACATATATACATATATCTACCCTATCTATTATTCCTACCTCTTCCCCTTCTTAAGAAGAGAAAGAAAATATTTAAAAAGAATACGAAGAAAAGAGAAAGAAATCTAATAAAAAGAAAAAGTAGAAGCGGCAGAAGTGGTAGACATATTTTGTGAAATCCTGTCACTTTCTTCAGTCCTGGACAGTATGCAAGTGAATGTTTAATTTGTAAATTGATATCGTGCGTTTTTATTTAAATTCTATCTGTTCACATCTGTATCATAATATGGAAATTATAATACCCTAGTCCTTCGTTGTTTTGCAGCTTTGAATTCAACGATTTTAATAACACATTTTTATTACTTTTAACTTAAAACCATAAAGTATTCATTTAATATTTGACTTAATTTTTTTAATTTTGTTAAAAACATTTTATGATAAATAATTTATCTTGTTTATAATTTATATGATCTTTGTGTAAAAATATAACACACACGCACACAAATCCCCGCCAGTTTTTCTCTGAATCCGCCCCTGCATTAAAGAAAAATTCTCTATCATCAATTTAGTTTTGCAAAGTAGTTATTTGTTTTAAATTTTTGGAAATTCAAGAGCTTACGGAAATTGGGATCAGCACTGATTTTTTAGTGACCTTCAGTCTCTCCGAGAAAAAATTAAACAATCATGTTGCCGTTTTTAAGAAAAAATATAGTGCATCCACTTTAAGCAAAATTTGCCTGAAACCAATTTCTTTTCCCCAAAAAGGTTGTACCATAGCCTTATTTAAAGATTACTTTTTTAGAACATCCATTTAAGACAAACAATTTGATCATCAATATTGTATTTTGCAAGGTTAATATTCTCCAATTTGCAAAAAAATTCTGTTCGCCCAAAAAATAGGACTAGTACTATTTTCTCTACATCTATTGTTATATCAAAGGAAAAAATTAATGAAAAAAATTGGAGCCATTTTTGAGAAAAGTCATTTAAAAATTGCCTACATTTTGCAAAAATAGGTGAAAACTACTTGTATTTTCCAAAATTTGACATGAACTTATTTAAATGTGTTTGAACAGCAGATTTTATTAAGGAAATAATTCTCTCTTCAATTATTTATATTAGAATAAAGTTTCCATTTATATTTCCTTATTCTAATATAAATATATAATTAAAGACAATCAAATAGAAGAATTTTAGATATCGTCAATATTGTATTTGTAGAAGGCTAAAAAAAAATCACAACTTGTGCAATTTTTGAAAATTCGGAGATTATAGCAAAAATAGGATTAGATCAGTTTTTAAGCGTTCTGTATACTATCCGAGGGAAAACTGTAACCAAAAAAAATTTGGAGTCCTTTTTGAGAAAATTTTGAAATGGATATCTCATTTTGGGGGGTAACATGTAGCCTATTTTTCGCAGGTCCTGGAGTTCGTCTAGAAGGGGAATATCAATTTTTGGAAAAAATCTTCTGAATGGCGTAGATGGTATTGTTGACAGACCCAGGAGAGAGACGTTTTGCTGTCAATTTATATTTCCGTGTCGAGTATTAACAAAAAATGTGGATTCTGACTGCACCACGTGACAAAGGAAGTAATTTATTATGAGTAGGAGTTTGTGCAATGATAGCCAGACTATTGCCTGCACTAAAAGAATACTGCACAAGAAAGTATTTGAGTTACGTTTTGCACTGTTCTTGATGCTGTGCTTTGGGGGTGCTTGCTTGCGGTGCGGTGCTTGATTTATTTCAAAATCATCCATATTCAATCTTGTAAATTGGAACTAAATTCCACATAACACAAATCTTGGCAGGAACATCACAGTTTTAAGTGCAGTTCAAGACAGACTTTTGGAGTGCTGACATGTTTGATAATGTATCTGGCAGCCACACCACCACTTTCAGTTAGGTGCTAGTTGGAATGGGCAGTTAGGACTGGATCTTGAACAGGTTCCTTTACTGGTACCATGTGCTTCTAGAGAATCAAAAGGAGATGTATGCATCCCAGTATGCAAGGCCAGGTATGACTCTCCAAGCAATGACCACGTGACACACTGGCGGATCCTGGGGGAGGGGGCGTATGGAGTTTTCGTTTACCATCCTTTATTTGGCTAAATTGATTTAAATATTTATTTGTATTCAAATTATGTTATTATTTAAAGAATATTGTATCTTATCTACAGTGCATAAATAATATGCAATATGATAACAAATATGATTATTATTTAACAAAAATCTACGATCCCCTCTCTCCTAAAATGATCAGCTGGATCCGTCCCGAATATGACCTACAATTTCTGATTAAAACTACTTTTTGATGATTGAAGTAACTTTTCCCATGGCTCTTGAATTATTAGAACACATTGAAATATAGAAAAATCTTATTGAAATATCTTTCAATAATATAATTCAATTATTATATTATTCAATTTAATCAATAATAAATCATCATTTTGGAAAAAATGTTGCAATGGAGCAACAAGTTAGATTTTTAAATAAGACTGGGTACAGCATCAATTCAATAAATGGAGCAATAAAATGGTCTTTTTTGTTGTGGGTATGATGAATTGAGTTGTGGATAAGAATATGGTTACCCAATAAATCTAAAAGTTTGTTGAGAAAAATGATTTAAAAATCTGAGAGATCTGTGGAGCATTGATATTTTTGGTCTTGGGATGTGTTTCAGGAAATACTGCTGTCAAATGATTCTTTACTTCAAATTCTGAAGAAGCAAAGTTTTAGAATTAATTATCAGTTTTAACTTCAAAGTTTGTTTCAAACATGTCTAATGCAGATTATCATGTTCATGCCCAGGTTTTGATTTTGTATGTCTTATAGGTCTGAATTGAGAGGACGTTCTTGTCAGTTACTGATTCGATTTTTCTTGTCCAGAAAGCATTTCCTTTCCCACTAAAAGAAAATATTATTTTTTTAAGTTCTTTATTTATCACAACGAAATACAACCAGCATTTTGGTTGTAAATAAGTCCTGTACAAGTATCCCTCTTAAAATTTCAATATTTCAAGAGTTTTCTTGCATGAAATCGCAATCCAATTTGGCTGTTTGGCACCCCACTGAATTAGGCTTATTTCGCCTTCTAAAGTTTTATATTCCAGAATTGGGTTAAACATCCAAGAAACCTCTTGACGTTATATTAAAATGCCCTATCAATACTTGGTCATCATCAATTGTACACATGTATTTCAGATGAATGCGGTGCCCAAGCGAAATCTTAAATACAAGCACGGCGACGCATGGACCGAGCTATAGATGTACCTGGTACGCAGACATCCATTATAATTACTTCTTTGGAGTCTAAATCCAAAGAAGCCACATTTGGTGTCAACATTCCACTCGCAATAATGGAATGTAACAAATGTTTAAAATATCGAATATTCTTAAACATACTTTTGAATCGGACGATGTAAATATGTGTCGACTTCCAGAACAAAAAGCAAAGTAGAAGACTTCCGAATATACACATATAACAACTGTTAGTGGTGGCTTCGGAAGGTCATGTCCCAAAATTTGACTAGTTTCGACACCATAAATTGTACAGGTGCATCGAGGCTGGACTTCCTATTATATTAAAATCACCTTCAATCCAGTCAAACGCTGTTGTTCTCGAAAGACAGAGACTTCATTACCTGTGTGGATTACAAGCGTGTTTTAGGCTCACCAGCTCGCCACACACGTAAACAATCTCCACCAGTTCCCAACATATGTGGGGAAATGCCAGTTGCATCTGGAATCCAGATGAGATGGTATTTTGAAGGGTGGTTGATCCAGACGGAATCTATCCACATGGAATATACTGTCTGAAGCTTCATCTAAAGAAACAATTTGCACTTCATTAATGAAGTAATTTCCCACGTAGCTACCGAGAGCTAACCTAAAGCTCTTGAAAGATGGACGCATCGACCAGTTCAGGTTGTAAAGTGGCCATGGCGTCTGGTACTTTTGCACATTTGTTGCTGTCCTAGGTAATTCATCCATAGCGGGCGGCTACTGCTTATCTGTAACAAATATAAACCACACAAAACGATGTATTACTACTAATAATACAATGTACGATGTACAGAATACTAATCCCTCCATACAATATGAGTCTTCCAATGGAAATTACGTTATGGGTTTTCAGTGAAACATGTTAATGTCCATGATACCCAAATTAATTAAATTTTGTCATACTTAACTTGTGACTGCTCACAAAAAATAAAATAAAATACAATAGCATTGGAAAGTTTACGAAAAAAATAAAAAACGACAAAACTCTCAATGAATCGTCAAATTAGGTACCTACCAATACAAACCTAAATACGTGGTAATTGCACCTTCTCTCCTTAACTGCAGTCAATATCATATAGTAATGCTCTTGCCTTTGTACGAACTTGGGCCACGTACGGAGATAGTACGGCTGCCCAACGAGAGAATTAAATAATTGTAAACAAACGGGAATGTATCCCTTCGCTGAAACACGCGGTCCGGGGCCATTGAGCTCTCATCTACAGCTGTCAACGCTTCGGTGTTGGCTATCTCGAATTCATCCCGCCCGTTGTACAATGACTTTCGATGGCAATGTGAAGGATGCTCTTGAGAAACGAACGACTGCTTGATAATTCGGGGTAGACATCAGAGCTCTCATAAGGATACTAATGCATTCACACGGCATGTTATTTTAAAATTATTCTAAGAATTACTGAAAAGATGACACGAAACATTTGCACACTTCAAAAAAGGTAGCAGAAAGTCTCGTAATAGGACAGTGATTTTATTACATGTGAACCAAAAATTCGTGCAGCACTGCAGAAATCCGCCAATGATTTAAAATGAAATTTATTCGTTACTTACATTAAAAGAAAAAAAGTTAATTCTGAATCTGACTATGGCTCAATCGTCTGTCAATTGTAAGTTCCGTATTCTTATTGCGTAATTAACTGAATATGTTTAAAATAGTTGTTTCGACACATTGTCGGTTTTTCTCGCGAAAGTTTTAAAATTTCGGACGTTGATGACAAAGATTGTTCAGTCATGGCACTTAAGTGAAAAATGCACTACACAAAATAGACAAGTCACGTCACTCACATACCCACAAATTGAAACAACCGATCTTGACCCTGCTATGCGAGTTTCTTCCACACTTTTTCGTTCTGCACTAAAATATTTTCACTTCGCTGCAAGCAACGCGGTCCGTCATTGCAACCAAACTACTAGTACTTCGCTAGGCATATACCTTTTTCCCATCTCATTTGAAGTAACGCATAACACGTAATGTAAATTTACACTTTTTTTGGTAAGCTTACATATAATTTTTCTACTGTATATTACGAATGAACTTGTATTACTTGTATTTTACAGAACTATTTTATTACGCGTATACTACTTAAAAGTCCGTGGTAGAACGTGTGTTTCGCGTCTTTCTCGTCGCGCCGCAAGATGTCGCATGATCGCGACCGTATCGAGAAGTACTGGCGATTGCTAATTGCACTCTAGTTGACATAATATCCACATTGCTCTATTCTTTTTTCCTTTCCAAAATTACAAAAATTTAATTTTTTAAACTTGTCCCTCTCGTTAATATTTACATTAGCGGCAATTTGTTCACATTGTATTTAAGAGTACATGTGCTTCATATATAAAGTCGGGTTATTTACAGCATTTATTAGTCAAGAACGGCTGGACTAATTTTAATTATCTTTAATTTGTTAGATTCATCTCTGCCTTGAATAGCAGAGTAACTATTAACATATCGAGAAAATTAATTCGATGGCGCTGTACAATGAAACTAGTCATATCAAATGCAACTCACACACAACTCGGTAGGATTTTTTGAATGTATATCGTTAAATAACTCCTAAACGAAGCGTTCTAGGGCATAAAAAACTAACATTTTGAGGCCAAGGCCAATTTATTCAAAGAAACGTATATCACAATGTGATCTACAGGATGAGGTCTTCTTGAACATTCTATACCTCTTTTGCTGGGTAAGAGAGTGGTGTGGGAGACGAAGAGAGAGGGAAATGGACAGAACGTCTGCCGAGTTCCGCTCGAAAATTTCTCAATAACTCAACATTTTCCGTTGAAATCAAAAATCCGCTTTTTCCGAGACGCTCAAACGCCATTTCCTAAACAATGGCTCCAATTTATTTTTCGAACGGCTAGTGCTAATAGGATTGTTGAAAATGGCGTAAAGTGCATTTTGCTGTATTTTGTTTTTTCAAAAATTACATAAATGTTTTTTTAATATCTCTCACGCCGTTAAGATGCACATTTCCAACGATTTGTAAACACTACCTAGCATTTGTGAATTGGTGTCTCAAAGGATTTTAATGATGTTTTTTTAAACTCAAACATTTTCTGTGAGAAAGAGCTTTAAATTTCGCATTTACGATAATGCTTAAAAACGGCTCGAAATGTATCAATGAAAATTGCCACTTATGAAGAGGTTTTACGCTTCTTTCCTATTCTTAAAGTAATATTTCGGTTCTACTGTTACGAAACCGAAAATTTCATAACCTATCAAAAAAAAAAAAAAAAAAAAAAAAAGGGTACTTGGGCGGTGGTAGATGGCAGCGGGCAAGAGGTTGGGGCAAGACCAATAAAGCCAGTACACTCCAAGGAAATTAAAAATCTTTAATACGAGAAAGTCTGTGCCTTTCAGTAGCACCACTAGTTCCTTTCGTTACAACGCCAAAGGAACTATAATTGTACATTATGAAACGATGATACAATGATGGTATTAATACACGATTGTGATATTTACGATACGAGCGAGAATCGTAAACTGGACACGAATGTATTAATACCCATTACACGGAGTTTCATACTGTGCTTTGTCTAGGACTTATGGTAACTTTTGTAAGTTAAACTTTTTCATTGAATCGTTTCGTGGCCATTGGCATGCAGAATTCAGCCAAGGTCGCCTAGCGGACAGCATCCTACCCCACCCTGCCACAGGTGGCTTTGGTTTACCAGTCCACCTGCGAGGGAGTACAAAAGTTAAGTTTTAAGTTACTAAAGGAATATATTTCCATTAACCAAAAGACAGCTCATTAAAAGTTTTTTTATGAATAATGAAAATGAAATTGAACATTGTACGTAACATTTAATCATATTTACTTTTAACTGTTTTGAAATGTATGTATTCTCTATTGTACAATTATTGAAATTTTCGCATTTTCTCTTATTTCTGGGGGTGTCAACTCCACTTCTAATTCTCCAAACATTTTAAACTAAAGAATTTGCACTTTTTTATGGCAACCACACGGCAGCAACATATAACACAAAATGACTTGCCTTCTGATATTAACGTCAGTCAAATGTTTTCTCCAATAACTACCTCTGCACTAGTCAAATAGTATTAAAGTGCACTTACAATCGAGTTTATTTCAAATATTATTTCACGTAAAAAAATTATGAAAGAAATTGAAACTGATAATCATAATATAATATTAAATGCAATTTTAATGTACACAATCGAAGGAAACGTTTACTAGGACGATTCTCAATGATTGTCAAAACGTGGTTTGCAAACTTCTGTGATTGGTCAAGAACGTGTATCTTATTTATTTACGTCAAAAACAGTTAAAAACTGTGTGTGACGTGCTATGGGGAGAAATGGATTTGAAGTTACATTTATGTCCTGAAGCAAAACAAGGGGCCATCTCAGCATTTGCTCAAGTATCAGGAAAACTGGACGAAAACCTGATCGAGATGGGGTCATAATGAAATCAGTATCGTAATGAGTATCATTATGCAACGGGTTGCAGCCAACAAATGACACAATTACTCAATGGGAGTAGAAAAAAGCTATTGAAAGCTACAGCTTCATTTTTGCCCCGGCTGGGAATCGAACATGAGACCGCCGAACAGAAAGGTTTCATGCTGTCAATAACCCATCCGAGGGAATAATAATAATAATAATAATAGTAGTAGTAATTAATAATAATTGCCTTTCTTGAGTGGTGAGGCTTAGGCTTTTCACATAATTATTAAAAAATTCTCTATTCCTCATGATAGTGTCCTTTATAAATTCTTTTGAATTAAAAAAAAAAAAGGTTGTGAGAGTTGCACACCTTGCCACACTGGCATACTTTAGAGTTCCCGCCGTGGCAACAAACTTGGTGAAACGATTAACCAGAAATGGTTTTTCGATATATTATTTTTTGCTCTCAGATTATCATATAATTATAATATGGAATTGCCATGAGTTAATAGAACGGAAGAAAGTGTTTAATTATGGAGTTTTTCAGCGCAACACTGTAAAACTCAAGTACAGTGGGGTGGAGGGTAGAGTTCAGTGAATTTGGATGAAGATGAATCGGAAAAGGTCTACAAAATTAGCTAAAATTCAGTGTGATTAATTTATAATTTTGCAATCTTAGTGAACTTATTTATTCCCCAAATGTCTAAATAATAGTAATTTCCGGGAAGGTACCTGCTACGTTATCAAATGGTGACTTGGTCAGGCCGTCCGTTTGTCGGTCTGGCCGCCCCGTGTATAAACCAGGACAGCACCTAAACTATAATGTACTGTCATAATTGTTATTCCACTTTCTTTTACCGTTCTTTGTAACTTACGAGGAAAAATTTTAAAGAAAAAATTGTAGCAGTTTTTGAGAAAATAACGGTTTAAAAACTGCCTATATTTCATGCAAAATGACTCGAAAACTACTCATATTTTCAAAAAATTGTCCATGGCTTTTTGCAAGAATTGTCTCTGAAGTACAGGTGTCGATAAGGAAAAATCTGTCTTCAATATTGTAGTTGGAAAGCGCAGAAAAAAATTGCGATTTTTGAAACTTCAGAGATTTCTACGAAAATAAGACATGCGCCTTTGTTAAGTATCTTTTACGCTGAGGCCAAGGTCGAATAGAAAAATTTGGAACAATTTTTGAGAAACTGTAGAAAATGCTGTTGAGGCTTAACGCAAAGTTCCCCTGAAAATTAAACGTAACGGAAGGGCGTTTTGCCTTTAATTTTTCGGTACCGGGGACCCACAGAGCTAGGATTGTGCCTACACAGTCTGAGAGGAAGTAATTTACTACATTTGTGCACTTATTCGTTTCCAGGGCCCCACAATACCAGTTTTTCGGACGAAAAATCAAAGATTTCCGCCGGAGCATTACAATATTTTTCCTTTTACGAGAAAGTAGAAAGGATATAATATGTAGTAACTAACACGCTCTTATTCATAGATCATTTACAAACAAAATAAACTCACACAATTTGAAATACCGTTAAATATTTATTAAGCGAAGTTGCTTGGCCTACCGAATTATTTAGTTTAAGAGGTAATTTTTATCTTGGACAGAAATGATAGCCATCGCACAAAAGAGGTAACTCGGAGTCCGACAATCAATTGGGGCTGGTGCCCCGACAAACTGGAGGTTGCAGCTCCATGGAAT
Organism: Gryllus longicercus; assembly: GCA_038098605.1. Lineage (NCBI taxonomy): Eukaryota > Metazoa > Arthropoda > Insecta > Orthoptera > Gryllidae > Gryllus > Gryllus longicercus. The sequence goes on along the minus strand of JAZDUA010000109.1, from coordinate 489,465 downwards.
GACGGAAATGTGATTACCATAATTCATGACACTAATAAATGTTTTAAAGCTGGTTTAGTGAACTCTAACATTAAATTCGTGGTCAAGAAAATTTAATTTTACAGTGACTGTTCATTAATTTATAATGAAGATTAAACTGAAGACAAACCAAAAATAAGAACAAATGAAGTACTTAGCCCGAAAGCCTGAGCGACCACAGTAATCTCAAGAGGTCAGAGCTTCTCGAGTTCGCCAAGGGAGGGTACGCTAAGAAAAGGGGATGCTTTATTCTCGCAGTGCCGTATCCTTGAGCGTTACTGCTTTCTATGGACCAGAATGTAAAATACTACGCCAGTTCGGTTTTCTCTCCGTCTCTTCCATAAGAGGCACTTACAACACAACACTGCGTTAAATGGGCAGAGATAGAGCCAATCCGTAGGTGTCGGTTTAGAAAGAGGCCGGCAGATAACACTCCGCCCTATGCGTTTATATTGTCCCTGGAAATAATAAATCTAACGCCAATTCGCTCTGGTTGTGATATTTACCGCTTATCTACCAGTAACGAACAGTATTCAAAGTGATTCAAAACAACGAAACTTTGAAGAAGCCTGAGCCCTGAACAGTCATGCCAATCTCAAGGACATTACAGCGTTGCCCAATTTACTAAAGACTTTATGCCCCATTCAAACATGGAACATTTTGCTATTATTTGCAATCAATGTACAAAAGTATATAGACATGTCTATAATCTTACTTTTTAAGATTTTGCTCGTACTAATTGTGTAATAGTGCTTTTTTATGTTTAATCTAATGCTTCAATTTTCCATTCCGTGGCCACGCGATTTGTTGGTATTAGTTAAGAAACTAGTCAACGATAGCTCTTTATGTGGTATTAAAATATTTTTATTTTACATCTATGGAACAAAATGAATTCAATTAATTAAATAAAACTCAGCATAAAAGTCCCTATTTTGTGTATGTAGGTCTCACAATACCCACTTATTTCGCAAATAAATATTTTTGAACGTAATATGGACTCTATCTACTAGAAAATATCTCGTTCTAACCGCCTTAAAGTGAGTATTGATAGAGCATCGAAGGACTAAACATTCATTCAAATAAATTACTACAAGAAATTACAAGAAAAATATTTAGAAGAAAAAATATTTTATACACGTTTGTGGTGAAAATTGTCTTTTCCTTTCTTTTCATTGGTAGTGCCATGGCACACAGGCCTAAAAGCTGCCACTGCTTACAAATATAAACAAGATTTCAAAAACAAAATTACAGATAATTCTACTAAAGTTTTATTTTATTAATGCAAAAGATTTGAAATTCCAAAAGCTGAGTTAATTTGTAATTTATTATTTGGTGATTTGTAATTTTATATAAGTAAAAGTGCTAACAATAAAATTTATAAATATATTTTTGTAATCAATGGGATCTTCATTATATAGATCAGTCGTTGGTGCATGTTTGGATATTTACCCACAATCAACCGCATGATCATCATTGACCTCCTTTAGAATGTCATCGAACATGGGGTTGATACCGAACCTGTTGGGAACCCTTGCTTTAAAACAAGGTAAGAAACTGTGCATGGATGCTGTGCAGTAAACAGAATCATACCAAGAGGCGCATTTTTATTTGTAAATGTAATGTTCATATGTACACTTCCTAAAATATATATTTTATTAGAAAAATTGTCAAAAATATTGGTAGGTTTGCAGAATAATGTGGAATATAGAGGCTTGTTTCAATTTCATAGAGGATAGTGTTGTCTCCGTAATTCAAACAGGGTGTGTAATTCAAACAGTGTACGCTTACTTTAATGGTTTTCAGTCATTGTCGTATTTTGTTGATTGTATTTGCCAGTTAACTGTTGTTCAGGTTGAATGCCAAGCTTATTTGTAGGGTGCTGACACCGAATCTCTCTGCCACTCCAATCGTTTATTTCTAATTCCATTTCAGAAATATTTCGCTTGATCTGAAAAGTCAGTTTTGTATCATTTTTGCTGCCTTGAAGTTATGTATTTATTCTATGTTCTTTAAACAACCTGATCTTCATATAAATAATATTGTTGTTGTTGTTATTATTATTATTATTATTATTATTAATGTTTGTATTGGATTTCCTCTCATCTAAAACAATGCAGTATTTACAGAATTTTCAAGATTTTTCAAGAATTATAAAGATTTTTAAAACTTACTACTGTGCAATTGGAACAGTTCATGTTTATGCAGGATGTAGTATATTAAACAGAGAGCATTAGTGCAATAGAATGATATCATTTGTTTTCATATATCCATTTATCATTTTGAAACTGCAAAATTGAGTCCTCATAAAATTTTAAGGATGATTGTTGGTGTTATATCCAATTATATTTGTTTTCATCAGTTTAATTATAACATGTGACTACATCTTCGGACAGGAGGTAAAAGAACTTTGATTACACTTGTTTTCTTATTTTATCAGTACCCCAGTGGTTTGCTTTGAATTTCTGCTGTATCTTTAACCAACCATGATTCATTTATCTTTCCAATGCAATATGTTTAAAGGAAAGAATCTACTCTCTCACAATTTGAATTAATGAGGTTTTACCATTTTTGTTAAATATAATATTGGTTAGAGGTATTATTACTTAAGTACAATTTCTCTCTCGGTTGAATATCAATATTTTGAAGAAATAAAAGTTTTAAACATGTTTGTAGTCAGAACTGATATTCTTCACAAGACCTGCATGATGGATAGTAATTGTTGGAGTTGAGTCTTCTGATTTATGGTATTCTGTAGAAAATGTACTTATTTTGCATGGCTGGATCTATCTTTTGCAAGGGGTTTTTTTTGGAAGTTGGTTTCATATTTTATTTTTCTGCCCGTTCATCACATTGCATGCCCTTAATATTGTAAAGCAGTGAAGTGGAAGTAAAAGTAATGGGCTGTGTGATTTCTATCTTGGAAAAACTATCAAACTTGTAATTATTTTCTTGTAGTCCATCATTTGCCTTTTTAATAATCCCAAACCATTAATCCCAAATTTTCTCATTTTGCAAATCCCTAAATCCCCCACAAACAGATTACATACCAAAAGTGCATTTCTAAGACTCAATGAAATTCTAAATAAAGTAACCGCCAAAATTAGTATTTTCTGATGTCTTTTACAATATCCAAGTTTTTTTTCTTCCAATGAAAATTATTTACATAATCTCTGAAGTCTGCAATGATTGTTCAGATAATCATTCATGTGAGTAATGTTGATGCAATTGTAGACATAAAACACAATAATTTTAACACTTTCAGGAAAGTCCTACTTTCTCTAGCCATGTGTACAACAAAACTAGGAGGAGAGTGATATTACAGTTTGCTTTGATTCTCTATTTACTGGTTTCTAAACTCCCAGCTTCCTAACATCTTTGAAGTAGAATTAAGTAAGTAATGTCACTTCCCATTACTTGTTTACTTTTAATGGAAATATTTGTACACACTGCACTGTCAAAAATCTTGCTTTTGATTGTAATTCAAAATTGAAGCCTTTAATACCCCAAATAAACACATGAAGTTCATCATTTTTGTTGATGTTTTAAGGATGTAAAATTTAAGTAGTGAAAGCATTAAACATATATTTGCTAGAAATTAGATCGCAGGAAATGAGATAATTCAGTTCAAGATGAATATACATTTGCCTATATTTTTTGAACAATATTCAACATTTTTTCACTACTTTGGTTGGATTCCGATTTCCTCCTCACCTTTCACTTTGAATATGGGAAATTATATGGTAGACAGATATACATTTCTTTATCCTCTTTCCACATGTTCCTACATGGATATCTTTTCATATCTTTTTTTACATGATAATCCACATTTATTTTCTTTTTTTTTCTATTAAATAACCTTTCATCACCTAATTACCCATCCCTGCCTGCCTTCCTATGTCCTTGCCATGTCCCTACCATGGTCACAGCCGAGTTACCGTATATGAATACCAACCCGTGCTGCTCCTTTAAGTATTTACTTTCTCGCATACTACGGGTACTTTTCGTTGTATAGAGAATGTTGCATAATGCTGCGGCGGAAAACTGCTATTTTTTCGCAGAAAAAGTATTGTAGTTGCCGCATACCGCAAAAGTAGATAATTCTTGTTCCCGATTGAAAAAAATTCCGTTCTGTAACACAAAGTCAGAATCCACGGTATGTGAGACCTTTATACAGAAGTAAAGCTACTAAAGCACATACCTTTCGCATTATTCTGACTTGTGCAATTTTGAAAATTCAGCAAGCTCATCGAAAACTAGATCTTCGCCATTCCTTTAAGGGTTCCATGTTCTATCAGTGGAAAAAAATGAAAGGAAAAACTTGGAGCGGTTTTTGAGCAAAAGTTCGTATATACGTATATTTCAAGCAAAAAATACGCAAAAGTTCTCGTTCTTTTCCTTCAAACAAATGTACATGACCCTTTTTAAAGATATGAGTTTTAGAACAGATTTTGCGTTAGAAAATATGTATCTTCAAAAATGTAGTTTTGGAATGTTAACTTTTTGCAATTTTCGTAAACACAAAGATTGCTGGAAATGAGATTATTACCACTTTTCCTTGGGTACATAAAGGTCCATTCACAATGCATACATAAACATAAGCGTGGCGTTAACATAAAAGTTGGCACTACGTCCATAAGCGGACTCATTCACTATGCGTTGGCATAAACATAACACGTAAGACGTTAACTAAAAGCTTCCAAGCTTCAAGCTTCTGTGCTTAAGACATAAGAAATGAACCAATCACAGAACGGTAACTCAAAATTAAGAATCGAAATTGGAGCGAAGTCGATAGAAGAACTAACGCCATATGGGCCATGGGCACGTATTTTCTTTGTGTTTCCTGCAGATATACACGGAGCAATTTACCAACCGATCTGATGAATTTGTTAGATCTCCGAAATTGTACAGATAAATCGTTTCGTTAGGGGACAGTAGAAACTAATAAAGATATATGATAGATCACGGCAATAATTTGAAGCGACGCGTTTTTGTGGTTTGACATAAACAACGAATAATTTGCAGATAAATCTCAAAATATTTGCAAAGCACGTAGGAAGACTCCGACAAAATTTTGAACTTTTGCAATTTTCGGCAATTTAGCGAGTGCAAAGGAAACGTGACCTACGTAATCTATTTACAAATCTTTTGCTTTATTAGAAAAAAAATTATGCAATTTTTGAGAAAATTTGAAAGTGTCATGTAAAATATCCCCCAAAATCAGAAAATCCATTTCAAATTCAAGTGGTCGACACGTCAGCCAGATCGATCGGGGAATATCAATTTTGGTAAAAATCCTACTTATGATTTAGAAGCTGCTAGCGTTGTTCATAGGACAGACGTTTTGCCGTCAATCGAGTTTTCGGGATCATGGACACACCAATCGTGGATTCTGACTTAAGAACGGTTTAGAGGAAGTTATGTACTACATATTGGTACAAGATTTATCACCTTTTCGTTTCCAGGGCCCCGCAATTAGAGTTATTCTGACGAAAATTCGCAGTTTTTTTTCTCACATTGCAATACCTTCTCTATACTGCGTACGTAGTATGCGAGAAAGTAAAAATCTCCATCTTCAATATTGAGATGTAGAAAGACGCCGAAAAATTTAAGACTTCGCCAATTTTCGAATAATGAGGTATTTTGTCGAAAGTGAGATCTGCACCAATCTCTTAAGCTCTATTGGAGGACGAAGATTAATAAAAACATGGATCATTTTTAAGGAAATTTTGAATAGGTTGTTGAAGCTTCGTGTAACGTACCCTCAAAAATAAAAATATCAGTTTGAAACTCAGGGCTTCGTGTTCTTTGAAATCGATCGAGGAATGTAATTGGAGAAAATCTAGTGAACGGGTTTTGGCGCTAGCGTTGATCACGTTGGACGAGCAGACACGTTTTGCGTCATTCGATTTTTCTGTACCAAAATGTACCTTTTTTCTGTGAACATCATTAACGCCTGAGCTGCACAGAGGATTTTTACCAAAATTATTCCCTACTCGATCTCGATTCGAAAATGAGTAATTTTGAGTGAAATCTTGGCAATAAAAAGGTATGAACACAGTATTTTCTCAATTGGCTGAAATTTGGGGATGGTAACGCAGATATGGTTATGAGCGGAGCGCAATTTTCATTTATTCACTCATTTTTTCCTTTTACATTTTTTGCTCGAATGGAGCAAAGTTTCTTAGAATTGAATATGTCCGAACTGGATTTAAACCTCCGAAATTTGGAAAACTGCAAAAGTTCAACCCTTTTTGATGCGTGGAGAGAGTTTGTATTTTTAACAAATGTCGCGGCACCTAGTAATTGGAACGGATCTTTTAATTTTTGTGGGTCCTTTCCATGTAGCCCTTATGATATTTAAACCGGCTATGGTGTCTCAGGGAATCACCTGATGTCACCGCAGGATTCGAGTCCTAACGGTGGCCGGATTTTCGACACTTGCTAGACAGCTATGTTGAATTCAACCGTTGACTGAAGAAGAACTCTAGTTGTCGGCTGCTTTAATCTGTAATTTTCCGCGGATTCCCCGATCAACACCAGGCGAGTGGTGTCGGAGCAGTACCATGACAATCTGTCCACGGATCGGCCAGCGCCGGATCTCGCCATCCACGGGGATGGGGGAATCACCGCCACCTCCCGCCACAAACACGCACTACCCTTACGGGCCTAATGACTATAGCAGTTGACTCCCACGTACTCAACCAACCTATGAATTTATAATTTATAATTTTAATATAATTTATAATTTATAATAAGGAATTTTCTCAAACATGGTTTCGCCGGCAGATGTGGCTCAGGGCATCATCTGATGTCACAGCAGACCCTCTGACAGGGAGGTCTACGTTCGAGTCCCAACGGTGGCAGGAATTTCGACACTAGCTTGTCAGCTAAGTCGAATTCAGTTGCTGTCTGGAGGAGAATTCTAGCGGCCGGCTGCTCTAATCGGTAGTTTTCCGTGGTTTCTCCGATCAACACCAGGCGAATACCGGAGCAGGACCCTAACAAACGGACCACAGGCCGCGTGGGATCTTTCCTACCTCTTCCTTGCCCTACCTCCACCCCTTACACACTCTTAGACATTAGAGCTTGTCCCCGCTGGGGCAGTGCCCCGCTGGTGGGAGATACCTGGTTGGGGAAAACCCCGATAATCGACAGTAGGTCGGCGCCGGACCTCGCCATTAAACGGGGTAAGACCACCGCCTCCTCCCCAGCCAAAACATGCATTACGTGACTAATGATCTTAGTAGTTGGCGCGACCGTAATCACTAACAATCAATCAAACATGGTTTTGAAATATTTATTTATTATTTTGGTCGAATAGAACTAAGTTCGCCTTTAAAAATGGCGCATGTCCAATTTTCATAAAACCTTAATTTTCAAAAATTGAAAAAGTTTAATTTTTTGACACTTTGCCTCAGCTACATTACTAAATATAGATGATATTTCTTAATGCAACCTGTTCTTGAAAATTAAATCTTTAAATAATGACATTAACATTTTTTGAAAGTATGAGTACTTCTTGCATAATTTTAAATGAAATCATGGCAATTAAAAAATACAAGATTTTTTGAGAAACTGCTGAAATAGTTTGGTCAATCAGACATAGTTTGGGATAATAATGTCACATAGGCTTTATTCAACACTTTTGAAATTTCAAAATTGAAAAAAATTGATATTGAAAACCCCTTTTTGATGAAACAGGTGAGTAGGTATCTTTAACTAGCTCATATGGTTTAATTAATAGATTAGTGCAACTCTGATGGAGCCAATGCACACAAGTTCAAATCCCAACCCGGCTGAAATTTGTCTAGATTGAAAACACTACTATGGGTTGTACTTGTATTATAATATTACATAACTGTTAGAATTAGCATGAGAAAGTTTGTGATGTTTTAGAAGCACTGTATTTAAACATGTCGGTCATTTCATTTCATGAGTTGACTGTACGTAATTGTTGAGAATGTAAAATCCCTTTTGGGTTTTAGCAACATTTTCCTCTTTTTTAATGGTGGAGAAGGGCAGTTTGACTTAAGCTTGCTTATTAGTGAAATTGGCACTCCTTTACATTAAAACAATTCAAAACAAGTATTTTTAACATTGGATTGACTTTTCTGTCTCATCATTGTCCAGTCCAGATCTAACCGGTAGATAAAGCTGCCATTAAATGAGAGTCTTGAACCTTTCATGTTAATTATATATTTCTGACATGTAATATAAAATGAGAATTAATGAAAAGTAATTGATTTATATTTCAATGCCACCTCTCTTCCACCTCTCCCGCTCTCTTCCACCTCTCCCGCTCTCTTCCACCTCTCCCGCTCTCTTCCACCTCTCCCGCTCTCTTCCACCTCTCCCGCTCTCTTCCACCTCTCCCGCTCTCTTCCACCTCTCCCGCTCTCTTCCACCTCTCCCGCTCTCTTCCAACTCTCCCCCTCACTTTCTTCCTTCATCTCTTCTCCACTCTTAACTATGGCTTTGTTCTTTTTTTCATCTTCATGTTTTAATCCTCTGTGTTGTTCTCTTTTCTGATTCAAATATATTTTGGATGATTCAGTGTTGATTATCATTTTCATCTATTTTCATGCATTTCATATTTTGCATTTTTGTTTGGTCCTTAAATGCGCTCTTTCCAGTTTGGCTGAGCATTTTTTATCCTTCTGTTAATTCATTTTTTTCTCTATAGAATTTGTATTTATGCATCCTCGTTATTGTAGAGTCATCTTTACATTAAAATTAGTAGTTTGATCTTCTGTGCTTTTAAAATTCTGAAGTATTTCTCAACACTTATTGATAATTTTCTGATTTTCTCTTATTTTATATTAATTAGTTCCCATTATTATGACAATGTAATAAGTTTATTCTTTCCCATAAGCAGCAAAGAAATGTCCTGTTCTTGTGAAAGGTCTTTGTGTAGGTCGGTGTGTAGTTTTAAAGACATTTTATATTTTTATTGTTTTAAAACTGTGAAAAATGTTAGTGTGTTTTTGGAATCATCCGTTTGTTCTTGTCTGTAAAGGCTGAGTTCATGATGAACTGGCTATTGATGGTTTGTAGGCCGTTATTTCAGCTTACTTGCCATTCCTCTGTTGCAGTGCCCCATTTTAGGGTAGGGCAAACCCCTTCCGGATGTGCACCTAACCTATACATCCATGTCTTACGCCGGATTTCAACCAGCAATCCTCAGTGCTTGAAGACTAGTGCTCTAGCCAATTGGCTTCCAGGGCCAGGGTCAGCTGAAAAGAATTGGATGTCCTAAATCTGACTTGTGTGGACGTGTTCAAAATGTATGTGGGTTGGGTGTGTTAATTCTGAGTATTAAACTTAGTTTTATTTACTTGCTGTAGGTAAACATTGATCTCGTGTTAATGCTTTTGTATGGTCTGTAGCAGAAAGCTTATTTTTAGAATGGATAAGCTGTAAACTATTGCCTTTTTATTTGCTAGATGTCTGCTGTGTACGTTTATTTTATTCTATGCAATTCTTCAAGAGTTTATGTATATTCTATATTTTACCTTCTTAATGACTCAAACATTGGAAAAAATGTGCCCTCAGTGATAATATTTATTTGAAAGCAAACTGATGTGGGCACTTTTTCATATAGATATATTTGCTTTTTTTTTAGAATGTACTTTTCTTTAAGAAATATGTCAGAGTTTTTTTATCTTTGTACTCTTTCTGTTGTTTTATTTAAAGAATATTATTAATGCTTGTTTCCATAATTGTTAATTTATGACTGGATTAAGAGTATGGAGATGTTTTTCTTTCTTTTTGCTGTCATTGTGGTATGTATATTTAAGATACTGAAACATTTATGTTGCTTGGTTATTGAGGACAGACTTGGTTTGTTTAGTGAATAATATTCTGCCTTCTAACCAAACTACTATAAACTGGTGAAACTTATCAATTTTGTTTTTTGTTTGTGCACCAGGTTTGATTATCGGCAAGTAACATTACGCACACCCATGGCTCTGGAGTCAAATACTTGGCTTACATCAAATAATACAGCTGCTGGGGCTGGTAGAGAGCAACAACAGCAGCAACAACAGCAACAGCAACAACCACAGCCACAACAGCAGCAGCAACCACAGCAACAGCAGCAGCAGCAGCCCCCACAACCACAACCCCAACCACAGCAGCAACAGCAACCCCCACCTCCACCTCCTCCACAACAGCAGCAGCAACAGCAACAACAGCAACAGCAGCAGCCACCTCCACAACCTCCTCAACCCCAACAACCACCTCCACCTCAACAGCAGCAACCACCACCACCTCAACCACAACCCCAACAACAGCAGCAACAGCAGCATACTGGTGTTGTGAAGGCTCGAGAGGATGCTTTAGTTCAGGTCGCCCAACATAATCAAAACTTTGTTACGCAGGAGGATGTCAACCAGGGTCAACAGCGTGGTTTGCTTAAAATCCCAAATTCAGTTGGGAAATGCTCGATGTTTACGCAAACTGAGCAGACTAATAGGTATCTATGTTTTCTAAATACATTTTCTTATACATTTTTCTTGGCCATATGTTTTATTAATATTGTCCAATATTTTAAATACAATGATATTACTGGTATTTATTTTCATAATTTCTCTTAATTTTAATAAAAGTCTGAATTAATATTGGTGAATTGTCAGGCTTGTAAGTTTGTTACAAGCTATATTATTATTGTTTGATGCTTTTGATCTCTAGTCTGAATAGAGCTCAACCTAAGTGGAAATTGCAAGAGTCTTGAGTCCATTGGTGCTTTTGGTATGCTATTTGCTCTTGTATTAGAATTCTAATAAACAATATTAAGGTCGGAGATTTTTGTAAATTTTTACAAGAGTCACAGAAATTAACATTGTGTGCATTGTGTTAGAGAATTATCCTTATGAAGCACTATTCTGAGCTACAATTGCTAATATTAATGCAAACATATGGTTAAGGGACATCCAAATATAGAAATGTGTTATTAAAGAATTGCATGTAACAATAACTAATGTCTGTTTAATTTAGGTTTACCCAAACAGAACAGCCTTCTGCTCGATACAGTGGCAGTTGTTTAGAGCCTACTTCAAATGCTGTGAACTGTAAGACTGAACCAACAACTATTTTTGATCCTACAGCCATGCAGCAACAAGGCACTAATACACAAATGTATGCTGGAAATGATAAGAGTAAAGAACCAGACAAAGGCGGAAATAACCCGACAAATGAATTCCCTTTCTGCTACAATGTCAACATGCTCCAGAAAGTACACCAGCAACAGGGAGGTGCTGGTGTTCCTGTGGGTGGCATTGGAGGAGACGATAAAGGATGTTATCGTTTTGATGTTGCCCAACCTTTTAGTTATAATTATGCATTGGTGAATCAGATGTCTCTTGCTGCTGCTGCATCAACTGCAACATTTAAGTGTGATGTCTGTGGTCTTGCTTTCACCCATCTCTCCCTTTTAAACCATCACAAACGAATACATAATACAGCTAATGTATCAAGTGGAGGAACTCCAAACACCAATGCCAATGAACGTCAGTATACGTGTGATATTTGTGGTGCCAGCTTTAATTTACCTGGGGAGTTAAAAAGCCATAAAAATGGAATGCATGGCAAGAATAGTCAGAATCAGAATCAACAGCATACTCAAATGAAGTGCTGTGAATCTTGTGGTGTGGAATTGGGTTGTGATCATCAAAGTGGAAACTGCAGTCCTGGTAAAGGAAAGAAAAATGGTAAGTTTGTTAAGTGTGAATCATGTCAAGAAATGAATGCCCCTGCTACAAATGTGGGAGGAGCACCCACACCTCCTTATAGTGCTGCAAGTGCTCCCCCACCAGAAGCTACACACAACACCGTTCTGAACAATCCAGGTAACCCCGGTAACCCTGGTAATCCAGGTGTCATTACAATAAAACCAGGTCATCATCCAGTGAAGCGCAGAGGTGTTGCAAGTGTGACAAAATGTCATAAATGCAATGGCTCAGGCATCATCTTCATTGGGGGAACACGTAATAACACAGGAGTTGATAAACCATTTCATTGCAATGTGTGTGATGGCACGTTTTCTCGGTATTCTAGTTTATGGAGCCACAAACGGTTGCACAGTGGGGACAAACCGTTCAAATGTGAGATCTGTGGTCTTGCATTCGCGAAAGCGGCATATTTGAAAAACCATGGCCGTGTTCATACTGGCGAGAAACCTTTCAAGTGTGCCGTTTGCGGGATGCAATTCTCGCAGTCTCCCCACCTAAAGAACCATGAACGGATTCATTCTGGTGAACGTCCATACCAATGTGAGGTGTGCGATAAGACGTTCGCACGGCACTCCACACTGTGGAACCACCGTCGCATCCATACGGGGGAAAAACCATATCGATGCGATGTATGTGGCTCTGCCTTTAATCAGGCAACTCACCTTAAAAATCATGCAAAGGTTCATACTGGTGAGAAACCACATCGGTGTGATATCTGCGATGTGGGTTTCTCAGATCGGTTTGCTCTGAAGCGGCATCGTAGCATTCATGAGAAGTATGGCCGAACATCAGCAACCAACACAAGCGCCACTAATGCAAATGCAACTCAGAACAATAATCAAGGTGCTCCAAATGCTAATAATGTCAGTGTTAGTGTGAACAATGTCAGTGTGAGTGCTGGTACAAACACTAACCCTGCAGCTAATTCCAATCCTAACCAACAAGCTAGTATGGATGAGTTATATAAGTGTGAAGTTGGAGGCCCTATTGCATTTCCAGGATGTTCACGACCACATGATGAGAAACAATGAGAAACAACCATTGCCATGGCTAGTAGCAACGTTTCAGGGCCCAGATATCAAGAACTAATTATTCAAGGAGGGTTATGAATATTTGTTGCTCCTTCATTCCCCTCTCCAGTAGACAACTAATAATTGCAAATTGTCATATTGAGTATCTTGATCCTGATTTTAATAATTTATCTTGTGCCATGTAGAAATTTAGATAAGAGATGATTTGTGTCAGAAAAAGGTGTCACAAACTTTACCCATTTTAAGAAATTTCAAATGTTTAACAAATTATGTAAAGAATCAACCTTTTATTAATGATTGGCCAATATCATAATTCTTTACTAATGCAGGTGAGCAAAGCTAAAGCACTAGCGCAGGCCTGCCTGAGCTAGATTCAGGACATCATGTTTGGGGCCATTTCTTTCCTTCTCCTTTCCATTCTTCCCTCTCCTCTGTGAACATGCCACACCCACCTCCATGTACCTAGTCTTCCCAGAACTGAGCTTTAAGAAGTATTGCACATGGCCCTGGTGGCCCAAGGGCTCCTGTTTTGAGTAGCTGTGCACTATGTGTTAGCCCCAGTTCTTTAAAATGTGTCAAGTGTGCTTTTTCTGTTTTTGTTGGGCAATCTAAAATGAAATTCTATTAGACACCATACTATATTGATTTGTCATGTGGCCACCTTGTTTGGAGCCTCTTGAATTGAATATTATTCCTTATAGAGGGTTTACAAATTTTATTTTTGAATCATGCTGCCATCATTCATTCATCTGATCAAGAGGGATACAGTGAAGTCTCACTATAAAGGTAGCTCCACACATTTGCTATTCGGTGAGTAGCAAGCAACCACTCGTCGAATCTCAAGAGTGTGAATGAGTTGCTTGCTATTTGCCAAGTGGCAAGCATCTGGTGCTCATCCTACTCACCGTGTGTTGATTTTTTGTTCATATCAAAAGAAGCAAACATTGCCAAACACATCAGTTGTGCAGGATTGGGTGAGCTGTTTGGCGAATGCCAAATGTGTGGAGTTGCCTTAACAGTTACACCGAGGACTGAAAACAATGGCTTTTGGTGGCATTTCTGCTATACAGAGATTCTGAGGAGTGTTCTATGAAGAAATGTCCATTCAGAGGGGTTTCGTTGTATTTTGAAGACAAAGGAAAAAATTATTGTAAACAGGCCAGGTTAGATAGCCTTAGTTTCCAGGAAAAATTATGTTAACTGGTGAAAATCAACATAAAATATGTAAAAAGACTTGATGCAAAACTGTGTATTTCAAATATTGCTATTTCTTCATCTATCAGTCCTATCCATTTGTTCGAAATTAGTTCAAGGTAAAATACATTTGAAAGATTACATTCTGGTAGATAATATTTCCGTTGAGTGATGAATTTTCTTTCTTTCTTTTTTTCTCCTGGTGCTTTATTTCATATTTCTTACTTTTTATTTTTATTTTACTCAGGATCAAGATGCTTAATTTGTTGAACTTGTTAATTTAATTTGCGTATTGAGTTTCAATGTTGATGCAGGTTTCATCTACAAAATAAGATCCATAGAGCTATTTCACAGGAGTTTTAACAATATAGATTTTCTGAAAAATGTTGATGGCAATTGACACCTTATGAAGACCATTTTAAAAGTCTACAGCAACTTGAATGCCTGACAGCAATGAAGGCTTTCACCAACTTTTTATGGTAATAGAGGTGTTGGCAAATTATTGCTGGCCCATTTTTAAATGAAGTGTTTGAATTCTCCTACTTGTGTGTTAAACCAAATTTTATTGCTTCAATTCAATAAGATTTCTTTGCATTCGGCTAATTTTGTAATGATTTGTTTATGAATAAAAAAACAACAAATTGCTAAAAACCAATCACATGTGTAGTATATTAGGGGAAAGCTTATAGTGTTTAGCTACTTGTGTTTTGACACAAGTTCTAACTAACTACTTATCATTATGTATTGTAGTTAAAGTCGTTAAAAGAATAGACATTTTCATGATATTAAATAACAAAAATGTATTGTTATTTGGAGTGAAAGCAATATTTTAATTCTCCTTAAGAGTTTTTGCGACTAAAATGAAGAGCATGACCCGAAAATACTTTGTTTTACTTATGCTTTAATGGTCAAGTGTGAATTGTTGAATTTCAGAAGAAATCAATTATTCTTTTTGAACAATTATTGTTTTTTCTCAACATTAATTCAACATTCAATAACAATTTATCTGTTATTCACCAATACTTTATGCTATTTATAAATGAAACAAAAAATACAAATACAATTCATGTTTAGTTTTCCATATATGTTAAGCATTCAAATGTAGAACAAAAATATAATAAATTGAATTCATTTTCACATTATTACTCTCTTGCTGGCATGATGTAATGCACATATTTTGTGGATTGTTCCAACAGCAGGGCGTAATTATTTACAATTGAAAAATTTCTTGAATGGTACTTCTGTAACTGTCTCCCCCCCCCCCCCCCACACACACACACACACATATCTTAAACAGTTAAAATTCTTTGATTCATATAATGGCCTTTGTCTATAATACTGAAGGCTACTTCTCTGGATTCAAGTCTACTCAAGGGCCTAATAATTCCAGTGGAATGTGTGCAGGACATGAACTATGCCCAGTAATGAGATTTTGTAATCAACTTCACATATTAAATTAACTCAGGTGCTGAGATATTTCTTCAGATTTCAGAGTGTGGTTCTCATTACTACTGGGACAACCAACCATGACCTACCATTTTCAGAGTATTTCAGATTTTCTCTGGAGATAAAATTACTTTTTATTTTTTCTATCTCCATCAGATATGCTATGGAATCTGCTTGGAATAGCCATGTCTACTAACAATACCTCTTCTCATTATTTCTATCATCGTTGTTGTTGTTTTTGTTGTTGTTATTATTATTATTATTATTATTATTATTATTATTATTATTATTATTATTATTATTATTCCTGTAATTCACGACTAAAGATGTTATGAGTAGGTTGGTTACAAAATCAACTCCAGGTTGCAACCAGCTTCCTAAGGAGCAGATCTTTGGGCTGTCGGTGCCTATACAATATTTCGCGCAAGATGTGGGCTGCTCCCAATAAAGCAATGTCTTGTACTTGCCAGTCTTTTGAATGACCTGAAGTTTAGCCAGTTTCTTACACAAATTTTGTGGCAAAAATCCCAGTGCTTGATAACTATCAGTATGACCTGTCCATATACTCCCCACACTCGGCTGATCTCGATTTCCAAACTCTTATGTTTAAGACATTTCTGTCTCCTTAGTTTCTGCCTCCACATTTTGGTCGCATGGCACAGCAACATCTACAAGTAAACATGTTTTTTTCTTCAAATCCCAGATAACAATATCCACTTTGTTGGCTGCTATCATGTGATCAGTTTGGATTTGTTGGTCGTACAAAATTGCACACAGCCCAACAGATGTCACCAGTTTTGGTGAGTGTTTGAACTTTTTGGTGCATGTGTCTGGACCTTGGTAGTGCATTACAGATCTGCCAGTGGAGGTAACTACACACCTTATTGTGTCTTTTCAAGTATTCAGTCTTTGCTAGATTTGGACAAGATGAGACAATATGATTAATGGTTTCTTCGTGATTCTAACAAATGTGGCATTTATCATCTTGGGAAATTATTATTATTATTATTATTATTATTATTATTATTATTATTATTATTATTATTACTATTATTAGTAGTAGTAGTAATAGTAGTAGTATTATAACATTGCAAGTACATGACATCATGAAAATAAGAAGTAGTAACATTATTTCAAAATGTTTTATGAAATAAATTTTATAATTTTAATTTCAGTAATATTGGCTGAATGCAAAGAAAATCCTAGAGAAAAATAGTGTATTTGGTACGTCTCAAGAATAGAGAAGAAATTAATCTTTTTATTTTTAGCAGTGTACTTCGATTGATGCAATGCCAAACCATCTATGGAGTATCTTTGTAGATGAAGATACAGCAAACAGTATTCCTAGTAGGCCCAACAAAGAGGCCGATCGACCTTGAATTACTGAGGAGAGTTTGTTCGAGAAAGGAATTTGCTTCACAAAAGTTAGGAACAGCAGGAGGCTCTCCTGTATTTGAGGAGACTTTGACCTTGGATATTTAATTATGTAAGTGTATGTTAAAGAAGTTACCTATCTTAAAGTCACTCCATAAGCCATTCTTCCTCTTTTGATGAGAATACAGGGAGTGTCAACTTCTATAGGCATACGGTTTGTTTTGAAATGGTAAGAGTTGAAATGAAATTTTCATCCAAGCAAATAGTACCTCTCAGTGCAGTTTTATTACAGTAATAGTTTCCCCCACAATTATTGTTCTATTTTAATGGAATTGTGTTCTTTTTTTCACATTTGAAAGAATTATTAAGGACAACAAATTTGTTTAAGTTAATGTTACGGATGTTTTATGTCATTCGTCTCTCCTCCTTGCCTCAAGTACAAGTGATCATGTATTGCTATTGGCCCCCAGTAATTATATTGTATCTTTGATACAAAAACATTCAAAAATGCTCTAAAAATCTGCTAAAGTTAGACACCTTCGATATCCTAAAATTTGTCTCAACTTACAACGATAGAAGGAATTCAGTGATTTTCAAAACCTTGTAGAAATTGTAAATAATTAGTGATTGAAATACTGTAAATTTGATTAGACACCATGTGGAAAATGCCATTTTTAATATAAACCCCAGCACAATTTCAATTTTCTTGAATATTTTCATAAAAATTTCCAGTCTAACATGAACTATTTTTTTGGGGGTATAGGAGAAAAATTTAACTCTTTAATAATTTTGCTTTTAATTTGGTGTTGGAGGCAGTTCATTGCTGGAAACGGCAATTTCACTCCATGTATTTGTAATCATCTGTTGTGTTATGTACTTTGAACACTGTATATTCAGAAAGCCAAATTTCCTTTACACTTTTTCGGCTACTGATGCTGTTATACAAACTGTCAATAGCTCTTTATTGCTATCAATTGAGTAATCCATGAAGCCCAGTTTATTCATTATATCATTAAAATTTGCATTTTTAAAATAGTTCATGTAATATTCACTTACATAAAAGTTCACTACTGAAAACTCAATAATACTGGATTGTCTCTTTTCTGGAACAAAAGTTTGGGGAACATAAAATGGTATCATGCATTTGTTTTCAGGAAAAAACCCTCCTTTTAAAAATTCACACTTACTCTTCACTTATGAAACTGTTTGTCAGGATTCACGTTTGAGTAAGTAGTGCAAAATAAGGTTTGTCTACATCAGTTATGAAGGGAGTCTAACACTCTGGCTAATTTGGACATAACGAAATACAGAAATTTGCATAGTGCTACAGAATTTTTTCAACTAGACATTTTTACTCTACATGAATGTAAGACAAAAGGCGGATGCCTAAATTGTAATGTGCTGGGTAGAAAAATTATTAATTTGGGATAAAAGGGTTATAAAGTTTGCTTATATTAAAAATCTTTATAATTTCACTTCACTGTACTGTAAATTAATGTGATGTTCATGATTATTTAATAAGTATTGTTGATTGGCCAGTAAGGGATGCACTGGACACTGTAACAGTAGATGCAGTTATCTTCTCAACCTCACATCAAGTATTTTACTTCTTGTTCCTAGATGCCACTACTTCCTTGCTAAAAATTTAGACGAATAGAAAAAATTTCTGTCACATTTAAAGACTTGAGTGTGCTTGTAGTTGAGGACATTAAAGGATTTGTGCTTTAACTTTTAAGTTTCACAGTAGGTGAGGCCATGTCGTGGTGTTGTTTGTTTTTTTGGTGTCAGGAGAAAACAACACAAGAACATGTCATGATTATTCTTTCCCTCGTTCTTCTAAATGTCCATTAAGTTTATAGTTCCATTAAAAGTGAAGTTAGTAAAAACTTACTGAGTAAAAATGACGCAGCAAAAATACCTGCTTTCAGCTTTCTGTTCAAAATCTAATCTGTATTAACTGCACCCATTACTCAAACCATTCAAAAAATTGTGATTGAACACAATAATGCTGTTGTGTAAATCACGTTTGTTGTAGATTCTGTTAATTAAAGTGTGTGTTTGAATATTACCCTGAAAAGTTAACTTTTTTTCTGATTAAGGATAAAAATTATTATTCGGATCCTGGGATAGCTGTATTTGGTGTCAATATTAGCTATTTCATTTAGTTTTGAAATCAGCATCACAGATTGAAGTAGAAATTTTGTTTATTTTTTTTAATAAAAAAATACATTCTTTCCAATCGTTCCTTCCTATATAATGGTAGTCTGCTGGAAAATAAATGCCACTGAAGAATGATGTGTATTATATGGGCTACGATTTTTTCAGTGCAATTGTGTTTTTAAATGAAAAAATATTTTAGAAGCAGAACATAGTCTGCAAGGCTTGTATTTAAGTGGATAGGAGTGAAAGTCTTTAAATTGTATTAATACACATATTTATTTCTATTTCCCCCATTATTTATGTTTCTTCATCCATTCCAGCCCAAGTATTTCAAAATATTTCTTGGTTTACTTCTGTTAATCTCATGTCAAATGAAACTAATTTCTTCAAATCATCATATAGATGATATTAAAGGCACAACTAAAAATAATTTTAATTGTCAACAAATATTTCCTTTCATTCTTTAAAGCATATAATGAAATTCTTCAAAATGTCTGCTGCCTTCACCAATAATGAATATTATTGGAAGATATCCCTGTAGTTCAGTGCTTGTGTAAAGTAGTAAATTATTAAGATTTTCTGGAATTTTTTCAGGTGGATTTTGTGTGTACCTTAAAGTTTCAGATTTTCTCAGAAACTTTTGTGTATGAACTGGAATCCATCCAATTCTTATTTGAATCTATGCAATGAGTAATTTGCTTGTATAAAATATTCACCACTTTCTTTTCTTTCATTTGTACTTGATTTTTGCTGCCCTGAGGTGCTCCTAGCCATTTTGATGTATAATTTTAAACATTAGTAATGTGTCATTGCTACTGGTCATGTAAATTATTAGTGATTTTTGTTAATTCTGTGCATGTTTTGAATGATAACAAATTCGATAATCTTGTGCATCTATTGCATATCTAATGCTGTCTATTTAACTTTGTGAGAACTAGAAAATATTAGTATTTTTACCAATATGTATCACACACATCATTAGTGAAATGATTATTTGGTTCCTATTTTTGATTTTCTTTTCTTAATAATTACCAGTTACTGTTCATTAATTTGTATATAAGTAATAATCTAATTTTGTAATGAGTGACTTGCATAATATTGTTATGAGAGATAACATTAAAATTTCATTAGCAGGCATTATTGTAGCATATATTTTATGATTTGACTGTCAACTTGTGATTGGAGGTTAGAGCAGTTCTCAACTTTACTAGTCATTCTAATCTTTTGAAGATCATTTTCAAAGACATTTGCTAATTGGCTGCATTCACACACATGCAGTGTGAAACTAACTTGCATAATGTTTTAGCTTGCCAGAATGCTATTATGCTTTGCGTAACTTGTATAATTGTGCCTATAAATTTAAAGTTTTAAATGTGTGTGCACTGTGAAACCGAAATGTGTGTTTTTCAGCATAAGGTGTTGCCAATTTATAAATTATGCCATTTATCAGTCACTTGTATGATTCAACAAAGATATAAACAGAGTAAGTGACTGAACTTGGTTAACAGTCATACACAAAACAAATGAAAACCCAAATGTTTCACCTTTTCCAAGAGGGTTTATTCATATAAAACTGACCTCAAAATAAAGGATATGGTTCAACAAATTCAATCTATGTATTGAAGATGAATCGAGAATTCAAATTTTCACTCCATCTGCCCCCCCATTTTATTAATTCAACAGCATGGACTTGTCATGTTCACAATTGAAGAGATGAGGGCAATATAGTGTTAACCCTCACTTTTAACGCTAGATGAAAAAAGTGTGTGTAAATCTAGGCATTTTTCAATTTGTGAATACACTTCCTGCTGCCTTATATACACATACTGTGGTTCCTTGAACATATTTGTAAAGCATTTGGATCACAATGTTTTGAGAGAAAATCTTATCTTTATTTTGGATGAATGAATCATGAATTATTATTAGGTTGCCTTGTCCCCTTCAGTTGTTGAGCATATTGATCTTATAATTTGATAGATCGACTCTCTGTAGCAACTAATGACAATCATGTCATTGTGATCAAATATTGGCTTTAATTTTATCTTCAGTATTTAATATACCTACTGTGTAGCCCATGTTAAAGATAACCTTGCATGAATGGTGTTTTTGTGCATGTGCATGAGGTAGTATATGTGAAGCAGTTGTTAAAAGCTTGCCATGAGATATAATTTGCTTTCTGAAGTATAGACAAAATATTTGTGTATTTCTGTAGTATCACAGTTGTTGAGGCAGTTTAAAAAATTGCTGTGGAAATAAGGGACATTCAGCGTTCGTTTAGAAGAAAACATTTTTAGGTTTTTATTTCCAGAACTTGCAAACCTCATCATACTAGAAATTATTTTGGTTTTAGCGTTGCTTTAAGTAAATAAATCATTGTTCTTCCGAGCAACTCGTGCGAGTGTATATTCATTTGTATTGCTTATTGGAATGGATGTTTTTCTTTTTCTAACAGCTTGCTTGCATAATTGGATATTGTAAGAATATGGTAGTATCAAAATAGATAAAAATGTATTCCGTCTTTTCTTCCGGCGTCCCCTCCATCTTCTCCTCTTTCTCTTCCTTACGTTCTCCACCCTCCCTTTTTTTTCTTTTTTTCTCTCCCTCCTTTCTCTTCATTACATGCCCCTTTATTCCTTTTAGTTTCTTTTTGCCTCCTTTTCTTTCCTCAATATAAATAAATGGTTGAGATACTTTTTAAAGCACCCCTATGTTTTTAATTAACGTACTGTTTGACAATATTGTCAGTCTTGTAGATACTATTTCATTTGGGAATTTGACTATAATATTATTGATTTAATGTGCTATTTGCATGACCGACAAGATTGTCAACAATATTCATAATTTTATTAAAAAAGCAAGAAGCGACAGATACATTAAAATCGTTGATTTGCTTTATTCAGGGATTTTCTGCCACCTCTTTTCAGTTGAATAAAATATATTAAGTGTAAATACTTATTTATTTCAAGTAAATTTCCACAGTATAACTGTAATAAAGATAATCTCTCCAATTTTGCAAGGCAGACTGTGTTATTTTGTTGCGAGTCTAATCAAAATCCTCTTTTAAATATTTATTTAAATTTTAAGTTCAACTGACAGTATTCTTCAGTGGCATGACAAAAAGTGATAAAATGATTTTGACATTTCTCCGTACACTTTGACCTATTGAATTTAATTCATATAAAATATTAAGTACCATTTGAATCTCTTTTGAAACTTATTCATGTGAAGTATACATATTATAATTGTGCATTTGTAATTTCAGGTGTGTCATAGATCTTTTTTCGCATCACTTATCTTAGTTGCCTTTCCTTTTAGTTTCTGGTGGAACAGTACAGTGGCATTGCTTTAGAATTCTGACATAGATATGTTTCACAGACAGACTAAATTTTAAATATTGGTGTTCTTAAATTAAGTGTGATGTGCTTATTAACTGATACACGAGTTAGTGAAATGTAAACCTCCTATTCATTCATTTAATTTTTACTATTTGCAGATTTCCAATTACCGTATATAATTTTTGCTCCTACAAAAACAATGATAATAGTAGTTTTAATTTTTTGAGCTAGTTTTGCAAAATGTAGCCTTTTTAGATTTTTGTCATTTTTTTAGTTATTGTGTATGTTTTTTGTACCCCAATGTTTCACAGAGAGAACAGCATTTTTTGTTCTTATAGGCATCAGTTGTAATAGCTTTTTTTAAGAAGATAGTTATATTTCAAGGGCTTAACAGGCATTTGTACTGTAATTTAGTTGTCAGAGAATAGTTTCAGAGAACAGCTTTTATTTGAACACATTATGTAAATAATCCATGCATTTACCTAATTTGTTAATTTTTTTTGTTATTTAGTTATATTATTGTTTACATTTATCATATAGAATTGTTTTCATCAATTAGCATATATCTTTTTTAATTAAATCTTATATTTTATACATGCCCTTATTTAGACTGTTTTTTGTTGTTGTTTTTACATGTACATACAATAGATCATTCTCATCTAAAGCACATTCAGTTTGAATTCTTATCTTCTTCCATTATGTATAATCTATTTTAATATTGGAAGTATTACATTATTTGATAGATTCTGACAGTATCTGAACACCCGTATGATAAATCTCTATCGAGTTTGTATATCAACTGTTAAAAGTTGTTTTGGATGGTAACATGATTGTTTTTTATTACTTCTATACATATATATTTTATGAAGAAGATATGATTTGTAAACTGGTGTAGTGCCATACAGTTCGTTGTGTACTTTCTTTAATTTGTGAAATCTTGAACCACTATTTTATTTTTGGTGTTTAAAAGATCATGAAGACACGAGATACATTCTCCGAAAAAAGACACTATGTTACTTCTGGTCTAGTAGATTAATTTTTCAAATAAGGGATGAGGAGAAGTGAGCAAATAGACATGATTGATTCTTGATATGTGATTTTTTTTTCTTTCGTTTTGTTTTTTTGAACAAAAAAAAAAAGTATCACTTAAGTGAAAACATACCGTCAATTTTTTATGTGGTGGTTTCCACAAATAAATAAAATATCCTGTTGGAAATTTACAAACTAATTTGCTGCCAAACTTTTCTCTCTTGATGGGTTAAATAATAAATCTTTATATCATAGTCATTACTTTCCGCATTATTGTTAACTATTTTGCGATTAGTTCCACTCCATTTTAACTACAAACATTCATTTTGCTATAGCTTATTTAAGGCAGTGGTTGCTGAGATTTTTGTACTGGAAGTATTAATTCAAAATGCACTTCTCACGTTTCAAATATTGCTGGATTTTTAATAGCAATTAGTTTGAAGAGGGTACTGGAAGACCAACTTATGAAAGAAATTTGCCAATGCTGGCCATGAGCAAAAGATATTAAAGTGGTGTTGTAGATTAAATTTTAATATTAGAAAGGCATATATAATTACGAAGAGAATATTATATTAATTTAGTTTTTTATTGATGTATTATAGAACAGTGTCCAGCTTTTGAAGTTCTGCATAGTTTTCAGTTTTTTCCTGATTGTTAGCAATTCACATCGTGTGATTTGGTTGAATTTGGTAAAGTAGAACTCTTGTAAATATTAAGAATAATTTTCTTCGGTCTTCAGATGTGCTTTCTGTGGGCACTTGCATGACATTTTTCAATGTATTACTGTAAATAAATTAGATATGGAATATTAGATATAATATAAAAAACATTACATGCACAGTAAGTGCTTTTGAAATATGAAATGTGTAATATTCATCATTCCTGCATTAAGCTGTCTGCTACTGATGATATGTAACGTTAATGGAGTATAAATGCCTGGCAATTTGTTTTATGAATACCTTATGCTAACCAGTTTTTCTGGTGACTGTTGAATTTTTTAATTACTATAATCAAGAGTCTTGGGATGTGTAGATAGTGTTCAGTGATGTCAGTCTAATAAAGTTGTTGCTGGTATTATATTCATTGAATATACCCTATGAAATAATGTTATAAATTTCTTTAAAATGTTATTGATGTATTTGTTAAGCGAAGCAGGACTGTGGAATCCTGTAGTTTCATTAATTGATTATGCTTCTATATGAAGTTTTTCTTACTTCTTGTAGAGGATGGATGTGATTTAGTTCTACAGCTTTTGGTATTGCAGTAGACTTGATATGTATATACATGATTTGTGGTGAAGGCTGGTATGTTCAAGTACTAGTTATTATCTTTGTAAATACATTTTTTAATATAAAAGGTTTTCTAGAATTCTTGAGATTATGTGTATAAAATATAAACTTGTGCCCTTGGAATTATAATGTTGATGCAAAACAAATACATGATTGGGTGGTATATAGAAAATGGTTCTCAGGTATATCAATACCTGTTTTCTGAATTCTAGTTAACAGACCAAGGGTTGCCATTTTACAATTGTGAAATGGCATGTGCAATATATTTTTGGTACATATACATATATATGTTGATTGCTATGTAGTTGAAATATTTCTTTCTTGAGGAATGCTGCAGAATGCAACTCTATGCATTGATTGAAAAAGTGTTCCAAAACAGGACAAAAAATATTTTCATTTTACTAGAGGCATAATAAAAAAAAACAAAAAAAAAAACGTCTACCTCAATAGTCGGCTGGATCGTCTCCCTGTGAAAATGGCAGCCCTTAAATGAATCATCTTCATGAATGTAATTGGACATACTTTATCTTGCATATGTAATTATATTTTTTAATGCTAATAGTGCTGGCTCTAACTGTTTAAGCGCTACCTGCATTGACAGTATTTTCTTTTTCAACCATGGGCTTCAATACTTACTTGTGAATGTATCTTGCCATCATGTAAATGAAAGATGTCAGTATCAATTTTAGCTTTGCAAGCACTATTGATTCTAGTCTGTGATGGAAATATCACTTTATTACTTATACACAAGAGCAGTATGATTTGTTTGATAGATGCTGCTTGCCTAAGAGTAAGGGATGTCAATCATTCAAGATATTCAATATCTTATTTTTCATTTAGGTACAGACATTGTGGGAGTCATGAGTGCATTAGGATTTAATGCTTATTATGCAATTGTATTTACACACACACACACACACACATTTCTCATGGCATGAAGGATAAACATAAAGTTTCTCCTCATTCATTCTAGTTCGTTTATTTTATGACATCGGACACAAGATGTGTTCATCTCCTTTATTGTTCATTTAATCAGAGTAGTAAATGGACATAAAATATTTTCAGATGATGATGCATTTATGTTGGGTTTTTACTTAATTTGATAATGTTATTCTTATTCAGTACATTTCTTGGTACATCACATTACCAGGATTTTGTATTTATACAATTGCTGAAATGTTTTAATTATGATCAGATATTAGTGCTGTGCCATTCTTTATTCTACATCAGATGTTAATTTCTGTAAATGTAATTCTGAGAATGTAAATTACAGTACAAAATGGTCAAGGAAATAGGCTTCCATATTCAAATGATGCATAAATGAAATGTCTTTCTTTTGGTATCTTGTTTCAAAATACATTGGTGCTTCCATGGCCTGTTAATTTTATGCACAGATGATTTGATTCTCAACTTCTGTACATATGTTCCAATAGTTTTCAAACAACTATTTCCTTGCATGATTAATGTCAAAATGGAATTACACTAGGTGTGTGTGTGTGTGTGACCAGATTATACCTAATTGTAAATTTCATTGTACATGTGTCTGTGAAGTATATTTCATTTTGTTGTCATAAAAATCTTCTAATTACAATAGTATAATTTTCGCTATAAAACTTTTCATGTTTACACAGTATGATAACAATTTTAGAGATATTTGTAACTTTTATTTCAAAATTAAAATAAGAATAAATTAAAAATAGAGAATAATTGAATTGAAGTCAAAGAAGGAAGGGGATGAAAACCGGGGTAAACAATGTTCTGTACCTAAATTTAAAACACATGAAATAATTATTAGATGAAAATCTGTTAGAAGTCATTAAAAATGATAGGACTGTTGCACCCTTTGATAATTTGGAAATGTCAGAGAAAGATAAATCTGTGGGATGTCAGTGAATTTTTCTAAAATATGTGGAATAATCATGTAATTGATAATAAAACAATTTTTTAAAATTTTTTACCAAAATAATCATTAAAATTTTTAACATACTATATTAGTGAAACTATTTCAATGTTTAAAATTCATAATTTTGTGCAATTCTCATTTTCCTAGCATTAATTCAGAGCTGATTTAATGTGTCATGAAATTATATTCTATTGCTCTAAGTAGAGTTGACTTCAGAAGTTCTTAGTTTGTGATAAATAACTGGTGTAAATTGCAGAAAGTTCTTCATTCTTGATTTTGGTCTTTAACATCAAATAATGATGGTTTCACTAAACTGTTCAAAAAATTAGCATGGGAAATTGAAATTTCCGAAAAGAAATGTTCTGGAAAATGTAAAAATGTGCAACATCCCTGAATAACACGATATGCAAAATAGACTTCTAACTTAATTGAATACTCAGGGTTCCCAATTTTTTAAAATTATGGATTCCCTTGGTTACTTTGAGGTAATGGATTTTCCAGTTTCAAAATACATTTTTTCTCGTTTTACTCTTGCTTAAAATCAAAAAGATTCATAGTTCTAGAATATGTAATGATAGTATATTTGAGCTTGTATATATTTTAACATATTGAAGCATGTTTTTGTACCTCTAAACACGGAACCCTTTCCAGTGACTTGATGGTTGCATTTTGGGAACCTTTTCTTATTCTGTTGTGACTTGCATTCCTTTTGCAGTATAACTAGAGAATTATCTTACATATGCCATACATGGTATTATTTTCATAAGGAAATCTTCTTTACAAGTACCTCAATTATTTAACTTTTAATTTTTGGGTAATCCCAGTTTTATTTGCAGAGTTAGTTGTATGTTATGCCACTGGTTTATTATGTTCTGTTTTATTGCATAAGTACACATTTTGAAAACGATTGATGTTAGGAGTGAGTTTTCAAATTTGAACGAATGCAATAAATCAACAATATAAAAGTTGCTTGTAAAATGTTTTTGTATAACCACATTATAAATTTATAAACGAATCGAAATTAATTTTGGAAACAAATTTAAAAGCAATTTTGTAGTTTGCAAAATAGATGTTGGTATTATGATGTCACGCAGGGAAGACAGGTATAGGTGTGCCATAAAATTCCATTTTATGAACAGTTTCTTGCGGCGGAAAAAGTTGTTTAAAATGATGGAATATAAAGAATACTATGAACCATTCCGATTTTATTGGCCTTCAAAAATTGTGTTCTTTTGGTTTGAGGAGATAAATAGTATCAAACCAAACCAACTTGGTATAATTTCTTCTGATTGTAGGAATTTTGTGCCTTTAATGTAATGTGATTTATTGTGCTTTTTATAAAAGGTGATTATTCTGTTGAGTTCTTAGTTAGTAGATTGATAATGTGTTATTTTTTTTGTATTTCCCTTGAATTGTGAAGCATTTCTTTTCATTATTAATAGATGACAGATTGCTTATTCAAATTGAAAATTAAGTAATAAGTCCATTCATCACACTGCAGTAATAAGCAGTCCTTACAGATTTATTTAAAGATTGTTAGTCTTTTTTTTTCCATTATTTAATGAATAGTTCCTGTTTGAGTAAGAGCTTGTAGAACAATCCATTGTTTTTGAACAGTAACGCAGAATTTGTCTTTATACTTAATGATAAATCAAGTACTTGATTGGAAAAATATTTAACAAGAGCCTGTGTGTAACCATATATTGAAGTTCTTTTGTGTTTCAATAGTAAAAATCTCATCCTATTTTACTTACACTCTAAAAATTGCATGTTTTAGCTATAAGATACTATTATTGCTTAAGTTTGTTTCATAAGCAGCTAATTATTTTTGTTTTAAGATATTATTTGAAGATGCTGTTTATAGTATGTGTGTTAGAGCCTATGCTTGAAAGAGAGAGCCGTATCAATTACAAAGAATCTAAATATGTAGTAGTGTTTTGTATTTTTTATATTACTTTTTAAAAATGATTTTAACTGCCAAGAAAAATGTATATATTAATATTAGTATTAAAACTTGAATTAGCGAGTCTAAGCTTAGATAGCAAAGGATGTGATTTCCAGAACTGTATCTTAAAAGGTTGCAAGATTGGAATGCATGTATCAAGTTAACTCTTAAAAACAAAAAATGGCAGATATCTTTGTAAGTTGAATTTTCATGTATGAGATCACTTGTTTTAATGTACTGATAAGCGAGTGAATTTTAATTTAGTGCCATGCATCACTGATTTTTATGAAACTTTTATATTATCTGAACAGTAACTGGACATTATATTTTTTTCACAGCTTTTCCCTGTGTAGAAGTATCAATAGAGTACAAATTTCATTGTAAAATAATAAAAGTGTATAATAAGCTATGAAGAAAGTAATAAAGAATTGTAACATCTAAATATGAAATCAAGGTCGTAATATTTCTTTCAAAAGTAGTTCTGACCATGGATGTCTCTGACAAACAAAATTTGGGGGTTGGGGCTGAAGGGGTGGGGACTGAAAGGAAGTGTGAATCTCTGTAAAATCTTAGTATTATAATAGATATTTTTTTATTGAAATTTACAAGGTGCATGTGTGAGAGTAAAGAAGATTAAGTTATATCACATATGTTCATGAATTAAAAGATAATATACTCTTAACAATAAATTTAGAAAACTGTGAGCCATGGAGACTAGCAGCAGGGCTGTGATTAGAGCAGTATTGGTGGCAAGCAATGTGCTTATTGATTCTCTTCGCTAGATATGAAAATGCTGCCTTTAGTGGGTAGCCCTTAGGGAGCTTCCTAATATTTCTTTCCCATGCTTTTTTGACTAATGAAGGGCAGCGAAACATTTTGTGCCCACCATAGTATCATTTCACAAACTGGATATTACATACATGTTATTTATCATGGAAAGTTATTTAGTAAACCAATTAAATTACAATAAAAATTCTGGATGTGCTGGAATATTGCTAGGGGCTTATTCCCCCATCCCCAACAGTCTCGTCCAACGTAAGTCATTGCAAACTTTTTAAGTGTTTAACCATGTATTTTGTGATTAAATTATTACAGATAATCAAAAATGTTTTTAAGAAATTTTGAAATGAAGAAACCACAGGTATTTTCTTTCTATCTGGTAGGGGGTGAAATTTATCCCAACATATCTTAAAAATTTAACCTTTGAAACACCAAGGCGAGACAATTTTGCAATCTTTAATTTATTCATGATCAATATAACTTGGCATCAATGATATTAAGGCATCTTGTAAAGATCTCCACGAAATTCATTTACAAATACATACTCTTTATTAATACTTTTACGTACATCGTTTTAAGTTTAATATAGGTGTAAATTTATTTTTCTGAAGGAAATGGTATTTGAGTGGGAAAAAAAAATAAATAAATAAAATGAGGGTGCAAAGGATTCTTCGAAAAAATAATTGGTAATATTTCTTAAAGGGGTGGGATTAGAAAAAAAGAAAAATACATGTCATCCATTTTCAACAATTCACCTCGTAAAACACACACACACACCACTTTCAAGACGGTAAAACATCGTGATTTTTGAGAGTGTGCAATTTGAACTGGAATGACTCGTCTAGTAAACTACCACCGCTAACACGTATAGTCAGTATCCGTGTTTAGTGGGCCCTTAAAACCGAAATACCGATTGACAGCAAGATGTGTCTACGACATCCATCCGTCCGTGGTCAACGCTAGCATCCAAACCGTTCAGCACATTTTCTCCAAAATTAGTATTCGCTGATCGATGTAAATGAACATGAGGTCCTCGAAGTTCGAAACGGATATTTTGATTTTTGTGGGTGTTCCTTTACATGGAACCTCAAACTTTTCTTGAAAATAGTTTCAAATAATTTGATTAAATTTTGTCCCCGAATAGCGTAAAGAATGCTTAAAAAATGGCACGTCTCATTTTTGTTGTATTCCATAATTTTTTTGACAATCGCAAAAGTTAATTTATTTTGGCGTCTTCCTTCAACTACAATATGGAAGATAAGATCCTTTCCTTAATAAAATCTGTTCTTTAAAGACAGGTCTTTAAATAACATGTATAATTTTTCGAAAACGTGAGTAGTTTTCCCGTAATTTTATGTAAAATATAGACCATTTCAATTTTTTCTTCCGAAACTGCTCATTAAAAAAAAAAAGTCCCATATGCATCAAAGACACGCTCGTCTCGTCTCGTTTCTGGCGAACTCTATTTTCGAAAATCCGCCCGCGGTCCTGAACCGTTGTGCCGATTTTCTTCAAATTCGATATTCGTCGATCAATGTAAATGAACTCGAGGCCCTCTTTTGATTAAAACTTTCAGTCCGAAGAGTTTAAAGGAGTGTTGTTGAAATCCCTGATTTTTCGAAAATTGCAACAATATTGAAGATAGAGATTCTTTCCGTAATAAAATCGGTTAGACTAGAATAAAGACTTCTGGAAACAAGGTCATATTCAATTGTCAGAAGAAATAATGCGAGAGAGTATGTGCTGTTGGAGCACTACTAGTAATTCCATTTGAGACGATTTTCCGTCGATGTTAAATTTTCTTTTGAAACAATAGTTGGGAATGAAAAATATGTTTTTAATGATTGTTAAGATTTCTTCTGTTTATGTAGTACTAGTTGGACCCTTAAAAACATTGCTCATTTTAAAAATTGTTTAAAGTGAACATTTCATAAAGGGGCCCAACCTCGAACGATCCGGGAAACTCATGAAACATTGGGCGTACCCTACAAAAATGTAAGAGATGGTCCAGAAATGTCCAATGGTGTAAATCATGACATATGAGACAACTCGCGAGCGTGCAGAGACACGAAAGGCTGGTTTTAACGGTCCAAGTCGAGTCGTTTCCGACGTTTTCCCGCCTGAGGCAGTACGACATAATATTCTAGGGAAACTCATCATATAGCTCCCAGACTTACAGATTACTGAAAATAATTGTACGAATTTTGAGTAAATCACACGCACGTGATTCTTGTAAGCCTGTGTTTATTAAACTAGCAATTTACCATGGCTGTTTCTCTTCATTTACGAATCAGCGGTCTTCGTAAAAAAATACTTAGGGGAGGGAACATATTTCCAACCAATACAGATGTCTATAGCCTAACACGCGACGTAGAAAGCATATTCATCAGGTGTCAGTATCAACAGCTCGCTACAAAAAAATCACATGTAGCCTAATAGATGTTAATTATTTTACAACTCGCTTCCAGATGGCATTAAACAATCAAAATCGATTTACGGGTTTAAGTGCCAAGTTAAATCCTTCCTGCTGCATAACTCTTTCTATACCATTAGGAACTATACTGGGCATCAAAAGTGGAAATAATATTCGTTTTAACAATGGTATTTGAGTATTAGTTACCATTTAGGTCGTATAATTCTAAGACCAAACATGCCTGTAAAGGTCTCTTCACACGAGCTAATTTGTCAGCCGTCGGGGCAACGAAATCGGACTCTTGGCTGCACTCTGTCGGACCAACAACCCGATATTTCAGTTGTGCTCGGAACGTCAAGACAACATGTCTGCGAGCATGACGGTAATCTGAGGATTTTTTATGTACATTTTTCTGCCTAATTTGATTGCAATTTTTTTTTTAACTTTTCGACTTCATATTCGTAATCAGCAAACTTCAAAACCCTTCAGAACCAGAGAAATTTCCAATTAAACAAACTTTGATATTTGAGGCCTGGAATCACTGTAGGTTGGCCCAACACTACTACCCACTATACAATTTGTCTAACAGTATGGTGGGGAAATCAACGGTCGTGTGGTCGAAACCGGAACCGGATTGGCAATTTATTCGCCATTAGTATTTTAAATTTTTAGTTTTATTCGTAATTTTGCCATTTATTTGCCATTAGTATTTTAGACGATTAATCAAAAATTTGAAATCGGTTATTTTTACACCGATTAATGTACACATCGATTAATTCCCCCGATTTGTAGCTCGATTATTTTAATTCTAATATCAATTTTCAAGACGAGCAAAATATGAAAGTATCTTTCTACTTTTGAACTTCAACGGAATTCCTCGTCTATACACACTTACGTATGTAGTTTGCTTCCTTTCGATATTCTTAATTTGAAGATTTGTTATTGAGATTTATATTATATCAAAATGTTTTTGTAAACAATAATTTTGCTTTACTTTGTCGTTTATTAGAGAAAAATAAAAGAATTGAGATTTGTTCGATTAAGTAGTTGCATTTTATTTGTGCAAACACCGTGTGTATTACATTCTTCTTTATTTAATTTAAAAATGTTAACGTTATTTTAGTTGACAAACATAAATTTTCTGATTTCATTATAATAAATAAATTTGACTTAAACGCGAAGTTTAATAAATAAAATTTAACAAGACAGAAAATTGAGAATGATTCACATCGTGACAGATTTTCCTAAAATAATAAAAGTTACTAAATTAATTTATTTACAAATTAAAAATTCACGATTTTACGTATTATTTAAAACATGTAAAAATAATCGATTATATAAGATTAATCTATTAATTCGGAACGATTAATCGATGCATATTAATCTAATAAAAGCATTATTATTATTTTACATGAAGTTTGTGCACCCTCGAAAGTTAAAGCACTGTAGATCAAAAGATCGATTGCGGAGTTCAAGTTTCGCATCACTTTGTGCATCTGCGCATGCGCAGAAGATCGATAGTGTTGTCCGCTATGACGTGCACAAACTTCCTAATAATCGCCCATCCCTAGTCGGAAGAATTATAATAGTTCTTTATTATTTTTTTATTTATTTTTATTATTTATTTTGTTTTTTAAAGTTTCTATTATTTTTAATTTATTTTTTAAAATCTATTGGTGGAGGGGGGATTGGATTAGGTGACATTAGGTTAGGTTAAGTAAGGTTAGGAGAGAAGGGAGTGAGGTGAAGGGTTTTTGTCTTGCTTTCTGTCGTTCGTTGGTCACTGTCACTGTCGTTTGTCACTGTGACGTCGGTCTTGGTCGGTAATTGTCGTGCGCCTACTGCGTCAGGTGATGGGGGGAGGAAGTTGGAGTTGGTCAAGAGGGTGCTTCTTTCGGGAGTGTCTGGGTGGATTTGAGAGGCTATGCTGGTGTGGGATCATTAGGTTTTGGAATAAGAGATTGTTGGTTAGGTTTTGGATACTAGTGGATATGGTTTTAGGATGTGAGGGATGTTGTGCTGCGAAAAAGTATTGCAGAATTGTGAGGTAGAAAATAAATATATGTATTAATGCAAACCTTCATTTATACATTACAAAAATAACTTGAAATAACTGAATAAATAAATAAAAAATGAAACTTCTCCCAACGCATATGCAATACACCACAAAAAAGAACGTACACTGGTAATTTGTCTTCGAGAAAAACGAAAAATAACAAGTCAATAGTTTGTGGAAAGACTTTTAGCACAAATCCTCCAGTCTTACTGGCATTGATCTTACAAGTTTCCTCGGAAATTCTTTTTTTGTTTTCTTCCATTCTTCAGAGAGGACCCTCTTGAGCTCTTTTTTGTTCGAAACTTAATGTTTCTTCGCATGTTTTTGCAATTTCCACCAAAAGTTCTTAATAGGATTGAACTAGGGTGATTGTAGCAGCGTTTCAAGGCGCTTTGGTTCATTGATAACAACCCTAACTTCACAATATGCACTGTATGAATGAACGCGTTGTCCTACTGTAAGTAATATGTCGACCCAGTGTAAGATTAGCTGCACTTTGTTTCATATTACTTTCTAAAATCAATAAATATTCAATCTTTTCAACTATGGAATCAATAAAGTGGAGTCTCCCGACACCTGACGCAGACATACAGACCCTGCCGTGCTTTACAGTTCCACGCAAACTTTTATCTTCTAATGCTGCGTTTAGCTTTTTCTACACGTACTGTTATCCATCTGATCCAAATATCTCCAATTTCTTTCATTGCTGAAAGTCACAATTTAGCAGTACTCCTAAGGGTAGTTTCTGTAATATTTCGCAAACTGCAGTATATTGTGGCGATTTGCCTTCTTTTTCGCTACTCTCCCGTTGTAACCTGCGTCTCGTAGTGCCTTTCGGTCAGTTTCTGAAATCACCCACGATGTCATTTTAACGACACTTTAGGCGAGGATTCCTGCTGATGTTATTGACAATATTTTCTTTATCTCGTTCGTTGAGTATCGGATTTCGGCCTCTGCTGCTTTTATTAATTAATCTACCATCGTACTTGAATTTGTCTACCATATCTTGAATAGATGAATGAGGTCTTCCCATTGTCATCGCAATACCTCGTAGTGATCTTCCCCTCATGGCTAAATTCACAATAAGTCTTCGTTCTTTCATCGTCGTTTCCCTTCTCGAAGCCAATTTCAATTCGATGATGCTCTCTGCAAATCTGACATCAACTAACCTGTTTGGCACAACTTTTTTACCCCAAAAAATACTTCAAGAGGTACGTTTTAAAGCGCGCTTGTGATGGTGTACGTTCATTTCTGTTCACCGCTTATTTGTATGTATCACACAAAATATTTAATTTTTCACCTAATAAAGCATTTTTCTGCTTTCAAATTACACTAGTTCTTCCAGGAAACCTCAAACATCAAAATAACATTTTATTTTCAGAAATATTCAATTGAGAAGAATTATGGTATCATTAAAGGTGTACGTTCAATTTTGAGAGCCACTGTTGGTTTGTTGGGGAAATGGATATGCAGGTGGGATGGACGTAGGTAAGGATCAATCGGATGTAGAAGTAATAAATTAGGATGATTTTTGGGGGAGGATGGATTGATTGGTTAGGAGCGATTAGAAGGCGTTGATGATTCGTAAGTTTTGGTGATAGTTTTTTGAATGTGATGGGACCAAATAAATTTCTGGGAGAAGGTGACACCTTGGTATTTGATTTGGGGTTGCCAGAGGATGGGTGTTCGATCTATTATTAAGGGTAGGGGATTGGATGGGGATTGTTTTGTAAGAGAAAAGGATAACTTTGAATTTAGTTGGGTTGATGATGCTTTTGTTTGCCTTGGCCCAGATGTGCTATATGTAGGTAATTCAACTGAATTTGTGGGGAAGGTCGGGTGGTATCGGCCACCTTAGCTTTAAATATGATTTCTTAATTAAAATTATTCGTGAAATACACAATATGAAACTTCAATCTCTTACACACTCTCTAAAGGCTGTTTAGTTAGAAAGTAAAATAATATGTTTAGATGGAGATAGTAAAAATCGTTGACAATTTACATCTCTGAAAAGTGGAGGGTGGTATCAGACAACTAAAGAAATAATGGTAAAATAATTTCAATGTAGTTTTTATCACAGCTATTTACCAAAGATACACTCCCTATTCAGACAAATATTACATTGCATAATACAAAAAAAAGAGTATATGGTTACGCGGGAAAAGAACAGATCTTGAATTAAAAAACAACAACAAACGAATATTGCACGGGTCTCGTGAGACATATTGAACTTTTATGTTCAGGTTATAGCTTCACAACTATCCTTTTTGAAC
The DNA here is from genome assembly GCA_038098605.1 of Gryllus longicercus. Taxonomy (NCBI): domain Eukaryota; kingdom Metazoa; phylum Arthropoda; class Insecta; order Orthoptera; family Gryllidae; genus Gryllus; species Gryllus longicercus. Next base: position 453,490 of record JAZDUA010000109.1, on the reverse strand, counting down.
AGTTTGGTGATGGTCCTGTCTAACGTTTATAGTTTGTGAGGGTATGCTTAGTTTGTGAATGTAATGTTCCTTGACGTTAAAGATCATATCAAGGTCCCTGTGACTTTTTTTGTGACCATCCGCGCTTAAGATGGGATATTTCGAATTGGGATTTACCCATTCAACCAAATTGTGCATCCATCTCAGAAAGCCCTCCTTCCTGATCCATCCACTCTTTTGCCCATCAAAAGTACTTTCTAAAGGAGCAATTTTCATTAAATCATTGTCGATTCCCACGGTTTGAAACTCAAACAACGGTGGGATGTACTGTACACCTGATGCACGGTCAGAAGAATGATCATGTTTCTAACTCTTTCTCGAAAGGTCAGCTTCCCAAACTGTTTTTCTTTTTTATCATTTTACAGACATGACCTTCACCTTACTGTGAACACATGGAACACCAGTTTTCTCCGCATTGAATATTCTACACGGGCTGAATTTGTACTTGTCCAATTTCAGCAAGCTTGAAGCTTGTCAAAGAATCTAGCGACGTGATCTTTACTGAACCTAACTGCTTGCTGCAGACTTGTTGACTCATCACTTCTCAAACTTAGATCCGGGTGTCTTCTCATGAAATAATAATAAAAATCTTTTACTGCCAATTTTTATCTGTGTTCTGAAGAGATGGTTGATATTTAGTTTTTGTGCAATTTGGTTGGTGAGTTTTAAAAACTGATTTGCTTAGCGGCATGAGCTGGATATCCAAACTGTTACTAAATTTTATAAAGCTGCCTCTTTATTATTGTCAAATGTTTTTTAAATGTGACTTTATTTTCTGTATTAGGCTTCGCTATCTCCCCTCTTTTTGACAGTATTTTTACCCGATCGCCTAGTGTTCTTTTGGATATAGAACAACTAACACTAGCCTCACTTATCGACATTTCTTTTGAAATGAACTCCACAATGCCTATCTTCATATTATTTCTTCCCGTTTCCCGCGAATTTTACCCATACTTTCCTGAAACACGGACAAAATCCACATTAGTATTCGAATATTATCTCCTACCAATCCACACACAGGAAATACAAATGAAGGGAAGACGAAGAAGTAGTAACTGTCCGGTACCATCCGATTCTTCTTTGTCGGATACTACCCGAACGATCCTCAAGCTTAAGAAGAATACAACACAGATAAACATTGTACAAACGACCTTGTACTGTTGAAACGTACGAAATACATCTTAGTAAACACTAGTCACAGTAGAATATATATATATATATATATATATATATATATATATATATATATATATATATATATATATATACTAACACTCCTACCACCCAACGTACCACCTTCAGCAGCAGCACGTATGTGCAGTAAGCTTGTTATCAAGAATGCTCGTGAAGCGAGCTTAAAATTCTCAGGAAGCAGGATCTTCCGGGCACGAGAAAGATCTGAACCCTCGACACAATAAATTGAAAGATTGTGAACAAACGAGCATATAATTTAACCATAAAGTTCGGTGGCACAATTACACAACCAAAAAAATGAACACACTTTTACAGAGAATGAATAAAACAACAACAGAAACCTTACAATACACAATTCTAACTCCCCGCAAATTACAAAAAAAACTGTACCACAATTAAATCACCTTTCACGTAAAACAGTACAAGGTATGGCTCTTTTTTTTCAAATGCATAAATAATTCGAGATTACACTTGCTCTACTATCACGGTTAACAAGACAAATGTTTCCCACTTTAAGCTATTTTAGTGAACTGTCGCGTGCCGCGATCACTTTTTTTCTAACGAAACTGCTGTAGTACAAACGCGCGTGTCTCACCGATGCTGCGTTGCTCGCTGGCAGATAACCTCGCCGATTCAAGGTTGTTGCCGCTCCAACGTTTCGCCGAATTCTTCACTTGCCGCGTCGATCGTTCGAAGTCCCACGCTGAACCCAGATCCTTCGCACCTACACGCACTGCCTTCCATCCAAGACCATATCTTTCGCACGTACGCCTGAGCCTTCTTGGAGATGCCTTCATTTTCTATCTTCACACGCCTCGTTGTAGAAATTAATTCGCGCTTCCAGTTTTATCTAATTTACTGCGCCCCTTTCGTTTGAGTGCGCGGCCTAACTACTACACTTTTGGCATGTGCAGTAATAAGGAGCAATATGATTGTACTGGAATAATTCAGAGTCCTTCTGCGCGAATCTGGACAATATTAGACTTGTTGCCGATTCCAAAATTTACACCACTTTCTATCACTTCGGTAGTCTAATTTCTACCCTAGCTCCACGTATTTAAATAAACTCCTACTCTAGCTTGAGAAGACCTGTCCGCTGACCTTGCTGTGATTCAAGCGCTGCCGATGCGATCTCCGTCCTTGCTGGAATATCAGAGCGCTCCCGAAGCGTGTTACCGTATTTATGGCTCAACGCCTGGGGAAATTTCAAGAGTGGGGTTGCTTCTCCTGTTTCAACCCTCCACGGGAAAACGTTGCTCGCTAGTTCGAGCGCTCTAATGCGATCAACGGACAACAGGTTGCGCGTTTGAGCCACTGCTCCGCCGCGTATGCTATCCTCGCTGCTTGTGGGTGTTCACAAGGGCTAGACGGTGGCGTTATGGGGTTGCACAATCCCATGACGTCACAATATATTCTAACTAACCCACCTATGCCCAAACTTACCACCTTCAACAGCAGCATGCATGAGCCGTAAGCGTGTTATCAAGATTTTGCTCGTGAAGCGAGCTTAAAAATTCTAGGGAGCCGGATCTTCAGGGTGCGAGAAAGGTTTGAACCCTCGACACAATAAAATTACAAAGATTGCACACGCACGAGCGTATAATTTACTCATAAACTTTTAGTGGCATAATTTCATGGCAAAAACAAAAAAATATAGAATCACACCTTTACAAAGAATGAGCAGAACACAAATGGAAACCTTTACAACACACACACATATGAATGAACACATATAATTTATACACTAAAATCGAGACTCCAAAATGATTACCCTAATCTCCACTGGGAATTCCCTGGAAAATTAAATGTATCTAAATCTATGCTATTCTGTTTACATTGCACATGAAACCAAAATTTCAATTTACGATCTCCTGCTTCAAAATATTACATGCAAAGAAAAAAATGTGTGCAAGTGCACTACTTTCATTTACAATTTAACTGTGGCTGAAAATAACAGAATAATAAATGTCCTAAGTATAATATTTTATGCAGGCAATAGTGTGTCAAAATGTCTCCTACTATGATACTGCAATTCGTTGCCACCCGTGTCCTCAATTTCTTAACACTTCCATATACTAATTTTTCCCTGCCGACGTGAACTTGGCCTATCTTTCGCGCCCTAACCGTTACCTCGTGGACTTCCCACTTTTGGCCTTGATGGTCGTGCGCTGGTCTCTGCGTCGACGTCGCTCGGTCCCAGCTTCTGCGTCGTAAAGAGACGGGATTCGTCTCTGCCGTCTACGTTGTCTTCTTGCGTCCTTTGCCGTTCTTCTTCCTAGTCGTTCCGTCTTCCTCGTGCGCCTGGGTCCTCGGCCTCTTCTTCCTCCTCGTCTGCAACCGGCGCCTCTGACTACGCCCACGTTGCGAAAATGTCCCTTGCACTTCACCGAATACTCGTGCAAGTTCCTCGCTCGTTGCTACTTCTACTTTGCTAAACCAGAACTTTCAATGCTTCTCTCACAACGGGTAACTTTTACTTCCCGTGTCGCTAATTGAAGGAATACTTTACTGAATCTGCACTATCTCGCGGACGACTGACTATAACGTCTGTTCGACGCCGAATACTCCTACGTAGTAGTCGTTGCAGCGGCAAACAATATCTAAACTAATGTTAACGAAAGTGTTGGCTCGGCGAGCGGTGATCAAAATGCTGCTGGCTCGGCGATCGGGAACCCAAAGAGAAGAGCTGCTTACTCGACGAGTGGTGGCAAGAAAAGAGAGCTCCCGCTTGCGGGTTCGCGTATATATCGCCCGACGCCTGGGGAAATTTTTCAGTGATGGGGTTGCTTCCCCTCTCTCAACCGTTCACAAGGAAAACGTTGCTTGCTAGTTCGCCACCGTCTAGTACGGGCAACGGATACCAGGCCGCGCGTTTAAGAACCTCTGCTTTCCGCGCCTGCTATCCTCGCTGCCGGTGGGTGTTCACACATACGAGACGGTGGCGTTATGGGGTTGCACAATCCCATAACGGCACAATATATCTGAAGATAAGTTTCAAATCTCCAAAGTTATCTTCGTACACTGGACAACATAGAAAAACGTAATACGTGTCGCAATAACCAAACTGCTTGATGTACTCACCCAATATGGCGTTTGCAAAGCTAATTCTTTTCCAGCAACCCACTGACAGTGTGGCACGTGCTACCACCAGTTCCCAGTGCCCTAAACTACATGTGTCCGATACCACCCGCTGACCAATATGTCCTGACCTTCTCCTGTACGAGTTAGACGTCCCCGCGCTCAAGAAACCATGCGCCTATTCCACTTCACCCCATAATACGTATGTCACAAAGTTTTAAACCGTTTTTGGCGTTAAATAATAAATAAAAGTTATTTACAATGGCGTCGAGGGTTTTGATTATCATGTGTTTCGGATTGCAGGTGAACTTTGTGTTACTCAAATATATACTGTGAATTTCTATTTTTTGGACGCAAATCTATTTGATGAAGGCTTGGCTGTAATTTTCTACCCAGCAGTATCACACATACGAGACTTTCTGTTGATGGTTTCTTATAAATTGTGCAAATACGTCATATTATACCTTGCGTACCTATTATAAAGGGAGGATTTTGTTGATTGTGTTTTATTGAATAATAGATGATATAACATTCTCAAAAAAATATTTCAGAGAGTAAAGGAAGAAAATAAGAATATACTAGAGTTCTTGTAAATCCTTAAAAATAATTTATTTCGTAATCACCAATAACAGTTCCAATAACAATGGTTGCACTAATGTGCTTATAGCATACTTATTATTAATTTGAATATTATCTACCTAAAATAATTTTAAACAGTGATGGTTTCTATTAATGAAAAATACATTAATGTAGTACGATCTACATTATTGCCGTAAGAACGGTCATTTGTTTTCTAGTACCGCACATTTCAAAAATGAAATTCACTGTTGAGATAAGTTTGCTTTCTATTCGGACTAGTCGCCCACTTTTTCCTTGATACTGTGCGTACCCCGGCTCAGCATGGCTTGTTTGGGAATTGCAACTGAAAATGGGCCGAGCAGTCATCCGGAGTATTACGAAAAAGGGCGAGTGAATAGAAGAAATTGTGTGCATCAAGAAGCAAGGGATAGTAAAAAAGGAACTTAGTTCGTGTGATAGCATTGATTAATTAAATTTTGGTGAAGTAACGTCTTTAGTCCTGTTTATTAGATATCAGATGTCATAGTCATATAACCCCTGTGAGTTTGGCGCAGTAGTGTGTGATCAATTCCACATTTTTAAAATTTTTGGAAGAGGTGTTTTCAGTCGGCTTAAACATGTTCTAGCGAGGCAATAGTCCATTAATTAGTTAAAATTATTTGATAGAGTATCTTCTACAATAACTAAGCTAGATAAGTCTTCCAATCTGGTTAATGGAAAGAATCTGGGATGTATACACAAAAGTAATAATATTAATAATTTAACATTCATGTATGTTTTTGGAAAATCAGTGGCAAATTTTCAGAAAATGTTCTGTTTTGACATATTCTGAAATACGTTTCGCGTAGCTTCACATAAATTCACATAAATTTATTTATGTCTGGAAATGAAAACAAATTTGGATGTTATAGTTTAGTATGAAAGTATTAAAAATAAAATTCACAGTAATGAGATGAAATTACGAAATATAAGTAAAAATGTATGTGGGAGGCCTAATTAAAAAAATATATAAATAGGTGAGAGAGAACTTACCAAAACTTTTTAAGGTTGATTACTGAATTTGGATATTGTGGCAAGTTCTCTCTCATCTATTCACGTAAAATTATTACGCGAAACGTTGTTTCAGAATAAGTAAAAATAAAGCATTTTTTGAAAATGTGTTACTTTGATTATCCAAAAAGAAAAAATGGATGCCTGACTGTTAAATTGTTAATAGTATGTGAGCTTACTCTACTTTTTGTATTTTGGCTGTTTCAAAGTAATAATACTCTGATAGCCAATTACTCAAATTTTCTCTTAACCATCGTTTTTATGAAATAGTGAGAATGGATCGCTATGTTAGGGTCTATAAAAAAGTACTGTATAACCTCGTGTGTAGAACTAAGGCAAGAATGCTGGGAAGTAATGTTTAAACATCGCCGTTACGAACGGAAGTGTTTTAAAAAAAGCCGTTTCATGCTGGTCATTGTGCAGATAAAAAAGGGCAGAAGAAATTTAAAATGGAAAGTGGAGGAAGTACTACATTTCACAGCGCTGTTAACGCACGAACAACGTGAAAGGAAATTAAAGCTAATTAAAAAACACTATTCTTTAAATTAAACATAAATACGCCCAAAAGAAATATGTCCTTATTGGATTATGTTACAAAAACATTAAAATTAATATTGTAATCTTAAATTTAATATTATTGTTTAAACGGGTTACCCGTGCATTACAGTGCTAAATCCAAATTTTTTATTAATTTGTAAAATAAACAAATTCAAAGCTGATAAAATTTTAGAATCTTGTATTCTCTGAGGGATCACTGGATCACCAACGGGTTAATGTGAAAGTGTGAAATGTATGGAAGTTGTGAAGATGTAATACAAATTCTGCCTATGGTGAACGACAAGCGTTAAATACTTATACATTTTAAACGATAGCGCTAACAAATCGGGAGATCACATTTAAACAAATGAAAGTTAAGTGTACTTTGGACTATAAGTGTGCAATAAACTCAATTTTAGACTTATTTGATAGACTCTGAGTTGCCTGCTTTTAATGCCTGACTAAGCCAAGTGTATCTCGATGTTTTTCTTGTGCTTCATTATTTTTCTGCCATTTGTTCGACCCTTGTTTCTTGGTGCAGAGCTAGTAGTAGGCAGAGTGTAAGTTGAAAGAGCTTCAATAAATAGGTGGAAATTTAAATCATTGAGTAAATGGATAAATTGCATACGCAGGTTGCATATTAACATTGGATTGCTGCTCTAAGTGGAGATTTCTTCTGTTCTTGCGGACAGCACACCAGAGACGGAGTGTGATATGATACACAACTTCCACAAGGCTCATGAAGCTGAAGCCCATAAAGAGGCCAAGAAGTCCACCGGTACTTGCTGAAACAAAATATTTTTTTAAAGCTGCTATTTTTCTACGTGAAAACGCAAATCAGTGTCTTGAACATAAAGAAATTATTCACTTACAACAAACTTTTCACGTGCACGAATATTTGGTAAAGGGGTCCTCAGATTAAAACAAGTTGACAGAATGTCGGATGGTTAATAAAACCAATTAATCATTTCGATTAACTGAATATCAACGTGTTAATTTGCAAGCAAAATCAGCCAAAATCACATTTAACATTTGGCCAAAAGAAACTCAAGACATTTTCTTTAAAATAATATAATAATGATAACAAAATAACCATAATATTATAAAATAATATTTCTGATGGTTTTATTAATGGCAATGTTCAGGTCTAAAGCCAGATCTTCTGTCTGATCACTGATAGATAACGCAATAAAATACGTACATTCTGAACATATTCAATGACTCTAACACATTTCTGTTTATTGACCTTCCAACGTCATATTAGGAAATGAAAATCATCCAAAGGCTTGGGGCAGTAAAAAGGTAAACACATTAACTAAGCCCGAGAAAATATATTTACAAATAGTAGGATTATTCCTGCAGCATCTGACGAAAAGTTTGTTGATCCTTCAACATACGCCAGCACTAGTTACTGATAGTTCCCAATTGAGTACTCATGATTTATTTGCGAAAAAAAAGCCAGATCAAGATGAAGATCAGCAGACGTAACGTGGTTGAGAAAGTAATATTTCTCTTAGGTGGCTCCACACATTCGGCAGCCGCCGAGCAGTGAGCTTCTGCTCGCCCAATCCCGAACAGCTGATGTGTTCGGCGAATGTTCGCTCCCTTTGATGTCTCCTAAGGATCGACACGCGGTGGGTAGGGCTAATACCGAACGTTCGGCACTCGGCGAATAGCGAGCAACCCTTACGCCCTACTTGGGATTCGGCGAGCAGTTGCTCGGGTTTATATGTGTGAAGTCGCCTTTATCACTGGTTAACGCGATGAAAATGAAGTGAAAGTTCACTTCACGACAGTAATAAAGACTAGAATTTTGAACCACTATCCTCCCCGTCCAATTGCACTTACACGCACACGCACACACACACACACGGACACGCACGCGCACACACGCACACCCACGCACACCCACACCCACGCACACGCACACGCACACACACACGCACACACATACATTTATATATATTATATTATATTTTATATAATACTGGTTGACAGTGAATTTGTTAAATGGTTAACTGTACTCGCTTCTTATGTAGTTTACTGAAGCCGAATACAACCACAAAAGATTCCCACCAGACTCAGTGTTTGTGTAACTATGTATTTGAATTACCAAAATGTGCGATTACACATACAGTGTGTCCAGGGAGGAAACGTCGAAATTTCGAAAAAGCACTTAAGTTAAGTAATTGTAAGGATTTTTGTGTAATATACTCCTTGAATATTCCGAATGGCTGAGCCGCAATAAGCGCTCAAAAGATGGTTTGAAAAAATACTTTCTATGCCAAAATTTGCATTGCACAAGCATATAAATGCTTGCATACAAACGTCGAAATTTCAAAAAAGCACTTAAGTTAAGTAATTGAATGGATTTTTGTCTAATAAACTTCTTGGATATTCCAAATGGCTGAACCGTAATAAACATTGGAAGGCTGATATAAAAAATCTTGTTATGCAAAAATTTGCATTGCGAAAGCATTTAACACCGCAAACATATATATTTTTTTATTATTTACAAAAGAAATAAATTTTTTTTGTCACAAAGAAAAAATAACTCAGAAGAAAGCAGTTGAATTGTGTCAATTGGGTGCTTTTTCATTTGTGTTAATTTTTCTTTCTGAACAAATATATTTATTTCTTTTGTAAATAATAAAAAATATATATGTTTGCGGTGTTAAATGCTTTCGCAATGCAAATTTTTTCGTAACAAGATTTTTTATATCAGCCTTCCAATATTTATTACGGCTCAGCCATTCGGAATATCCAAGGAGTTTGTAAGAAAATATGCTTAAAATTGTCTTAAGAGCTTTTGTTTTTCGGAGTTTCGACATTTCCGCCCTGGACATTGTATTTCGCTGAGAGCTGCGTGTCGTTTGTGCTGAAACGTTAGTTGATTGCAGGTTTTTTAGTATTCAATACTTAAAGCTAGTCACCAGCAAAGTATTATATTGTAGATTTCACTAAAGGTATAAAATAGACGCTGAATCAAATCAGTTGAGCAACTTAGGGAACTGCGAAGTGAAGTGCGGTGACTCACGTATACGACGCGCCGACTCGACGCTTTGTGTACGTGAGTTACTACACGTCAGTTGCGCTTTGCGTATTGAATGAGAAAGCTGATATAACTAGATGGTGCACGACTCATCTTCGCATTTGCAAGACAATCTTAAAATGCTTGGTATGTACCGAGAAAAGCTTACGTTCGTACATATTTCTGAGAAAACTGAACAACGAGAAATTGGCCTAAATTTTGAATTTTATTTTTGTTGTCGTGTTTGAAGAGAGGTTTGATCTTAGCTCTTTTGAAAATATCTGAAAATGTACCGGTGCTAAAGAATGTGTTAAATATGTGATTTACCAGTTGTATAGTGTCAAGCGCGCAAGTACGCACACACGTTTCACAAACAATTCGTAATTCATCTAAACCGACGGAATATTTACAACAGTCGTTTACATGACTCTTCTGTTCTCTCCATACCACTGGAATACCAAAAGATAAAGATTTCTGCTTCCGTTCATACCATTTTCTTAAACCTGCAACACATGTGTGACAAACACTATGTGGGGTCCAAGATTTATCTTGATGCCCTAACTGAATGCCGAAGTAAGCGTGATATGTTGTCCTTACAAACGAGGTTATTTTTCCCTTCTGAGGTTTAGTGTAAGTGAGCCACGTATACACGGGGGGAGGGGAAGTATTGAAACAACCTTCTACAATTTATTCCTCCGTACAGATACAGCATATTCAGTCAGAATACTACACGTAATTACATGGGGCAGAGCCATGTGAGACTCGCACGTCCACCAACAGAGTACCATGGACCGGAAACCGCACATCAATACTGCGTGTTGCGGGTACAAGCCCTGATTCTGGCTGTCTACCCATCATACAGGTGGCGAATAGTGTCCAGTGGTACACTGTTCCACGCCTCACGTAGAGAAGGCAGAGTTGTTGTGGGGGAGTCGCGGCACGGGTCATGCGTTGGCTCATCATATCCCACACATGCTCGAACCGGCGAGCGTGCCGGCCAGGGCAGTTGACGAACATCGCGGAGAACGTGTTGGGTAGAGCGGGCACTGTGAGGGCGGGTATTGTCCTGCTGAAGTAGGAAGGAAGGTATCAGCACAGGCCGCACAACGAACTGGATTTTCTTTACCCTGGTCAATGATCCCTCCACGAACACCAAAGGCGAACGCGCGTTGTAGCTGATGGCATCCCACGCCATCACTCCCGGGTTGGGCTCTACGTGACGTGGACGAACACACTCCGGACGCACGCATTCGCCTGTGCGACGCCGCACAAGCACACGACCATCACTTGCCGGCAGGCTGAAGTGGCTTTCATCCCTGAACACCACTGCACGCCATTCCGTCTTACAGCTGACACGCATATTGCACCACGCCAGACGTGCCCGACCATGGTTCGGCGTGAGTGGCAGTCGGACTAGCGTTATGCGTGATTGTAATCCTGCAGCAAGTAACCGGTTCCCATTGGTGCGTGGAGACACGTTGGTGTCGTCGCCAGCACCGCAGTGACGTCGCATCACGGCCCATGTGGTCAGCAATGCTCCGAAAGGACCACCCGGCTTCGCGCAGGCCGCCAATCCCACCTCGTTCAAAATGGTCCAGTTGCTTAATGGACGAACGAGTGTGACACCGTGCCACACCTAAGTCACGACTAGACCTTCTTTTTTTTTCCTGTTCGGCATAATATGCCTTTCAGGGTTTTTAATTTACAATTTATTAATGCACATAATTTTTGGCCTTTCGGCTAACAGTATTTGAGGAGGGCCACACGGCTACCTCGTAAACAAAGTCTGCAGAGCAGTAATTCAAAAATTCATTTAAGTTTGGTTTATTATTATTATTATTATTATTATTATTATTATTATTATTATTCACCTTTAATTATTATAATTTAAGGTGGTTTAAGAGAATCTTCGGGGTATCGGGAAATAATGCGGGTTGGGATGGAAGCATTTTTGCCTAGATCAAATATTTGTGCACTTGTACACGTCGGAAGCAGGGTGAAAAATCTGTTACTCATCTGTTGAATATATTCGTTAATGGATGGAATGTTTAGCACTCTGTGAATTTGCTTATTTGGAATAAACCAAGGGGCTTGTACGGCTTTTCGTAGGTACTTGTTTTGAATGATTTGTAGTTTCTTTAGATGAGTGTTTGCTATATTGTTCCAAATTTGACAGGCGTATGTTAATGAGGGACGTATTATCGTTTTAAAAATTGATAGTGCGCAGTCCAGATTATGCGTTGTCTTGTCATTAAATATGGGGTAAAGTTTGTTAATTTTTGAGTATGTTTTATTCGTTATTTCTTGAATATGGTTTTTCCATGTTAATTTTTGATCCAGTAATACACCCAGATATTTTACGGGCGTTTCATTATTGAGCCAAGGAATTTCAGTATTATTAATTTTAATTTGTCCTGGTTGATGTATTTTTCTTAGTGAGAATATTTTAGGCTGTGATTTGGTAGGGTTTATGGCAATCCTCCATTTCATTGTCCATTCGAGAAAATCATTTACGTCCGACTGGAGATCTTTGCAAGCGTTGGTAATGTTTGAATTTGCATTAAATAATACGGTATCATCTGCATAAAGTGCTATTTCTGAGTGAGTCATTTCTGGATAGTCTGCTATATATATGTTGAACAATAAGGGAGAAAGTGGGGAACCTTGCGGCACGCCGGCTTTGATGATATGTGCTCTTGATTTATTGTTATTAATACTAACTCTGAAATCCCTCTCTGACAGAAAGCTTTTAATGATATTTTGGAGATAATCGGGGGTTCCTAAGGTTTGCAACTTGTAAAGTAGCCCAAGATTGTAAACTCCAAAACGTTTATTGAGACAGTAATGGGCATGTTCAAATTTAAGTAATGGGCAAAGTGCCTTCTTTTGCTTAAGGCCTTCTCTGAGAAGGTGAAAACACACATAAAATCGTAGATAATAAACCTGGTTACACTACGCATAGAGCAGATTGCAAATAAAAACAGAAAAATTGACTTAAATACTTAATAACTGGACACACCTCCGCTTACGAATCCACAACGTTTCGATCCACAGACGACACGTGGAGTACACCACTAAATATTGAAGAGTACCTACGCTCACTGCCAGGTCACATTTAATTTATATTTCGGGGTTGCAATCTTAAAAACACACAACACAGAGACTACATGCATGCTCGCTGTTGAAAACCTTATTATTACCCTCTTACAGTTGCTGTGCCCATCACTATACTGGTGCCCTCGACTGTACAGGTTACCCTACATTACCAGCGTTCATTTGATTTTTAATCAATCGTAAAATTTCGCTGAAACTAGATATGTGGATTCAGTTTCTACACCGTCCAATCAGGTTGCAACAACGATTCAGTGTCACCCTGCTTTTAATAAATAGCAGCGATTTCGTCGCAGCCCTGTGTTACGTACGACATTGCGAGTGCTAATATAAAATACGAAAAACCAAAAAATTTGCAAAAATTTCGTGATAGAAAAAACTAAAATTACATTTGTAATGAAGATGAAAAACGAATTCATAATTAGCCATTTTCAAAAAGACGGCAAATCGTCACAGCCCTGTGTAATTTGAGTAACAATATTACCAACAGAATTCTTAAAAGACGTGCACAGACTGTGAAGTTACTTTTATATCCAGAAGCAAAACAAGCGGCCATCTCAGCATTCTCTCAAAGGATCAAGGAAACAGAACGAAATATCTGACCGAGATGGAGGTCATTGACCCAGAAGTTGAAGTGCAATATTAGTTACAGGTTATTTGGAATTATAAACTCCAAATGATCATTGATATTTTAAAAATAAACTTTAAAGTTAATTTTACTTTCCTTTTTGATGCTAGGAATAGTCTCTAATTTAAACAAACAGTTATGCAACAGAAAATATTTTAAATGGAACTTAAACTTGTTTATCGAATTTAATTGTTTAATGTCATTTGGAAATGTTTTGTATGTGAATGTATTGTGTGTGCATTTTTTGTAGTGGGCTGTTGCTACTGACATCTGATGAATTTGATTACATCGAGTGTTATCGTTATAGACATCGTCATTAGCAGAAAATATATTCCCACCCTTGAGTAAATCATTTTGGACAAAAACCACTGATTCGTAAATCAAGAGGCAAGGTAATGGGAAATATCCTAGCTTAAAAAAGAGAGGTTTCTAAGAATCATCTGGGTGGGCTTAGCTTATTATTCGTACGATTTTTTTTGTAATCTAAACGTCTGTGAGCTACACTTCTGTGTTTCCCCAGACTAGTATACCATATTTCAGGCGGGAATGAACGTTCGCGAAATATACGCAACGAGCCGTACGGAGGCTGACTGAATTTGAAAGAATTCTGAATGCGTTTGATATTGAACTTAATTTTCTGTTCAATACATTTAAATGGACGTTCCATTTGAGATTTGACTGAATTGAGAAACCCCAAAATGTTGCCTTAACTTCGGTCAATTACACATCGTTCATTTTCCATGGAGTATGTAATTGTTCATTTGAAATGGAAACCTGCAATGAAACTGTTTCCCCGTCGTTTACTATTAATTTATTATTTCGGAACCCATTTGGAACATTGTTTCTGTACTATTAACAATTTATGTATTTAAAAAAATCGTATCATCCGCAAAGAGAACTGTTCTTGTGTTTCGAATCCTCAAGGGCATGTCTTTTACGTATAGTAGAAAGAGAATATGGCCTAAACTCGAACCATGCGGGACCCCTGTGCAATTGGAAATGAATCGGAAATGTTTGTATATAATGTCCGATCATTCCAGTACGGTTTTCTACTCTCTGATATAGTTTTTTAAGATATAAAGATAACAAGACAATCTAGAGGAAGTGAAAGTTCTTTAAGATATAAAGATAACCAACCAACAATCTAGAGCAAGTGAAATATGACGTCATAAGCTTTTGAAAGATCCAACAATATTCCAATAGGTGCTTCATTTTGATCCACACCAAAAGCGGTTTCTGTAAGAAATGAAAATATGGCTGTTTTCATAGATTTTGATTTCCTGAATCAATGTTGACAATCCGGAAACGCTACTTTTTTTCTGAGAAAGGTTTCCATTTATACGTAACAAAGACTAATATTTAAAAAAAAATGACACAGGAGAAATTGGCCGATCATTTTCGGCCGATTCACTTTCGTTGCCTTTTTTGAAGAGCGGTTAGCTGTTTTGAAAATAATAAGATCGCTGTTGAGATGGATACCTTCCAGTAATTAAGTAAATAAAAGGTGTTGTCCAGTATCAAAAGTATATTTTAACTTCAGATATTTTTGATAGCGTAGATATCATCATCAGAGCTATCTTGCTGTCTCTGGGACAGCACTAGTAAGAACCCCTTTCTGTACGAGACGTCGAGAAAAGCAGACGAGTGCGGTGAGCAAGACAGTTGCATTGCCTATTTATTTACGAATGTGTAATATTTGTCAAAACTGACTTACTTAACGGTGGGAACATATTTTCATGCAATACTGATATTTAAAATTACAACACACGTCGAAAAAGTCACGTTCATCAAGTGTCTGTATCAACAGCTTACTGCCAGAAATCCAACTACAATACATGTACGTGACTTTACAACGCATTGCCAGATGACATTAAACAATTGAAGTCGATTCACAAATTTAAGTTAAAGGTAAAATCTTTTCTGCTGCGTAACTGTTTCTATACTATTAGAGACAATACTGATCATCAAAAACAAAAATAATGTTTATTTTAAAAAAACAGTAATACATAATGAATTAGTTTACCTTCGTTTTGTATATTTTTTTTAAAAGACTTAATACGCTTGTAACAAATAATGTACTTCAGCTACCGGGTCAATGACCCCCATCTCGATCAGTTTTTTGTCCATTTTCCCTGATACATTGAGCAAATGCTGAGATGGCCCCTTGTTTTGCTTCTGAACGTAAATGTAGATTCACTATGCGCATGTTTTGTTGAACTCTCCTTTTGCTTGTCGTGGTAGGAGCAGTCGTAAAGGCGAGTTACTCGTACTATTTTGTTAGCAATGCAGAAAAATCAAATCTGCAGTTCGTTTACTGTTGCAAATAAGTTTACTATAACTCGGGAACGAAAATGTCTAGTTTTTCATAAGTTGCTAATCTCGCGCTTTTTAAAATTTTATTTTTATTTATTTATCTTTAATTTTTACTCATCTTTTAACTAAATGTACTCTATCTCGTAAGAAAATATTCTCTGCCGCATGCACTGCAGAAATGTAATGGCCAAATTTTTAAAAATGTCACAAACGCTAAAAATGCATTTTGAAACCATTGATCAGCAGAGAAGTTAAGAAACAATGCTACTCAAATGCGGATGTGTCTCCGATTATTATTGGAAATATAATATTTACGAAAATATGGAGAGGGAATAGTTATCTGCATGAAGTTAAGGAGTTATTCATTGAGTTAGGATTATGTCACGTCGGTGTTTTGTCTGCTGAATATCAGAGAGAAGTATACAAGGGGTTCAATTAAGCAAACACGTCTTTCAATTAGGGGGCGATACAAGAAAAAGGCTGAGAATTATTGCTCTAATATGTTGTACGAGTATTGTCGGAATCCAAGTTTTTTGGGTCATTGATACCGAATAATTGATTTACGGCAAACCATCTATCTGTCTGTTGTCTACACTAGCACCTAAACAGTTTTGACGATTTTCTCCAAAATTGACATTCCGTGATCGATCTTTCAGATCTCAAGAATGCCTTCGAATTTGAAATGGATATGTGATTTTTTGGTTACCTTACATGAAGGCTTAACAAGTTCTAACTTTTGTCAAAAATGGCTCCAAATGTTAGGATTACACTTTTCTCTGACTGAGCCATGTGCGTATAAAAATTGCACATATATTACTTTTTTGAACTCTGAATTTTCCAAAATTGCACAAATTTAACTTTTATTCCTGAAAAACAGGCAAAGGTGGCTCAGAGCATCAGCTGATATCACTACAGTGCCTCGGGCTCCCAGCCGGGCACTCGGGCCCATTTCTGGTTTCAGGGTTCCGTTCCGAGGGTTCCAGGGTTCAAGTTCCGAGAGTGACTGGATTTTCGACACTACCTAGATATCTAGTTCGAATTCAGCCGTTGCCTGGAGGAGAATTTTAGTGGCTGGCTGCTCTGATCAGTAATTTTCCGTGGTTTCTCCGTTGAACTCCAGGCAAATGATGGAGTACCCTAACAAAAGGGTCACGGACCGCGGCCGATTTTCCTCTTCCTTGTCCTGTTCTCAACTGTTACTTACACACTTACTCTCGTGCACTACACTACAACGCTTGTCGGGAGACTACTCGAGATCTTATACTTGGATTAATCAGAGGCGCCTCTGACGTAAATCAGCTCTTATGGTTGCATCCACTCCGAAGGTTGAACGTCACTGTTGACGTGTAAGCTCCCGATTGGATGACACCATAACAGCTGATGACCTGTCAGAGGCAGCTGTAAATAAATCGCAATATAGAGCTTGTCCAGGCGGTTGGCAGACAAGTTGGAGAGATCACCATGTGATCAAAAGTATCCGGACACGTCCAAAATGGTGTTATGGTGTGGTCGTGTTTTTCATGGAGGGGGCTTGCACCCCTTGTTGTTTTGTGTGGCACTATCACAGCACAGGCCTACGTTGATGTTTTAAACACCATCTTGCTTCCCACTGTTGAACAGCAATTCGGGAATGGCGATTGTATCTTTCAACACCATTGAGCACCTGTTCATACAGGACGGCTTGTGGTGGAGTGGTTACACGACAATAACATCCATGTAATGGACTAACCTGCACAAAATCCTGACTTGAATTATATCGAACACCTTTGGGATAGTTTGAAATGCCGACTTCATGCCAGGCCTTACCGACCTACATCTATACCTCTCCTCAATGCAGCACTCCGAGAAGAAATGAATGGGTGAGACTGTGAGGCTGATATTGTCGGAGAAGATGTGTTCGGCTGTGGGGCTGGTGGTGTGGAGGTAATGTGAACGGCATGCTGACGCTAAGAGCCTGAATTTGAACCCCAGCGCGGAGAAGACAATTTTGCTGGATGTAAACACTTTTGCAGGTTCATGCTGTATTATAATATTGAGTAGCCGCTACAAATAATATGAGAATGTATGTGATGTTCTAGCACTACTAATTATCCTGTGTATTGTATAATTTTGAATACCTATTACTAATATTATTGTGTCTCTATTTCTCATCACGAACGAGGTATCCTCGAAATTGCCGTAATTCTTGAGCCAATGCTGAGAGGCTCTCTAGCTGTACTTCTGGCCCCAAAAGTTTTCAGCTCATCTTAAACGTCATATATAGTTTTGGAACTATGTTTTTCGAGTTTTATAAATGAACAATACAAAGGAACACAATGTTGACTTATAAACAAATCATGCAGGAGACATTCATTTTTCAGAAATAGTGATCGAAAAATGAAACAAATTTATTATCCAGTTTATAGTACTTACATAGGAACTCAGTAAAACCGAACAATTCGCCTTTCAGATGACTTGTGTATTGTGATTCAAGAAAGAATAAATGTATAATTGCCATGTTTTTCCTGAAAGCAAATTTATTCTGTTTAGAAATATGAAATATTCCTAAATTGTAATACAGCAGCACTTCATTATATAATTAGTATTTTCAACAAAATACATGTAAAACTTACTTGAAATATGTCAAATTTGAGTCTGCTATGTAATCTGTAGAGAATGTGAATTCAGGAGCTATATTGCTAGAGGACAAATAAGTTCTGTAGTTTATTTCACTGCATCCTGGGAGGCAATTACATTTTGGTTTGAGTACGGTGTTTGCTGTAACTTCTTCTTCTACGACATTGACTTCCATTTCCTCTAAAACATTCGAGTTCAAATATATTAGTAACTTATAAAATAAAATGTTTTAATCGGTAACATGGAAAATAATGTCATATGCGAGATGAATAAACGATTATGTTATGAAAAACTAATTAGTTGTTGTTAACATTTACGCAGCAATTTTTGTTTTTGACTTGCTGAGATCGACAATAAAAGCTTTAAATATGCATGTGAATGAGCCACTATTGTAGTTCTTGACATGATTGTCGTAAGTTATGTTCATTCTGTTAATATGGTCTCATACTATGTACTATCTGTCACTGTATTTTCACACTCTATGAGAGTAAATGTCACAAATTTCTCGAGCATGAAGAAAGGATGAAGATGATATCATTTTGCCAATAAACATGAGGTTTAACTAAATTACACAAGTGACATTTGCGCTTGATTGTTAGACAACTTCTCATGCGCTGGTGTTCGGCTGGTACTCAAAATCTCTTTGCGCCAGATTGTGTCGATTGCCTGGTGATATATTTTTCTCTGCAGTCAGTTAGTTTCTTATTTTCAGTCATGTCGACAGAGTATGTAATTCACGAGATAATCCTGTCTCGTGAATTGAGTGTCATTCAGAGTGTTTTAATAAAGGATATTGTTGAATGCTTGCGAACGTTTAAGTTCGCGTGCACGAACTTTTTTTTTTGAAAATTGCAAAATGTTAACATGTCAAAACTATAAAATTGAAGATAGATTTTTGCCTGAGACAAAGTCTGTTTTTAAAACACCAGCTCTTTAAAAAAAGGTCAAGTACATTTTTTGAAGAAACTAGTAGATTTCGTGTTGTGTCTGAAATGTATAAACTTTCTATTTTTTCTCAAAAAAACCCTCCACATTTTTTCTTCAGATTTTTACTCTACAGATCAAGTTTTACTTAAAAGAATGAGGTGGGTTTCATTTTCGTTGAACTCTCTGAATTTTCGAAAATAGCAAATTTAGAGGGTATGTGCTGTTGTAGCACCATTATGTTTTTTCCTTATTACACAGGATGTAATCTCAGAAAAAAAACATTGGGCTTGAATTGCCCAATGATGTAACAAGTGTTCAACATATATTATTTGATGACGTGGATGAACATGATGAGAAGAGGAAGACTGATAGCAACTTCAAGATGTGAAGGAATTGTTCATATCTGCAGCACTGTACTTTTGCTTGTACTACTAAAGAGTGTGACATTTGAAGTTCGGAAAATAGAAAATACTGTGACTAATTTATTCTTTAGACTACTTTCCATTTAGACTTTATAATTGCAGAATATTTCTTAAAGTGTAAGAGAAATGGGTAATTATTTCTTAGAATCTAATAAGATACCTAGCTAATATTTTTTACAAAATTTTTCAAGTCATTTTGTAATTTTTTGTTATTAAAAAAATTAAAAGAAAATTACTTCTAGTTATTAACGTTTCCCAAAAATACTAATGTAAAAATTGGAAATATTTCGGAATTTTTATCATGTATCTCGCAGATACAATAGCAAGAACGACCTTTTAAAGGTAGTAATCGAGGGTTAAAAATATAAATCTAAAAATTTTGTATCACTCTATATTTTCAACACGCGAAAATTCTGGGATAAGCGAAAATGAGGCATTTGACATACTTTTGAGAGTCCCTTGTTTTATTCGAGAAAATATTAAAGAAAAAGTTCGGTGCGTTTTTTGAGAAATTGTTTTACTTTCTCACCCTTCTTTCGTAAGACGTTAAAGTATTGTAACCGAGTGCTGGAAAACGGAAACTTTTTTACAGAAAAACTCTTACTGTCGGGCCTTGGAAATGAAAATGTGGAAAAATCATATTCCTGTAATATTAAATTACTTCCTCTAACACGCAATGTAGCCAGAATTCATATGTTGTCCTTGATACCGAAAAATCGATTGACGACAAAACGTCCGTCTGTGGTCAATGCTAGCGTCTAAACCGTTCTGCCTATTTTTTTTCCAAAATTGGTATTTCCCGATCCATCTATCGAACTTGAGGCTTTGCGGGTTTGAAACGGATATTTTGATTTTTGAGGGTTCTTTACATGGAGCCTCATCAACATTTTCATAATTTTCTAAAAAATGGCCCCAAAATTTGTGATTAAACTTTGTTCCGGGATAGAGTGAAGGGCGTTTAACAGAATGGTGCAGGAAGTATTTTCGTAGATTCCCCTACTTTTTCGAAAATAGCGAAAGTGCAATTTTTCGGCGTCTTTCTACCCCTAAAACACCGAAGATAAGGCTTTTTTCCTAAATGAAATCTGATCTTTGAAGACAAATATTGAAATAAGGTCATGTACTATTTTTCTAAAATATGAGTACTTTTGCGTAATTTTGCGCGAAATAGTATAGGAAATTTTTAATTTTTTTAAAACATTTTTTCTAAAAAAAACGCTCTAAATGCTTTCTTAAAAACTTTTTCCTCATATGTATGAAAGAATGGTAAAAAAAGTGGTGCTTGTCTCATTTTTGGCAAACTCTTCGGAGTTTGGAAAATTGCAAGAAGTTAACATGTCAAAATTTCAAAATTGAAGATAGAGATTTTTGCCGTGATCTTTGAATTCTTGCCGTGACTATTCTAAAAAGTCAGCTCTTTAAAAGTATCATAATGTTTTTAAACGAATAGTTTTCACGTAATTTGTGTTGAAATTAACGCAAATTAAAAAAAATAATTTTCTCAAACATTGCTCAAATTTTTCTTTAAATTTTTTCCATGTATAACAAGGTACGTCTAAAAGAATAAAGTAGACCTCATTTTCGTTGATTTCTCTGAATGTTTGAAAATTGCATGTTGGAAATATTGGGCTGAGACAACTGTCTTTTTAATCGTCGGCCCGAGGTCGAAAGTCAGACAATTTCCGTAGCGTAGAGGTAAGGCGCAAGGACCTGTGTTCCAGTCGGCGCAGGAAAAATGCGGGTTGAAAACAATTTTGCAGGTTTATGTAGTAGTATAATATTGCGGGACAGTTAGGAATAATGCGAGAAAATATGTTCTGTTTTTGTATCACTAGTTTATATAGATTCTACATTTGTTCACATTTACATTGATTTTTTGTAATCCATTTGTTTCAGATGCCACATATACGATGGACACGAAATTACAAAAACGACAGGACTTGCTAAATTTTCCTTTCAAAGGCTGAATAAACAATGGGGCTTCGTTCTATACAGCGAAAATATTAGTCACCATCCTCATCACCTATAGTTTGCGTCAATACTTTCATTTCTAGAATTCTAATATTGAATGAAAAAAGTTCACAAACCTAGTGGAAGTGTTTTATCAAAGCAATACTTCAATAATGTACCTAGTGTTTTTCAAAATGTGCCATCATAATTGCTGACAGAATAACCAAGGAAGACGGTTTGAAATTCAAAGACTGCAAGAAATAATATCCAAATTTAGTGATCCCTTTTTAATAAACATGCAGTGGAGAGAGTGTCCTTACAAAACATCCATTCTAAAGTAACAAATGGTTGTGTTTGGATGTACATATGAAATATTGCTCGTGAGTCTGGTGTTATGTGTTGGGTTGGCGTTATGTTGTTGCTATGGTAAACAATAAGGAGTATAAAGGAAATTATGAAATAAATCTATTAATTTAATGAAATATTTTATTATTAATGCAAAAACCTATTTTTGTATGAACAAAGTATTATGGATCCAGCATCCAAAGCTTTGTATAGTAAATCAAACTGTTAACTACGTACTTTGGATCAAGTATTCAAATATTTATTTAGCGCTTCAAAATATTTAATTTTAGTTTGGATCCCGTATCGAAGGGGATTTATGTCCCATCAAATTGTATATGGTCATTAAGATTTAGATGAAGTGTATTTATCCGAAAGTTTTGAATATGTAACGCCAAACCTTTGGATAATACATCCAAATCATTCTATGAGTGTACTTTCAGTTTTATTCAGTAACAGTTTTCTCAAAATAAATTTGCTTAATATCTGACTTACTTCTCGCAGCAAGCGCACAAGACTCATCATTTCGGCTACATATTCTTGTCTTTGAATCTTCTGAAAAATAAAACATCATGGGTTGAATTCCAATATTGCTTAATACATTGCATATCATTCTAAGAACAGATTACAAAGCTGACGTTGGACATAAAAATTAAAACTATTTTCTTGCTGTTTTATATTGTCATCAACGGTACACAAGAAAATTAACATCTCAAAAATTGTCATTTAGGATGTTTTATCCTGAGTGGAGTCGTTAACTTCGCAATAAAATGTTTTTTTTTTGCTGTACGTATTTTGTGAATTTTGTTTAGGAAATATTTGATAGTAAAATTATATAATTTTAGTGGATATTTCTTCACTCAAAAATAAATGACAATTTTTGGAATGTGTAATTTGTTCTTGTGCACTGAAGATGTGACCATTGGTATTGTAGTTGATTCTTATCTCTAAAATTGTTTGATAATACTATTGAATTGGATAATGTTTCGCAGAAGTGGAACAAGGTCAACAAGGTCAGAAGAACATTAAATTGTACCCAACAACGCCTATAAACAAGCGAATAGAAGAAATGACGGCTAATTCCATTATGAATTGTGCGCACAATCGTTCTGTTGTGGGAGAAATCGGAAGTGCCAAGTTATCACCTGTAGCGATCTATAGGAAGGCATCTGTGACGTCAGTGTTGGAAGCAGGGTAAGGGCCAGTTTCACCAACAACCGAGTAAAGTTGAGAGTAGTTACCTGAGAGTAAGCATTACTCTGCGATAGTTACTCTCGGGTAGAATATAAGCATTTCACTACGCTTGTGGAGGGTTATTTTACTCTAGAGTACATACTCTCTGATTTACTCCGCGAATCAGCTGAACACACAATATTTGAGAGCGATTCAAGAGGCTGTGAGTGAGAGTGACGCTGGGAACCACAGCGAACCAACGCGAACCTTTGATTAATTCCTTATATTCTATCATTCATTTGTTTCCGAGTTCTTGGCGGTGTCTTGGCGTTATAATCTTGTGTGGTGTTATAGTGATTTAAGTTAGCATAGTTTATTTCTTAGCTTTTGTGTCTTTATTTCTTAATAAATATTCATTCTTCTTTTATGAAGATGAGTTACTATTTTGTTAGCAATGAAGAAAAATCATATTTACAGTTCGTTTACCGATGGCAGTGCAAATAAATTTTCTATAACTCGGGAACGAAAATGTTTTGTTTTTTAAATACTTTTGATCTCATTTTCCTAAATTTTATTATTATTATTATTATTATTATTATTATTATTATTATTATTATTATTATTATTATTATTATTATTATTATTATTATTATTATTATTATTATTATTATTATTATTATTATTTATTGTTTGTTTTATTTTTAAACTTTTATTCGCCTTTTAACTATTTGTAGTTAAAATGTTGGAAAGGGATTCTGCAATTCAAGAAAAAGTGCGCAAATGATCTCCCCCACACGTTATATAGAGTTTTTACTAAATAAATAAATAAATATTTTTTAGTACTTGTTGTCCATGTAGTTATTTTTTTCCTTTTGTTATCGTAGACGGTACGTACTACCTTTACTTCGTATCCACATTAGTGAAAAAAAATTAAAGTTCTCTACAGTTTCCATTGTATCTGATGAAGTTAACAGCTGATTTGGTCTAACATAATCTCGTGACAAAATCTCGATAGCCATAATTAAAACCAATCCATTCTCTCCCGCACCCTTTGTCATTTTACTAGTGGTTAATATTCCGAATCATCGTCTTCATATACTATAATTCATAATCGTCGAACCATAACAAAACTTCGGATGTACATTCACATTCAAAACGGAGCTTACTCCGGACTTTACCCGACGGAATTTCGCTGTGTCAAGTTACTCTCGAATTTACACTTGAGCAAAGTGTTGATGGAACGCTCCAAGAAGTTACTCTGGAGTAAACTCTCTTTCTTTGTTTGGTGAAACCGGCCCCAGGGGAAGCAGGCAGCGGCGAGGGAGCCGAGCAGGGACGTGCGTTGCGATCGTAGTGGTTGAAAACGCTGGTGTGGTGCAAGTGCTATGGGAGCCAAACGCGCAAATCTATGCCAAACGAAGTGAATCACGTTGCTGCATGATTGCAGAGTGTGGCTGAAGGAAAGGGAAATGAAGAAACCAATTAATGTGAAAAATGCGACGTCCGTTTCAGGAAAAAGAGATTTTGTGAAGCAAACTTCAGGTGCGGGCATGCACGGACTACTCATAGCAGTGGGCCACGCGAACACTATTTTCGGAATATAAGTGTAGACACTGAGTTTGAAATTTGAAAGTGTAGCAAAGTAGACTGTGAAAAGGCAACGAGCGTGAAAACAGTGAACACACAGTAGTTACTCTGTGCACAGACACATAGTTTCGCTGGGTATGAACATAATTATTTCCGATCAGATTTAGTGTTTCACTTAAGCGCTAGTTTTTAGTTCATTTCGTTTCAGAAGTTTACTCAGTTCAGCAAGGTTACAGAGTAAGTTAGTGTATTTTCTGCATTGGGGGTGAGAGGAAGGAATAGCCTGGGACAAGTTCTACGTGCTACGCGGACGTCATCCACGTGCGCACCGAGAGAGGTGTCTCAGGGTATCAACTGACGTCACTGCAGTGCCTCTGACCGCGAGGTCTTAGGTTCGAGTTCCGACGTTGGCAGGGTTTTCGACACTAGCTAGATAGGTCAACTTCAGTCGTTGTTTGGAGGAGATTTCTAGCGGCCGGCTGCTTTGATCGGTAGTTTTCCGTGGTTTCTCCGATCAATACTAGGCGAATGCCGGAGCAGTACCCTAACAAACGGGTCACAGACCGCGCGCGATTTTCCTTCATCTTTCATGTTCTATATTCACCCCTTACACACACACACACACTACATGCACTACACTACCACAAATGCCGGGAGACCGGTCAGGAGCTTGGGGCGTGTCCCGGCTAGGGCGGTGCCCCACTAGTGGAGATACCTGGTTCAAATCCATCATTAAGATTTCTTAGCTTCATATTAGATAGAAGTGACGTCATTTGTATAAATTCAAGAATAAGCTTAGAAGATACCAAAATTAAATTTGTAAATACTCCAGCGGAAATTGAATGCACAGTTGAATGAATCATTAATACTATAACAAAAAATATTAACTTTACATGATATCACAACAGAACTACTAACGCAGACTTATGTCAAAATCCTTGGGATCCAAAATCCAATAAGCGTTTCTTTCCACATCAGTGGCGCTAATGTTTTCTTTTTATAGCCATATTTACATAACATTTACGGGGCTGGTAATCTCATCGCAGTCGTATTCATCAATAATTAAATGCGATTATGCGATTTTCCTGCAATTATCATGTTCAGCAGTAGATCTTTGTAATAAAAGTACATGCAGTTGAAGAGCATTTTATCGTAAGTGGCCGTTCAGTACTTTTGACCAGTAAGAATGTGTGTAGGAAAGTATTCTTACTTTTCTGCTGGTGAAGCAACATCAATCTCATCGATTCCTTGATCACGGCGAAGCGAAGCCAACGTGTGAATAACGAAGTGCACATAAA
The DNA here is from genome assembly GCA_038098605.1 of Gryllus longicercus. Classification (NCBI taxonomy): domain Eukaryota; kingdom Metazoa; phylum Arthropoda; class Insecta; order Orthoptera; family Gryllidae; genus Gryllus; species Gryllus longicercus. The sequence continues at coordinate 427,615 of JAZDUA010000109.1, read as the reverse complement.
ACCACAACATCCACTACTTTAACAACAGGTCACTCAATGATCGGCACGATCCTTTAACTACAGATCTGGACGGATTAATGAGGAAAGGGTTGGTGCAAATCAGAGGAAAGATTACTTCATTTGTACTGATTTTTTTCTTTTCTCTTACGTAAGGCCTAAAACCAAAATAATGTTGTCTTCATGTGTATTTATGGTATTATATATACATAGTTTTGTCTAAGCACATTTAGTAATAAGCTGAAAAAGTACAAAGCTTCAAGTTTTTTTGTACTTGATACCCTTAATAAATGTATTAATAACATTGTAGATAGTACTTGTTTAAGCACATAAAATTAATAAATTGAAAATTTACAAACCTTAATCTTATAGTTTTGTACCAAACTTTTTTGTGCATAGACAAAAGCGTGTATCTAAACTGGTCTAAACACATTTATTAAGAACGACATTTTTGCTTGCATTTTCGGTGTTCCCCAAGACACTTCGCGTGTTGGCGCGTTGGCGGGCGGCACTCACTGGGCATGTAGGGAAGCACGCAGAGGCACTGCTTGAGCGTGTAGTTGGCCTCGCACTCGAGCGCGCAGTTGCGCTGCGTGTAGGTGCGGTAGAACATGAGCGGGTGCTCGCCGCTGAAGAAGCACTGGCGCTTGTCCACGGGGATGCCGCGCAGCTGCGGCGTGGAGTAGCTGATGCGCGGCCGCACGCCCACGCGCAGCTCCTCGCCCGGCGACACCACCAGCCCCATGTTGGCGATCTTGGGCGTCTCCACCGGGCTGTGCAGCACCACCTGCGCGCACACCAGCCACGTCCACTCAGTTTGGGTCTCGTTCTTTTGAATATGGCCGCATGTTTATTTATTTAGTCAAAAACCAGTAAAAACTGTGTGTGACGAAAGGGGAAGTATAATCTGTGCACGTTTTTTTCGAGTTCCAGAATCCCATCCCATCATTTTCACTATAAATAGTTGGAAGATGAGTAAAAGTTAAAGATAAATAAATAAATAAAAATAAAATTTAAAAAGCGCGAGAATAGCAACATTTGAAAAACTAGACTTTTACGTTCCCGAGTTATCCAAAACTTATTTACAACGGTAAACGAACTGCAGATTTGATTTTTTTTGCATTGTTAACAAAATAGTAACTCGCCCTTATAACTGCTCCTACCACTACAAGCAAAAGGAGAGTTCGTGCGCATAGTGAAGCTACATTTACGTCCAGAAGCAAAACAAAGGGCCAACTCAGCATTTGCTCAATGGATCAGGGAAACTGGACAAAAACCTGATCAAGGTGGGGTACACACACACACTCGTTCATATATATATATATATATATATATATATATATATATATATATATATTGTGGCGAAACCGATTTCATCATAATTTCATAAACGAAATTCACCGGATCAAAATTTAAACAAACAGATTCGGCCACCCAGGATTTCTGCCGAGAGATTACGCAAACGGTCGCACGTGCGCGACTCCGTTATCGCGAGAGTCCCTTACGCCCCCGGCCCATTAACGAAGTCGTTTAGAGGGCTGGCGACGACAGATTCAATGGACACACGTGTTCACTGCGCCGGCTACGCAATTTCGACATCGCCCGCTCGTTTCGGGGAATCCCAAACTCATAAATTTCTTTCACGCAAACGTGCCCCCCGTTTACGCAAACATGGGGCGATGTTCTAGAAGGAATTGGAAAATTCTGGACGCTTGCAGCTGACGCGGGGAGCGGAAAGTTCTGTGGCTTCATGCGTGGCGATTGGCTGGAAATAGTTCACTGCGCCACAAATTTTGACCAATAGCTACACGTCTATTACAAGGATCTGGGGCACATAAGAGAAACGGGAGGGGGTAAAAGTTCACCTTATACATTTTCAACTTACAAAAATCAGAAGAGCTTGGGCATCAGACGGGGCCAGATCATTAGACGGGGGGGGGACAGTCGTCGGTCAGAGGCAAAGTTCGCCTCTGCCGGACTTAGAAATTTTTCATTAATCTGACTGGGCCAGAGTATTAGGCGTCGGGGAAAGACTATTGTGTCTCTGGGAAACTTCTTATTGTTTGAGCTTGAATATTGGACTGAGGGCAGTTGAGAGAAGAATTTATGTGGGGGTGGGAATTATTCGGGCGATAATGCCTATGTGGGGACTTATGTTATTTTACTGCGAGTTTTGAGCTGTGAGCCGACTGCAGTGGAAAGAGAATTTTCTCTGGGGTGGGTTTTCCGTCGTAAAGAGAGGCGAATGTTTCTCCAATCGAATTGTAAACTGTCCGAAGTTGTGTTCGACTTCTTATCATAAAAGTCAGAGAGAGACGCATAGTTGGTAACTCCGTTCCTGAGATCATCCGGCCAGCTCAGCTAGTACTGCCAGTTTCGACCAGAACTTCTAGAATCCGCCAGATCAACCAGAACTTCTAGACACCGCCTACGCGGCAACGCATCGCAGCCTTTTGGTGACGTCACAGCCGACCGTCAGCTGTAGCCCGGAGGGTTACTGACCTCTGCTGCATTTTTTCTGGAGGACGCCCAGCCGCCGCCCTCGACCGAGCCACGGCCGACCCCGGCCGCACAAAGACCCTTCTCCAAGTGGTATTGTTTAGGGCTACCGCCTATTGTATAAATTTTCGTAATGCGGTGTCACGCTCTGACACACTGACCAGTAGCAATTTCACCCATTGTAATTGTTAGTTATAATTCTTCTTAGTTTTTTAAGCTTAACTCCTAAAACTAACTTTTCAATTTTTTTTCTCTTCATCTAATTTTCCCACTATTCTTTTTATTCAATTTAAGAGTGTAACTTCCCTGGGGCATGTTAATCATATTGCCCAGGAATAAATGTGAATTTTTACCAGTGAACAAGTGTTTATTTTGTGTTTCCACCGTACTGTGTAACAATTCCTTCCATCACCGACTTGAGCTAGCATCAGGGCCGCTATCCGGTTCCCCAGGTAACCGGGAGTGTTACAATTGGCGCCCAACGTGGGGCCCGATGAACTAATTACCGCGGTGAGTGTTACAATTTGCGTTTCCCATCGTGAGGCCCCGACGGCCGAATAATTGAGTTTTTTCACGCCCAAATTTTAAATTTGACTAAATTCTTGTTATAAATGGATGGAAGGACATTGTTACGAGAGAAACAATTTGTGGACTGGTAAAGATTTGCTTTATTGTTGTATTTTGTTTGTGAGTGTTGTGAGTGTTGTGCATCGTGTGTTGTAATTGTGTGCGCGATTCATTCAAAACTTCCAAAATGCTGGATGAATCAGGTATCGATGTGGCAGAAGAGGGGAGTTCAGGGGAACAATCACCGCCTGAGATCACCCTCGATGATATCATGCGAATCCTCGTGAAACAAAATTTAGACAATGGCAAAAAACAATCTGAAAGTGACAAAAAACACTCAGAAAGTAACGACAGACTCATGAAATTAATTTCAGAAAGTAATGATAAACTCACGAAACAAATGTCAGAAAATAAGGAACAGATTTTAGGGGTTAAGCAAACCCTATTAGAACAAATTTCGGAGATTAACGAGAAACATTCGCAAAGATTTGACCGGCTGGACAGCAGCTTAGCCGACAACGGCGTAAAATTAGAAAAATTAGAAGCAGTAATTGATCGTGGGTTTGGAACAGTGCGGAACAGTCTCGATGATAGATTCGTGAAAATTCAGAATAGTGTAGAAAATTTGAGCAAAGAATTAGAGAATTCGAGAACTGATGTAAATTCGTATTCTGGGAATATTCAGGCAGAAAGTAGTCAAAAGCTCCAGGCAGGTGACAGCGAAATTGAAGCGTACTGCGAGCCAGCTATCGGAAGTATTACCGAGAATAGGTCAGAAATGAGCGACGAACTGACTAGAATTGAACCCAAATTTAACACAGAAGTCAGCCAGATTCGTGATAAATTCGAGAAATCAGATATCATCGACGGGAAAAATATCAGAAAAAGGGAGGAAAATCTAAAGATGGAAGTTGTGCAAAATTTAAATCGATTAGTGAAAGTGGAGGTAAAGAAGGAAATTGAAAATAAACCGACAGTACATTCGCTAGGCGCATTAGATTTGAGATTATCGTGGATTCCTCCGCAATTCAAGAAATCAGGTATTATCAACGGGAAAAATATCAGAAAGGGGGAAGAAAGTCTAACGAGGGAAATTCGCCAAAATCTAACAAAGTTATTGAATGAGGGAATAAAGAAGGGAACGGAAAATAATTCTACGGTAAATTTACTAGGCGTATTAGATGTGAGATTCTCGTGGATTCCTCCGCAGAACTTGTGTTTCTGGGGCAAGCAGAAAGAAAATCCAAAACCACCCTGGCCTCACCAAACGGTTCTCTCTTTTCCTAAATTTTTTAATTTTACTAAGTTTTTCAATTTTTTTGTACTTTATTAGATTTAATTAGAAATCACATTTTTATCTTTAAACTTACAATGGTAAATGAAATTTTATTAGAACTACGGGTAAAAGCATTAACTTCCGGTATCGCCATTTTTTTTAATTTTTACTTAAACAAAAAAAATTCTCATTTTTCCAAATTTAATTTCTCAAACTCTAATTTTTTTTATTCGGAGGGGAAGGCCAATGTGGCGAAACCGATTTCATCATAATTTCATAAACGAAATTCACCGGATCAAAATTTAAACAAACAGATTCGGCCACCCAGGATTTCTGCCGAGAGATTACGCAAACGGTCGCACGTGCGCGACTCCGTTATCGCGAGAGTCCCTTACGCCCCCGGCCCATTAACGAAGTCGTTTAGAGGGCTGGCGACGACAGATTCAATGGACACACGTGTTCACTGCGCCGGCTACGCAATTTCGACATCGCCCGCTCGTTTCGGGGAATCCCAAACTCATAAATTTCTTTCACGCAAACGTGCCCCCCGTTTACGCAAACATGGGGCGATGTTCTAGAAGGAATTGGAAAATTCTGGACGCTTGCAGCTGACGCGGGGAGCGGAAAGTTCTGTGGCTTCATGCGTGGCGATTGGCTGGAAATAGTTCACTGCGCCACAAATTTTGACCAATAGCTACACGTCTATTACAAGGATCTGGGGCACATAAGAGAAACGGGAGGGGGTAAAAGTTCACCTTATACATTTTCAACTTACAAAAATCAGAAGAGCTTGGGCATCAGACGGGGCCAGATCATTAGACGGGGGGGGGACAGTCGTCGGTCAGAGGCAAAGTTCGCCTCTGCCGGACTTAGAAATTTTTCATTAATCTGACTGGGCCAGAGTATTAGGCGTCGGGGAAAGACTATTGTGTCTCTGGGAAACTTCTTATTGTTTGAGCTTGAATATTGGACTGAGGGCAGTTGAGAGAAGAATTTATGTGGGGGTGGGAATTATTCGGGCGATAATGCCTATGTGGGGACTTATGTTATTTTACTGCGAGTTTTGAGCTGTGAGCCGACTGCAGTGGAAAGAGAATTTTCTCTGGGGTGGGTTTTCCGTCGTAAAGAGAGGCGAATGTTTCTCCAATCGAATTGTAAACTGTCCGAAGTTGTGTTCGACTTCTTATCATAAAAGTCAGAGAGAGACGCATAGTTGGTAACTCCGTTCCTGAGATCATCCGGCCAGCTCAGCTAGTACTGCCAGTTTCGACCAGAACTTCTAGAATCCGCCAGATCAACCAGAACTTCTAGACACCGCCTACGCGGCAACGCATCGCAGCCTTTTGGTGACGTCACAGCCGACCGTCAGCTGTAGCCCGGAGGGTTACTGACCTCTGCTGCATTTTTTCTGGAGGACGCCCAGCCGCCGCCCTCGACCGAGCCACGGCCGACCCCGGCCGCACAAAGACCCTTCTCCAAGTGGTATTGTTTAGGGCTACCGCCTATTGTATAAATTTTCGTAATGCGGTGTCACGCTCTGACACACTGACCAGTAGCAATTTCACCCATTGTAATTGTTAGTTATAATTCTTCTTAGTTTTTTAAGCTTAACTCCTAAAACTAACTTTTCAATTTTTTTCTCTTCATCTAATTTTCCCACTATTCTTTTTATTCAATTTAAGAGTGTAACTTCCCTGGGGCATGTTAATCATATTGCCCAGGAATAAATGTGAATTTTTACCAGTGAACAAGTGTTTATTTTGTGTTTCCACCGTACTGTGTAACAATTCCTTCCATCACCGACTTGAGCTAGCATCAGGGCCGCTATCCGGTTCCCCAGGTAACCGGGAGTGTTACAATATATATATATATATATATATATATATATATATATATATATATATATATATATATATATATATATATATATATGAACACACACATACGGCTTGATTTTCGGCGGAACGGCATTCCGGTACCTCGGGAACAAAAGAGGAAGGGAAAAAAGCAAAGGACAAACTCTTGACAACCTCAGTTTTTGCTACTGTGGAGAAGAAACACCAAGGGCGTAAGGTCTTCCAATGATGGGAGATTATTGCTGATATATTGTGAGAGACAGTAAAAAGGAATACAAGAGTAAGTGACAAAACGCAAAGCATTTATAAGTGAAACAATAAAAAATTTTCCTTCCAAGATGTTTGAATATTACAGCACGAATATGCGTGTTCCGTTTTTAACTTGTTCTTACCTCATATGAAGCATGCTCATAAAATTTTGTAGTAATAAAACCGGAATGGCAATGCGAAAATTAGTATAGGATTTTGTTTATTTCAAATACTAAATATGTTCATATCATTTGAACCCTGTGTGATAGATACTTTTTATAATAATTTTCGAAATTACCTACCTACTTTCATCCTGGAGGTATGAAAAAATAAATGTTCCCTAGTGTTATTTTTGTCATTCCAGTGACTGGTGAATGTTCGCATAAAGTCAATTTATTTATGAAACTAGAAAGTCAGAAAATTACTTTTCAAATATAGCAGTTTGAAATATACAATTTGCATTCACAATTCTTTGATTAAAATTTAGTCTATTGCGAGTTTCATTAAAAGCACGATGAAAGTGAACAAGGCAGACTATTTGAAATGCGGAGTATATGCCCTGTCCATTTTCATCCGTTTGATTTGCCGACATGATTTGTGTCAGTTCTTGCAATATTCTTTTTAGTTACGATATCGGAACAATGTAAGTAACGCGTGAAATCTAACACTAATCTCTAACTGCACTGATCGGGCAATTTGAGGCATATTAGAGGGTTTTTGCACATCGACGCTTAAAGATAAGCGGACCCGGCTATATTAAGTGACGCCTGGAATACCAAACACGCCCACCAAGTACATATGCTTCAATTAATTATTCTGCGATAGCAGGGACGAACACATCCAGAGAGAAAAAAGTGGCCCTGGCCACTCTTTGTAATTGCATCTCAGTGTTCTTTCCCGGAAACACACGATTATGACACAGGCGGGCCATCGAACATCGAAGTACTAAATCGAAACTAAAGTATACAAAATCATGATGGATACATAATCATGAAGATACAATGAAGACCCAAAACACTGGTATAGACATGCGTATGAAAATAAATAGAACTGGAGCCAACCACAATACGGAGCTCGGCAACTACTGAATAAAACAACCAGAGTCTGCCACAGTTGATAGATCGGTTACTGATGCTACAATGGCAGGTTATCACGATTTAAGTGAGTTTGAACGTGGTGTTGTAGTGAGCGCAAGAGAAATGGGACATAGCATCTGCGAGGTCGCGATGAAATTTGATTTTTTTTCATACGACCATTTCACGAGTGTACCATAAATATTGGGAATCCAGTAAAATATTAATTGCATTAAAGGCCGCAAAAAGTTCGGGCGAAAACGGGACCGACGACGACTGAGGAGAATCATTACACGTGACAAGTTCGACCCTTCCGCATATTGCTGCAGGTTTCAATGCTGGGTCATCAACAAGTGTCAGCTTGCGAAACATTCAACGAGACACTATCGATGTGGGGTTTCGGAGCCGAATGCCCACTCGTGTACCCTTCATGACTGCACGACACAAAGTTTTACGTCTTGCTTGGACCCTGCATGTCCACAGGGAACTGTTCTTTTATTTATTTATTTACGTCAAAGACAGTTAAAAACTGTGTGACGTGCTATGGGGAGAAGTTAATTTGAAATTACTTATGTCCAGAACAAAACAGGGGGCCATCTCAGTATTTGCTCAAGGATCAGGGAAACTGGACGAAAATCGAGATGGGAGTCATTGACGTAGAAGCTAAAGTACAATACTCGTTACAGGTTCTTTACAATTATACAATCCAAATGGTAAATAATACATTGAAAATCATTGCTAAAATTAATATTACTTACTTTTGGATGCTCGGTATAGTCTAATTGTAAAGAAACAGTTATGCAGCAAAACATATTTTTCTTGGGACTTATTCTTTTGTATATAATTTAATCCTTTAATGTCATCTGGCAAGACGTAAAATAATGTACATGCATTGTATGCGAATTTTTTGTAGTGACCTGTTGATACTGTCTCCTGATGAATATGACTACTACGTCAAGTGTAGTTATAGACATTGGAGTTTGCTGAAAATATATTCCCGCCCTTAAGTAAATATTTTTTTGACGAATCACTGATTCATATTATAAGAGACAAGGTAATGGTAAAATACCTAGATTAATAAAGAGAGGCTTACAAAAATCACGTGGGTGGGATGTGCTTATTATTCGTACAATTATTTTTGTAATCTAAAAGTCTGGGAGCTATAAGATGTATTTCCCCAGAATAGTATGCCATATCTCAGGCGGGAATGAGCATTCGCGAAATATACAAAACGCAATATATTTTCAAGCTGGTGGATCTGTGATGGTATGGGGCGAGTACGGTTGGAGTGATACGGGCCCCTGATACGTCCAGAATTGCTACAGAGTGTCTCCAGGAACTCTCCTCTGAATTTAAACATTTCCACTGACCACTAAAATCCCCAAACATAAACATTATTGAGCATATCGGGATTCCACCCCCTCGTACTCTTACGAGTTTCTGAACAAGCCTGCCGGATTCATGGTGTCAATTACCTCCAGCACTACTTCAGACATTAGTCGAGTCCATACCACGTCGTGTTACGACACTTCTGAATGTTCGCGGGGGCCGTACACGCTATTAGGCATGTGTATCAGTTTTTTGGCTCTTTAGTATACCAGCAAGTACAAAATAGGAAAACGATAGGAAAACGGATAGGCGCCAAAATTATGTGCAACTTAATATTATTCTTACCAGATGTCAGCACTTTATAATTAGGGGGATGATTTCAATGAAAAGTCATTTTTTCTTTTCACTTTAGAAGATTGCCTTTTACTATATACAACAATTTTATTTTATGACGAAAGGAAATGACCCATTTTTATGTCATTTTTTTGTATTTCGCATTGCGATACGCCGGACTTTGGCGGTGTTCTACCGTTTTAGAACCCGTCCCCAACCTCGCCCCCTGCCTAGACAAAATATACGTGGGCGGTGTTCAACCGTTTTAGAAGCCGTCCCAAAACTCGTCTGCCGACCTGGTCAAAGCATACTTCGGCAGTGCTCAACCGTTTTATAAGCCGACCCAAAACCAGTCCACCGGCCTGGACAAAGCATACTTTGGCGGTGCTCAACCGTTTTGGAAGCCGTCCCTAAACTCGTCCCCGAGCTGGACAAATCATACGTCTGCGGTGCTCAATCTTTTTAAAGGCCGTCCCAAAACTCGTCAATCGGCCTGGATAAAGCACACTTCAGCGGTGCTCAACCGTTTTAGAAGTCGACCCAAAACCCGTTCACCGGCCTGGACAAAGCATTCTTCGACGGTGTCCAACCGTTTTAGAAGCCGTCCCAAAACTCGTCCCCCGGCCTGGACGAAGCATACTTCGGCGTTGCTCAACCGTTTTAGAAACCGTCCCAAAACCCGTCCACCGGCGCGGACAAAGCATACTGGCCTTGAAGCCGACGCTGGCGGTGGTGGAGCAGTAGTACTCGTCCACCTGCGCGTCCAGCACCAGGCTCAGGCCCAGGTGCACGCCCACGCCCACGGGACGCATGGGCGACGCGGACGACGGCGTGTGCGGCGGGAAGCCCGTCTCGGGCGTCCAGTCCACTTGCTTGCCCGGGAACGACACGTTCAGGTCGCTCAGGTCGCGCCTGCAACACCACGCGCGGACCGGCTTAGATGGCTCTGCCTCTGACGGGGAGGGCCTACAGTTCGAGTCCTGACAGTGGCATGCTAGCGAGGTCGACTGTCTTGAGCGGAATTCTGGTGGCCGGCTGCTCTGATCTGTAGTTTCCCTGGTTTCTCCGATCAACACCAGCCGAACACCGGATCAGTGCCCAGGCGTATGGCAGAATTGGCACGTGCCATGGGTGCCATTCACAAGTGGCGCTATTTAGAGTATAGCCGCTAAAACAAATAAAAACAACCCTTATTTGAATTATCTTGACAGGGGCGCAAATTCTATGCCTGCCATGGGCGCCTGAATACCTAAACACGACTTTGGCAGTGCCCTAATAACCGGGCCACGAATCGAGCGCAATCTTTCCTTTCTCTTTCCTGTCATGTGATAGGAGTGGATACCTAGTTGGGGAAAACCCCGCAAGCCGACCTGTAGGTCGGCACCGATCTCTCTATGCAGCTCGGAAGAACACCTACTGCGATACAAATATGCACTGTACTTACGATATTAATAAGCGATTGGCGCACCCAGAAACAATAATCAATCAACACCACGCGCCCGAAAGCACGCAAAAATATTATTCGAAATACGCTCTGTAGAAATGTAATTGCCAGTTATTAATAAACCCTCAAACTATAATCTATTTAGTAATCTTTGCACAAGAATGAAGATTAGAAACTACGCTTTTCAGAATGGAAGTCTTGTATTATTAGAAATCTAGATAGTTAAAATAAACTTGATATGCAGAATTGTTACTTGTCAATCGTTTTTGTGCATTTCTTTGTCTTATGATTATGCCGTATATTATAGGGAAAAGGCAAGGGGTCGATGAAGCAAACAATAATTTTAAAAGGGGTCAATGAAAGGGAAAAATTGTGAATCTCTTCCGTAAACTATTCTTCTTTTCCCACTTCGGGTCTTTCTCTCCTTACAACCCTGTGCCTTGTAAAAGCTATTTATGTCCGAGATTCGTTCCAGCGCCGCAGTCACCCTTGACCACGCTGCATTCTCTTTGCGTAGTATAATTTAATTTTAATAAAAATGTTGTGAAATATGCATGGTTCACATATGTAGTACATCTATATGTTTATTACACTATTTTTACATTAGGAGCGAATACTTACGGGTTGCGAAATAGAAAATCTCGCTGCACCTTGTTGAATGAGCAGCAGATGCCTTCGTCTGTGAGCGAAGGGTTGAAGTTATCGGAGCACTTCAGATCACTGCCACCGTACCTACAAACGTGGAGCAATTCGTGGCACGGTTGTCCAACCTGCCATGAATCATCGAATAATTAGTTCTTAATATGAATGTATCCTTAAGTACGATAGGAAACATATGGTCCATTTAGATTGGGACATTGAGTGGCGTCATGCGGCAGGGAGGCGCTAAAGATGCTGCCCTCCTCCTTCAGGATTAGCATTTTTCCTAGCACTCTAAAATAATCTTTAGGCATAATACCTATCCATCGTTAGCGTTATCCTCGATTCAAATACATCCGAAGAATTCATAATCTCGCTCGTTCTGAACTTCGGTTTCATTGGCTGCAGGTGCTCGTTGGTTCGCCGAAAACACGGCTCTGGGTCTTACAGACATAGTATTCACCACCTATTATACGATTTTTGTATAGCGACTTTTAAAGTTAGGTTATTGTTACACCTCCTGCCTTGTAAAATGAATCTTTTTAATTAATTCGCGAACGTTCTTCTTAACGGGACACGTGGCCTCAGAAATGCACTTATCACTGATAAAAAGATTCATATTATAAGGCAGGAGGAGAAACAATGACCTGTCATCGGCCGCTTTTAAAAAATCGAAGTATTGTGATCGAATCGTAACATGTGGCTTGAGAATGGCGTCTCATAGCGAAGGCTGCCAACGAGAAGTTGACCGAATATTCTTCGGCACTATCTATGGACCGATACGATGAGATGACAAAAGTTGTGGGTTAGCAGTATCCAAATGTGTAATGGCCGTAGTATCGCTTACAAAAGGTGTAAATGGGCGGTGCATTCATGTGAAAAGTTTCTGATATGATTATCGCCGCACGACGGGAATTAATAGACTTTTAACGCAGAATGGTGGTTGGAGCTTCACGCATGGCACGTTTCATTTCGGAAATCGTTAGGGAATTCACTATTCCGAGATCCATAGTGTCAAGAGTGTGCCGAGAATTCTTAATTTCAGTCACAATCTTTATCCACGCAGTAGCAGACGGCTTTCACATAATACCCGAGAGCAGCGGCGTTTGCATAGAGTTGTCAGTGCTAACAGACAAGCAACACTGCGTGAAATAACGGCAAAAATCAATGTGGTATGCACTACGAACGTATCCGTGAGGACAGGGCGGCGGAATTAGACTTTAATGGGCTATGGCAGCAGAAGACCAACTCCAGTTCCTTTGTTAACAGCACGACATTGTCTGCGGCGCCTCTCCTGGGATCATACCAATATTGATTGGCCTGTACATGACTGGAAAACCGTGGATCGGTCAGATGAGTCGGGGTTATAATTAAAAAGAGATGATGTTAGGGTTCGAGCGTGGCGTAGATCCCACAAATCCGTGGACCCAAGTTCACGACGAGGAACTGTACAAGCTGGTAGTGGCTCCATAATAGTGTGGTCTGTTTTTACATGGAATTAACTAGGTCCTCTGATCAAACTGAACCGATCATTGATTGGAAATGGTTATGTTTAGTTACTTGGAAACCATTTGCAGCCCTTCGTGAGCTTCATGTTCCTAATCAAGGGTGGAATTTGTATGGATGACCATGTCACCGGGTCACAATTGTTCGCAATTGGTTCGAAGAATATTCTGGACAATTCGAGTGAGTGATTTGGTCACCCAAATTTCCCGACACGAATTCCGTTGAACATTTACGGGACATAATCGAGAGGTCAGTTTGTGCATTTAATCCTGCACCGCCACACTTTCGCAATTATTGTGGACGGTTGTAGAGGCAGAATGGCTCAATATTTGTGAAAGGGAGCTGCCAATGACTTGTTGAGTCCATGTCACGTCGAGTTGCTGCCCATCGCCGGGCAAAGGAAGGTCCGACACTGTACAAGGACGTATCCCATGACTTTTGACACTTCAGTGTAAACTTACACTATTTCTTACGCTGCGTTAGTAGTTGTGTTGTGATCTTATGTAGGGTTAATCTTGTTTGTTGTATTATTAATTATTAAGGCTACTGTGTCATCAATTTCAGCTGGAGTACTTACAAGTTTAAATTTCAATATCCTCTTAGCTAATTCTTGAATTTATACGTTGACATTATTTCTATCTAATATGAAGCCAAGAAAATCTTAATTATGGATTTGAAATTATGAAAAATTCAAGCCACTGACACATTCCATATTTAGTGACCTGTTTGGATTTTAATTCCGTAGTAATAAAGTAGTTAAATATTACTTATGTTTCTTCATTAATTCAGACTTCTCAATTTTTCACGTTATTAACTTTCTTTGATTCTCTCACTTTTGGGCGCCCTCACTGCAGATTTCCTTTAAAGCTGCAACTGATCTAGTATACAAGCAGTATACGTACGTAGCATTAAAAAATTTACAGCATGCTGAAATATTTCGATGTTGACGTTTTGATAATAATTCTTGGTTTTGGAGTCTGATACTTAAGTTCGGAGATTGAATGTTTTTAATTGTAAAGATCAAAGTTGAACGCTAACGCCAACAATCATTGGAATAATGTTTCTCTTTAAAAGATCAGTGAATATAAGTGAAGCATTAAGATTTTAAATGAAGGTGGATAGGAATTTCTGCTACACTGCATTACCACATACATGACTAAATCTTGGTGTATATAAAACATTTATATTACATTCAGCAACTTGTTTAACTCTTGTGTCCACAGCGAATAATGATGGCTTTGTTCCAGAATTTGTTTACCTCTTTCATTCAATTAGTCTTAGAGATTAAGTACTAAACGACATGAAACAATATTTTTGAGAGAGTATCGATTTTCATAATAGAGCTTTTGTTGTATTTTTCAGTAGTAACTTTTTCAGTTATTCCTTTTGAGTAGTGTAACTGCAAAGTTTCAGCTACTTCAAATTTATTTTCCAATCTGTCCTTCACCTCCACTACTCTAGCCATAGGTTTCTTTCTCAAGGGAATTTACTCATCAATTAGTAAATAGTGCTATGCCCAATGCGACCAACAAGCAAAAATATAAAAATAAGCAAGGATGCTCTTTACAAATGTTGCGCACGAACCTTTCAAGCGATTTTTCAATCTTATGGATTCTTTTGGCTCGGAAGTCATCTGTATAACGTCAATTGTAAATATTTAAATGATGCCATGCACTTTTTTAAAATATCAGAGTAATAACACTAAAAGGATGAAACATTTCCGTATGCCGCACAGTCCCAATAGTTCCTTTATGAAATCTGAACAGAAAAATGTATCTTTAAATATAACTACGCACATTTTTATTGAAAAAATGAGTACACGTCGCGTAATTTTTCCTTGAAGTTATTGCAATTTATTTAAAAAATCTCAAAACGCACTAGACATTTTTTCTCTAAATTTTTTTCTCGACTCATTAAAATCAGATACAAATTTCGAGAATATATTGTCGTTTTACTTACCTTAACCAGAAAATTCTGAACGGTATCCCAGTGACCAGTGACATTGAGGTCATTGCTTTTTTTGTCTTCTCCTTTGGTAACGTTGATGTCGCAGAGGTCCTTGAGTAAGTTGTTTTCAAGTTCAGACCTGTAAACAAGATACATCAGTGCATGCGAAATTATCATGATCTTGTGAATGTACAATTAATCAATATTATGCACGAGGATGGATGAGAAAGTAAGATAAAAGTTTTCACGGACAGCCTCATACTCAACACGTATATTTATTGATTCATGTGTTGATGGGTTCGTGTGCAATCATATTTATTCATTCATTCATTCATTTTAATTTTATTTATTTTATTTATTTTATTTATTTTATTTATTTTATTTATTTTATTTATTTTATTTATTTTATTTATTTTATTTATTTTATTTATTTTATTTATTTTATTTATTTTATTTATTTTATTTATTTTATTTATTTTATTTATTTTATTTATTTTATTTATTTTATTTATTTTATTTGTTTGTTTGTTCACTTATATTTGGTTTTAGGGGTCTCTTCAACTTCTGGGGTAATTGAGATAATCTAATGATAGATACCAACAACGATATCAATCAAAACGGAGGAACGTGGCAAGAGTTCGCTTTGTCCACCACAAATTCTGATAATGTGTGGCTACACACACACGTAAACAATCGTAGTGAAAAAGGCCAAAAAATATGATCGCGATGGTGACATTGACCCAGAAACTGAGGTACAAGACTTGTTACTTAATACAGTGGGACTTATAGGAAAAATAAGGGTGACTTTTCTGATTATTCGTACAATTTCTTTCAGTAATCTAAACATCTGGGATCTAGGATGCTTTTCCCCAGAATATTATGCCGTATCTCGGGTGGGAAGGAACATTAGCAAATTATACGAGATGTATGAAGGCTAAGGGAATTTTAAAGAATTCTGTCTGTCGTAGCGTAATGAACTTAATTTCGTTTTCAATATATGGATATTTCATTTGAGGTTTGACGTAATTGAGAAACCCAAATGTTTTGTTACCTTAACATCAGTCAATGACACATTGTTCCTATTGAATGGAGTGTACAATTATTTATTTGAAATGGAAAACTGCATTGAAACACTGTTCCCTTCGTTTACTATTAATTTATTATTAAACCAATTTGAAACATCTGCTATTATACTGGCTACTGTTTGCTTCTCGCAAAGAATACACGAATGCTTTGTCTGTCTTGAACTGTTCTTCCGTCTCGAATCGCCGAGGCCATGTCGTTTACCTTTAGTAGAAAGATACTACAACCAAAAATTCAGTCGTACGGAACTTAATGCGCAATTTGCAATGAATCGGAAAGGTGAGTAAATAATGTTCCTTCATTCCAGTACGGTATTTATATTCTCTGTTATCGTTTTTGTGATACGGACATAACCAACCTAGAACAATATTTCAAATTCCTTGTGAAGGTATTTTTGAAAGTAAAATTCCATCAATGACGTAAAATGCTTTTGAGAGATTAAAAAATATTGCAATAAGTGCTTTATTTCGATCCATTGATGGAGCGTTATGTTTAAGAAAAGAAAATATGGCTGTTTTCGTAGATTTTTATTTTCTAAATCCCTGTTGGCAACCCGACAATACTACGTATTTACTAAGAAAGGTTTGCATTTGTAAGTAGAAAATGGTTTCTTATATTTTTGAGAAAACTGACAAAGGGAAATTGGCCGATAATTTGGAATGTCATTTTTGTTTCCTTTTTTAAAGAGAGCTGTTATCATAGTTGTTTTGAAAATAAATGGAAATATTCCTGTGCTTAACCCATTTCTTCCCAAGCATTGAAATGCTTACTTTTTTTAACTTCTTACTGTAATATTAATAAATCATCTCCCAAGAGTGTAAATATACGCTCCAAATATTTTTGAGATTTTTGGTTTTGCCGGAATGGTACGTTGCGTTCACGCAACGTTGGGACTTCTCCGGTAAGAATGAGTCAGATCAACATTCTAAAAAATCTTCTATTTTCTCAATGTAATACACAATAAAAACCCTAGCATATATTGAAAATAAATTTATTCATGATATAGTGAGCAACATTCATTATGCAAATGAACTTGACACTTTTTACATTTATAAATAGTTTGACTTTTGCAAATTTTATATCTGCGACGCGCATTAGATACGTCACGAATTATTACGTCTTTCTTTATAGCTTCAGGCAAACTTTTCTTGCTACAATGCCCGAGATCGAAATTTTTAATTCCATTCACTTCTTCCCTCCGGAGAAGGATGAGTACAATTTCTGATCTGAAATCAATTTGACTTGTCTCCGCTCCAGTTGCTAAGGTGGACTATTTCCAGGCATTTACAATAGCACTATCTATACCATTTGTAAAAAGGGGCAACCACCATTTTTTGCCCCTTATTCGTATCCTATAATTTGCAATTCGTAGCATTGTCATGCAAATCTACACCGCCCATTCCCTGATTGTACTGAAATATGGTATTGGGCTGTCGAACCATTTCATGTTTTTTTCTTACGGTTATTCCGTTTCGTGTTCACAAGAGGTTCCAAAGTACCGACATTTGTTGCCACTGTGACAACTGAATTGTCGTGCCATCTAACTGAGAAAATCTCGTTCTCTTTGTTCATGATGTAGTCATATGTTCCTTATAATAATTTCATATGAAACGAAAATAATATTATTATAAGTGCAATTTTTAATTGTTTTCCTTGTTACACAGTGAACACATACCTTTAATATAGTTGTTCCCTTGCAATTCCCAAAAAAAGAGATTTAATCTCAAGCATTTTATCGCAATGGAGAAAAAACTGCGAATGTTCCACGTCTCCGAAAGCACGCGCACTACTGCCTCAAAGCAAAAGAGAGAAGCTATCTAGACGATCCTTTTTTGTTTTCAATTCCCCGAAGAGTCTACTAATAGATTGGACACGTGCTTATCTTAAAATTTTGGTGACAGAAACTTCTAACACGACAGAATATTGCTGTGTCAAATTCCCTTTCCAATTATTGGGTTCTGGGATCTGGCGAGTATCAGATACCAAGCGCGCGTGCGCATCACCGGTCTACTGGAAAACTCCCAACGTTGCGTGAACGCATCACGATATTTATTTACCTACAACATCCGTTTCAAGAGTCACTTCTCGTTCAAACTTTTAAACTTGTCTTTATATAACATATACTTCCTATTCATTATAAACTGCTTCACAGTTCATCGATTTTAAAAGAAAAAATTAGTAACCTCATGTAGTAACGCTGTAGTTACGCTGCACAACCCGAAGAAAATAAATTAATAAGTCAGTACCAATATATTGTTTACTAAAATAAAAATAAATTTACAAATCACAATGAATTAAATGTATGGTGTAAAAATTCATAAATGCAATGTTAAAATAGTACCGTAGAAAAAAAAAGTGAACCTAGCGTTGGGAAGAAATGGGTTAATGCAACTGTCGTAATGCGACCGTTAGGCTCCATGGAAGAAGCAATCTGCCAATAAATACATAGGCACACAAAAAAATCAATTTCACAATGGGTTTTTGCGACAGAATATCGACTTCCTCCTCAGGAAAAATAACGTATTGAAAGCATATATAGTACATTTGGTTCATATACATAGTACATGTGATAAAAATTTAACTCTTCTGGAGATTGTTGATAATACGGATAAAGACGATTGCTTCGTGGTGTTTCAGCTAGTCAGAATATTTCAACACGTTCAGACGACGTGCATAACGAAATTAGAGACAAATCTCCGATTTAAAATGTCGTGTAATTGCCATGGAGAAAAGAAAACATCGTAGATTTTGATATCCCAGAGAGTTGGCTGTAGAGCAATGACCGCAGAAATGGACTGACTGCAGAATGGTTTTTTTGACGATTTTAAATGGTTTTGTCAGTTAGCCCATGAGAACATATTTACTTATTTTAATTTGAACAGCCCCAAACATTTGAAAATAATGGCTGAACTATTTTTATTCTCGAATACTACCACTGAGGTCCCTAACCTGAAGTATTTTTGTCATATAAGCCTTTAATTTCAGAGATTTTTTTCAATTTTATTGGTTCAAACTTCAATACGTGTGTGAGTGCTCTTAGACTTAGACTAAAGCTAGCATAACCCATAATACAGAGAAAACCTACGAGGCCTAAAATTCTGGAGTACGGGACATAATTAGCCAAAATTTGCATTTAACTTTCCCTAAGATTTTCTTGAGTTTTAAGTTACCTATGTATCTAAAATGTATTATCCATTTGTGTATAAAGCTTATTCGTCTACATTCCGAATATATCGCTTAGATAATTGGAAAGCGAGTGTTGAACTATACATAAATGCAGTTCATACCCCTTGAGCAGTATTTCGTCCACGACGGATTTCTTTGCTCGATTCATATTGCATACGGTGACGGCTGGGAAGGGAATTTCAGTTATCTTGGTAGCGTAGGGTGACAGCGACACGATCATAGGGTTTTCTTTCCATTTGTCGTAGAGGAAGAGGATATAGTACACGGCGGCCACGACCGCTATCAGGAACACGATCAACCAGAAAACTCTGTGGGCAAAAAAAAACAACAAAACTGTAAGCGGTAGGAATACGAACGAAAGCGGGCAATTATTCACACTATTCTGTAATTCAATAACATAATCGTTACTTATTGATGTATTTAAAATCACGTGTTTCATTTCGGTTTATTGAAGGTACAACTCAAAAGTCATAAAAACTTTAATTTCTCAAGGAAACTAGGGAAATGCATTCTGGCATAGACATATAATCGTACCCCTGATTTGTAAGGTTTCGATTTGACATAAATTTACAAAATATAAAAGAGAAAATGAGGCAGATAGAGTCGGTGGTTAGAACAAAATGCAGACTGCAAGAACAAATGGGAGGCGCGAGCAAACAACCCAGCCAATCGTCGTCTACTCACATCTGGCGAACGTCTCGCATCACGCATCTTTAGAAGCCAATTGAATGTTTACGAATTCTACGCCAGTGAATTCTTAACGTGAGTGCAATGGCAGAAGAATATCGTAGGAAGATTGTGACTCATGAACATGTCCGTCGTATAGGCAGAATAGGTATAAGCTCTCCGATTGCTCCGGGTTATCCGCGAGACTAATATTCTGAAAATAAGAGTAACAACAGGTCATGCAAGAAGCGGATCTGTTGTTCACGACGGGGGATTCATGTCAACAACTGAATATTGTGAAGCTTGCCAATTAATGAATCATAAATTATACTGACACAAATTAAGTGCATTCTCTACTATGAATTTAGCTACAAACCACATTTAGAGCAATAAAATCTATTCAACAATTCAACTTATAACTGTGATGATCATCCTTAGTTGACATGTTTACGTTATAAATAATAATAAACTTTCACTATTGTTCTTCGTGTACAGATATTCTTTGCTTTTAGTAGTGTTTCCGCATGTTCGTTATAATTAAGAATACCTTCTTTATGTCCACTTTATTTTTAGTGATTTAACTGCCTTTTATTTTCTCGCCCTACTTAAGTATTGTAATCGTTCTCCAAAAAACAGCGATTTTTCGACAGAAAATCTCTTAAAAATATGATTTTAAAATTACAATGTACTATTTTTTAGAAAACACGTTGTTTTCCTGTAATTTCTGCTTTAACTTAATGCAATTTATGAAGTGAACGACGTCAAAAGTATGTATGGTCGAGCGACTGAATGGTGTAGGGGTAAACCGCACGGAGAGTTGAGTGGACCTGACTTCGATTTTCTGCGCGGAAAAAAATGGGTGGTTGGAAACGTTTTGCACGTTCATGCAGTTGTACAATTTTGTGGAACTGTTACACATAACGCGAGAAAGTATGTGCTGTTTCACTCGTTTAAAATATAATCTAAGCTGAAGATAAGATTTTAAATAAAGTCACGTAATTTTGTTTAAACATATGAGTAGTACTTGCGTAATTTTTAGAGAGACGTGAGAACTTTAAAAGTTACGTAAACATTTTATTTCAAATCTGCCAACGAGTTTTTTACAAACTCCTCCGATTTTTATTAAAACCTAAATTTTCGAAAATTGCAAATGTTCAACTTCGGCAAGGTTATACGCTGGCTCGGTTGGTGCAGTGGTTACGTTACTTCCTGCACCTCAATATCATTACTTTATTAGTGTCATGTAAAGAAGCTAAGCCGGTATTAAAGGCCTTAATTTTGTTGAACGTTGAATCAAATTAAAACGTGTGCTAGCAAATCTTGTCGATGACATCCTTTGAACCCACGAGGTAGAGCTACGGGTTGGGATGGCTCGCAGGCATGGCAGAGGCGTCGGCATCGTAAAATTGTAAAAACAAAAGTTGTATTTGATCGACACTCTCGTAAGAGTACTGAACTGTTTAAGGGCGTATGGCAGTGGACCCCGACGGGCGCCAGGCACTCACCGCTCGACGATGTGCAGCTCCTGGTCGCCGACGTACTTGAGGCCGTGCAGCGTGGTGCGTCCGCAGTAGTCGCGCCCCAGCGCGGAGAGGTCCTCGCAGTCGCAGGCGGCGGTGGCGGCGGTGGGCGTGGGGGCGGCGGGGGGCCAGGGGCGGGCGGCCCGCACCCGCGCGCCCGCGCTGCCCGCCGCCCCCAGCGCCGCGTCGCCCGCGCCGGAGGCGTGTGCTATGGGCGGCGGCGGCGGCAGCTGCTTGGGGTTGCGCGCCACGAACACCAGGCCGTCGGCCAGCTTGGAGGCGGCGTCGGCGCCCATCCACGCGTCGGGGTTGGCCTCGGCCCAGGCGCGGTGCGCGGCGCGGCGCGGCCGCATGGCGCCCTCGCGCACCAGCAGCTCCATGGGGCGCAGCGCGTAGAAGCGCTCGTCGCCCATGGCGGGCCCTGCCGCGGCCCCGTCGCGCCCTGCACACGCCACGCAGCGGCTCAGGCTACCGGCTGCCTCCCCAGTGAGTTCGCTGGGACGTTCTAGGGTTCGGCTCCGAACAGTCGATGGAGCTTTAGTCACGAGCTGGCAGGACACAGTCAACCAATCGCGACCTTCGTTACGTCGTACATTTTTGGGATTGAAACTCTCGATTGGATGACTGTGACCCCCCCCTCCTGTCATGTCGTGACCTTAAAAGAACTTACTGTTTTAATCGAAGAATAGAGTTCGCGTTAGAAAATTGCAAGCTTCAAGGTCGCACCAAGCGAATGCGCTGCTGCCTCTCATGACGATCCTCCTTTCTCCCCGGATGTAATTCTGTCGGGAGCAGAAGTCCAATTTGTCTCAAGGGGAACACTGTGGTCAATCCGGAAACCCGTTTGACATCGAAAGCATTGTTCGGAGGAACTGACCGTCCAGGTGACCACATACGAATAATCAGAATTAAATTCTTAGTCTGTGGCATTTTACATAAAACGGCATATCCTGGCAGGCAATAAGAACAAAATGCAGAAGTAGACAATATTGTAACCGCCTGCTATTCCTCTAAAAGGGCAGGTGGCACATTAAAAGCCCATCGGCGGTTTCGGATTGCGCGGCATATCTGACAGTCGAACACAGGCATCAGAGTTAACGTTTCGTGATAAGCATAGAAGTTAAAACAGATGGAAGTGGGCACCGTCGTGGATGGAAAGGCCTCAGAATGTTGGTCGGGCCAGGCGGGAAGAAACACCGAAATATCGCGAATTGGAGCAGCGCTGCAAGGATCTATATTGGGAGGGGTGCGTCTTTCGAACATTAATGACAAGAAAATTCCACATTAGGTTTTGATTCGTACGATGATGATGGGAATTTGATTGCAGTAATTAATAATAATTACTATTATTGTTGTATTATTTTTATTATTTGCGTATCGGCCATTTCTGAACTCGCTACATGTTCTTTCCCGAGCCCAGTCCTATTCTATCCCGGAGAGCGATTAACGTGTGTCATTATAGGGAACAGCTTTTCGGCTGTGTCCCTTGGTAAGACAAGATTGTTAAACCTTGAATTAATGAATTAAGAGGTGATAAGACGATGATAAGAGGTGATCGTGGCCTTTTTGAACCATTCCAGCCTGTGTCCATAAAACAATACAAATGTCTCTAATAACAGAGCCAGTCATTAGGAATAACAACATAACTCGTTCCAAAGTTGTCGATGCCGTTAGTTATTTTAAGAATATTGGGGATTCCCCCAATTCACTGATCATTGGATTCCCTCGTCCAACATTGAGTGTGTCGTTCGTCATTGACACTCTCAGTTGTAGGTGTCCCTTAGTGTTGACGGTAAACAAAATTATTCTATTTGTATTATTTTATGTAATTTGTATGTTGACAGTGCACACAATTTTTTACCAAATATTTGTAGTCGATCCTTATCAAATAAACTAGGGATTATCAGTTTTCGTTCCCGAGGGATTCTCGGGCCCAGTGACCACGGATACTTGCAAGTCTATATACAAAATAAGATTTGTAAAGATGTAGAATATTCCTGTTTTTGCGCAAAATATGCAAGTATATATTGTTGATAAACAGGGGGCGGATTTTAATGAAATGTCATTTTTTCTTTGCACTTTAGAACAATGCCGTTTAATATATAAATTCATTTTATGTTAAGACAAAACGAAATGACCCATTTCTATATGTCATTTGTTTTGCATTTTTTATCGATTTCTACTAATAAATAATTTTTTTACCTTTTTGCGTCATTTTTGCTGCATTTTTTGCTGATTTCATCGATTTTAATATTTTAATCGTACTTGCTTAAACAATATTTACGAAATGCAAAAATTTTCACTACAGAATTCCTGAGAAGTATATTCGATTTCATCGCAGCGCCATTGTCAGTTCGTCCGATTTTGCGATAAATAAAGGCTGAGATTTTCTTTTAAAGAACAGTCCAAACCAAACACGTTTGCAGGCTGAGATCACTTGAACTAAAGGAAGAAGCCTCGATTACATTAGTAACATACCCAACAACTTGACTTGTTCATCTGAAGTGGTTTTGATCAAAATTTGTACGTCATTTTTCTTTGTTTTAAAGCATTTTATTGATCATTTTTGACAAAGTTTTGGGTCATCAAAATTTGCCTCATATTGATAAATGTTGAACAGAAGTATAATTACTTTCGTGCATTGAACTTATATCATTTTTATAAAAGATAACTAGGACATCGGCGTAAACTAAAACAAGAACTTTTCAAGCCTGTAACACTAAACTGGTTAATTTTAAAACATAACCTTACAGGTACTTTTTTGTAGGAACATTTATCTGCTTTAATTTTGTACAAAACATAATTTTCGGTGGGATTGCGAGTTATGAAGATATTTGCAAAAAATGTCGAAAAAGCACCTTCAAACGGCGGCCCCACTCCCGGCTTACCTCTCACACTTCAAGACTTTTAGTATGTTATAGACTAGTTACCAACAAACATTCATGCCAGGTTTCGTAACTCCGGGATTGTTTTTCCTTCGATCCCCATTTTTTGGTCTATTTCGACGGGACTTTCTCGTTGACTTAGGGGAACGCGCGGGGCTGCTTGACGGCTCGATCATCCGGGAAACAACTGTCCGAAATCCGCACAGTTGAGTAGACGCACTGTATCTGAATAATATCTAAATTTAAAACGAGTTTTTTCTTAATTAAATCTGTTGCTCAAAGAGAGATCTTTGAATAAGATCATGTACAATTTTTAGAAACTATGAGTAGTTTTGAGTGAAATATGGGGAATTTTAAAACAATTATTTTCTCAGAAACGGCACCAATTTTTTTCTTTTAATTTTGTCGGTGGTTAAAAATTGGCACAGGATTCAATTTCAGTTGTTTATCTGAAGTGGTTTGATCAAATTTTGAAGAAATTTCTAAATGTTCGAAATTTTTCAAACGTTAGTAATAATACGAGAAAGTACGTGCTGTTTTGCACCACTAGTTCATGCATTTCAGAAAGTTAACTAGTAACTAGAAGGTATGTGTGTTATGAGCAATGTTTCTAGACACACATGCTGCCCTATCAACCAGGGTGTTTCGAACAGTTACACGATCACCCTTCGCGTGCAGGAGAGCATTGCGTGTGTATTTGGCATTTTCTTCACAGGTTGACAGAGTGCTAATGTTCGACGGAAATTTTTTGACAGATGCTTTTATTTTCTTGGACATTTACGGTCAAAGCCAAATTTGAATATATGAGCCAATGATAAGTTTTGTGTAGTTTGCAAAGGATTAATTTACGAAATTACACGTTTTTGAAGTACAGAACATTAAAATGTTGGCCAGAATTTGGGATAATACATTTTATTTCAACGAATTCAACGACCCCCCTATTGTTACCATAAAAATGTTGCAAAATAATGAAAAATCTTACGAAAAAAGTGGAAGACATACGTAACCCCTCACCTAAATATATTAAGTATGTGAGGTAAAATATATGGGTACCTGTATGAACGTAATACATACAAGTCCACTTGATTAATTACATAAGGCATACTGTACACTCAAGATCAGTTTGTGCATACTGCACAAAAGCCGTATTACTTCACGTGAATGACTGTATTATTAAAAACATTATATGAACATCCCGTATGAATTAATTCACTGCAATCTGACACCGATTGAATTACGCGAGAACAGATCTGTCTTGCAAAAATGTAACCTGAGGTAGAAGAGCGATTTCAACTTCCACCAGTCTCATGGGTTTCGACTCCAGAGATAGACACTTCTCCCCGTAGCATGTCACATACAGTTTTTAAATGTTTTTGACGTAAAATAAAAAAAGACATAGTCATGCTATATTGATTGTTGTAGGCCGTGTATTTTCTGACTCTGTGCTCTAATCAGGGCTGCTGTAGTGGGCAGTCCACTTGGCATTACCATTTGTGTGCCAGTCAGCCATATGGAAGCCACTGGAGCTGGCCGCCGCCAGGAATCTGGTTCCATCTATTACATTTGAGATAAACAGTAAACGTTTTATGATTACCACTATAGACTTTCCTGACATTTCGGAATGTAACCGCTTAATTACATATTTTCATGAAAAATGCGTTCAATAGTAAAATAATTATTGTAATTAACGAAAGCAACATTAAGTATTATTAAATGAAAATGGTTTCCCAAGATCGTGATAAAAATTAGGAACGCTTTTTGGAGAACTCGTTCATTTATAATACGTCAATAACATTCACAGCTACACATACTATTTCACTTACCTTGGAATGTTTTCAGCTCCTTGTCAGTCATATAAGTAAGTATATATTTTGATAGTCCTATGATTTTGATAGGCCTTTGATAGTTCATGGCGTCTCCGTGACAATTTTCGAATCTGGGAAGGCAGAGTGACCATGATCACTTTGAGGAAGGGAACAGGAATTTTTGAGGTTCACGAGGCGTATTTCAAAAGTTTCCAACAAAAGAAATAAGAAAGTTCATGTGTAAGTACAGTTGTTAATAGAGTTATTGATAACCTTAACGCACACATTAATGCTTAGGGCTTCTCCCCCCCAAAAAGATTAAAACATTGTTCACTGCCAGTCTCGGTGACAAAAAAAGAAAAGAAAACGAAAACAAAAACGAAACGACAAAAAACAAAAGCATTATTATTCATCCGTACACAAATTTCGAATTCACCACAATTTTAGTAATTAGAAAGCTTGTTCATCATTAATATAAAAATATTTCTTGTTGTTGTGAAAAAAGGGTTTCGCCTTCACACTTCCTTCTGTATTCCTGCCTCAATTTTATGCCTCGAGAAAACTCATTGCCGAAAAACACATAGTTGCTCGCATTATTTCTAAATTTGCAGTTTTCGAAAATTCACAGAGTTCAACGAAAACGAGACCAGTGCCGTTCTTTTAAGCGTTTTTGTCCTATCGACGGGAAAAAATTGTAAAAATAATTTGGTGCGATTTTTGAAAAAAATGTATTTTTTATAAAATTCATTTATTTCAATCACAAATTACGCGACAACTCGTTGTTTCAAAAAATTGTACGTGAACTTTTTTAAAGGAGTGATCTTCTATAACGGATATTATTTTAGACAAAAATCACTGTCTTCAAATTTGTAGTTTGGATTGATTGATTAATTGTTAGTGATTCCGGGCGCGTCCACTTCTAGGGTCATTAGTCCTGTAAGTGTAGTGCATATTTTTTTCTCGGGAGGTGGTGGTGGTGGTCTTCTACCGCGGTATGGCAAGATCTGGCACCGACCTATCGTCGGAGAGCGGGAATTTCACCAACCAGATATCTCCCACCAGCGGGGCATTATCCCAGTCGGGACAAGCTGTAAGCTCCCGACAGGTTTTCCGGCACGTGTGGGAGTGTAGTGCATGTTAGTGTGTGTCTACGGGGTGAGGATAGGACAAGGAAGAGATAGAAAATATCGCGCGGTTCGGCTCGTTTGTTAGGGTACTGATTCGGCATTTGCCTTGTGTTGTTCGGAGAAACCACGGAAAATTGCCAATCAGAGCAGCCGGCCGCTAGAATTATCCTCCAGACAGCAACTGAACTGGACCTAGTTGACAAGCTAGTGTTGAAAAAACTAGTGTTGAAAATCCTACCACCGTCGGGACACGAACTTAGGATCTTTCGGACAGAAGAACTGCAGTGATATCACTTGATGTCATGAGCCATCTCTTCTGATTGGTAGTTTTGAAATTTTAAAATGCCTCAAATTTTTGAAATTGCAGAGTTTGCCGGAAATGAATTTGTATAAACTTCTATACCGTCTTCTGTAAGATACGAAGAGAAAATGAAAGAAAAAAATGGTGCAATTTTACAAATAATTAGTGATTAAAAATTGCTTATAGTTTACGCAAAATTACGCGAAAATTCTTCATATTTTCGAAAAATGGCACATTAGGCTATTCGAAGATCTGATTTTAACGAAAAGATTTCATTCCGGTAACTAGTGGTGCTACTTCACATACTTTCTCGCATTAGTTCTAACTTTGCAATTTCCAAAAATTCAGGGAGGTAACGAAAATGAGCTCCACGCCATTATTTTAAGGGTTGCTTCTTCTATCCGTGAATTAAAAATTGAAAGAAATATGTGTAGCGGTTTTTGAGAAAAAATATTGTTCAATTTTTTAAAATTGCCTATGTTTTGCCCAAAATTACGCGAAAACTGCTCATATTTGGGCCTGAGTTCAAGGCTTGAGTTCAAGATAAGTCTTAAAATAACACATTTCATTAAAAACATCTCTATCTTCAATATTTTAGTTGTAGCACGAGGCTCTCCAAAAATTATACTTTTGCAATTTTTGAAAAATCAACGATTTCAAAAACAGTACACCTGTACCATTATCTTAAACGTAATTTACGCTATCGGAGGACAAAGTTTAATAAAAAAATTCATGCTATTTTGGAGAGCATGTTTTTGAGGGTTCATGTAAAGTATCCTTAAAAATCAAAATATCCCAATATATTTGAAACTTCCAAAGCCTCAATTTCGTTTAGAGCGTTTAGGGCAGTGATGGAAAAATATTTTTAAAGAGGGAGGCCAAAGGAAAGGAAAAATAATTGGGCGGGCCACTTTAAATTATTAAAAAATAACAATGATACAAAAATCTTTTATTTTTTGTGATACTAAGCCCCGTTATTGACCGAGTCTGAAGAAGAATGTGATGAATGAAACTGTGACTGCATTTCTAAGCTTTTGTCATAATATGGTTCGAAATGGGTTGCACTTACTCGTAAAAGATAAGTTAAATGTTCATCTGTGAATTTGTTTCTGAGGAAATTCTTTCGAAGTTTCATTGTAGAAAATACCTGTTCACATATATTGTGATGGGAACTCGTCCTGCCGAATTGTTGGTAGTCATTAAGTTACTCATCGGATCTACGGGTTCGTTCCCGATTACGTTCACACATGCTTCTCTCTAATAATACTGACTTTTGTAATGGTAATTGAATGAAAATATTTAGATAATTTAACAAACAGGTCATTTACTTCTAATAATTAATTTGGATTACATTCAGGCCGAAAAATCGCAATGTGCAAACTTTAACATGCAAATTAACTGTACTTCACAACGGTTCTTGATCTTCTTTCTTGTTTACTTAGTAATTTACAAGTCTTAGTCAATACCCTTTTTCTTCCTTCACCACAGCAGCGTCAGCCACCGGAAGCGTTTGCCATTCAACGCCACAGACAGAGAGAAAGTATGGGCGGGTCGTCTGGAACAGCCCCCGGTCGAAGCGCCCCAATGTCGCTGCCACGGGAAGTCTCCCCTCCGGTTCGTCAGCTGGCACATCGCAGGAAATGCCATCGCAGAAGCTGTTGCATTATCAGCCACGCCGTGTTGTCGATTCACAGCATCGGTGTTTGCCCACGGCTTCCCTTACAGGGAAAGTTCCGTTTTTCTGTGGACGTGATATCGTATTGCTGGTGTAAATTTTGCCCAGCGGTCGCGATTCTTAAAATTTATCAATAATGGGAACTAATGCAATTTCATGGCCAGCGCGTTAACAAATGTACTCCGTAATTATTAACAAACTGTGGGGCCACGGTACTTTCTTGATCTATCTACTATTGAGTCCTCAGTTCGTCGAGTGGAAAGTAACCTATAAAAATTATTCAGACGAATAAATTATCACAAAGGTGTTCTCGCGAGCCGCGACCTGCCTTCTCGCTGACATCTAAATCTTACCACTCCTTGCTGCCTTCTCTCGTTTCCCCTCAATCTCCAACATCTCACCATCTTCTCTCCCCACTCCGTCTTTTAAAAAGCCACCTCTTCTTTTTTCTTATTTCCACCAATGATCACCGTAGCTACCAGTGAGCTCACCTATCATTCTCGTAACTGGTGGAGTGAAATTAGGTGAAATTTGGCTTTGTTCGCACCCTACCGTCTTCGTTGAAAGTAGCACGTTCGCGGATCTAAATGAGTGGGACTTTCCTAAAAGTAGGCGATTTATTGGCTTTACGCGCACGCAATGCAACACGACGCATCACCAGCCGATTAGTTTTAATTGTAGTCAAGGGTGGCAGAGCTCAAGCTCTGTCCTACATCCGTACTCCTATTCATGCACATCACTTCAATTTTCAGTACTCGTCTCCTTGTTCGGTTGTTGTTTCACCTGATTGATTAGTGGGCCGGATTCGTCGTGCGAAAGGGCTGCACTAACTCTCACAGTGATACGTTGGCGCCTCCCTGACACCACAAATACGTCGGAGCCGCCTTCGCTCTCCGCGGCGCCGCTGTCCTGGCCACCTGTCCTCGCCGGCGCACGCCAAAGTGCGAACGCCTTGGCTCCCAAGCCGTATTGCCCCGCCCAAAAAGACCCGTCTTGTTTTTTGTACTTTTATTATCATTATTGTAACTTAACAATATATGAAGAAGCAAACATAACAGTAACTTTTGGGGCATGAGATATCAGATTTAGGAATGTGGATTTCGACAAGAACTTGTAGTACTTTAATTTCGGAGCATAAAGAAACAACTGTTTGAGTTGAGAGTTACATTGTATTTCAATAAATTCAAGTTGCAAGTCCGGTTTCACTGTTTCACGATTCACATTAAATGGCGTACTGAACATTTCAAAGGGATTTTTAATGACATAAGTCTTGATATCTTCGTTCAAATTCTCCATGGAGTCTACTCAGACTATATTCGTTACTCTTAAGCTTTTCCTTCGGGGGCTGTTGAATTCATCCTCGGGAAGTGAGATCGTCTTTCTTAGCAAGCTGATTCACGAATAGAACAAGTTGTAGTTTAAAACTTTTGAGATGGCCCCAGATGTCTACACGATATTAGGCAAGTGTACCAGTTTTTTGGACTCTTCAGTGAATATCCAGTAGTGAATACAATAACACTGAGATTATTTCCTAAATAATATTTATAACATTATTAACATTACTTTTTTTAATTTAATATTGTTATCTGGATATTTTTCAATAAAGATCTCAACAAATCCAGATTTTTTCCTTGTCATATTTCTCGCTCCATCTGCTATTATCCAACATATGCAATTTACAGGTACATTCAAAGTAGAAATTACTTCAGCAAAAAGTCAGCATTAAGTCAGCAAAAAGATCCGTCGCTCATCAACCAGATTTTCCTGTGCCTTCCCCGTTAGAAACATTTGGAAATCATCTTCAGAATTTCTAGTATCTAGTCATAATTTTTTAATTTATTGAATACATAACAATCTTACACTTTCAAAATATTAAGCTAACTGCTTGTTGTTCTTATCTGAGTTTCTTGTATTTATTCCAATTTTATCAAGTACATTAAAACGCATTCGTGACATGGAAACTAATTGTTCTACTCTTTTTACTCCCTACACTCTCAAAACCGACCTTCTGAAAGCCTTCACACACATAAACAGTAATTTAGATCGACATATCCGAAGGTTGGAAGAGGTCGTTCTCTGTACAGACGGTTGGGTACAAGTCGGCAACACTGTGAATCTTCCCAACCGTGCACCAGTGGCTGCACAAAAAGCATAGACACCATATTCAGTCGCAACTCAAAACAAAGTTAGTGTTTTAGATTATGAACAGATTTTCTTCGCTTTCCTGATCCTCACAACCCCTCTCTATCATCGACAAATACATGCACAAACCAACGCAAACAGGCTAGGAAGTGCGTCAAAACCAAAACACGTTTTCTCCCACTACCAATTCTCCTACACCTGATGCCTCAGTTTCCTCACAACCTCTCACTGCCGGGACACACTACAACCTTCGACCACGCACTCTAGGTAAATATGGAGTAAATATATAGCAACTACAGCCAGATGCAGTAGAAAAACATCAGTGCAAGTACTTGCAAAAGATAAATATACTGCACCATAATGTTCAATCCCTTTCAAATAAAACTGAGTTTATCGAAGCAGCTCTACAGCGATTTAAATCAAAATGTTCTTTGCTTTACAAAACATTGGTTATTTCATAATGATCTTAGCATTTTCCAAATTCCAAACTTTTACCTCGCAGGCTATTATTGTAGAGAAAATGAATCATATAAAGGTCCTGCACGTTCGAGATAATATCGATTCTGTTTCCTTGACGGACACACTTAAGTGTGTATTCCGTTGAAAATGTTTTTGAAATGACTGTATTTCATCTTCGTACGCTAAAAATTATATTACTTTGCAACTACAGGCCTCCAACAAAAAGAGCAGTAGATTATATTATGTTCTTAAAAAAAACTGGAGATAACACTAAATAAAGTCACCAATCGCTCTTATGAATCCATAATTATATGTGGAGATTTAAACATTGATTTTCTGGTCTAAGAGCAGTTTCTCAATTTAATTCATTCCTTCAGTTTAGATATTACAATAAATGTACGTACACGGATCACACTAAATTCAAAGATGGCCATCGATCAAATAATAATTAACAAAACCACTACTCGATATGAAATTGAAACAAAAGATTTAGGATACAGCGATCATGATGCACAAATTCTTACCATTATAAGAAATGCGAACACTGACTCAATAAATAATACACATGTATGAGTAGATTATTTACTAAAAGTAAAATAAAATTATTCATCAATTACTTGCTGCAAGAGTCATAGGACGCGGTTTACAATACTGTTGATACAAACGATAAATACATTTTTTCAACGCTTTCACTTCATTTTAACACTTGCTTTCCACTTCAAAAGAGAAAATTAAATATTTCACGGAAAAGCAATTCTTGGACAACACAAGGGATTAGGAAATCATGCAAAAACAAACGAATTTGTTCTTTCATTTCTAAGCATCATAACGTATCTCAAGATTTCCTCCTCTACTTTAAAAAATACAAGTCATTGTTAAGGAAAGTCATACGGCAGGCTAAAATCATGAAACATGACCAGAATATTTTGAACTCAAATAATAAAACAAAAGTAATGTAGAATATAGTAAAATATTCGACCAAATCAACTATAAACCTTGTAGAGAATGTTGTTTTGAAAGATAACGATAGAAAATAGAACGATCCGGCAATAGTGGCTAGTCTCTTTAACCAATACTTTTTGAGAATTTATGCCGATCTCAGTAAGGGTCTTCAACCACAAAATTCAGTACCAGCCGTTTCTCCAAAAATTTCAGGCACGTTGTTTGTTTCCGAAACTTCTTCCTATGAAGTTCCCAAAATAATCGGTAGACTAAAAAATAAATATTCGGCCAGTTTAGATAAATTTCCAGATTGTTTTTTAAAGGTTTGCGCGCCCGCCATTATACACCCAGTAACTCTAATATTGAATGTATCCTTATGCACTGGAATTTTTCCAGATATTTTTAAAACAGCTAAGATTAAGTCGCTGTTCAAAAAAGGCAACAAAAATGAAATTCAAAATTATCGGCCAATTTCTCTTTTGTTGTTTTTTTTCAAATATATCAAAGAAACTTTTTTACGTACGAATTGAAACATTTCTTAGTAAACACAACGCGTTTTCAAATTGCCAACATGGATTTCGAAAATCAAAATCTACGGAGACAGCCATATTTTCTTTTCTTAAAGATTTTACCTCATCCATGGATCAAAACGAAGCACCTTTTCGAATATTTTTAGATCTTTCAAAAGCGTCATTGATCATAACATTTTACTCTCAAAATCACTTTCGTATGGAATTCGTGGTGTTGCTCTAGATTGGTTGTGTTCGTACCTTAAACAACGATCTCAGAGAGTAGAAATACCTTACTGGAATAATGGAACATTATGTACACATACTTTTCTGATTCTTTGCCAATTGCATGTGGAGTTCCGCAGGGGGTTTTGACGTAAATACAATAAAAAATCTGAAGACAGTTGTAGTGATTCAGATGCAGTTCAAGAAGAGTACGTCAAGCAGTCTCATCAGTTCACACAAAATGAACTTAATGATTGGGCAAGGTACTTAGGTCTTTCTAAGGCGGCTGCACAAATCCTGGGATCAACACAAAGAAAAGAACCTCCTGGCTCCAGGAACATAATTTGCATGAGTCTACTAACAGATTCTACTACTGTGCATTATGATGGCTCAACATATAGGATATTTTTTACAACAGATGAAATGTCTTGCTTTAACTGTCACCAAACAGGGCACTTGGCTGGACAATGCCCTTCACATAACACCTCTAATCAACACAAGACTACCAACTTAGGCAGTGCTCCCATGGAATCTGAACAATTCAGGAGAAAATCCTGTGACATACCTGACCCTGCCATCAATGAAGAAAACACTGGAGCTGTAGATATTCAAAGTCACAATGATCTTACAAAAGAAATACCCACAACTGGTCCCTCACCACCTTCTAAATCTGTATTTCCTACTAATGAAGTTAAAAACAATGAAGAAATCCCAACTAAAGACAACATAGCTTCCCTTAATAATAATAAAAGATGCCTCCAGACTGACTCCTCCTTACCCTCCACTGTAAGCTACACAACTGAAACAAAGAATATGGAAGAAGTCTCAAAACAACCAAAAAAGAAAAAAAGAAGAAAGAGAAGAATATGGAAGAGTTGATTACCCCTATCAAACACATCATTGAAGACACTCGAAATAACTTCCCCCTTACTTACATCCAGTTTAAATCCTTTTTAGAGAACTCTTTCAGTGTTAATGATCCTATACTTATAGGTGCTGATTACTCACAGGACATATCATCCATCACCAAAATGATGCATAATTTGTATCCTCATCTCACCAACAAAACCATAAAAGGCAGTTTCATCAGAATTATCAAGAAAAACAACTCAGTAATTAATACTGCAGATGAATCAAGTACTGAAACAGATTCCAGTATAGAAATCAACACCAGTTAATGTAATCACCCCATAGAATTTAAACCATGCTGACACATCTGAAAGTAGAGTATAATATAAAAAAGTAATGATAGTCCTGCAATGGAATTTAAATGGCTTTTATAGCAGGTTAGAAAACTTACAATATTTATGCAAACTACATAGCCCTGATATAATCTGTATACAAGAAACAAACTTTAAAGGAAAATCACATGGGAAAATAACTGGATATACTTGTACCTTTAAAAATAGAAGTAATCCTGAATATGCATGTGGTGGTGTGGCAATATATTCCAAAAAATCGATTCCCATCGAAATTCTAAAAATTCAAACTGACATGGAATTCGTGGCAATTAAAATTAATTCAACTAACCCCATATGTATCGGAAATGTCTATATCCCTAATACGTACCCACTACAAGAAATCGAAATGCATGATATTATAAACCAGATAAAAGAGCCCTTCATAATTCTTGGAGACTTTAACTGCCATCACTCCTTATGGGGATCGTACAAAATTGATAAAAGAGGCCGATTATTGGAAAAAGTAATTGACGATCATGACAGCATCAACCTCAACTCTGGTGATCCCACACATATTAATATCAGTAACAGCAGGCTAAGTGCGATTGATCTTTCAATAGCTTCTCCCACAATAGCACAGAAATGTACCTGGAATGTTATGGACTTCCCTTACGATAGTGATCATTTTCCAATACTGATTGATATCCACGAACCAAGTGTGTCCATTAGTCATGAATGGCGCAACCCAATCCCCAATTATAAGAACATTAATTGGCTGGATTATCAGAAAAAAATGGATGAGCACCTCAACGAAGAATATATTTTCAAGGACGATAATAACATTGACCAGATAGTAGAATCATTCTGTAATATTATATCCAATTCTGCTAACTCAATGACACAAATGCACCACGGCCCGTTTAAGTTCAAAAGCGTTTCCTGGTGGAATTCCGAATGCAAAGTCGCTATTAGAAACGCTAAAAAAGCATTTAACCGGTATAAAAAAAGAAGAGATAATGAAAGCCGAATCAACTATAAGAGAACTAGAGCTATTGCCCGCAGAACTGTAAAAATAAACAAAGCTAGATCATGGACTGAATATATCTCCTCAATAAACTGCCAATCGAACTCAACAGAGAGCTGGAAAAAAATCAAATCCATACGTGGTATGAAGACTAATAGTACTATACATTTCTTGCGTTGCAATGACCAGATAATTAGCGACCCCAAAATTATTGCTGAGGAATTTGCCGAAACTTTCATGAAAAATTCCAGCACTTCCAATTACCATACGGAATTCATCACTTATAAAGAAAAAGCTGAAAGTGAACCAAATATGACACCTATTGATGACAGCATCTATGATAATGACATGAATTCTCCAATTTTCATGCACGAACTACAACAAGTTTTAAAAAATATCAACAACTCAGCTCCTGGCCCAGACAAAATTCCAAACTGCCTAATAAAAAATCTCCCAAAGAGAGGTATTAACATTTTATTAAAAATATATAACTATATATGGCTAAATAATGTTTTTCCTGAACTCTGGAAGACTGCCACAGTCATTCCGATTCCCAAACCTGGCAAGGACCAGTCAAATAGCTATAATTACCGACCAATCTCACTGACCTGCAACCTATGCAAAATATTAGAAAAAATCGTTAACAAAAGAATAAGGTTGTTCCTTGAATCTCAACATTTAATAAAAGACAACCAATTTGGATTCAGAACTGGACACTCCACCACCTCACATCTTATCAGCACGACAACGATAATCCAAGAAGCTTTTCTTCAAGGACAGCATGTTATCTTAGTAAATCTAGACATCGAAAAAGCATACGATATGGTATGGACACACCGCATAGCTGCTAAATTACTTAGTATTGGTATCAAGGGCAATATGTTTAAGTTCCTTACCAACTTTATTAGCAACAGATGTATTCAAGTACGTATTGGTAATAATTTATCAACAATTAAGAAACTTATTAATGGCCGCAAGGATCAGTGCTCAGTGTGACTCTATTTTTAATCGCCATAAATGATGCTGATGATGATATTGTAAGCCCAGTTGTCGTGCGGAAATACGCCGATGATATGGTGTTACTATGCAAAGGAAGGAACTTCGATTCAACCAATGAATTAATGCAAACTGCTGTAAACTGTATTTACAAATGGTCAATGAAAACCGGTTTCAAATTCTCGACTGATAAATCTGAATGTATGATTTTTTCTAAAAAATTAAGCCCTGTCCACCCGAAACTATTCCTGGGCAACAAAGCCATTAAGACTGTCACACATACAAAAATCTTGGGACTTATATTTGACCACAGGCTCACATGGCAAGAACATATCTCTAAAACATACGCAGAATGCAAAAATCGACTTAATATCCTGAAGTGTCTAAATCACAACAACTGGGGATCAGACAAAAATACCTTACTACTTACATACAAAGCCTTAATAAGAAGTAAGATAGATTACGGATCTATTGTATATAATTCAGCGTGCAATTCAACTCTCAAGAAACTGGACACACTGCACAATTGCGGACTCAGAATAAGCACTGGTTGCTTTCACACAAGTCCAATTGGTAGTATTCTCATCGAAGCGGCTGAAACTAACCTCACATTTCGAAGACAAACCCTGTCAATCAAATACGCAATTAAAGCCAAAACATCCTTAAATAAGATAATACGTAATGATGTATCTCCTGGAATTAGAAGTGGAAATCCACAATGTTCTACACCTTTCTATAATAAAGTAGCTACGCTATTCAGCTCCCTCAACATTTCGAGGCTTCCTATTGAAAGTCAAAAGATCCCCGCTGTAAATCCCTAGACCGTCAACATCATTGAAGTCGATAAATCCCTGGTTGAAGTTCAGCAGAACAACCTTGACTTAGACGAATGGAAACTCAAATACTGCGAAGCGTATGATAAACACAAAAATAACTGCAATATCTTCATTGACGGACGCAATAATACATCATTTTCTGAGGCCATTGTGAAGGATCCCAAATCTTTGGTGAAATTCCGGTTTATTAACATTGCTAGTCAGGAAAGCATGTTCAACCATGCAATTCTGGAAGCGCTTAAAAAGATAACCCATAACAGTACCGATGCCACTATCATCACTAATAAAATTCCTAAAGATATCTTCAAAATATATGATGAAACACAATCCAAAACGACGGCTCGAATTAAAGAACTCCTTCATTTGATTAAACTTCAAGGCTTATCAGTAATTTTTCTTCTTTTACCTAATCAGCTGTATCCAATTATTATGACCGAAATACATAACAATGAAACTAACACAAAGATAATAATTGATCTCCAAGGAAACAATGTAAGACCTAACCCTGGATACTCCAAGCAAGATGTTATAAGATTCGTACATAGGAAGATGCTCCAGCAATGGGAACCGATATGGCGATGTCATAAGTCTAGTAATACCCATAAATCAATCGATTTATTCCTATCACTACAATCGGACCCCAAGATGACTAGACGCGAACAAGTTTTAATTACACGAATCAGAACTGGTCATTCTAAAATTACACACAGGTACTTGCTGGAGAATACCTCACCACCACTATGTGATATGTGCCAAGTAATACTATCAATCGAACATATTATTATGTCCTGTCGTAAATATGATCACATTAGAAGTATGTATTTTAATCCAAATGAAATGGAGAAAATCCTGTACTCTGTTCCCTTTCAGAACCAGATTGTCAAATTTTGCAAAAACACAAATGTCATGCTCGAAATATAACGTTATGGTAAGCCCGCCCGTATCTCTAGAGTTGATGTGTTATGATCCTACCCCGATGATATTGTATGTGTTACAAGTATGTAAGATAATGGTATGTTATAACTTATATGTTATTATGTTATATTATGTTATGTTATTATGTTATATTATGTTATGTTATTATGTTACATTATGTTAATGTAATGATGTGTAACCCTCGAAAAGATGTTATGACCATGCCCTGATTGTTCTGTATGATGATGGTATGTAAGATAAGTAATATGTGATACTGTATTATGTTATGGCCAATACATTCTGATACTTTTGTTTATGTAATGACAGATGAAGTCATAAGTGTCTGTAAACACCTGTAATTAAAAATGTTGTCGCTAATAACCGTAGTCGTTGATGCGACAAAAAATAAAGATAAAAAAAATAATAATTTGCATGGTATAGACACCGTGAGAACAAATTTGACACATAGTTCTGTCAAGAAGAAAATCTTACCTACTGCCATGCTATTCCTGGTTTCACTGAATGCTGAATGCATCCAAGCATTCACTGAATGCTTTGGGAACTGAAAAATACATTACAGGTAATTGACGGCTTTTTATAGACTCCTCAAGTGAATATGAAAGCTGTTCTGTTATATAATGGGAAAAATATTCATCAGTTCCAATTGCCCATTCAAAAAGAATGGAACCCGAGAGATAATTTTGTTCTTGGTTCCAAATACATACTTTATATCTGACTAGTGAACCCAAAAAATGTTCTCCTTCCTCCTTTACACATAAAATTGGGATTGATAAAGCAATTTGTTAAGTCTCAAAACAAGGACGGTAACTGTTATATATATATATATATATATATATATATATATATATATATATATATATATATATATATATATATATATATATATATATATATATATATTCCAGGAATATCTGATGCAAAGATTAAAGAGGGGATATTTGTTGGACCACAGATAAGGAAGTTGGAAAAAGAAAGCATATTTGAAGACACAATGACAAAGGCCGGAAAACAAGCATGGACGGCTTTCAAGGAAGTCATTAAAATCTTCCTAGGAAATCACAAGGATTCAAGTTATAAAAATATTGTAAAAAATATGCTTGAAACGTTTAGACAACAAGGGTGTAATATGAGTGTTAAGGTACATTTCCTACACATTCACTAAGATGTTTTTCAGAAAATCTTGGTTGTGTCAGTGAGGAGCCGAGTGAAAGATTTCACCAAGACATCAAGAAGATGGAATAACATTATCAGGGAAGATGGAATGTATGTTAGCAAACTATTGCTAGTCACTGATAAGAGATGAAGAAAACTCTTTTCACACAAGAAAATCTAAAAAAATGGAAAAATGAATTAGAAAATGTTGTTAATGTTCATGTAAATGAGATTACATGGTCACAGTGGTCAAACATTGTTTCTATTAAATATTTTTATGATTTATTGTATTTAAAAAATAAATGTATTTGAGTCGAAAATAAAGCTATACTTTTATTATTTCTTGTATTGTATAAAACTGGCACGTGATAGAGCAGAACGGATTGAAACAGAATATGAGAAACGCTATTCACACATTAAAATAAAAATCCCAGCTAAAAAGTTAAAATTTGCAGATCAGTGTTATTTGTCATTTACAAGTTAACTAAAGCAAGTCAAACTATTAAGTCGTTATTAGTTTAGTAAAAGTCAGATTATGTTAGTTCTTAGTGAAAAATGTCATGTTGGTACTACTGGTATGAATGCGATTTACACGAACGCCACCTTTCGTCGTTCTTCTTTGGAGCGTTCGTCAAGCGAGCAACATGTTGCTCGTATGTCTTTGTAACAGAAAGGTAAATTACTTTTGGTTTATATAGAGTCAAAATTACTCACATTGAATTGTTAAACTCAACTGAATATTTTGCATTTTCAGAGCTTTTTGTTGTAGTTCAATGCATGAGTATATTGACAAGCTGCTATATGATTTTTGCCCAAATCTTAAACACTTGAAATACGAAATATACTTTCATACTCTTATCTTCGCTTAGAAAATCCAATTTTGAATTCTCAGCAAAAGCACGCAAGCCTTCCGTGTAACGAAAGCCTTCTGATGGAAACACGTAGAAGGCTTTCACGATAATGTGGAAACCCTCTACGGCTGCCATCGTATCATCAATCTCATCTCATCAACCCATAATTCTTAGTTACGTTGAAACAAACGGCCAACAATACGTAAAATGCGGGGAAGTATCGGAGAGAGACCAACATCTAGTGGGCAAGGCCAGGTCATGCTCTGAATTGCCAGGCGGTCTGTCGTTCTAGGCCAGCGCCCCCTGGAAAGGGGGCTGCATCTTCGAAAGGATATGACGTCCCGATTTGCTGAAGGGGCCCTTGAATCTCGGCACAGGCCCGCGAATTTGGAGGTGCGCAGAATTTCGACAAGCAATGGGAAGCATGTATCATAAATTATTAAATCAGAATTAGATCAATTTACTTTGAAGCAAAATATTATAGTGTTTTAAAACTATAATTTAACTTTCAGGTTTAAAATATGATCTGTTTTTTTCTATCGAAAGATATTCATTATTTATATGGGCTGGGAACAAATTATCTGCCGCCACGCACTAAAAGTTAATGAAAAAAAAAAGAATATGAGTTTTCAGTCAGTTTTGGCTGTTTTCGCGTACGCCATAACCATGCCTTACTGCAGTCAACTCACGTAGTGCTGTCAATGTTTTCTACGATCTTTACGTATCAGTTATATCAGAAAATTCACCCTGGGGGGACAGTACTTGATTTCGGAAAACATTGTTTCCTGGTACACTAAATCTGTAGATTTACTTTATATATTCGTCAGATAGTTAATAGGGATTAATCGCAATTAGTACAATCTATTATTTTATACTATTAATAAACGATTAAATCGATTATACTTAGGCCGATTAATCCATACAATTAACAATTACGATTATAAAGTTCGATCATTTCAAGTCTTTTTCCTATATTTCTAATGTATTCATATTTAATTTTAAAAAATTAAAAAAGTTGGCAAACAATGTTCACTATACTTGCATGCCACGAGTACCCTTTGGCATCAGGTTTCAGCTTCTCAATGTCGAAGAAGTACGAAGCTCGTGGTGCCCGGAAGAATAGGCGTTGAGCCGCGCGGCATTGCGGGCTTGTCAAGGGCGTGCGCAACGTCGTTAGCATAGTGTTTCGCGGCCATGAATTCGAGCTCGTGTCCGCAGGAGCGTTTGTTCCCTGGGCGAAAGTTCACAATAAGCACACGAACAGAGAACGACGATTTGCGTTGGGAAACGCGTGGATTTTTGGTAGTTTTTAAAAAACTGCCAATGCGTGAGGGCATCTATTTTTCTTTCACAGCACTTATTAGTTGTGGATACCTGCCTACAGAAAAAAATTGACCAGGTTTCGACCTGTACCTGTTGAATGGTCTCTTGCTAGGAAAACAGCCAACAGTGGTTGTCGCGTGTCTTCAAGATGCATCGGGAATTATCCTTGGTTTACTTACTACATCTACATTTTTTCCTTTAAGGGAAATTAAATATTTACGTTGTTCGCATGTAGGTGCAAATAACGTTTCGTGATTCTGTTCGCGTTAATTTAGTGATTTCAACGAAAATGAAATGTCCAGGGGGGCAGACGTTTTGTCGTCAATAGATTTTTCGGCTGTAAGGACCCCCAAAACGTGGGTTCTGAATATACAAGTGTGTTACAGGAATCGTTTTATTACATACAGAAATTACCTTTTTCGTCACTAGGATCCGACAATACAAGTTTTTTGTCAAAAAATCGCCTATTTTCGCCGCAGCATTACAATACTTTCTCCTTAATACATACGTATGTAGTAAGGCGAGAAATTAAAAAGTTGAACATTTGCATTTGCGATTTTTAACTATTGAAATATATTCATTTACATTAATTCAATATCTTGTCTTGAGGAAGGAAAGAGATATGTTATCAATATAGTACTATTGGAATTATATTACTTTGCAATTTTCGAAAACAATGGATTTTCTCTAAAAATGAAACCTGTGCAATTTTTAAGAGTCTAGTTCTATTAGAAACATTAAAAAAATAATATTACACAAACGGTATTTCGATGTAACCTTTTTAATTTTTCAAAAATTACACAAATGTATGATTAAATTGTAAAATAACTTGATGTAACCTTTGCAAATAATGCAATAAGTGCTGTTGTAGCATTACTAGTTTTCATCCGGAACGTGTAGATCATAAGAGTAGGATACAATTTCGAGCCGTTTAGGTAATGGCCAAAATGCCAGGGACAGAAAAGGTATTGAATACCGGAAAAAATACTGGTAAAATACCAATATTTTTTCATACCTCTATAAAATATCTTTATTCTTTCATATCGGTAAAATACATTTATATGATGTCTGTACCTGTATGTACGTTCATAAAGCTTATACCGAAATTATACCGGCATTTTCAATGGAAAATAATGTCCTTCCCACCATCGACACAGAGAAAATAACTTCCTTAATTAATTTTCGAAATGCTTATTGATCAAATAAAAAATCATTCACGCACATCCACACTCGCGTACACACACGTGCAAGGCTTAGGTTCACGTGCACCCACTCACACGTCCCTATTTAGGCGGCCACTCTCCCTCTCTCTCCCTCCCACTCTCTCTATCTCTATCTCTCCCTTTCTCTCTCTCTCCCTCTCTCTCTCCCCCTCTCTCTCCCTCCCTCTCTCTCCCTCTCTCTCCCTCCCCCTCTCTCCCTCCCTCTCCCTCCCTCTCTCTCCTTCCCTCTCTCTCACTCTCACTCTCTCTCACCCACTCTCTCTCACCCACTCTCTCTCACCCACTCTCTCTCACCCACTCTCTCTCACCCACTCTCTCTCACCCACTCTCTCTCACCCACTCTCTCTCACCCACTCTCTCTCACCCACTCTCTCTCACCCACTCTCTCTCACCCACTCTCTCTCACCCACTCTCTCTCACTCTCATTCTGTCACTCTCTCTGTCCCTCTCTCTCACACTCTCAACACACACACACACACACACTCGGCAAAAGATTTGCGGTAGTTAACGGTCATATATCCGTCGCTCACATTTCAATGCTCCAAACTGCAAAAATAAATTGATGCTAGCCAGGAATGTGTCGAGAGCTTTCTCCTTTGTCTGAGCAAAAACCAAAAGTTTGGGACCGAACTGTATCTGTTTCTCTCTTTCATTCTCTCTCTCTGTTTCTCTCTCTCGTTCTGTCTGTGGCTCTCTCACACACTCTCTCACTCAAACTCTCACTCAAACTCTCACTCAAACTCTCACTCAAACTCTCACTCAAACTCTCACTCAAACTCTCACTCAAACTCTCACTCAAACTCTCACTCAAACTCTCACTCAAACTCTCACTCAAACTCTCACTCAAACTCTCACTCAAACTCTCACTCAAACTCTCACTCAAACTCTCACTCAAACTCACTCAAACTCACTCAAACTCTCACTCAAACTCTCACTCAAACTCTCACTCAAACTCACTCAAACTCTCACTCAAACTCTCACTCAAACTCTCACTCAAACTCTCACTCAAACTCACTCAAACTCACTCAAACTCTCACTCAAACTCTCACTCAAACTCTCACTCAATCTCTCACTCAATCTCTCAATCTCTCACTCACTCTCTCTCACTCACTCTCTCTCACTCACTCTCTCTCACTCACTCTCTCTCACTCACTCTCTCACTCTCTCACTCACTCTCACTCACTCTCTCACTCACTCTCTCACTCACTCTCTCACTCACTCTCTCACTCACTCTCTCACTCACTCTCTCACTCTCTCTCTCACACACACATACTGCGTTTTTCTTTACGTAGTACGTGTGTCTCGGGGTTTATCTTTATGAAATATTTAATATACTCTATTTGACAATCATATTTCATTAAAAAAGTGTGCAAAAAGATAAATATATGGTAAAAATCAATATAACATTAGAAATGATTATTTTAGATGTGTAAAATTTTACAGCGACATTTTTGTAAGACATTAATATTGAAAATTTAAAGGAATTACGTAAACTTCTTGATAACATTGAAATATCATTAAACTTTTCAAATAAAATATACTTCAGAATTAACTGATCAATTAAAAATCTTGTTACGATACAAGCATATTTCTCTTCTTTCAGCTCTTATTGATGGAAGAACGAATATTACAAAATAAAATAGTCTATGAACTAATGGTTTTATAGCATAACAAATTCATAAACAAATTACTTTGCTGTTCGCCAGAGTTTGGTATTATGAAGCCAGAAACTTCATATTTTAATATTTTCTTTTCCTAAGACAGTCTAATTTAATCTAGTTAGTACATCTTTAAATTTAGAAGCGATGAGGTGGGGAAAGGTTTGCAGTAAT
The DNA here is from genome assembly GCA_038098605.1 of Gryllus longicercus. Classification (NCBI taxonomy): domain Eukaryota; kingdom Metazoa; phylum Arthropoda; class Insecta; order Orthoptera; family Gryllidae; genus Gryllus; species Gryllus longicercus. Next base: position 383,021 of record JAZDUA010000109.1, on the reverse strand, counting down.
TATGAGTTATGAAAACATGCATAGAAAAAATATCAGATCAGTACACTGAAGAAACTGAAACGAGGAATTTGCACCTCTAATTAATTAATGATCATTTATTAATATTACGTCAGAGAAGATTACAATCAATATTTCGTCGAACAACTGCCAAAATGGAAGAGTGCCAGAGGGAGTCAAAGGAGTTCACTGTGTCACGGAGTAGTTTTCCTGAACTTTTTTATCTTCGGTGTATCAATAACTTCGTGACTGGGTAACATCGATATATATATATTTCCGCGCTTACGAAAAATTTTCGCCAATCTCTAGCATCTTCGACATTGAGAGAGGGCTTATCCAACATGTTATTCATCCAAGAAGAGTGCAGAAATAAAGAGAATCTCCTAAATTTTCTACAACAATTGCAAAATTTTTGGAGACTACAAACAGCGGAAATATGAACTACACCAATGCGGTGAACGATTTGTCGACAGTGAGACCTTTTATTTATTTATTTATTTATTTATTTATTTATTTATTTATTTATTTATTTATTTATTTATTTATTTATTTATTTATTTATTTATTTATTTATTTATTTATTTATTTATTTATTTATTTATTTATTTATTTATTTATTTATTTATTTATTTATTTATTTATTTATTTATTTATTTATTTATTTACGTCAAAAAAGTTAATAACTGTGTGTGACGTGCTATGGGAGGAAGTTAATTTGAAGTTACATTTATGTCCAGAAGCAAAACAGGGGGCCATCTCAGCATTTGCTCGAGGATCAGGGAAACTGTACGAAAACCTGATCGAGATGGAAGTCATTGACCCAGAAGCTGATGTACAATACTTGTTACAGATTTTTTACAATTATACAATCCAAACGGTATATTGTAACACCATCGGTCATCTCGTTAGAGAATGCCCGGTTAGCGGTCCGGTTGTAGCTCAGTCGGTGATGGAAGGAATTGTTAAACAGATACAATGGAAGTACGAAACAAACACTGTGATCACTGGTAGAAAAATTACTTTATTCCTGGGCAAGAAAAAAAATGCCCCAGGGAAGTTACATTTGTGAACTAAATAAAAGAAGAGATTGTTAGGTGAAAAGAAAAGAAAATGAAAGGTTAGAATTCAGAGTAAAGCTTAAAACTAGAAAGAATACAAAATTGTTATAACTAACATTACAATGGTGAAAAATTACAAGTCAATGTGCCATGGCGCGGCACCGAGTTACAAAGTTACGCAGGGGTGAATGCCCTGGGTTATACTGCCTGGGAAAAAAGTTCTTTGTGCGTCCGGGAAGGGCACGGCGCGGTCGAGGGGGCGGCTGGCGTCCTTCACAGGAATGCGGCAGAGGCCGATGGCCTCCCTTGCCGACAGCTGAGCGGTCGTCTCGTGACGTCACCAAGGGGCGGTGGCGTCTGGCGGCGTTTAACGGCGTCTGGCGGTGTCTGGTAGAACTCGGGGCGGCCGGGATTCGCTCTCGATCTCAAGAGCGTAGCAGTCAACTATGCGTCCCTCTGCTTTCCATGATAATTCTCGAACACAACTTTGGAAAGTCTAGAAATCCTTCAGAGAAACATTCGCCTCTTTCCGCGACTGATTCCCGCTTCAGAGAAGTCTCTCTGCCCACACTACTCAGCCCTTTACAATAGCCCACGCAGAAATTTTATAAGTCCTTCAGAGGCACACACGCCTCTGACCGACGAATAGCTCCCCCCCCAGAGAAGTTTCTCTCCCAACTGCCCTCAGCCTAATGAAAATTTGTAAATCGGAAACGTAGCAAGTAAACTTTTACCCCCACCCTCTTTCTCGTGTGCGTCAGCTCCTTATAATAGTCGCGTCGCTATTGGCCAAATGTAATGGCGTAGTACACTATTTTCAACCAATCGCGACGGGGGGAGCGAAGGAAATTTCCGCTCTCTGTGCCATCTGTGAGTGTACAGTGTTTTTCTTATTCCATCTAGAACATCGGCCATGCCTGCGCAAGGGGCGCTGTCCGATGAAAGAATTATCGTTCTGGGTTTCCCCGAATGCGAACGGGCGTTCTAGAGATTTCGCAGATGTTCTTGCGTCCGCGCGCCTCTCAGTTAATCTTTTGACACCAGCTCTCATAACAACTTCGTAATGGGCCGGGGGCGCAAGTGGCTGTCACGATAAGCGGGGTTGCGCGCGTGTCGCCATCTGTTTATTCTCCCAGTAGAACTCGGGGCGGCCGAGTTTATTTTATTTAATTTGTATGAGGAAATCGGTATCGCTACAATATAATACATTAAATGACATTGTTAAAATTAATATTACTTTCCTTTTGGGTGCTCGGTATAGTATCTAATTGCATAGAAACATTTGTGCAGCAGAATAGATTTTACTTGGAACTTACACTTTTGTATCGAATTTAATCGTGTAATGTCATTTCTCAAGGTGTTGTAAAATAATGTACATGTATTGTATGTGAATTTTCTGTAGTGAGCTGTTGATACTGTCACCTGATGAACATGATTACTATGTCGAGCGTTGTAGTTATAGACAGCGGCGTTTGTTGAAAATATATTCGCACCCTTAGGTAAGTCATTTTTGACAAATACCACTGATTCATATATGAAGAGACAAGGTAACGGTAAAATATCTAGATTAATAGAGGCTTTCAAGAATCACGTGGGTGGGATTTGCTTATTATTCGTACAATTCTTTTTTTGTAATCTAAAAGTGTGGGAATTACAAGATGTATTTCCCCAGAATATTATGCCATATCTCTAGAATGAACATTCGAGAAAAATACACAACCAGCAGTTTGGAGGCTGACTGAATTTGAAAGAATTCTGAAAGATTAGCATGAAGAACTTAATTTAGCGTTCAATTCATTTAAATGAACGTTTTATTTAAGGTTTGACTGAATTGAAAGACCTAACAATACTGTTACCTTAACATCAGTCAATGGCACAACGTTCATTCTCAGTGAAGTGGAGAACTGTTTGTTTGAAATGGAAACCTGCATTGAAACAGTTTTCTTTTCATTAACTATTAATTTGTTATTACGGAACCAATTTGAAATATTTTAAAATATTTGAAAATAATTTACATATTTTTCTCCTTTGTAAAACAAATACCAGCTTTTTTCATAAAATAATGGTTGAGGTTAAATTATGGGCTACAAATCGTTAGGGCAATGGGTTGAAGTTACATAAATGTAACTTCTTATTAACTTCTCCCCATAGCTCGTCACACACAGCTTTTAACTGTTTTGACGTAAATAAATAAATAAATAAATAAAATTAAATTAAATAAAAAATTTACCTACCCTCGTATTCAATCCATTGCGTTAACGATTTGTAGACCATAATTTAACATCAACCAACATTTTATGAAAAAAGCTGGTATTATGTTTACAAAGGAGAAAAATATAAACACTTGAAAATTTTGAATCATAATTTGCGAGGATTTTGGGTCATAAATGCATTAAATCACCAAATATAACTATAATTCAAATATTTTCCTGTTAATGTTAAAAAATAAATTAGTATAATAATCTATCTATTATAATTTACCAGAAAGTAAAAAAAGACTGAGTTTTGGAATCCCTAACCTCATTTGAAAAAGCGTTTCATTGATATTTTTATATTAAAATGTATGACGTACGGGAGAGAAATGCAATTTTTTGATGCAACCTAGTGTACACATGTTCGTAAATATGAAGAGTAGAGAAATATTTCTTATGTGAATAATCATTAATTATGATATTAATTGTTTATATTATTATTACTGAAAAGATAAAAAATCTTAGGATAACTTCTTTCTGTTCTTTTCTGAGATAATATTACTTATCTATTGCTAAATGCACAGCTAATAAGTTGTTGGTTAGTTTTCATAGACACTTCTGATAATTGTTTAATAAATACATTGATGATTTTAATTTAGTTCTGTATTGCTGCAGGTTAGCGATGTGTCATTGTGATTTTGTTATTTATAGCTATAAGTGAACTCCATTTGCCGGTTCAATAACACAATGCAGTGGGTACGTCCACTACAGCTCCAAAACTGCCAAATATTCTGTGCTCCCAAACTAGCAGCAGGGATAAGTTGTCAGTTTGGTAAACAGAAGTGCACTCCCAAGGCTCCTTTCAATCTATTCTCGGCGGCGTCAAGTCAGAAATAAAGTCGAGAGAATACGTGCGCAACCTGCCACCTGCCCCGACCTCCCATTGCGTTGGGACGAAATGCTGCGATTATGTGGCAAATTTGTCAGTCAAAATTTGCTTATGCTACAACAGTGCATACTTAGGTGCATTAGTTGTAATGACTATGTGTTATTATTATACAACTCGAACTCACAGAAATATTTGCTTGAAATGGGTTTCGAACTTAGGCACACATCATCCGCTAGCAGTTAATTTATCCTCTAGAGAAAAGAATTGTACGAATAAGCAAAACAAAATCCCCTCCTACCCCTCACGAAATTCTTGTAAGCCTCACTTTATTAACTTAAGAATTCTACTTTTCCGGTACTACTTGAATTAAGAATTAGTGGTTATGTAAACAATGACTTACTCAAGGGCGAGAACATTTTTCAATCAGTGCAGATGTCTATAGCTATAACACTCGACAAAGTAATCATATTCAGTATGTGTCAATATCGACTGCTCAACTTCAAAAATGTCACATACTGTACATGTACTACCTTATTTTGAAACATCGCCAGACGACGTTACACCATTCAAATTGATACATACATTTAAGGGCCAAGTAAAATGTTTTCTGTTGCATAATTTTTCAATATAATTAAAGGCTATAATGAGCATCACCATTTAAAATAATAATGATTGAAAAATTATGTTTGAAATAATAGTACCATTCGTACTGTATAAATGTAAAAGACTAAAATATGCCTGTAATAGGTATTGAACATTACATTTTTATACTCGTCAGCTCCACTGACTTTGACGCGGCTCATCCCGGCCAGATGACTCCGACCGCGGAAGTCTACAAATACACCTCGGATTTTGAGTCAACGGCTCCCATCTCGATCAAATTTTTCGTTTAGTCTCCCTGATTCTTTGAGCAAATGCCAAGATGGCTCTTGTTTTGCTTCTGGACATAAGTGCAGCAACAAAATCGGTTCAAGTTTTCTTGAACTCTGTAGGAAATATAATTATTCAAATAACACTGGTCTGCGCATTTTTATGCCTGAATGTTTTAGGTTTTTGTATTGTTTTTTCTCGTTGATTTCAAATCTGCAATCGTTATTTCCGTATCAGGTCCGGTTTTTTCTCTACAAGGCAAATTGTGTTTTTGACATTTGTTATCTTTATTAGATTTTAATGCTAATACGAAATATATTTTTGTTTTTTTAGACATATTGTTTTAATTACTAGAGTTTTTAATACATGTTAAAGAAAAATAAGCCTCATCAATTAACATGAATAGAAAATGCAAAAAAGGCAAAATTTGTATAGAACAAATTACTGATGATGAAAAAACTTTCTTACACAGTAATGTGCTAAACATGTTTTTATTTTTACAGTTTATCTCACTATTATTGGGAATGCAAGGAGGCTACACTAAACATCTCTGCTTTGTTTGTGGGATAGTCAGGCAGACTCCAAAAACAATTATTGATAGACCTACAACCCATGATTGACCCACAAAACATTTTGCTCCCACCTCTCCACATAAAACTGTGGTAATGAAAAATCTTATTAAAACAATGAATAAACATAATTTCAGCTTTTCTTTATACAAAGAAGACGTTTCCACACATCAGAGGGACAAAATTGAATGCAGGTATTTTGATGGCCCCCAAATTAGAAGATTAATGAAACATCTCGTGTTTGAAAAGACTAAAGAAAGCTTGGATTGGTTTCAGTCACTGTAAAATACTTTCTTGGAAACGAACGAAGTACCGAATATGAAGCTATCATTCGAAGTCTCCTGAACAGCTTCAAGAACGTAGGAGCTCGCATGTCTATAAAATTGCATTTTCTGAGTTCACATCTAAATTATCTTCCAGACAATTGTGGTGATTATATGAGGAACGAGGAGAACGGTTTCACCAGGACATCAGGACGATGTAAGAGAGGTATCAAAGTCGCTGGGACAGGATGGCTGACTTTTGCTGGTGTCTGAAAAAAGATGAACCTGGAGCCGCACATTAACGAAAGGCGCTTAAGTCATCATTTTTATAAAACGAATTGTCTTATATAAAAAACTTTAAAATATGATAAAGGAAAGGTGAAATGACTACATTTATTTCAATCATACACATTTATTTCTCACGAGGGATGCATACTGAAAGAAAGTACGAAAGTATTTATTTATTTTCACTATTTCTATGTTTTTTAACTATAATTTTCTATTAACGAATATTACCCTGAAACTATCTTGTATTTTATTCACTTAATACTTATCTTGAGCTATAACTATTTTAACCGCCATATTTAATTCCTGTCTAAGACTGGGCTACTTTCCAAAAGATTGGAAATTATCTGTAATCTTACCCTTCTGTAAACCAGGCAAAGATCCTCGCTTTCCTACAAGCTACAGACCAATAAGCCTCCTACCCTCAATCGCAAAGATATTTGAAAAATTAATTCACAGCAGATTATCTACTTACCTAACAAAAATTAGCGCTATCCCAGACTTTCAGTTCGGATTCAGATCTCAACATAGCACCACCCACCAATTGCTCCGTTTAACTGAATATATTGCAAATTCATTTCACAGCAAAAAATACACAATTGCAGTGTTCCTAGACATTGAGAAAGCCTTTGATAAACTCTGGCATGAAGGTCTTTTATACAAACTGCGCCAACTAGGAACTCCCAAATATCTACTCCATCTAATCAGAAGTTTTCTAAAAGATAGATATTTTTCCGTCCGTATTAACTCAAGTCTCTCAAACAAATTTGAAATTAATGCAGGAGTCCCTCAAGGTTCTTGCCTCTCTCCACTTCTCTTTACTGCTTACATGTCGTATTTACCACAGTCAGACTATACAGAAATTGCCCTTTACGCAGATCACACAGCACTTTTTACCTCTCATTCAGACATTAGCTGCGCCTTCGACAATATACAGATTGACCTAAATAACTACATTAAATGGGCTTCAAACTGGAAAATAAAGATTAACGCATCTAAAACTCAAGCAAAAATATTCACACTCCGCAAACTTCCTCAACCACCCCTCCTCAGCCTTCAAAACACAAATATAGAATGGATGAGTGGAAATACACCAGCAAAATACTTAGGAGTACTACTTGACACCAAACTAAACTGGAAACAACATATCAAATCTATAGCAGATAAAACTTATGCAAAAATATCCAAACTATATCCAATAATAAATAGAAATTCCGGACTTAGCACTGACTGCGGCTTAATCATCTATAAAACAATAATAAGACCAACGCTCACATATGCCTGCCCGATCTGGAATAACGCCGCAAAAACAAACCTAAACAAAATAGAAATAATACAAAATAAATTTCTCAGAAAGATCATTAAAGCTCCTTGGTTCATAAGCAACATACAAATCCAAAATGAACTAAATATATCATCCATTAACGAATATATAAATCTTATGACTCATAAATTCTTCTCATCCCTTCCCCAATCGCGCAGTACAACAATATTCAAGCTAGGTAAAACGTATGGTTCATCAAAAAGAATAAGATCACGATTCCCTAAAGACTCCCTTCGTCCACCTTAAATAACCTACCCATCTTCCACCTTCCAAAAATTCCACCCACTGACACCCTCTCCTCAAAATTATCACATATAACTCCAAAAACTGTTATCCACAGTTTCTTCTCAAAGAACAACGTTTTATCAGACCCCTGAGAGAGGAGGTAACGCATGTGGATGTCCATCCCTAAAAGTTAATGTGTAGAATATTGTACAATGAACACCCCTGAAAGGCAGAAATGCCGAGCAGGTAGAAATAAATTTAAAAAAAAACAACTTATCTTCATGTAATCTACTGTTGTTATCACGTCGGTTAACTTGTTATTGACCCTCTATAAACAGAAAATGTCCTAATGGTAAAAACAGTATTCTTAATAGCCATAGGATCCATAGCGCATGAGCTAAACGTGATTGAGGAAAACTAATATTATTTTCAAGTTCAGCGTGATCAATTGCTATAAAAACTGTTCCATGTTCCATAAAAACTGTTCCATGTTCCATGTTCCATAAAAACTGTTCCATGTTCCATGTTCCATAAAAACTGTTCCATGTTCTCGAAGTAGTAAGTCGATTCTCTCACGGAGGATATGATAAGGTGTAATATCTCAAGACTATAGCTGATTTGCCTTTACACATAATTTTTTTCTGAGAGGGAATATTTTCTTATCGATTGTGTCCAAAAACGCTCTTGCTACCTGAATTCATAATTCAACTTAAAACTCGTAATATAGAGTTAGGGTAGGGATTCAAGGGCTGAAGAAACTGCACGTTATGCACTTCTTGCGTATAGTACGTCACACAGTTTTGACTCTTTGTACCGTTAAATAACTAAGAAATAAATTATTTTGAGGAAAATATTTCATAAAAAATTGCACCGAATTTAATACACAGAGAATAAAAATCTTTGATAAAGAGGAATAAAACATAAGCTAGGACAATGCACGGTGCAGATCCTGTTGTGCAGTTTACACATAATAGTAAATATGGCAGTGAAAAGTATTTTACTATCGAATAAATATTTAAACTACTGAACACACGGGAGTTACCTCTTACAGTATGAAAAACAGATGAGTTACTGTCTCTAAGAATATTTATATTTTCTTGCAAATTGAGTAGACGCATAAACATCAATTACAAGTTTTAAGGGTGTTGACCGAACACATTTACGAAGTTCATTATATCCCGGGAGTCGATGAAATGTTACCACAAGTTCATCGACTCTTCTTTACGACAATATTTTCAATGAAGGTTTATAATGTGTACGAAGTAAACAAAGCATCTGTTCTGTAGGGAAAGAAGTTGGTTTCAAGAACAGCCTGTCAGCCTATGGGTCTAGCAGCTTATGATGGACGTTTTGCTTAGTATTAAATCGTGAGTTGTTTTGGGGGTTCAATTGAGTATAAGTGCCAAGTGTGGACAAGGTAATGGAATTTTTTTTGTAAAAATTGAACAACCTGAGTGTCATAGTTTTGACAGGGAAAACAAACCCGCCACCACACATTGAATCTGATGGCTATCAATGGGAACTATAATATTCCAAAAATACGTGTGACATACTGTGGTGTGTAAGCAAATGAAATATACAAGGTTTTTGAAAAAATAAATATGTCATATTTTTTACATAGTTTTTTGTTTAGATGGGTACAATTACTTAAAATTCCTGAAAGAATGACCCTTCTGCATCAATGCCTTTTTGCAAGCGAGATTTCCATCTTACGTACGCATCTTGGAAGTCCTCAACTGGGTGCCCTCTCTAAACTTCTTCGAAGTCGTTTTGATGTTGACGATGATAGTGACGCAATTTAATGATTTTTTCAAGTTTGGGAAACAGAAACAAGTCTGCTGAATGTGGGGACAATAAGGGGTTGGGGGACCATATTCACCTCGATCCGGGTCAGATAGTTGTTCAAGACGAAGGAGGAGATGCAGAGTGCATTGTGCATTGTGAAAAGCTTCCAGGAATCATTGACTTCGCTCCTGATGCGGCTGGTCCTCTGCCTTCTCTTGAGCACTTCCACGTAAACTTTGGCGTGGAAATCTGGCCAGGTGGTACACACTCAAAATGGGTCATCCATTGGGCTTCAAAAAGACTATGAGCACCTCTTGGATATTGGATTTGCCCATTCGTAGCTTTCTATGGTTGGAGTCTCTGCCGCCTTCAAACAATTTGTGCCACACATCTTACTGAGATTTTGCACAAAGAATCTTTACTGAAGACCTCGTGAAACATCCCATATGTGTCTCCTGGGATCCTGCCAAGCTTCTTACAGAACTGATTGCATATCGCTGTTCCGGGAATTTCACCATAGCGACGCCAAACGTAACTCCGAGCAGAGGTTTACCTTACTCTACGTCTTGACTCTCTGGGAGCTCAGAAGCCAACTGTCGGGTGGCGTGCTTCATAACCCTCCGCCACCTTCCAAACGGTTGGGAACGCTCTGCTATTCATAGTAACGCTAGAAAACAATTTTAGCGGTAATACATCAGCACGTACTTCCTAACATTATTTGGAAAGGCTCCGAAAAGGGATATACAACTACTACATGAACCGGCAAATGAGTTTCCAACCAGCAACATTTTTTCTCCGCGCCGAGACACGACTGGTCATGCACTATACCGCTACACCAGGCCGTTGCAATTTAGGGAGTTCAATGAAAATTAGACCTGCGCCATTTTTAAGAATCATTTGTTCTATCCGTCGAATTAAAAAAATACGTTCCTTAAAAAAATGTTTTTTATAAATTACATTAGTGTAACTCCCAGTAGAAATTAAGTGAAAAATATTACATGATCTTTTTAAGGATGTTAGGAGATTGCATATCAGACAAACACGTCTATCTTTAGTATTGTACCTTTCAATTTTTATTTTTTTGCAATTTTCAAAAATACAGAGTTCCTGAAAAATTTGAGCAGCGCCAGTTTTTTTTACCGTCCTTTAATATATTCCAGGGGGGAAATTTTTTTAAAATATACTATATAATATAATATATAAAATTTTGATAAACTGCATTAACTTCAAGCAAAAACTGAACTAAATGATCTTCTGTAAAAAAATATTTTCTTAGAATAGTTTTCATTTTGACAAAAAAATTGTATCTTCAATCTTGTAATTTTGCAATGTCAATTTTTGAATATTCGTTGAGTTAAAAAAGAGACCTACTATATATTGTAAGCGCTCTTTTTCTATTTATGGAAATTAAAAAAATATGAAGCTGTTTCTCATAAAGTGTTTTTTCTCAAAAATTCTATAATCCAAACAGTAATCACACGAATATTGCCTTTTAAAAAAAAAAAATGTTCAAGAACTTCTTTAAAGATCTGATTTTTTTAGAACACATTTCATTCAAGATACAAATCACTATCTTCAATATTGTACTTTTGCAAGGTTAATTATTTGCAATTTTCGAAAATTCAGAGTTCAGCCAAAATGAGATATGTCCCGTTCCTGAAACGTTCGTCGTTCTACCCGTAGGACAATTTAAAGAAAAAAGGTGATCCGTCCGAAGTTATTTGTTTAAAAATACCTGTATTTCACACAAAATTATGTGAAAAGTCATGTTTTTGAAAGATTGTACGTGACCTTACTTCAAGACAGATTTCATGAAGGAAAAAATCTCTCTTCAATATTGTAGTTGTTGCAAGACGCTGTAATCAGATTTGAGAAAGCTACTATTTAAACGAAAATGACCCTTCCGCATTTTTAAGCGTTTTCTGCGGTATACGAAGACAACGTTTAGTAAGTTGTCTTCGTTTAGAAAGGCTGTTTAGTAGACAACGTTAGCCTTTGCGCCAATCAATTTTCCGGGATCAAGGACCCACAAAACATTCTAACTTCTTGATTCTAACTACACAACGTATTAAAGATAGTAATAGACTACTCATAGAAACAAGATTTATCCACTTTTTTATATCAGGGCTCGGCAATAAGAGTTTTTCTGTTGAAAAATCGAAAAAATCACAAGACTACAATACTTTCTCTTCTTACGAAGTAAGGCGATATAGAAAAAACGACACATTACTTTTAGGACGAACCTTGTCTGTGATACTCAGATGTTAGATTAGCCAAACCTCGACATCCCCCATGGGCGAGAAGTCTTGAGTGTCACAAGTGAAAGTGAGAATGCAATTGATCTGGCGGCTGGTCGATATCTTACCGGCAATGTTTAAGGTTCCGGAGAACCTCCTTTAAGTGTTCATCATCATTATTTTGGAGTTTACTTGTCCGAGCAAGGATTCACTGATTACCGAAAGGGGAAAGTGCAATGAACAATTTTGTTCGTTTGGTACAAATATAATAGTTCTAGTAGGTACACATCAGGCTAAAAATACCAGTTTACTAATAGAGGTATATTGAGAAAATTCCTTATTCATTGAATCTACATTGTATTTCAACAGGAGGTCCAGGGAAACTAAATATAGTAAATTTATAATACGCGAGTAGGAATATTTGAAAATTGCTTATTGGCAATAATGAGAGAAGCAATTAGTTTTTAAGCTTCGACTGAAGTGCGTATGTCAGAGAGACTGTGTGATGTAGCGGTGGAGCGCAAGGCGAGACAACTCGATGTACTCGAGTCCAGTCTCGGTTAGGAGAAAAAAATGCCTGCTGAATGGAAACAGTTTCGTAACTTCATATTGTAGTATGTTATTACGAAGCCCTAAAATATGCGAGAAAGTATGCGCTGAGGAGTGAAAGTCATGAAAATTCGAAAAACTGTGGAAATCATGAATCTAGTGATCTTGTGATTACGAAGTAGATCCAGTGATCGTAGACATGAGGAAAGCCATTCACCTCCTCCCAATCGGTTGCAGACGGAAGTCGCTCGCTGCACACTGTTGCTGTTCGTCTGTTGAGAGCCCCCAGTGTTGCACATCAAAGGGATATTTTTCTGTGACACTTTTATCTCAGACGATTTACTCGCCTAGGCCACCTCGTGCGTCCGTTGTGGGTAATCCCTTAACCCCCTAAGCTGGACGGGTAAACCTGGGCCTCGGTGAACGCCTTCGACTCGGAAGTTTGCTCAAACCCAGCATTAACATTACCTCTGCAGAGACTTGGACCGTGAGGTACTAGAGTTTGGGTCCCGTTGGTGGCAGATTTTCAATCCTAGGTATATCAGATGACGTGGACGGTGCAAATCATCTGCAAGCCGAAGTATATGTCGGTGCTGGATCTCAACATCCAGCGGGAGAGGAATGCCCCCTCCCCAAATTAAACATTCGCCACACTAATGACCATTTCAGTTGACGTGCCCGGAAATATCAAGCAGTGAATAAAACCCGAAAGGCTGCAACTGGGCATCGGTGGGCGCCCTCGAGGTACGGTTAAACATGTCACGCTCAATCCGGACGGCCAGAAGTAACAGGTTCCCTGGACGTGTATGGACGTGTATGTTGCTTGGCGCTGCGCATGCGTGGGCGAGGGTGTCAGAGGAGGCTGCCACGTGGTCGGTCGGCGTCCAGCGCCCAGCGCCCAGCGCCCGCGTGGCCATCCGCTGGGCCGGCGCACGGGGCCGCGACATGCAAACGCTTTTACCCGCAATCTGCGCGCAGTCGATGCGGCTCTGCGCCCCGTCCCGACCCCGCCCGCACGCGACGGCGCCCCCCGCTCGGCCGCGTGGCGCGGAGGAGGGGGTGCGCCGCGGGGCGGGCCTCCCTTGGATTTTGGACCCCCGCGACCCGGCCTCGAACCCTGCACCCCGCAGATGCTATCGTAAGAAATGTTTTTCGTGAAATTGGTGGCACCCTGAACTGATTCGCGGGGCCCCATTCGCCCCGTTAAGTGCTTGGCCGATGTAGATTAATGCAGGACTGCTAGTCCACGCAGTGGAAGATTTACACGTAATAGTGGCGTGGCCAGTCAAATTTTGTTGTAAAACGTGATAAGAGGAGGAAAACTTGTACCAGGTTTTGGCTGTGTAGGCTGACCTTTGGGTTGGGGACAGCAGTGCAACCGTGACAGCCACGATCTCATAAACAAGCCTTACAGGAAGTATATTGAAGTTTCAATGTAATGGTCACCTTCACGCTTATATGATTCGTTGGATAACAAATAACTTAAATGTCAATTATAATGCAGTAGTGCCTATTCGCCGCGAGAAATTATTACTTGAATTCCTATTATTTTTGTTTCTTCAAAGCACTGTTAGGATCTTTATTGTCATATCTTCATTTAATATAATTGCGACAAAGTAATTAGCTATGCTCAGCCATTTTCACACATGTCAGATCTTTTTTCACCTTTCTTCCCACCCATATGGTAGGGACTGTTCATATTTCGTTCCAAAACAAAGGAGGTTTTCAACAATACTTATTTTTACTATAGAATTAAAGTCGTGAATCCATAGTCCCAACTGCGAACAAGATTGTCGCGGAGAAACGTATACCGTTTACTTTTGAATATACTTTAGCGAATTCTAGCTCTATTGGAAGGAGAATTCTACCGACCGGCTACTCTGATCGGTAGTTTTCCGATCAACACCAGAAAAAGACTAGAACAGTATCTAAACAAACCCGCATGAATGGCGCGTAATCTGTCATTTCACATCCCCGACTTCTCCATTCCCCTTACACACACACACATACACACACACCACGTACATGCATTACACTGCCGCACATGTCGGGAGCTGTCCCGGCTAGGTTGGTGTTCCAATGGCAGACATATCTGGAGGTGGATAATCCTCGTAAGCAGCCGTGAATGTCGGCGGCGAATTTCACTCTTCCAGCGGGGCAGGACCACAGCTACCTCCCTATATATAGCATGCACTAAACGTATGGGACTAATGGCCATTGCAGTTGACGCACTCGGAAATACTAAATAATTAATCAAACCGACAGTTCGTCAAAACGTCAGTGCGAATATGTAGCACTATTACTGGTGTCGCTATAACAATATAACTCAAATATGTTCGCATCACACACTGTATCAATCTTCACTAATGTACGTATTTTAATCCTTTCACTTTAGTTACCTGATAAGGTGATCGTAAAGATCACGAAAAGTAGTAATTGGAAGTAATAAATAAATTATTTTAAGCATTAACTTTGTGATATCTTTTGTCTCACGCTTGAAAGGGTTTTCCAAACAGAAGCAACATATAAAAGGTTTTTTCAGGAAAGCGTTTTATTGCAATAATATTTCAATTCGTAACCCGTTACCAATTTATAAGAGAAAGTATTGTGTACTACTAGTTCCTTTAATTTATTCTAAAAGGGCAAAGTGAACGAATTATATAAATATTGTAAAGTTAGATTTTCACTAAAACCACTAAAATTTCTAAAATTGCAAAAGTTTAATTTTTTCAACCTATCTTGAATATTTAATATGTATGATGTGTTGTCACAAATATACTTAAATGGCGATAATAATAATAATAATAATAATAATAATAATAATAATAATAATAATAATAATAATAATAATGATAAATATATTTTCATAATTATAAATACGGACGACAGCAACAATGGGAGTATAGAAAAGAAATCGTGGTGAGCTTTATTTTGGAGACAATACAAGGAAAGAACAACAGAATTGATAGTGGAGGAAATACATAATATTAATAAATAATGCAGTGAAATGACACGTGAGCAAATTCCGTGGGGCAGAAAATAAATTAAGAAGATATTACGAGCAGGAAATAAAAGAATAAATAGATACTAGGTAAATGTGTCTGACCAATCAGGAGTGAGATGATGTGAGTTGAGAGACAGATGAAGAGCGCGCGAGATGAGAAAACGGGGCAGACGATGATCTGACACGGTGTGAGTCTGATGTAAAAGGGAAAGCTATTTGGTTGCGGGAAGAATTAGACTGAATTGTGAGTTCGTAAAGGCTAGGTTTTACGTTAATAAATGTAAAATTAGAGAGGAAATTTAATTACTTGTGTGGAAGACGCGAACATTATTGGAGTGAACCAAATTCTTTGGAAATGGAGGCTGAATGGAAACCGGACGACGTTCAAGTTCGCGGTGGATCTTCGAAAGGAAAATAGCAACACGAGGGGCATTTATTTTTATTTGTATTTGCCGTTGTAGGAAGATCAAGTTTTGAATTACAGTAAAGTTCTAAATTAATGATTACGTCGGAATTTGGCCATACATGCAAAATGGGGGATTTGTAGCGAGTATTAGATAATGAAAATAACAGAATTCATGAAAAAAAGATTGTGTTTACGAAAATTGTTATTGTTGTTTTCAAAAAGGATATTTGTATGAATATATATATATATATATATATATATATATATATATATATATATAATGTTTAACAGCTTAATACATGATGAAATGTTGATAACTGAAGTTAGTATTATTATTTATTCGTAAAAAACATTGATAGTTCCCAATCCTAGGAAACAAACAAATTACTTTACGTAAATATTTTGCTACCGAGTATCTGTATGGACTGCCTATCAGACTCACATACATATATAAATTTTTATTATGACGGGGCCATCTTGGGGTAACCTTCGGGCAACAGTTGGCTGAAATGTGAAAATTGAAATAGTCAATTCAGGAGAATAATTAAACAAAAAGGTACCAGGACCGGTCCCTACTCAGATATGGAAACAAACATTCTGGTCTCCAAGTAATCTATTTCTCAATATTACATCTTGAAATTATCTCTTTAACAATCTTCTTCAGGAAATTGGTCAGTTTTCGGGTAACTTTGAGTGTATCAAATCAGTTTTACTCGTGTGTGAAATTTTAATAAATGAACGTATACATATCTTTCTCTCAAGCAATGTGGTGAAGAGAGATGCATGACTGGAATATTGGTTATATAGGTGTAACATGCATCAAATATCTGAGTCTGAGCATGGGTGAACACTTCCATTTCAGATTTCAGAAACTTATTGCTACAAGTTTCGTGATCTAAGTATTACTACGACTATTGCTAAACGTTTGCTGTTTAAATGTCTCTGACATGCCGTTGATTTAAATGCATGTTTAAAATCAGTCTTCTACAGAAATTTTTCCTAGTGCTCCATTAAAAACGATTTGAACCAACCTGTTAGAAACTACAATCTTCTCCTACAAATATTTCTCAAAGCGGACTTCTTCGACTTCCATACATCCAGTCGGCGTCCCATTGTTTGGCACACTCTGGATTGTTCCGTAGTTTTTCAGATCCATTTTTAATACGCTGTCTCAGGATGTAAACGTCAGATACATGATTTGATCAAAAAAGTCTTTAAAAAATCCCAAAAAACAATTCCTTTGTTTTCAAATCGGTCGATCTGGCAATAATCCTTTGCGACCAATCCATCTTGCGGAAAATGATTATTAAGACGGTCGCGAACAGTCCCACTGACGTGAATTGGAGCTCCAACGTGCATAAACCACCTTCGTTGGATGACGTCCAGAGGTAAATCATTAAACAAGTGATGTAACTCAATTCTGTGAATAACTAGACAATGTGTCCACTAAGACTGGCAAAGAAATAGAGCCCAACAAGATACTGAACAACTGTTGATGTTTCTCTTGAACGAAATAAAGATTTTCGTGGGCTCTGATGTGATTGTTATGGAGATTGAAGACACCGTCACGTATAAATGTGCCTTTATCAGAGACCAATGCATATTATAAAAAAACTGAAACACTACAAATTGAGCTAACATGCGTCAGCAGAGATAATCTGGGCTATAAATCACACTCACTTAATCCCTGGATCCTTGCATATGATATGGGTACAGAAAGTTTTCATGTACAATGTTCCGTATACTAATGTAACTAAATTCTTCGTGTATAATCTGATGGGCTTATATCCACATTACAAAGAAGTCGTTCCTCAACCGCACAGCGTGGGGTCTCTCGTGGCCTACTACCATGCGAAGCCCTCGTCTTAAACACACAGATCACCCGCAAGCGATGATGGTGTCATAAAAATGTTCTGATGCAAGATTACCTAACTTTCTGCATATTGGGTACACGAACATAATGAGTTTTCATATTTCGTACTTAGGGCCGTATTAGAGTTTTTTATACATTGCATTAACTTCAAGCAAACATTACGCGAAACCATTAGTATTTTCAAAAATTGAAAATGACCTTACTTAATGATCTAATTTTGTTAGGGAAGATTTCATTAACAAAATCATCTTAATCATAAGTATTGTATTATGAATATAATTATATATTCATATAATATATTAATTTTTTCCAAGTTTTGAAAATACATAGCGTTTCCTAAAAGTGGAACCTGCGCAATTACTAGAAGCGTACATTTCTCTATACTAGAAAAAATTAAAGACAAATAGTGATACGGAATTCTCAAATTAGTTTTCTCGAATTAGTTTTCTAATTTCTTTGGTTTGGGCTAGCTTTTCGGTCTTGCACACCTACTTGCCAGCTGCCATCTATCGCCACCCAAACTAAAAAAAATCTTAATTTTCGGTTTCTTAATTGTAGAATCGAAATATTATTTTAAGAATATTAAAAATATTAAAACCTCGCACTGAATTGAAATTTTCGTTGAAAAATTTGTAGCTGTTTTAAAGAAAATGTTGAAGGATACCTGTAAATATGAAATTTAAATCTCTTTTTCATAGAAAAGTTTTGAGTTTTGAAAACACTTACTTAGGAGTCATTGAAAGCACTTCCCATCACAAATGCAATAATCTTTACAATTTCTTGAATAAGTGCATATTAACGACGTGAAGATTTTTCAAAAATATACATTTGTGTAAATTTTGAAAAACAAAACAAAACGATACATCAAAATGAATTTTATGTCATAATAAACTGCAATTAGTACTATCCCTACGAAAAATTTGAGAAAATTGCATTTGAACGTTTTTGAAAATGCGGAATTTTGAGCTCATTTTAATAGAAAATTGTTGAGCTCTTTTCACAGAAAACATTTTAGTTTTCGAGAAACTTTATAAGACATCATTCAAAGCACTCATTAATGCAATAATCTAAACTAATCACCGTTAATGTAAATTTAAACGACGTGAGAGACAAGTCAAAAAATTACATTTTTGTAATTTTTGCAAAAAACAATAACAAAAGAATCGCGAAAAATAGAGTTTACGTTATCTCATAGATAACATTTACCACTATCCATAAAAAATGTAAAAAAAAATTTGAAGCCATTTTTGAGAAAATACGGTCTTTATTATTTTTTAATAAAGCACGCAATATTACGCGAAAAAACACTAAAATTTTCAAAAATTATTCGTGTCCTTAATGAAAGAACTAATTAAGGATAAGAAATTTCATTTCAAGGAAAAATCGTTATCTTCAATTTTGTAAGACGACGCACAAATATTTCATTATTTTGCAATTTTCGAAAATTCAGAGAACCGTGAAAATCAGACTTATTCCACCTTTATAAGTGGTATTCTTACTAGAAATTTAAAGAAAAAATTTGGAGCCATTTTTCAGAAAATTTTGAAAATGTTGCAGGGATTTCATGTAAAGTACCCCCCAGAATTAATGAATGATTTTGAAATTCGCAGCGCTTCGAGTCAGGCCAGATAGACAGGGAAATCAGTTTGGAAAAATCCTAGAAAGAGTTTAAGCGCTAGTGTTCTTCTCATTCGACGGACGGCCGGAGAGACGGACAGACAGACAGACAGACAGGCGGACGGAAGGACGTTTTGAGAAAAAACACTTTTTCGATATCAGGAGACTCCAAAACGTATTTTCGTTTAAATCTGGAAATCGATTTTTCGCAGCATTACATAACTTTCTTTCTATTCCGTATATACGTACGTATACGAGAAAGTAAAATACGAGTTTTTCCACAGAAAATTCGCCGTTTTTCTGCGCACGATTACATAACTTTCTCTTCTTGCGAAGAACTTCGAAAGGCGTGAAAGTAAAAATTGAAGCAGTTTTGGGGGAAATTATTGTTTTAAAAAGTGTCTAAATTTGAAGCAAAATACCCGAAAACTACTCCAATTTTCGAAAAATTGTACCTGGTGTCATTTAAAAATATATTTTAAAGAACAGGTTTCATTAAGAAAAGAAAATTTCTACCTTCAATTGCGTACATTTAGATATATTTTTTTAACTTTTACAATTTACGAAAATTCACAGAGTTCAACGAAAACGAGACGTGCACAATTTTTAAGCGTTTATTTCTCTCTACCAGAAACAAGGTAATTCAAGCAAGTTCGATTACTAATTTTGAAATATTTGAAAATTTAGAGAGTTCAATGAAAATGAGGTCCACGCCATTCTTTTACGCGTCCCTTCTTCATATGTGGTTAAAATCTAAAAAAAAATGTTAGCGATTTTTCTGGAAATGTTTTTTTATACATTGCATTAATTTCGAGCCCAAATTACGCTAAAAAAAACTAGTTTTCTTAAAAACCTGTACATAATCTTTTTTAAAGAGCTGAGCTTTTGGAACAGACATTGTCTAAGGCAAAATTTCTCTATCTTCAATTTTGTTGTTTTAACGTGTTAACTTTTTGCAATTTTCGAAAACACGGAGAGTTCATCGAAAATGGGTCTAGCACTATATTTTTTATTGTCCCTTGACAATATGAGAAGAAAATGTAAAGAAAAAATTGGTCCCGTTTTAGAGAAAAAATACTTAAAAAATTTAAAATTGCTTATATTTATCTTGGAAAATTGTGCGAAAACTACTCATATTTTGGAAAAATGGAACTTGGCCTCTTTTCAAGAATTGTCTTTAAGGAACAGATTTCATTAATTGAGATTACTAGATTTTGATTGAAATACAATTTTTAGTACCAAAAACTGTTTGTTATTTTTTCAAATGGTGTTTGACTTTCCGTCTATTTCTAATAACACCACTAGGTCATGAAACTTCCATACACAAAAACGTCCTTCAAAGAGGATATTCCTCGATCCATTTGGCCGAATTCCAGGCTCTGCGCATTGGAAACGATTCTTTTTATTTTTTGGGGCGGGAGGGGGGCACTTGGCATTAAGCCCATTAATAATTTTCAAACTTTTCTCAAAAGTTGCTCAAATATTTTATATACCTTTTGGGCCCGAATTGAGGACGGTACTCTTGTAATAACGGATGAACGTCAATTCCCATTTTTTCCAGTTTTCAAATTAAATTCCAATTTCTATTATGAAATATCGTAAATATCAAACGTTTTTTTAACCTATCCTCCACCTCCATTGTTGACGTTAGATGTTTATTTCTTCACTAAATCTATTAGTAATTAATATTTAAATCATTTCATGTACAGTTTTCCAAAAACATTAGTACCTTTCGTGTACTTTTGCGTGAAATATATATAGACATTTCAAAATATTACTTTCTCAAAAACAGCTATCATTTTTTCCTTATTTTTGTTCATTTGTAGTATAGGACGGTACAAAAGTTAGATTTTTAAATAAGGTAATGTAGATTTTTGCGTTATTTTTATTTGAAATTCATACAATTTATGACTTTTTCTTAAAAAACGGTTCCAAATTTTTCTTAAATTTTTTGCCACGGAGAGAGAAAATAATAACTAAAAATGGCGCAAGTTCCATTTTCGCCAAACTCTCTGAATTTTCAGAAATTGTTAACAAAAAATAGACACTATGAAAGACAATATTGATGATATAGATTTTTTCCGTTAATGAAAAAATAGTAATAAGAAATAGATATAATACAAATGAAAATGTGTTTCTTTAAATTGCAAATGTTCAACACTTTTCAATGATTTTTTTTGCTGGTTGGAAACACTTTTGCAGGTGCATGAAGAATTACGAGTATAATATTGCGAAGCTGTTACAATGAAAAGTATGTACTGTTGTAGCACCACTTCTTTAATATTACTTTTAATGCTACTATAATTTTACAGTAGTTTTTCGATATCAATTTTCTTGAACTGATTTCAATTTTTCATTAGTTTTTGCGGTTCGTAAAATAATTCTCAAATCTGAAGTTATTTTTTCAATAATAAATAAAAAATTTATTTCAACAAAGATGATGTTAAACTAATAATAAGTGGGCGTATGAAATACTAAAAATTGTTTGTGGATCACGAAGAACTTGTTGACTTGCAATTAACTTACGGGATTCTTAGGAGTTGACACACTCGGAAACAGAAAATAATCAATCAATCAAACCGACAGTCTGTCAGTGCGTTGTCCGTCAGTTCGAAAGTGTGACATTTTCAGTGGTGTTGCAACCATACAGCCCAAATGTTGTATACATCAAATCCTGAATCAATCTTTACTATTTTATGTTTTGATTCTTTCACTGATATTACATTTGGTACATACATTCGGTGGTCGTAAATATAACGTAACGTAGAGATTGAAAGTAACTAGTCAATGCATTATAAGCATTAACTTTCCAGATATCCTTGGTCCCAGTCTCCAAACGTCTTTCCAAAAACAGAATATAGAAATTAGGTTTCAGGAACACGTTTACCTGCAAAATTATTTCAATACACAACCGTTATCAATTGTATTTGTATTGCTCTTGTTGGGCCTATCACCTTAAAGAGACAAGTAAAAACAGTTCATGACGTATGGGGAAAAGTATAATCTGCGCACAGTTTCTTGGGCTCAGTATCGCTTCACTTTGGTGCTATTTGCGAGATAGCGTAGGTGAGACAGCATGGCACATTCTGAGCTTTCTTATCAGTCACAGTAGATAATTCTAACAATGCTTTATGCAGAAGAGTTCTTGGTATTTTTTCTTTGTTCCTGCATAAAAACAATACAATGAAGTACTTCCATGACGCTACATTGATAACATTTATCTTTATCATTTAAGTAAACATTGGAATTTCCTCACAATCAAATGCCTGGATCCAGGTCTTTGCGAATAAACAAACCTGTTGGTTATTTTAAGCATGATTATATTTTGTGTTAATGTTGAGTTATAATAATACACAAACGAAATATGACTGCAATAAAATATTCCCAAATTATCGGGAATTCCAGTCTTCTTTTATAATTCACGAGGCAAGTAATGGAGCCTATTAAATGATACAACAATTAATGGAGAATAATATAATCTGGATTTTGGATTCTTATTCCTCGAACAGCTGAAAGCACTACTTACTATATTCAACGTGGGTTCTTACAAGCAGAAATCTGTCGGAAACGTGTACGAATGCGGCAGATTAACTTTAGTTCATTAAAAAGAAAAGAGAGTGGTGAGTACCTTAATAATAAAAAGTGTTGATACCTGACTCCGACCGAAGTAGTTCGCCTTTGACTAGAGGAGGTCCGGGTTCGATTCCCGGAAAATCTCATGTGACATTTGTTCCGACATAACAAGTTTACCTGCTTCACAGGGGTTGGACTAGCCGTCTTAAACCCTATCACTTTCCTAATTCCTTCCCCATTCAGAGCCCCATATTCATACATATATATATAAACGGAGGATTATTCCATTTAAGCAACACGGGTTGGTTAGGAGGCGCGTCGCGTCATTGAGAAGAGGCAACAAATTAAAATCAAAAACGAACGGCTCACAAAGATGTTGATCAGGTGCTTCTGCAATGGCTCAGTGCATAGGCAGTATCAGACATCAATGGGTCAGTATTACAGAATAAAGTTGAGCAGCTGGCTTAATTGCTCGAAAAAGGACAAAAGTGTGTGCTTGGAGGGACGGCTGGATAGATGGATGAAGGAAATGGCGTTTGGGAAGATACGCGGAGAAGCGAAAGCAGTGAATCGCTCAACGACGACGGAGTGGCCGTAGATCTCTAGTGGCTACTCGCTTGATGACGTATTTAACGGCGAAGAGGCGGGAATTTGTTTTAAAAAATGACTGTAGACAAAACTACTACCTTTATAGGGGAAAAGTATATTGGTAACTAATTTTTTTAAAAAAGGGCAATACTGATCGTATGCCAATATGTAAGGAGTAGTGAAAATATGTTTTGATTTGGGAAGTATAAAAAACCGTTTTAGAAACATCAAGAGTGACCCAGTGAATTGTAAGTGGATCAGTAAGTCTTGAATGATGGTCAGCCACATTTAAAGAACTTTGACAATGTGACCGTGAGCTGAAATAAGTACAAAAATAAATTCTGCTTCTAGTATACCATTTTCCATCTCATTCTCATTTTGTTAATCTTACTGATATCAGACTTGTGTTTGTGCCTGCGAACATAACGTACGTTTAAAGACCGGATTCTGAGAATTAAAAAAAATTCTTCAATATTGTAATTGGAAGAAGAGGCCAAATATTTTAAGAAACTTTTGCAGTTTTTAAAAATACAGGGAATTGAAACGAAATAAAACCTGCGTTGTTTTTATACGTTTTTGTTGCTCTTCTCCAGAAAAATTGAAAAATTTGGTACCGTTTTTGAGAATATCTCTTTTAAATGACATACTTGACTCCAACACTTCCCATGTTTTCAAAACAATTATACATTATCATATTTAAAGTTCCAATTTTTAGAAAAGTTTCATTAAAGAAAACTCTCTATCGTCAATATTGTAGTATTGGACTTTTAAACTATGGCAATTTTAAGACATAAAAGAAGTTAAACGAAAATGAAGCTTGTTCTATTTTTAAAAGAATACTTTGGTTTATTCGAGAATATATTAAAGGAACAATTCGGAGCCACTTTTGATATTTTAATTGCCTATATTATGCACAAAATTACGTGAAAATTAATAATATTTTCTAAAATTGTTAGTTGCGTTAATTAAGGTTCTCTCTTTGCACATATTTCATTCAGAAAAATCTCTGTCTTCAATGTTGTTGTTTTGAAAATATGCCGAGAAAAGTTTTAACTTTAGCACTTTCTGAAAAAATCAGAAAGTTCAACGAAAATGAGACCAGCGTCAATTTTAAGAGTAGTTACTTTGTTCTATCCTAGAAAAAATAACCCAACACTTTGGAGAGCTGAAGGAAATGGACTACATAGATTTTAACAATTATTGGCCTGTAGCAGCATAACGCTGTTGTCATGTTTGTGGAAAATTGGCTCATCTGGAATGGCACATTTTTCAGTTTATTTTTTATTAGATCTTATTCGACTTTCAACGGTCTGTATACATAGATAAACTGTTTTCCATACAGTATTTACATATGGAAATTATATTTTTTTACATTTTACAGTTACACATGGATATTCCAGACGATAGTCCATTTAGGGACCTCTAACATATTGTATTATTGTTTTACAATTTCAGTTAATATGTTTTATATATTAAATAATTTTGTATAAAATTTGAAATAATTACACAGATAAACAAGCTATAGATATGTGGCATGGTGTTTACTTTCACCAATGTAATTCCTTAATCAGATTTCAAAAACCGGTTTGATCTATCACGTCAGGTTTTTAAGATATTGACAAAAATTAATTTTTATGGAATCTCCTTCAAGTTATAAAGTATCTTCAAGTTTTTTGATTATTTTTTCATGTTACGCTACACAAAATTTTCGTCATCAGTGGAAATATTTTTACTTAAGATAAGCGTTTTCGATATCGTATTTCTAATCTTTCATGTTTCTTTTTTCTTCTCAGTATTGTCACTCGCGCGCCCTATCGTGGCACGAATACTCGCGTGCTTGACTGCCCAACACACATTATTTAGTTTACTTCGCCTTCTAATATTTACGTTTTTACGCAATAACAAAGATCAATGCATAAACACTAGTCAGCGCAACATTTGAAGTAATAAAACTCTTTCAGGTTAGAGAAAATATATTATTTTGACCAAGAATGTAAAAACACCGTTCCATACATCAGTGTCCGCATGTTGGATTCGGTCAAACAGGCACAAGGCACGGGGATTTCACTTCAGGGAATCGCTACACATGCATAACTGAGCAGCAGAAAAAAGTTTATCGAGGCCCTTCTCAGATACCATTACAGAAATAGAAGCGTAGTTTTCACTCATGGAATTCTAGCCTTCCATTCTTAACCAGAAAAGAAACTTCTGTTGTTCCCAACAACGATAGTGACGGAGTGTTAAGGCAATATTATGGCATCTCATCATATGGCACGAATTAAGCAACCACATCACAAGCTGTTATTTGCGTTTGTCAAGTCATCGGATTTCCCTACTAAACTGGTACTCCTGTAAAGTATTCAAACATTTCTTCAGTTTCTAAACCAATTCCACATGATCCCGTCGCTAGTCCATTACCAATAGCTCCTACAGAATATCAATTGATGAAGAAACCCAAGAAGAAAATTTTCATATTCCAGCAACTATGAAACTATGGCACTATTTCTTGAAAAAATAGGTTACCACAAGAATAAATGGCGTCTCTCTGGTGATTTAAAAATCATTACCACTCTCATGGTTATGCAGACAGGGTGCACCAAGTACTGCTGATTTATCTGAGAGTGGGACAGTAGAGATAGAAAGCACTTCTATATCAAGAAAAAATTGACCTATCAAAACTAGAATGCAACCAGGAAGTATGTCGGTCGTGTGTTGTTAATTGGCTATGACAATGTAATCATGCCACCGCTTCAGATCAAGGTGGAACTCAAAATTACGAGAAAATATTATATACCAATTTTAAAAATGTGTTCTTCAGAGATATTAGCAATTTATGGAAGATGAAATAAGTCTTTAGCATAACGAGATTTAATTCTTAGATGTACGTAAGGTGTTTTTCCAAATGAAAATATCTTAGTTGCAGGAAATGGAAGTAAGTTAATGTAGAATTTTGATGCTAATTTATTTGCTCAAGATGTTAATGAGAAAAAAAAGTTCGATTTACGAACATTACGAATGAACCAATGTCCATCAGAGCAATTTATTTAGAATGTCTTATATTTTTTAAACGCGGAAGGGGTTAAAGATGGGTAATGATGTTTCTATGTTAACTTTATAATTTTTATTTATCAGGGGACAATGGCACAGGTGAACACTGAAGCTTCTTCCTTCCTCGTCGCGTGACCTCAGCTGTGTCGTATGCAGTGACGCACCGATAAAAAGAGTACCAGGTAAGAGAACTTGCAGAGTAACATAACCAAATATTTGCTTTTCCAGTCAAAACCAAACTGTTACATTGTTTTTGTATTTGCGTCGAGATCCTGGGTGTCTAACGAAACCATAGACACCTCTCACATGGCAAGAGACAGCTTAGTTTTCCATCAATGTATGCGTCGGAATTACTAATACAGATATTCAAAAAGTGACACCACAAACGTACAGAAATTCAATCCTCCATTAAATCAGTGTTCCATTGAGTGAATATTTATATTTTCAAATTCATGAAATCTGCGGTAATGCTATAGTTTCTCACACCATTATTTGACTTTATTTTTTTCACAAGTTCTCATAATTTTTCCTTTGTATTAACTTGATGTGCACTTATGCGTGTATTTCATTCACATATTTCATTTTTGATTTTATCCCAGTTAAGTGCAATATTAGTGTATTTGTGTATGCCATTAGAAACACGATCACGTGGAATATTCCGAGTATTTGAGAGAGATTCCACGGGAAAGATTAAAGGAATCCAGACCGTAGGTGGTGACTAATGCTGCATTTTTGTAACGGTGGCATTGAAATAATATCACAGTGCAGTAATAGGAAATACCTCTGATAAAGTACTGCTCAGTTAATAGTTTTTGTAAATGCTTCTTTTGCGGTATTTGCAGACACGTATGACAAACTACGCAGAACTGTCAATGTCAAGACCAGCGGTTGAAACACGTAAAAATAGTGGTGCTACACGCATACTATTTAGCATTATTTCTAACTTTTGCAATTTTCGAAAACTCAGAGTATTTGACAACGGAAATGAGGCGTGCATCATTCTTTTTTGCGTCTTTTACTCTATCCGAGGACAAAGTTTAATCGAAGAATTTTGGAGACATTTTTCATAAAATTTAGTAAATATTGAGGCTTCAAGTAAAGTCCCCCCCCCCCACAAACAAAATATCTGTTTCAGACTAGCATGGTGTGGAGTTCGTTCAGATCAATCGGCCAGTATTAATTTTGGAGAAAATCATCTGAACTGTTACCGCGCTAGAGTTTACACAGACGGGCAGAGACATTTTGCTGTCCATAAATTGTTTATTATTCACAAAAGAAATTAATATATTTGTTCACAAAGAAAAAAAATTAGCTTAAAAGTAAAAAGACAATCGAATTGTGTAAGTTAGCTGCTTTTTGATTTCTGATTTAATTTTTCTTTGTGAACAAATACATTAATTTATTTTGTAAATAATAAACAATTTACATGTTTCTGGAATGTTTATATGTTTCTGAAATGCAAATTTTTGATTAGAAAACATGTTTTCAAACCATTTTTGGAGTGCTTGTCGCGACTCTGTCGTTCTGAATATTCAAGGAGTTTATTAGACAAAATATACTTAAAATAGTCGTAAATTCGAAGATTCATAGATATTAGAACGGTTGTTAGCGCTTCGTAGCCGCCATTTGCTGACTATTCTGAACAAAATCACCTTCTGGCTGTAGTTATTAGCTGTTGGTCAATAATATTTCAAATTGATTCCGTTCATTAACTTCTTACATTATTACTTCAAGTATTATAATATTACTGCCCCAAGTAAATAATTTTACAATACAAATTTCTCAATTTTCTGAAAAAACATCATAGCCCCTATACGCTCTACTTTATCCAATAATTTCCACAATACAGTTCAAGCTTGAACTACACTCAAGCGTTCATCAGTATTTACAATAGCTTGAGAAAGTGCACAATTTCCATGCTTCAAATGTCTACCAATTACGTCGTGATACATTTTTCGCCCTCCTACAAAATTGTGAGTTTTGACTGTGTTTTCTTAAACGCTTCGTATATCCGTATATGTTTCCTTTCCGGAAGAAAAAATTGTGTTAAGCGCGTACGTGCTACCAAGGGCCTACTGTGCTTACTTTATCAATGACAAGACTTGTTTATGATAACCTTGCCTACATAGTGGTCTTTAGCATTTGTGTCAAAATGAGTTTTCGGATTGAGTGCTTCTTTTTGAGGGGTGCCAAGCCATATAAAAAGTAGAGTGGTACACGAAATTTGGAAACGATGGAGGGGTGCAGGTTCCTGACTCACGCCCTCTGTGACAAGAAGTGTAGCACGTTATTTTGGACGTGGCATCGCCCAGACATAAGTCCAGCTCACCGCGACAGTGAAGAGCAACGAATTGGCCGGCCGGCGGACGGTACTGTCAGACTACCTCTGTCCGGGCAAAACTGGACGCCTCTGAGTGCCGTTGCGTTACTATTAAATACACGCACGTGTAAAACTGTGATGTCTCCCAAGCGTGGATAAATATGGACGACACGTGAGCTCTGCCACTCCCCGTGAAAACCGAACGAACCAACCTGCAGACCACAGACTTGCCCTTGATTTTTAAATAGAATGGAGTTTCACAAAGTGGGCTCTGCAAAGTTCTGCTTTTCCGAAACCCCGCGATATCGCAAATACTGAAAACAATTCATGCTCTTCTTGCATATATTATTTTTTTCCTGTCACCTCTTTCTTTTTTTTCATAATATTTTGTAATAAATAGCAGACACACGGGCAGACAGAAAGACAGGCGAGCAGACAGACGGGCAGGCAAACAAACAGGCAGGCAGACAGACGGGCAGGCAGACAGACGGGCAGACAGACAGACGGGCCGACGGGCCGACGGGCCGACGGACAGACGGGCCGACGGACAGACGGGCCGACGGACAGACGAGCCGACGGACAGACGGGCCGACGGACAGACGGGCCGACGGACAGACGGGCCGACGGACAGACGGGCCGCCGGACAGACGAGCCGACGGACAGACGGGCCGACGGACAGACGGGCCGACGGACAGACGGGCCGACGGACAGACGGGCCGACGGACAGACGGGCCGACGGACAGACGGGCCGACGGACAGACGGGCTGGCAGACAGGCGGGCAGACAAGCAGACGGGCAAACAGACACGCAGGTGAACAGATAATCGTTTTAAATAAACTTAAAATAAAAATAAATTTAAATGTTTTGGGCTTCAGGGATTCCCAAATGTATATTTGCGCCAAAATTTCGAAATTTATTAATATTGTCATAATTGTTTACTAAAGAGGTCGCTTTAAGAAAGTTAAAGGAATTCGAATATTAATTCAGTTAAGCGCATTTGCCTGAATGACGAGTCACAAACGTCTAGGACATTAACTGATTCGATGATGATAATTTATTGCCAGTGAACATGCCATACTAAATTTCATTTAAGGAAATTTCAGAAACATGTTACAATAGCCCCGAAATGGTAATTCATCATGCACTGGTGTTTGGATGATACGTTCTGACGCAGTGAAATAGATTTCGTCTCCCTGTTAAACACCATTTACAGACGAGTTTCCTACCAATCAGGGGCAAACGTCACATGTGTAACCCACCCATATGATGTTTCCCGCCACATGCTTATTGGTACAAATGGATCGTATTCGACCCTCCTAAATGCCCCGGAATTCTGAAACTTTTCTTCTGATTCTGGCTGTATCCAGGGGAAGCTTCGTTCTTCAGGGGGAGAAACGTTGGAAAGAAAACGCTCCATGTGGTGCAGACGTGAAGCCTAAAGTGGCCACCGCAGTTGTCCTGGCGCCCACGCGAACGCACGGTGTGCATGGCTTCCGCATTATCGCGGGAAGATCTGCGGCGCGGGCGGGGAGGGCGAGTCCTCGTCGGGATCGATGGCTCTGTTTACCTCTCATTAGCCGCGCTCCGTGCCGAGGGCAGGCGCCGGGCGCCGGGACCTTGCTGCCCCGGCGGCCGCTTTGTCTCCCTCCCCTCAGCGGCATCGCTTTCATCGCCGCCTCCCCGCCCCGCCCCCCGCCACCCCCGCGCCCTGCGCCGGCCTTCCGGGATCGCCCACTTCCCAGGCTCCACTTGGAGCCCCGCTTTTCACACCGCCGTGCCCTCCAAACCTGTTAGGACTGCTGCCTTGTATCGTCATTAAATTGAGAGGAATAAATTGCCTTCGTTGTCGGCGGCTGGACGTGCCCCATGGGGCACGTTTTTGCGTGTTACCTCTTAACTTGAAAGTTGCTACGACGGTTGTAGGCGCTGCGTATATCCTTTAATAGCTGGTGTCGTCACTATTGTCTCCATGGGCGTCTTATCGGATTGCAGAAGCAGCTTATTCGTTCCGACCCCTCCCACTATCCCGAAAATCAGCGTGAAAGAATAGACAGCAAAGGAGATTTGTCAGTTTCTACAATGTTTTTCATAAAAGTAGTTGAATGAAATTTTTTAGCACTACGATGTCTGTATGTTTCTTTATTACCTGGGCCTCCCTACGTTTAAACATGACAGTTGATAAAGCAGGCACCATCTTACGACAAACAAGTAAAAAATGTTTTCTGTACTACAAGAATTTCGATAGTTACATATAACAGCGTTTGTTTATATGTCAATAATAACAGTTAAACAGTTCTGTGCATTTGATTATGTTTGCTATCAATTAGCGTTTCTTGAAACTTTGTTTTTTATTCTTCCGTACCAATATCGTTAAAAAATTTTAACTTACAAATTCTTAATTTGTATCACCCACTGAAGTGACCCTTATAAACAAAGCAGTGAATTTCCAAATACTGTTATTGTCTCAATACTTACCTATGCGCAATGATATTAAAAAAAATATAAGAAAATATATATGAAAAATATAAGAAAATATATTAAAAAAGTATTCAAAATGGTTGAAGTGAGGTTGAAATTCACCAGATTCAAGAAATCTGTTCTGTCAATAGCACAAATTATTCGAAATACGTCTAATGCATGTTTTTTTAAAAAATATTTACTCAAATATTTATACTCTTTACATGTGTTTTAAATAGGCCTTCCAACAGAATTCTCCTTCCAAGAGATTTCCCCTTATGGGTTTTCACAAAAAATTTAATTGCAACATTCATTACTTAATTTCCAGTAAATCATATTGGGCGGTCTAACATTGTATTCTCGCGCCACAATATGTTAAGCCAATGTCCATGTTCATTCTTCCTATTTCGACACTCGGAATTGTTGTTGACACATATTTAATTGGCAAAAATATTTTAATTGTTACTGTCAGTGTTAAATGCACTTTGGAATAACACTCAATACAAAAGAGTGTTAGTATTTTTATTGTATTTCAAATTGTTGTTTATTGATTTTAGTATTTTTAGTGTGTTTTATCTTTTTTCATTATGAATAAATGTTCTCAAAATATTATCAGGTAAGAAATTTATTTATTGTTAATATATATTTATTCAAATGTAGAATGTATACTTGGACGTATTTTTCACTCTTCGAAAAACACTCAATTATTAAAAATAAAATAAAGAATTATCTATAACATAATTTCTGTGTTCTCGAAATTATATCGTAAAGTTTGAGCAACCAAAGCAAGATAGAAACGGTTTTTTACATATTATTGCTTATTGTTTAAGGATATGGTGCAATTAAAAATTTTGGAGGTAACGCCTTGATAAACAAGAAAAATTAGAAACCGAGCGGGTTATAACAATGTTATTGGCACGGCATCCCTTATATGTTTGTGCAGAAGGCAGCACCACGTGCACCCCCTGACAATCACATGCTTCGGAATTCGACATCTGCGGCGGTAGAAGGATTGAACATACGTGGCCGCACCTCGTATGTGCAACTTTGGTGATTACAAAAAAGCTACAGGAGCTGAATTGTAAAAACACTGTCAGGTTCAACTAAATCCACTATCAATTAGTAAAATTGACCCCAAATGCAGATTTATTGCGGAGGACATATCACAGAATTTTTTGAAAAAAACACAACAAATAAATAAGGTTGGAATATAAAATGCGAATTGGAAGGGAACCGAGCGCTGTCTGCTGGAAAGATGTCAGTACAGGTAGACTGCGCGCGCACATGCGTGCAATTGCTGGGAACACGGTGGACATAGTCTTTGATTTGACACCCTGTTGGTTCCCGAGAACTCGGTGTTTCTAAAGGCTATAAAAAGATCTTCTTTGGTCCTATCTTCCATATACGGAAGTTAGGTGATCCATAACGGGTTTTCTTGGGATAAATTATTCAAGGTGGTTTCCCGTTGCCTTCCCTGATATGATGATGATAGGAGGTGAAAGGACGAACACAATTCTCGAGGCGGGACTCGAACCCGCGGTCTTTCGGTACGAGATCGCTACGGCACTACTGCCTTGGGAGGGTTATTTCTTTCATTTTTAACAGGTTACCCCTAATAATATATAAATGGTGGTGCACGATAAACGTTCACTACATTTCTAACAAGTGTTAATTACACTTTCTATTATTTGGGTTCGTTAATTTTCACTTTTTGGAAGCAAATACAAAACCATCGCGAACTTCGCCCTAATGATTGTTAGGTAAATGCATTAAAACTGGATCGAAATAGACCCGTGAAACCAGGAACATCTCAATTCCGATCATTTGTGAGATTTTTTGACTCCTAATTTAGGATAGACAATTTCAGATTTTTACGAAGACATTTTTTAATGCAGATTTAGTGTATAGTTCGCAAAGGTATCTTTTGTGGCGCTTCGTATTATTGTTATGGTTTTGGTGGAGATTGCGCCTCTATCCACATGAAAAAGTAATGAACAGTTCATGTAGATGGAACTGAGAAGGAATGTGTTGCAATAGTGTTGCCATCTATCTTCGCGAGAGCTTGGAGACTCCGGTTGTACAAGGCAAAGTAAACAACTTATTGTCGGACCCTAGTAAAGAAAAATTGGATACATCGTTTTCCTATACGTTGTATATTACACCCTCTAACACGTTTTGAAGCCAGAAGCCATGTTTTGTGGGTCCTTGATACCAAAAATCAATTGACGACAGATCTGTCTGTCCGCCTGTCTGTCTGAGGTCATCGCTACGGCCTAAACAGTTCTCCGAAATTGACATTCCCCAATCGATCTACATGATCTCAACGCCTTGCGAATTTGAAACATATTTTGCTTTGGAGGGGTTCTTTATACAAAGCCTCTACATTTTCAAAATGTTCTTAAAATGGCTCCACATTTTTTGCTTAAACTTTGTCCCGGAGAGCACAGAAAACTCTCTAAAAATCGGCGACGAACTTATTATTCTTACAAACCTTAATGTTTCGAAAATACCAAAAGTTCAATTTTTTCGGTGTCTTCTTCATACTACATTATTGAAGACAGATATTTTTAGTGAAATATGTTGTTCAAAGACAGATCTTGAAATAATGACACGTACAATTTTTCAAAAATATGATTAGTTTTCGTATAATTTTGAGTGTATTTATGCAATTTTCGAACAAATATTTTCTCAAAAACGTTTCTAATTTTTTGCTTTAAATTTTCTTCTCGTATATATCAAAGGACAGTAAAAAAGTGGTATTGTCCCATATCCGGCGACCTATCTTTATTTTCGAACAGTGCAAAAAGTTAACATTGCAAAAGTACAATATTGAATATATATAAGTGAATGATCTAAAATGAATCATAAGATATATAAATGAATGTTCTAAAAATGTATGTCTTTAAAAAAAGACATGTACTATAGTTTTTGAAGAAATAAGTAGTGTTCGCATTATTGAAGGATGCAATTTATGAAAAAACATTTTCTCAAAATCGTTCCAAATGTTTCCCGTATTTATTCCGAGGATAGGGAGCAAAAGACGCTTAAAAGCATCATAAGTCACATTTTTGTTAAAATCACTGAATTTGTTAGAAATAATGAATAAGTTAGAAATAATGCGAGAAAGTATATTTTGTTGTAGACCCCTAGATCACGGTTACCACATAAATGAATAATTTCA
This sequence comes from Gryllus longicercus, assembly GCA_038098605.1. Classification (NCBI taxonomy): domain Eukaryota; kingdom Metazoa; phylum Arthropoda; class Insecta; order Orthoptera; family Gryllidae; genus Gryllus; species Gryllus longicercus. Next base: position 348,711 of record JAZDUA010000109.1, on the reverse strand, counting down.
CCACATATAAAGAACATTTGAATCGCAAAACAGCAAAAAATAATTAAAATATAATTACGGTTCAGTGATGATAAGGTCAGAATACTACAACATTGTATTGCATTGTTTATCCAAATTTACTATTTTTGGTTAGTTAAAACGATACTATAAAATATTTAACATTTTTACTCTCTTCTTTACTTCCATCAAGTAAGAGAACGTTATGGAATGCTGTACGAAAAATATCCTCATTTTTGATAGAAAACACGTTTTGTTGGTCTCTAATATTCCAGAACGGGATTTTTCCTGTTTCTATATGTAGTAAATTGCTTTCTAATATATATATTGTAGCGATACAGATTTCGTCATACGTTTTGAAACGAAATTCAGCGGACTAAAAATTTAAACAAACAGACTCGGCCACCCTGAGTTCGACTGGGAAAGTAAACAGATGGCCACACGCGCGCAACCCCGCTTATCGGACAGCCGTTTGCGCCTCCGGCACATTAAAATAGTCGTTAAGAGGGTCGGCATTAACACATTGGCGAGGAAAGGCGCACGTGAACGCCAGAACATCTGGTAAATCTCTAGATCGCCCGCTCGTAGTCCGGGGAAGTCCCTAGAACGACAATTCTGTCATCGGACACCACCCCTTATGCAGGCAGGGCCGATGTTCTAGAAGAAATAAGAACAACATTGTGCACGTGCAGCTGGCACGGAGAGTGGAAAGTTCCATGCTTCCCTCGTCGCAATTGGTTGAAATTAATGCGCTGCGCCAGTACCTTTGGCCAATAGCGACGTAACTTTTCTAAGGAGCTGAAGCATACAAGAGAAACGGGTGGGGGTAAAAGTTGACCTAATAGAATTTCAACTTACAAAAATGAGAAGAGCTTGGGCATCAGACGGGGCCAGGCGGGAATTAGACGCAGGGCAGTCGGGAGAGAATTTCTCTGGGGGAATATTCTTCGGTCAGAGGCAAGTGCGCCTATGCCAGACTTAGAAAATTTCAGAACGAGCTTGAAGAACATTATTAAGCTGAGGGCAATCGGGAGAGAAACTTCTCCTGGGGAGTAATTGTTCATCGGGGAGAGGTCAGTGTGTCTCTGAAAGACTTATTAAAACTTCAGTGCGTGCCTGAGCTTTGGGGCTGATAACAATTGGGAGAGAAAATTCTCTGGGGGGTGTTATTCGTTGAAGAGAGGCGAACGTATCTGAAGGATTTCAATACTTTCCAAAATTGTATTTGAGAAGGACACATAGTTATTTACTCCGTGCCTGAGGTCGGGAGAAAATCACGACGATCTTCAAGTTCTACCAGAATCTACCAGAATCTACCAGAATCTACCTGAATCTACCAGAATCTACCAGAATCTACCAGAATCTACCAGACAGCGCGGTCAGACTCCGTTGAGCACCGCAGACGCCGTCGCACCACTGGTGACGTCACGAGAGGGCCGCTCAGCTGTTGGAGAGGGGTGGCACCGCCACCGCTGCGTTCCTGCCAAGGCCGCAACCGCCCCCCCTGGTCTCCGCCGGGTCCGTCCCGGCTGCATAAAAAGAACCGTTCCCAAGGCAGTATAAACCCAGGGCATTCACCCCTGTCAGACTTATGTAACGCAGTGCCGCGCTATGGCACACTGATTTGTAATTTTTTTTATTATTACCATTGTAATGTTAAGGATAATTCTTTCTAGTTTTTTAAGCTTTACTGTGATGTCTAACATCTAATTTTCTTTTCTTTCTAATTAATCTCTTCATTTCTTTTCCTTTTTTTTTAATTTTTCAATTTGCAAATGTAACTTCCCTGGGGCATTTTAAATTATTTTGCCCAGGAATAAAAGTGATTTTTACCAGTGATCAAAGTGTTTCTTTCATGTTACCAGTATCTGTTTAACGATTCCTTCCATCACCGACTGAGCTACAACCGGCGCCGCTTACCGGGCGTTCTCTCACGAGACGACCGGGGGTGTTACAATATATATATATATATATATATATATATATATATATATATATATAGTGTAGTCAGAGTTCACATTTTGTGTGCGATAAATATTTTATGTGTGGTATTGTGCTGAAATTTCTCCTCAAATTGCGGAGAAATTCTATTGTACAAATTATGTTTCAGAATTCTCCGTAAAATAGTCATAAGGCGTAAAATTTGAGATACTAGTATTTGTCTCGTCAAAAATAGAATATAATTCTTTAATTATACTGTGAAATGTAATCACCGCTCGGAAAAGTTGTTCTAAATAATCTTATTGATGTTTACTATATTTTCCAAATAGCGTCATCTGGTTGTTGTACTGACCGTAATTATGTTTCCGTGAAACGTGTTGAGCCAACAAGTATTGTTTAAGACTCGTTGTACAAGAAAGTGAGTCAGTATTGGATAATCTACTAGAAGGGTGCGTGACACCCAATACTGATTGGCTTGGGATGTTCTTAACGTTGAATGACTAATATACAGCATTTCTACAAGACTACTGGAGCAAATAGAAGCACAGAGACGCGCAAAAAGGCCTCGGTTTCCCAAGCAAGCCGTTTGAGAGCGCTGAGCGGCGACGTACGGTCCTGGGATTGAAGACTGATGTCAACGGTTCTCTGAAGAGGATTGAGGCGCTTATCTGCAAAGAATTGCAGGGGATGCCAATTTCAGTTCCTATCTCCAATAATATTTGATTTTTGATTGATTTTTTTAAATTTTTGATCTGAAATAAAAAAAGTACGAGTATATTCATAATGATAATACTATTTTAGATGTGATATCTATATACGGTAATTATTTTTGATCTGCCATTGGGAGAGGACTTTAAACTCGATTCATTCGCCGGCGGTTCACAATCGCAAACAATTGCTTTATCAATGATAAAATAGCGAAGGTGTTAGATATTATTTATTTATCGATATGATTGAATCAGCGGTGTGAAATGTGATATTCAACGCACTGATCCCTTGAAAATCAAATAGTGCCTCTGCTTTTCTCGACTGCCCAGTCATCATCATAAGCATCATCATCTTCACTGTGCTTGGTTTAACGATGATTTTTCCGCTAAGACGTACGCACACACACCGTGTCCTCAGTATTAATTATGAGCCGTATAAAATAACTGGGGCAACTTCCACAGCCTCCCATATCTTCACGACCACGTAGCACTTAAGACCTATGAGCGTCGCACACACCTTCCATTGTAGCCCAAAGGGTCAGAGCCACGTTTGAAGCCTTTTTAACCTTGTGGAAGGAAGGTCCTTGTGGAAGGACTTGTGTGGAAGGACCTTGTGGTAGGAAGGTGCGGTACATCCTCCACCTGTTCTCTGTCCGTCGGACATTCGCCCTCGCGCACCTTCGTTGGGGCAGAGGGAGAGAGGGAAGTTCCGTTCGGCGATGCATGGCGGTTTGGAAAATCCCCAATCCTGCTAGGCGCACAACGCACTCATCCATGCCCGTTGCGAGATTGGAATCCACGACCTTCCGAATCGAGACCTAAGAGTGTGAAGTCCTGCGTGGAGGTGAGGTCTGGAGCACTTCTGAGTGTGAGAACAACTGTTGTACTTTACCACAGGTACGACCGTACTTTACGGCAGGCACAAGATAGACGAACAGCGCATTGAAGGCCAATTCAAACCAGTTCTGAACCGGGAGAGATGGCTCAGGGCATCAACTTATGCCTTTGTAATCCTTCTGACCGGGAGGTCCTACGTTCGATTCCCGACGGTGGCAGGATTTTCGACACTAGCGTGTCAGCTACGTCGAAGTCAGTCACTGTGTGGAGGAGAATTCCAGCGGTCGGCAGCTCTGATCGGTAGTTTTTCGTAATTTCTCCGATCAACACCAGGTGAATACCGGAGCAGTACCTTACCAAACGGGCCACAGACCGCGCGCGATCTTTCCTATTTCTTCCTTGTCATATCCTTACACACTTACACTAACATGCCTTCCACTACCACGCATGCCGGGAGACAGTTTTGGAGCTTAGAACTTGTCCCGACTGGGAGATACTTGGTTGAGGAAAAATACCACTAGTCGACGGTAGGATTTCACCATTCAGCGTGTGAAGAGTACCGCCTCCTCCCGAGGGAAAAACATACACTACACTTACGGGAATAATGACTGTAGTACGTAGTTGACGCTCCCGGAATCACTAACAACCAATCAATCAATCAACCAGTTCTGAAGAGTGCAGAAATTGTAAGTCGAGAATGAACTCTCGATCAATGAACTTCTCGTTGGCGTGTAGAGGACTTTTGAACTGAAAGCTGGTCAGCCTCAGACTGAATTTCCTTTAACGAGCCTACAAATCACCTACTGTCGAAGTGCGTCATGAAATTATACCAAATGTTGACGTTTCTTTGACCTGGTACCGCTACTGCACACACAACGAATTTATAAAAGTCGGTTCTGTAACCCCATAAAGTGTCATCAAAGAAAAATTTAGATAGTCTAAAACCTAATGTAAAGAATGTATTTCCCATTTCATTATCCCAAAGTCAAAATTTGTCTATTTAGCTCAAAATATTTGAGAATGACGCACATAAAATTACGATTAATTATTAATTCCAAGCGCTAAGAGTGCAAGTGATAGAATTCACCTCACCTCCTGTCATTGTCATTATACTTTACAAGACGTGCATGACATGAAGTGCGTCATTAGAACACTGAGTTATGAGGTTCGTGTTGATTCGCTTTGTTGCTTAAATAGCGAGGCCCACTTCCTGCTATCAGTCTTGTGTACTTATTATTCTCGGGGGTCGTCACCTGCAGATCCCTATCCTGAGATATCAATGACGAAGGGGCTGGGGGTTGGTATCCCTGCCATTGCCCATGGAAGGAGTGACACGAACTGGTAGCGTTCTTGTAGGACGTGAGGCAATTATTTGAGAGCGACTGATCCTATCATCTTCGGGCAGTGTAGAAGGCGAGTTGTGTGTCTGCATGCAAAGATAATTCGCGGGAACCACCTCAGAAAGAACGAGCTCTTCTTCATGAATCCATTTTTGTGAGGTGGTCTTTTCAGCTTCTCATTTCCGCAGAAACGTACTTCTCTTTATCGCAGAATGTGTTAGGATCAGACGATAGAAGTAGGAAAAGAGGGCAGGGTAAATTATGTTAGCTCAACGACGACGTGTGTCGTAAGCAATATAAAAATTGAGTTAAATTGCGTTCAAGAGCACATCATTTAGAATGGGAGCAAGGATGTAAATGCCATAAAAGTTATATTATGAACGGAGAGGGATATTTACTTTCAAAAGAGGCAAATGTTTGTTTTAAAAAAGGATGTCACCACTGTTGTTCCGTCTCGTTAAGAAGTAAACGTAAAGTGCATGAAACGCTGTTCCTATTGCAATGAAAAATGTGCACTTACAAGCACAAAAAGTGCGTAAAATGTATGAAACTTTGTTATTGCTGTTGGATTTGTCTGCTGGATAAATGCCTATCATAGATGAATAAAATTGCATTAAAGTATATTTATTTCACGAGTTACAGGAGTTTTCTTTGTGTTCTTAATACACAAAACGTGAATTTCGAAATTTCATTTTTCATTCTGTTTTAAAGCATATTGCCTAAATGTTTTATAAGAAGATTTTTGATGTCAGTAAAATATTAACACCTTTATGTACTTAATTTTTAATTGTCAATATGACAAAACGAAACGTATTCACAATTCGTCGGAGAAACGTAGAAACGCATTATGAAGTTCCGATGCAATGGATATAAACATATTCCCGTCATTTTCAATATTTGGTCTGTTAACCCCCCTCCCCAAGGAGTGAGGTTCACTGAATTTTCTTATCAGCGCCCGACAATTGTTCCACTTGCAGAACACTTATAGTATTATTTTTCTGAAAATACGTTGACATGAGAAAACAATTTTATTTTATTGATTTTTTGTGTACGTTATTATGTGTTTTTGTTGTATGTAGTACATCTAGGTTTTATTACATTTTTGAAGACTTTAAATATGTGAAAGTAAATTCATGTACCTCAAACATTTCTTTGAAAAGTTAGTACAAAATTTAAAGATAAAGGTAGATTCAAAAAAATATAAAAAAAATATGTAATTTTAATTTCTTGCTCTTACTGCAAAAGGAGAGAATGTATCTTAATCGTGTGCCGGAAAACTGCGAATTTTCGACAGAAATAGTTTTATAATCGAGTGCTGTTAACGAAAAATTGATAAACCTTTTTTCTATGTATAGTAAATTATTTCCTCCAATATCTCATGTAGCCAGAATCTATGTTTTATGGATCCATGATACCCAAAAATTGATTGATGGCAAAACGTCTCTGTCCGTCCGTCTCTGATCAAAGCTAGCGTCTAAACCGTTCAGCCGATTTTCTGGAAAATTGATGTTCAATGGCTCCAAATTTTTTGATTATACTCTGTCTTTGGATAGCATAAAGACAACGGCGCATGTCTCATTTTTGTTGGAATCCCTCACTTTTTCGAAATTTGCAAAAGTTCAATTTTTTCAGCGTCTTTCTTCAACTACAATATTGAAGACATCTTTTTTCTAACTGAAATCTGTTCTTTAAAGATAGATCTTGAAATTACATCAAGTTCAATTTTTCGAAAATATCAGTAGTTTTCCTGAGATTTTGCGTGAAATTTAGGTAAATTTTAAACATAATTTTTCGCTCAAAATTTGTTCTTTATCTTTTCTTCTCGTATGTATCAAATAAAGAAAAAAGTATGGCGCATGTCTGATTTACAGCACATTCTGAATTTTCTAAAATTGTAAAAAGTTATCGTTGCAAAACTATAAATTTGAAGATTGAGATTTTTTGTCTTCAACAAAATCTATTCTTAACATTTTTTTAACAGATTTTTGTGAAAAGCCGTATTTTTTTTCCAAAAAGCGACAGTTTTTCGTGAAGTTAATGCAAGTTATTAAAAACTCTCAAGAACTGATCCTTTTTTCAAATTTCTTTCACAAATTCCACATTTCTGCCAAGTACGCTTTAAATAAAGGCGCAGGTCTAATTTTCGTTGAAATCTCCGAGTTTTTGATAATTGCAAAGGTGGTCTTGTATCATCACTAATTAGTTATTGTGTGTAAATCACAGGGCGCAACAGTTATCGTGAAAAAGTGCTAATTAACTTCGACTGAATGTCACCAAACCCAACAATTCCCAGTGGCAGTCACGACGCAAGGTCAGAATCACTTCATCAGAAAGGCTACTGGGAATGGAATACTATTCTTCCCGCAGGGGCATAGTGTGAATGCACTTACTGGACAAGTAGTATGTCGCATACATACTTTGTGATTCATAAACCGATAAGCCTTTTTAACCCACATATGCCCCAATTTGCTTGATTTTATTTACATTTATAATGGATAAAAACAACCTTTCAGTATGCCAAGATTTTTTTGTAATAGATATAAACTTTCTATTATTTTATTTTTAATCAAACGATTATTCTATGCAATGTAGCAGTCATGTTCATAGCAAAAGTATTGTTATAATTTATGAGTATAGGGGCATTATTAGAACATTAGTGTAGCTTAGGTGATATATTCATATGCTTGTGGTTTATGGAATACATGTGTTTTTGGAATGGTCAGAATCTAATAAAGAAAAACTCGGACAAAAACATGTATATGTATATAGTACGTGCATCTCCCACTTAACATAAGCGCGCGTAACAGTCGATTAAGGGATATGCGTTCACACGTCATACGCGACTGTCACTGGATTGATGAGTGTTGGGTGCGCAGGAATTTTATTTAATTTGGTCTCACACGAGTGAGGGAAGGATGCAAGAAGCAAGCAGCAGGATCGGCACATCGGCACACCCAAAATATTTTATTGTGTCGTCATAGTAGTTTTTAAGTTGTATGTTGTAGCCCTGAGAAAGTCTTAGTAAAAGCTGAAACGTAGGCAATTTTTTAATATTATTTTTTGCTGACCTAAATTTAATAAGACAATCATCATTGATGAAGAGAGAGAAATAACTGATTCTATTGTGCTCTTCCGATTCATGTGCAATCACCAACGCTTTATAAAAGCAGTTCTTTAGTTCCTGTAGTATGCCAACGACAGGTGTCTCTGTGGAGTGAGAAGTGCTGGGGTAGGTCGAGTGGCAAACCTGAGAAAGACATAGGAAGAGGGGAATTGTAGTTTTGAGGGCAGCATCACCAACGGCGATAAAGAATGTTGGAGTTCGAACGCTTATAAAGCTGTATTGAGCATTAGAAAATCATTTACCCATCTCCTCGTCCATGGAGGTGATATCAATGCTAACAAGCTAGAATTCACTTCTGTCAAATTGGAAAAAAATTGGACACCCTTGTATTCTCCGCAAACCTTGTGTCGTTCTGCAGAATTTGATATCTCACGGACACCACGTTCATGAGACTCAACGCCTTAAAGATCCTAATACCACCTTTAAACCATTAACGAATCCGAACTCGGAAGGTTGTCACCCGTGATAGCGGTCCTTCAGGTGCCGCCCCTAACGTGACCTTTCCCTAGTGCATTTGCCCTCCTCTCCGCCCACGGCCTTCAAAACATCCCTTTTGTTTCTCGCCGCTCGTGCGAGGGATATCGCCGATTTTTCGGCAGAAAAAATGTTGGGCACTGGTATATTTGTTGTGCACTGGTAATGAAAAAGGAAATAAATCTTGTTCGTAGTAAATTACTTTATCCAACACGTTATGCAGTCAGAATTCACGTTTTGTGAGCACTTCTTACAGAAAGGTTGGTTTAAAGCAAACAGTATGTCTGTCCGTCAATCGCACCTAAATCGTTCCCAATTTTATTGAACTCTCTGGATTATCAAACATCTCAAAACAATATTGCAAAAGAACAATATTCAAGATAGAGATTTTCTTTTAAATTAACTCGGTTCTGAAAAAAATAGATATTTAAAAAACTTCATGCCATATTATTTTTAAAATCAGGCAGTACAATTACAACATTTAAGATAGAGATTTTTCTTCAAAATAAAATTTGTTCTCCGTAGTGAGTTCTTTTATTAAGATCTTGTACATTTTTTGAAACTTTTAGTAGTTTCCGCGCAATATTGCATGCAATTTGTGCAATTTTCAAAAATTAAAAAACAAGATTTTCTCAAAAACGGCTCCAAATTTTGTTCTTTAAACTTTTTGTAAGAATAGTACTACATGCACTCTAGAATATGACATAAATGTCATATTGCTATATTCTTTTGTTTTTTCAAAAAATACAGAAATGTGATTTTTTACTTGTCTTTCACGTTGTTAATATTTTCAGTAGCGGCAATTTGTTTACATTAACGTATTTATGAGTACGTGTGTTTTAAATAATATCAGATAAAGTTCCAAGAAAACTCAACAGTTTTCCTTAAAAAATAGCTCAAAATTCCACATTTTCAGAAATGCTCAAACACAATTTTCTCAAAAACAGCTCCAAAGTTTTCTTTCACACGTTTTGAACGGATAGAGCTAGTTTAACTCCTTAATATAACTTAATGTTCATTTCGGAGTATTTTTTTTGTTTCAAAAATTAAACAAATGTAATATTATCGAAAGATTTCTCACGCCGTTACTATGCACATTTCTAGCAATTTGTAACCCCTATTGTATTTGTGATTTAATGTGGTTTAAATTACTTTAAATTATGTTTTACAAAAACTCAATAGTTTTCTGTGAAAAGAGCTTCAAATTTCGAATATCAGTGGCTCCATATTTTTGAAAATGACTCCAAATTTTTCAAGGAAAATTGCCATTTAGAACGAGGTTTTACTGTATTTTAATATTCATAAAATATTTCCGTTCTATTGTTAGGAAACCGAAAAATTAAGAAAATTTCAAAATCAATGTACTTTGGGCGGCGATAGATGATGGCAGCTGGCAAGAGTATGTGGCAAATTTGTATAGCTAGCCGAGACGAAAGGAAATAGAAAACTGATACGGGAAAGTCTGTGCCATTCTGTAGCACCACTAGTTACTATCTCGTATACGTACATATATATGTAGTACAGAGAAAGTGATATAATGCTGCGGAAAATTGATTTCGAGATTCGAATGGAATTACCCGTTTTGGGGGTCCCCTGATACCGAAAAGTGCTTTTTTTCAAAACGTCCATACGTCTGTGAACACTACTAGAACCTAATTTACTTGAAGTGAAGCCCTATGCATATTTTTCAAAATTTTCTCAAAAGTGACTCCAAATTTTTCCTTTATGTTTCTACTAAAAATTGAGTATAATGCACCTGAAAATGGCTTTGGTCCAATTTTCAGCGTTAATTCTGGATTTTCGAAAATTGCAAAAGTGAATTTTTTTCGGCGTCCTCCAACAACTACAAAATTGAAGAGAATTGAAGAGATTTTTCCTTGATATACAATTTTTTGTACATAGTTCTTTCATTTAAGTCATGTATATTTTTTTTGAAACATTTAGTAATATTCGAGGATTATTGGGTGCAATATGTGCAATATTAAAAAATAACAAAAACAAGGTTTTATCGAAAACTGTTCCAAATTTTTTCTTTAAATTTTTGGTAAGTACAGTGCTGAATATAAAATGACATAAACACCATATTGCTCTCTTCTTAAAAAAACAAACAAACAAACATAAATGTAATTTTTTGACTAGTCTCTCATGAGGTTAATATTTGCATAAGCGGCGGTTTGTCTATATTTGTTGCGGTTAAAATCGGTTGAATGGTTTCGGCGCTGGCGTTTACCACAGATGGAAGGACGAACGGACGGACGGGCGGGCGGACGGACGGAAGGACGGTCGGGCGGATGGACGGATGGTCGGGCGGAAGGAAGATGGACGGACGAACGGACAGGCGGACAAACGTTTTGTTGTCAATCTATTTTTCGGTATCAAAGACCCACAAAACAAGGATTCAGACTACACAACGTGTTAGAAGAAGTTATTTGATTTATCCACTTTAACATAACCAGAGCCTAGAAATAATTTCTTCCTGATAAGGAAAAAATGCATAAATAGTTTTCCTTTATTTAGTAAAATGCTTTGTCTGAAAAGTTGCGTTGTCGGAATGAATGTTTTTTGCGTTTTTGGCTCCGAAAAAACCGATTGTCAACGAGTAGCTCGCGATCGACGATTTGGCTATCACTGGCGATCTAGCCTCTCCGGAACGAGGCGCGACTGTAGCGCCCACCACCATGCCAGTGACGCGACTCGTCCCGGATTGCCTAGACAATTCCGTATTACTTGCTAATTATTTGCGACAATTGACAAACGTTAGTTTTCACCATAGGATGCTTCAAGAAATGTTCTATTCGCTCCATGACAATTGCCGCCTTTAAATCTCCTCAGTTGATTGATTAGTGATACCGCTAACCTAACTGCTAAGGTCATTAGTCGCGTAAGTGCAGTACATGTTTTCATCGCCGGAGATGGGAGCTGTCTAGTCAGTGTCGAAAATCCTGCCACCGTCAGAACTCGAATTCTAGGACCTCCCGGTCAGAGGCACAGTTGTGACATCAGTTGGAGCTGGGAGCCACCTTTGCCGGTCTTCTTCAGATGAACATTCAGATTTATTTTTTAACCTCTTTGTGAATTTACTTATTCTACCGAACATTCCAAGCGTATCTCTAGCGACACTACTTCAATTGATTGATTGATTGATTGATTTGGTGATTCGGGGCGTGTCAACTACCAGGGTTATTAGTCCCGTAAGTGTAATGCATGTTTTTGTTCGGGAAGAGGCGGTGATCTATCGCCCTCAGTATGGCGAGATCCGTCGCCGACCTACCGTCGGCTAGCGGGGTTTTCCCCAACCAGGTATCTCCCACCAATCGGGCAATGCCCCAGCCGGGCCAAACTCTAAGCTCCCGACCGGACTTCCGGCATGTGTGATAGTGTAGTGCGTATTAGTCAAGTGTGTGTGTGTGTGTGTGTGTGTAAGGAAGAGGAAGGTGAGATCGCGCGCGGTCCGTGGTCTGTTTTTTTAGGGTACAGCTCCGGCATTCGCCTGATGTTGATCGGACAAACCACGGAAAACTACCGAGCAGCCGGCCGCTAGAATTCTCCTCCAGACAGCGACTGAATTCGACCTAGCTGATAAACTAATGGCAAAAATCCTGCCACCGCCGGGACTCGAAACTAGGCCCTCCCGATAGAGGGACTGCAGTGACATTAGGCACTACTTCAAGCTACGTCGCCAGAAAGCGAGTGCCGTTACTGCCGCTTGCGACAGATCTACTCGAGTGTTAGTTTTGTGTCAGTGTCAGTGTTAACCTGTGTGGGCCGTCGTGCTCCAGTGAATTCAGAACTTAGATTAATAATTGCTTATCTAGTGCAACGACTTATTTGTCAAAATGAGTGTGAATAGTGCTCCCTCCGGGGGGCTACTTGAAACTTCAGGGTTAATTGCTCAGTCAATGGAAGTGATTAATGAAAGCCCAAACGGCGGTGGCAGTATCGAACACCAAGAAATTTCTTCACTTCCACAGGAGAAAGTAAAACAACTAACATATGAAGAATCGCAACAATATATTTCCTTCCTTCAACAACAGGTATTCCATTACCAACAATTGGTTAATCAAAATTCCTACTTCCAAAACCCCACTTCCTCCAGAACTCCCGAATATATACCAGCATCTGCTCCTCAATTACACGACCGAAGGCAAGAGCCGGTAATATTAATTTCCACAGAACAACAACAATCAAACCAGGTTATGGAGAAGCAGCAACAACATTCTCACCGTAAAGAAAGAAGTGAAATGGTTGGAAAACCATTAAGCATAACCACTAGTGAAAAAAACCTCAAACGTAAGAAATTTTCAAGTGAAAGTGAAGTTACTGAATATGGCGTCGAGGTGTCGTCACGCTTCGATCCGTTAGCGGACCTCCAAGACAACGGGGAAGAAAGTGAAACAGTGTCAAACATAAAAATCCCTCCAATCTTTATCCACGAGCAAAATTATTCACAAGTGATAGAAAGCATCCAAAACATCACTTCAGCAGACTTCACAACCAAACCAGAAAAAGGCTCAGTTAAGGTGATGTTTACAACAATAGAAGACTTCAGGAAATACCGTAAGTTTTGTGAAAACAAAAAGATTCAATTTCACTCATTTAAAGACCCATCAAAAAATAATTTGCATGTAGTGATAAAAGATTTGCCCACTAATTATTCTGAAAATGAAATTCTTAAAGAACTAAAAGAATTAAATTATCCAATCCTGAAAGTTTGTAGACTTTATAACAAAGATAGGAACCCAATCCCGGTTTGTGCAATAGATTTGGAGGACAATTACCAAGGCAGAAGAATATTCAACCTAGCTAGATTATTTTACAGTGTAGTAAAAGTTCAAAAACGTATTGCTTCAAATGTAATTCAATGTAAACGATGTCAAAGGTTTGGGCATTCACAGGCTAATTGTGGGCTAAATCCCAGGTGTGTGAAATGCACCGGAAATCACCATTATTCAGAGTGCAGAAAATCTAAAAACACAGCTCCAGAATGCGTAAACTGTAATAAAAATCATACTTCTAATTATAAAGGCTGCCCAGAATACAAAAAGGCTTTAGAATTATCTCAAAAATTTAAAATTATCTCTAAAACTCAAGGAGAGCATACTGCTCCAGTTCGCAGAGAGCAGATAACGAACCACCCGCCCCCAAGAAACCTCACTCATTTTCCTCCACTCCCGAATCAACCTCTAGCGGCACCGCGATTACAATTTCAACCTCAAGACTTATCAAACCTAATCTCTAATATTACAACCCAAGTACTAAATGCTATTATCCCCCAAATTCAAACTATAATTCATAACGTCTTAGAAAAATTAAACCATGGGAAGTAATTGCGGAGAATTAAAACTTATTAACTGGAATGCAAATGGCATTAAGCGTCAGGAAAATGAATTCATATATTTCATAAAGAGTAAACAAATTAAAATAGCAGCTATCACGGAAACCCACCTCACGCCGGGAGAAAGATTAATTATTCCCGGCTACAAAATGTATAGAAACGACAGAATATCACAAACTGCGTCAGGTGGTGTAGCAATTCTGATATCAAATTCTATTAAGCACGGACAGGTTCATACAACATCCTCGCCAAACTTAGAAACAGTCGGAATAAAAATATTTGTAAATAATACCGAAATAGTAATAATAGCTGCATACAAACCACCAAATAAAACTTTTCCATGTTACGTTTACAAGGAAATTTTTAACAGATACCCCCGACTAATATTGATGGGAGACCTAAATAGTAAACATACAGTTTGGGGTTGTCGAACCACTACAGCCCAGGGACAAAGACTTTTTAATTTGGCCCTAAATAATAAAATCAGTATATTAGCTCCCACAGCGGCGACTCATTTTCCATACAATTCAAATATAGTTCCAGATATTTTAGATATATTTCTAACAAAAAGCATAGATTTCCCCATATTCCAAAACGTATTAGACGACCTTCAATCAGATCACAACCCAGTACTAATAACATTTTTCAAACCAGTAGAAGAAACAAAATCTAAAACGACTGTAACAGCAAATGTAAACTGGCCCAAATTTTCATACCTAATGCAAGAAAACTACTTATACCCCAGAAGAATTAAATCTATTTCAGATCTAGAAATCGAAATCGAAAACTTTAATACAGCAATTAAAGAATCATTAAATCAAGCTTCGACTGTAAAATGCAGAAAACGTACTTGCTTTAATAAGTCCATTCCAATACGATTATTAAATTTAATTAAATCCAAGCGAAATATAAGAAGATACTGGCAAGAAACACGTAGACACGATATCAGATCTAAACTAAACAAACTATCACGAATAGTAAAATTACAGCTAGACAAATTCAGGTATTCCAAATTTCAGCAATCATTAAAGCAAATAGACGCAAATTCAGCTCATCTCTGGTCAACAGTTAGACGGATCACGGGAGAAAAAACTGAAATACCCCCTCTAAAAATCAACAATTCAAAAGCCTATTCAGATGAAGAAAAAACTGAAATTTTAGCTGATCACTTAGAGAAAGTCTTCCGACCTCATCCAATAACAATGCCAACTCACAATAAAAACATCGAGGATTATATAAATGAGCCCCAGGTTTCAGTAACAACGAAAATTAAGTTTATCTCTCCATCAGAAGTCTCAAAAGTTATCAGCCGTTTAAAAACAAGAAAAGCCCCGGGGATTGATGGAGTAAATAATAAAATGATAAATAAACTAAACAAAAACACTATTGCCGCTCTCACGGCAATATTTAATGCAATCTTACGCCTAAATCACTTCCCAAATGCATGGAAAACCGCCATCATCCTACCTTTCCGCAAACCAGGAAAAGATCCTAGATTGAGAGAAAACTATAGACCAATCAGCTTGCTCCCTACAATATCAAAAATCTTTGAGATATTGTTACTCAGTAGACTAAATAAATACCTCACTGAAATAAAAGCAATCCCCGATGAACAATTCGGCTTTAGACCTAACCATTCATGTACGCACCAATTACTGAGACTAACGGAAAATATTGCAGAGAGCTTTCACCAAAAGAAACATACTGTAGCAGTCTTCTTAGACATTGCACAGGCGTATGACAGGATCTGGCATACAGGACTAATGTATAAATTACGTAATTTGGGAGTCCCTGATTACATCCAAAAAATAATCCATAGCTTTCTTACTAACAGAAATTTCATGGTAAAAGTCAATGAAACATTATCAACCCCTCGTAACATATCAGCAGGTTTACCTCAAGGCTCTGTACTCTCTCCGACATTATTCAATGTTTACACTTCAGATATTTCACGAATGTCAGACACCAAATTAGCTCTTTTCGCTGATGACACAGCATTATTCACTGCTCATGAAGATATTCTCATAGCCCAAAATCGGATACAAAATAATCTGGAAGAACTAATATTGTGGACAAATCAGTGGAGAATAAAAATTAATCCAGAAAAATGCCAAGCGAAAATATTCACACTTCGTAGACCACGAACGCCCCCTACCTTAATAATCAATTGCAGCCCGATTCAATGGAATATGGGACCAATTAAATATCTTGGTGTACACTTTGATAAAAGATTAACATGGAAACCCCATATCCTTGCATTAGTAAATAAAGCTCAGGGGAAAATGTCAAAACTATTTCCATTAATAAATAGAAAATCCTCATTAAAAATCGAATGCCAACTCATGATATTTAAATCGATCATTTTACCCACCCTAACATACGCTTGTCCTGTCTGGGGAAATGCAGCACCCTCATCAATAGAGAAACTTCAGACGGTACAAAACAAATGCCTTAGGAAAATCATACAAGCACCTTGGTTTATACCAAATTCCCAGATACATGGGGAGCTACGTATGGAACTAATCAAGGATCACATCTCTACAATTTCGAAAGGCTTTTATACTTCACTCAACATTTCTCACTTAACAAATAACTTTAACCTAGGACGAAATGCTGTGCACCCCTGCCGAATCAAATCCAAATTCCCAAAAGATAAGTTTCGCCCTCCGTAAGCACATGATAAAACCAATTCAAACATCCAACCTAACATTAAAGCATGTAAATTCTAAATAAACAACAAATCATTCCAATCCCAATCCAACACCTTAAAAACGGAGCAGTGATGTCAAGCCCAAAATGCCAAGGATGCCTATTCCTAATAATGAAAAAGCTATTGTATCCAAGCCCTTGAAAGGCCACATGGCCGAACAAGAAGAAAATAAATGAAAAAAAAAAAGCTACGTCGCGGGATTCAAAGAGGCCTTCACCATCGTTGCTAACGTGGCACACACGTATTCCCTTGATCCCATCCTCTCCAATTACGACTTGTAAACGGCACGGAAAAACACAATTCAATAGCTTTGTTTACGATGTAATCTCTCTGATAGTTAATTACTCGTTGAAGTTAGAAAGGAAGAGTGGCGGGCACGAATAGATAATATTGTTTTATTTGCCCAAAAGGATGCAATTATCCGACAATATCTTTTTACGTCCGATTGCATCAATACGCCGAGATGCACACAAACTTCATTTATTAACACTAAATTAGCATTGACAGTAGTATGTTTAGCTTTTCCTACAATACAAACATGAAGCATGAAGTATGTAAATGCAGTGCTAATTTATTATATAATTTAAAACGCATCATATTTCTTTATATGAAGTGTTTTTAGGTATGATACACGGGTGTATAGAAGCGTTTTATGTCCACATTATAAAAATTGGAATGCAAACCTTGTAACAGCTGGAGTGAGTCTGCACAGAGACAACAATTCCAACACTGAATACATTTACCCGGATAGGAAACGTCTGCTCGATCGAATATAAAATGATAGCTCGGCAATTCTTTTTCAGCGGCCCAAAGGCAAGAGAGGCGGTAGTTCATGGATGAGCATGCTTTTTTGTTGGAATGGCTGTAGGTCAGAGACAAAATTCAATTCCTAATGTTATTGAAATCCTGTCGGAATGTCATATGAACGACTGAGAGATTTTACAATAGAGAAATTAGTCTTCAGCTAAACTCATGCTCCAAGACCACGTACAATAGTTTAAGCTATCTATCTTTGTGGAGGGTAGATAACAACTTCTGTTTAAACGTTTACCGTTGATATATTGGGAAATGTCACTTTCTGTAAACTGTTTGAATTTCATTACATTGATTATGATATAGTGTTTATCCTCCTGTACACGACGTGTGTGCTTCTAGATGTAAGTTCGTTCCATTTGAGTAATTCTTATATTTTATCCTTATAATTTAAAGGCTTTTTTGAAATAAAATCTTCTGCCTATTTCCAGAAAAAAATACAATATTCATAAGACGTCTGGAAAGTGGTGTTGATATTACTCTATAAAAAAACACTGGTGTGCATCCTCCGCAAGGAATACTATGAATTCCCACCACGATACTATTAATTGAACAAACTTATACTCAATCTTAAGAATTAAAAATAAGGCATTAATTTTACTTTTTCCGTACGGAGTAGAGAGAAATTTATGTAATGTTGCGCGAGAAAACGGCGAATTTTCGGCAGAAAAACTCTTATTACTGGGCCCTGATAACGAAAAAGTGATCAAAACCAGTTGCTAAATTTAGAAAAAAAAAATCTCTATCACGTGTTGTCGCAAGAATCCATGTTTTGTGGGTCCTTGAATCTGAAAAATCGAATAAAGGCAAAACGTCGGTCCGTCGGTCCGTCGGTCCGCCGGTCCGTCGGTTCGTCCGTCCGTCGGTGCGTCGGTCCGTCCGTCCGTCCGTCCGTCCGTCCGTCCGTTTGTGAACGACGCTAGCGGCTAAACAGTTCAGCCAATGTTTTCCAAAATTGATATTCCTCAATCCATCTGGCTGATGTTGCGGTCCATTGAATTTGAAACCGATATGCGAAAAAACATGCTCCATCGTTCTTGATTAAATTCTGTTGTTGGATAGTGTAAAGAACGTTTAAGAGAAAGTGCTTGTGTCATGTTCTCTGAAAACCCTGATATTTCGATAATTCCAATAGTTCAATTTTTTTCGGAGTCTTCCTACAAATAAAATATTAAAGAGAGAGACTTTCTCTAAATGAAATCTGTTTCTAAAAGATATATTTCGAAATCTGGTCCTGTAAAATTTTTCAAAAATGTCGGTGCTTTTCGCGTAAAAATACGGGGGAGGAAGTACGTGCTGTTTTAGCAGCACTTGTTTTATATTACAACTATAAATTGAAGTATTTTTATGAATGATATCCTTTCTGCTGAAGGGTACCCCACTAAAACTTAAGCTGAAATGTAACATTTGGCTCTAGCCTTAACCCCACGCCGGTAATTTAAATTTGATTATTTTTTAAAATTTGAATAAAATTTGTACATTTGTACCGTTGGGGAAAATCATACATTGATCTACTGTCTCGTTCAATATATTACTTAGTTAATAATCAGTTGTTTCAATGAATAAATCAATTGAATTTGATCCCTTGCTTAATACGATACTCCATTTTTTACTAGAAGGTTTACTCATGTCATGGAGTATTAAATAGTGTCAGCAAAAATGAGAAATAAATAAGATATGATTAACATAATGAACAGATTATGCGAATATTCTGGCTGTGGAAGCCTAAGACGTAACATAGATGAACAGATTAATTTGTTCCAATATATTAATCATGTATGTACACCCCCGCCATAGTTATTTGTTGTTGCAATGTTTGTCAAAGATGTACTTACATGTCAGAGATATACTTAACATCCAGAAGAATACACAAATTGCATTCAAAGGACAAAAAATATTTCCACAGAAAAAAAATAAAAATATATGAAACAAAACAAGGTGAGGTGAATGGAAAGAAGAAAAATCGACTGATTATTCACCAAGTAAAATGTACGCTTTTGGAAGAAATTATATTGGAAAAATTCTGGGGAGGGAAGGAATGAGAGCCAACCCCAAAATAATTGGATACAACGGCGCAAACTGTTCAGTAAGCGATACTGTATGAAAAGCTAAAAAGAATGGCTAGATACAGTTACACACGTTGGACCCAATGACAAGTCGAACCCTGTAGAAAACGATGATAAAACATAATGATGGTGATGCCGATGGCCGCGTGGAACCGCCACGACTTACCCCGCCTTGGGGTCCGGCGGCCGCGGTCCGGATCTCGCCCGCTGCGCGGGGTCGGGGGTCCTCGCCAGGCGCACGTTGAGCGGAAGAGCAGCGCGAGAGCCGCCCCCGCCTCCGGTGCTTGGACAGCGCCCCTTGCTCGCCGACTGGCGCGCCCGGCGCCGCGCCGGCACCCACCCCACCCCTCCCCTCCCCTCCCCTCCCTCCCCTCCCCTCCCCTCCCTCCCCTCCCCTCCCTCCCCTCCCCTCCGCGACGCCCCCTCATCCCCACCGCGTCGATACTTAAATACCTTTCCCATCTAATGAAGAACACCCCTTTTTGGCTTGTCCATTAAGTCGTGTTGCGTGTGGCGCGATCTTCCATATAGTTAAAGTCCGCTGTACAATCAGAAGGCACGCCGCGACAAAGGCCAGCGCAGGCCAGCCCCGCCGCGCACGCCGCACGCCGCGCGGCCCAGCCGCCGAGAGGCAGATTTCTACGATAGAAGCTTTTATATGGAAATGTGGAAAGCTCATCTACGGCCAGATATCCGATCGTGCGTGCTGAGACCGCGGCCGCACTCTCTGTGCCGGTTCGTAATTTGTGTGATTTCGCTTGCATGCTGCCGTTGCAGCTGTTTCAATTTTCACATGCTTTTTTCACGTTAAATCATGTCATGGACAATGACATTGTCATTTCCAACTTCGAGGAAAGTTTGTGATACTTTTTGGAGAAATAACTCATTTAATTGCCGTACCAAACGTAGTTCCTGAAAAAATGAAATTTTCCTCCTTCGTACAGAATGCAAGTATCTCTCAAAACGAGTCATTATATTAAAAATATTCATGTTAAGAAGATTACATTACTTGGATTCGAACCCCTATGACGTACAGTTGAAAAAAGGAACCTGAGAAATCAGGAAGTCTGCACGAAGAAATTTTGCACTGAATATCCTCCAAACGAAACCAGCAGAAATAGGAGGAAATAGTTATTGGCAAAAAGTTAATGCTTTTACATTACCCGGGAATTATTAAATCGAAAAGACAGAAGTATTCTTTTCTTGAAACAGAAAACGCTTTGAAACAACGCGTTATGATGAACGAACGGTGTCTCTACTAGCTTAGCCTTTCCAGAACTGGCATTGAAGAACAGCGCGTTCTCGCTCACGTGCCCTTAACTGCCCTGCGGTGAGAATATCAATGGCAGGATTCAACTGATCGCAACGCAACATTGACGTTTTCGCATAGAAAGTATTAAATTGTCAATCAAGTCGCTGCGGAGACTTTCTGAAAGTTCTGTATACTGACTAACATGGAAAGCTCTAAAACGCAGAATATTGTAGTTTTTAATACCCAGAAGCGAATATTTTATTATCAAATCTTCCCAAAATCATTTCCACCTGCATTCATAATTCAACTTGTGTATGTGTTAGGTAGGGATCCCTGAATTCAAGAAAATGTGCACTGAATACTGTTGTTCCCACTGCACGTCACATACAGATTTTAAATATTGTGACAATAAATCAATAAATAATGTTTCAATTAATATACATATATCAAAACGTTCCATTCTCGCATTGAATGTAATTTCAAAACATATTGCAAAATAAAATTCGTCATTTCCTAAAAACTTGAATTGGAGGAATAGTAATAGATAATCTTCTCTCCCATACGTCACATACAGTTTTTCCTGATTTTTGACTAAATAAATTTAAATCTAAATCTAAATGTCAATTTCATATTCTTATTCAAATCCCACACCAGCTGAGTTAGCTTAGAGTCAGCAATGCCGTGGTCTCTGCAGCGTCTCTGATCGCCATCGCCCAGGGCTGCTTTGATTAGTAGTTTTCCGGTGTTTCTACGATCAACACTAAGCGAATTCCTGAAAACTACTCGAAATAATCGGTCACAGACCGCGTGCGATCTTTCCTTCCTCATCCTTATCCTGTCCCTTTATTTACACAGAGTTACACCTACAATCACTACACTATCACACGTGTTGGAAAACCAGATGTACGTTTAGAGCTTTTCCCGGTTATGGCGATAATACTGGGAGAAGAAACCTTCTTTCTGGCAGGATTCAACATTTTTTGAAATTTTGAATGTTTCTTTGAAATTTGAAATAATGAACAACCAATGTTTGAAATTTCAAAGAAACGCAAACATTTCAAAAATTGTTTAGATGGCTAGGTTTTGAATCACTGAACGCAAACTTATCAACCACTGAAGACATACTTCTTAATGTTTTTAAAGAGAATTCAACAAAAATCCTTGACTTCATCTTATGGTTAGTGTTTTAACTAAAAGTAACTTGAAGTGTTCGACCCTTAGACTACACGAAAATAAAGTTCATGATCATCCAATGAGTTAATTACTAACAATTTAACAATTTTATTTTTTTTTCCTTTATGTATTGGTTTCCATTTTATCACTTGTATTTTACGAAATACTAAGGTAAATTTTTTCACATGGAACTACACATATTTTTTAGTCCATCATGACGACGAGCGTAAAAAACGAATCCAATATACATATTGTCAAATGTTAGATAAGCTTTTTTTGTAGAAATTTTGATTTTTCGTTTCTAACGGATATTGTAATACCCCGAGCGCGTGTTAGCAGGGAGGGCGCTGCCTGTCTGGGCCGGTGGGCTCTTACGTTCAAAATATTTGTTAAATACTAGTCGCCAACAAATCAAAATTACTAAAAAATGCTTAATATCACTCCCTTCCCACCCATCTCCAAGGGGAGTCTTATCACTTCAATAGTATTTCCCCCATTGCAAATCCACAAGTTTAATGCACAACAAGTTTCGTTGAAATTGAATTTTCCCCGTGGTGAAAAGTTAAGCTGAAACATATACACATACACATACATGACCTTTTTAAATATTACTGTTTTCGGTAATGGGTATGTTCGTGAGGGAATGTTTACACCGAAGATGAGATAAATAATAGTTACATATAACAATAATTATTTAGATTACAGGTTGATTATGGTATCGCAAACGATATTTTTGCACACATTTTGGAGAAATAAAAAATAGCGTATTTTGAAAAGCGGTAACTTGCTTAGAAATTGGGTTCGAAAAGTTTTTTATACAAAAGTTGTGGGCAATTTTATCGTCTTTAAAACTGAATTTTCTACGTGACGTAAGGTTGGAGAGTTATACAGAAAAAAAATTCAGAAAAATACCATTTTTTACCCGCCTCTCCCGAGTAAGCACAGTATGTGAGAAGTCTTAAACATGGGGTTTTAACTTCTGCCCCGATACATACAACATTCCCAAAGAAAAAGATTTTATGAACTTTTACTAGGTAACCCCTCTGCCTGCCAACTGGACTACTTTTATTATCCACGTCAATGCTACTTGTGTTCAAACACAGATTGTTTCAGATGTTGATCTCTGTATATCATAGTTCAGAGGTGAGTAGTTCCAGTAAATTACCGCTACGGACTGATGCAGTCCGTGCAGAAAGGTTCTAAAAGTATACGTCCCACAAATTTGAACACGTACTGGAGGATTCAAAATCCACAATACAATCTGTTACACTATATACCTTTTCCTTTTTTCACAAAGAGAAACAAAGAATACTATCCTGTGACAAATATCTAGGATACTTATTTCAGAAATGTTGGCATTTGGAAGCTACTTGCCCAAGGGGTCCCATGGTGTAATGGTTAGCACTCTGGACTTTGAATCCAGCGATCCGAGTTCAAATCTCGGTGGGACCTTCTGACTTTAAACAAAATATTGTTAACTGCCATAGACTGCCAAAAACGATAGTGAATACTTTGGTCGTTAGAAATTGTATTTGGCAAGGTTTAAACTTTAATGGAAATTTTAAACTCTTATAACCTCCATCTCATTGCAGAATATTTAGAGCACTTTAGTAATTCCACCAATCTTTCGAGATTTTTTTATTTATTTACGTCAAAAACAGTTAAAAACTGTGTGTGACATGCTATTGGAAGAAGTTAATTTGAAGTTATATTTATGTCCAGGAGCAAAACAAGGTGCTATCTCAGCATTTGCTCAAAGATCAGGGAAACTGGACGAAAACCTGATAGAGATGGGTATCATTGAACCAGAAGCTGAAGTACAGTACTTCTTACAGGTTCTTTAGAATTATACATTTCCAATGGTAAATAACACACTAAATGTCGTTGTTAAAATTAGAATTACTTTCATTTTGGATGATCGGTATAGTCTCTAATAGTATAGAAACCGTTGTGCACCAAAAAAGATTTTACTTTGGACAAACTTTTGTATGGAATTTAATCTTTTAATGTCATCTGGCAAGCTGTTGCAAATTAATGTACATGTATTGTCTATGAATTTTGGGTAGTGAGCTGTTGATACTGTTACCTGATGAATATGATTACTACGTCGAGTGTTGTTGTAATAGACATCAGCGTTTGCTGAAAATATATTCTTCGCCCTTAAGTAAGTCACTTTTGACAAAAATCACTGATTCCTTTATGAAGAAACAAGGTAATGGTAAAATACCTAGATTAATGAAGAGAGGCTTGCATGAATCACGTGGATGGGAGTTGCTTATTATTTGTACGATGTTTTTGCAATTTAAAAGTCTGGGAGCTTTAATATGTATTTCCCTAGGATATTACAGACATTACAGATGTATAGAGACATTAAACACTTATAGAGACAGGACAATAGTTCCACGATTCTGTACTATACGATTTTTCCATTTTAATGTTAACACTTGTAGGATCCCTGTGAGCAGTTCGCTTTTTGCAAAAACGTACCTTGTGAAATAACAAAAAAGTGGGTCTACAGTAGCAAAAAGTTTCTAGCTTCATGTTCACCCGCTAGGGAATATTTCAATACTCAATCAACCTGTAAAAGGAATTCCAAGAAACGAGATTTTCTTCTCCGCGCATTGTCGAAGGCAGGTTTACATAATTAATACGACGTTCACATTACCCCTACACCACCTTACCAGTCCCCGCCTCAGTTTTTCCCTACATTTCAAAAAAACTGTGGCGCCACATATACGGGTGTCCCATTCGGAAATTAAATTTTTGCGATTAGAGCTCCACTCATCACAAATCAGAAAAAAGTTTCAGACAAAACTTATGTATTTTTGTCCGTAGAATCCGAATCTGAAATAAAAACGGGGGTTCCTATTTCAGATTTTAATGTTGCCCACCGCCCCACCCGTTGGTGGCAGGGTGGTGCTGATTTTAGCATAGAATGATTTCCCCTTCAAAAGTGTTAAGATTTGCTCTCAGCTCAATTTTTCATACATCGCGTATTTTTTTAGTTATTTCACGTTGTCAAGTTAAATGGGACACCTGTATACTCTCTCGCATTTTTTGTCACGGTTACGCAATATTGTAATTCTATACGAATATTTATTTTCTACTAGGTACTACGAAGTAAGTACTACATACTACGTTACTACGTATTACGTAGTAAAGAAGAAGTATTGTAATGCAGCGGCAGAAATAGGCTATTTTTCAACGGAATATCTCATATTGAGAGGCGCTTGTACTCAAAAAGAGTATAATTATACCTGTTTGTAGTATTTTTTTCGCTAACATGTGGTGCAGTCAGAATATACGTTTTAAACGTTCTTGATATCGAAAAATCAATTGACGCCTTCACGTCCGTCTGTCCTCTCTGTGGTCAACGCTAGCGCCGAATCTGTTTAGACCATTTTCTCCAAAATTGATATTCCCCGATCGATCGAAACTAACTCAAGGTTCTGCGAAATGGATATTCTGATTTTGGGGTACTTAAGTAATGAAACACGGTTTCTAATTTTTCTGGAAAGTTACTACTAGGGCGCCGATCTACCGTCGACTAGTGGGGGTTGGTCCGTTTGATAGGGTACTGCTCCGTCATTCGCCTGGTGTTGATCAGAGAATTCACAGAAAACTACTGATCAGAGTAGTCGGCCGCTAGAATTCTCCTCCAGGCAGCGACTGAATTAGACTTGGCTGACAAACTAGTGACGAAAATCTTGCTAGCGTCGGGACTCTTCGTCAGAGGTACTGCAGTGACATCAGTTGATGCCCTGAGCCGTCACTCACGGTTTTCAAGATGGAGAAATGAGCAATAAAAGCTCTGTCATTTAAAGAAACCATGCCAATGTGTTCCTCATAATTGCGGTGTACCGATGTTAGTATTCGATAATATGTACTTTGTAGGTCTTGCGTTGTCGATAATATGTGCGATCTTTACCGTTCTGATCTCAAAAGAATGTAAACAGTGTTTTTAATAGTATAATTTTACAGTTTATTTAACTTATATTTGACATATTTAGCGACAGTAACATTTTATTTAGTTCAGTGTCCGCTAAATTTGCTTTTATATTCTTTGTTGCCTGAAGATGATGAAACAATTCTTCCTCGAAACGTTGCATAACATAACGTAAAGAAAAAATAAAAACTTGAAGTTGTGTTTTTCTAAAGATTATATCTAAATAATTTTGTGAATTGGTCTTTCAATATCCAAGCATCTTCCGACGTAAACATTTTTTGTTGTTGTAATTTTCCTATTTCGTCGGAGTCTGCATGACATCAGAACTTTGCGCACATTTCGAAGACTCGAAGAACTGTTGCACACTCGGGGGGTCATTTACATAATTTGAGAACAGCGAGTTCACAGCATTTCTGACGGCCAGCTGGAGGGCTTAGGTGCTCACGGACTGTGGACGGACGCGATCACAGAGCCGGCTCGATACTGGTTGCCATAATAAGCAACCCATTTACACATTTTCGTTCGTCATTTGTATTCGAATTTTTTTTTCGACTTTACTTGGGAGTATCCTCAGCGCTCCTTCGCACTTTAAGCACAACTGTTTGGGCATTATAGACGGAGAGAAATAGTCAAGAAACTGCTGTGAAGTAACCAAGCGTTTCTAGCAAAATGACATAAGACACATCTATTCATCTCATTGAGAAGAAGAGGATCATGTGTGTGCGTGTTCCACCTGAAAAGATTCACCAGTATATTGTCAGCGTTCAGATGTTAGTGAAACGAACAAGTGAATACCATCTAAATCGCGCGCCACTAACGGCAACATATATGCACCGCAAAAGCTGTAAAGGTGGCAATGAACTTGTGATCTTGATTTGATGTTATGTAATAAAAATATATCACCATGTGAATCGCTTACCCTACCTTGTGTACACTTAAGTGTCGCTTACGCCATCATATGCATAAATAATACTAATGTGCTGCCTTCCGGTTCTTTGCAGCTGTTTACTTTTGCCTCTTTCTCTTTTGTATTTTCATTGTATTCACGAAACTCTGGCATTATCACTTCGCAGATTCGTTCACGAGGCGAAGTGTGGGAATTTGGAGATGGGAGAAGGACATGGTTACCATCGGCCACCAACCGAACGCCATGGCGCCACTGGGGTAGCGAGAAACAGCTCACTTCTTGCGACATCCTTCACTCCTTTACTGTAGGTATTGAAGTATTCCACTTTTGTTTAGGCTGAAGGGGCATAGTCAAAGGGAGTTAAAGTCAATCGTAACGGCGCGAGCGAGAAGACTCAGCCAAATGTCGTACTCTCCTTAGCCAAGATCAAGTGCAACACTCACTCAAGTTGCGCAAACCTCTGTCACTGTACAATAACAGCTACAGGTTTTCCTCTCAACCAGTGCTAGGAGAAAGAAAATTAATAACTTGTAAAATATTTATTGGCATGTATCATTGCAATGAAGTCAAGTAATGACTATGAGATTCTGTTACATTGTTAATTAATTAAAATATTATGATGTATTTAAAGGTACTTAGGGATCATGAATCAATCAATTTAATTTTTCTCGTAATTAGCAAAGTCATTTGAATAGAATGTTTACTCAAGTGTATTGTTTTTCATACTAGAATATATTACAATGTGTAATACGCCTGAGCAGTGGCGGCTCGTGCTCATGTTGTACGATTGCACCACCCCCAAATAATCGAAACAGATCATATAATATTTTACGAATATACATTTTTCTTGCAATGAATTCAATATTCAATATATTACACTAATATTGATGTGTATTAAATCATTCTGAAACCAAAGAGCGCCCAACTAGCGCTCTCTCCCCCTAGTGGTGCTCTCCCAGGTGTTTCACCATGCCGCGCTCATGGCTCTATTACTGCATTTACTCTTTGGCCTTGTGCTTTAACATAAAGCAACCAGTGGGTGGGGGCTCCTGCCACCGAGCACTGCGCGGTGTCCGAGGCAGTCCGAGGGAAATACCAATATTCTGTCCTCGACTGACCCTAGCTGCGACTTAATTTTGTGAATTTTGTCAGTTATGGAAAATACACACGTTCAGTCATTTATTGACGGCATTGAACGCATTATTTATGAAATTTGGAGAATTTATTTCGTTTAATTTTAGGTTTGTTGATTGAAAACCAGTGGTGTGTCCTCCATGTACGCAAGGTATGCACTGCGTACCAGGTTAACTTAAAAAAACTTAATTTGTGACAGAAAATAAAACTTACTTTGTTTATATCACAAATCTTCTAATTTATGGAAAGCGTGGTGTCCTCTTACACTAAGTTTCTTGCACTAAAGAATCGAATCATACGCGTACGCCCACTGATGCGATCGCGGGTCATTCTCGCTCTCACTCACAAACGGACCATTTTTAAGAAGTGAACTACGTATTAAATTTTTCTAAGAACTATGGGGACCCTTGAACATTGGGGACCCTTCGGGCCCGTGATTTAACACGGCACAGATCCTAGGGTATGCTATCAGTAAGATTGCATCCGCTCCGCTAGTGTTCGGCCGGACGAGCACGAACGTATGTGACGTAGAATGGGGAAAAGTGTAATCTGCGCACGTTTTCGTAAGCTCCAGAATTTCTACCCCTACCCATTACGAAACATATCCCTGATAATTGATTTGTCAAGACGATCAAATCACGGATAACGGAGGTATCATGGTGTAAATCTTTCAACTGCAGGCATCGGCGTAGACGAACACGCGTCCGTGATTTGTGATTTATTGGTATTTTATTGGTGATTTATTTCGCGTAACTTTGAAGATAAGAAAAACGTTATTAAGGCAGGAAGGCCAACCCTGGACATTATGATAACTACTACTTCGAAAACCTATGTACGGAAACATAATAACCAACTTTATGAAACTAATCTATGACTTACCGGTCATATATATTTTATTGCTTACCTAAAGTAAGCCCTTCACCACACGCCATTATTGAAAACGTACGTTCATGAGTTCTTTGTATAAAGCTGACCGTTCTGGAAGGACGTCCTTTTCTGTTTCTCACGGTGACTGCATATTTCCGTCTACAATTACAGCTGAGTTACAGTGTGAAAGAGTTGGGTTGAATACGAGCATGTTTCGAAGATCTTCACTGGTACAATATATATATATATATATATATATATATATATATATATATATATATATATATATATATATATATATTGAAACAAATAATATGTTTCATTACACTAATTAAACATTAGTGTAAGAAGTCAATAGATACTTTGGACTGCGCAGTACATGCGCCGGGCGCTGCGAGCAGCGAGGGGAGCTAGCGAGGGTTGCTACCGCCACCGGTGCCACCGCCGGGAGGCCAGCGTGAGAACGCCGGCTACAAGCGGGGCAGCGAGCACGTGCGAGCAGTCGTTAGGAAAGTTGCGAAGAGGACAGACGTTAGCGGAGCGGCGAAGAGTTCGGACGTGTGGCGAAAATCCCGCCGGTAGTGCATGGACAAAGAGAACATGCGGTATAGTTAATGAACTACTAGCGACTGGAATATAGTAGACACGTGAATGAGCTATTTAAAGTATCAGTAGAATAAAAGATTCGCGTCGATAGAACATTCGATCGCGTTCGTGTTAGTTAGCGTAGTGGAAGCCTTACCGAAACAGTGTGGTACGGAACTAGAACCAGCACGCATTATAGATGCAGGTTGAGTAATTAAATTCATCGACGGAAGGTGGTTCGAGAGAAGTGCAACGCCGCGGTATCAAGATCCGAGTCGGGGAGGAGCCGCAAGGTCACCAGCCCAGGACGACCGCTACGCCATCAGCCGCCGACGGCCCGCAGCTGCTGTAGAGGTCGGCAATCCTGTCGATGCGAGCTGTTCTACGAGCATCAAAGGTATTTGGTCGGGGCCCCGAAAGTATAATAAATGTCTGTTATAATAACTCTTGGTACCAAGGCAGAGTATATAAAGATTGTCAGATCATGTAATTAACAAATTTGATTTGCAAATAAATCTTGTTCATGATTGTATTTCCATTTTTGATTAGCTTCCCCAATATTATACCAACTTATCCAGGGACCCATTCACGGAAAAGATACCCTCCTTTAGTGTTATATATTGCAGTGAAATACCCGGCATCACCAGGTATGTCACAATATATATATATATATATATATATATATATATATATATATATATATATATATATATATATATTGTCTCAATGCATAACTAATACAAAAACTGAGAGCCCACTAGAAATCAAAGTTGCAACCCCCAGTTTATTCGGGCACCAGCCGCCACTGCGACCGAGTTATTATTTTCAAAGCATCGCGTTAACGACCTCACACCGCAGGATCCTTGGAAGAGGTTGGCGACCATATACGAGCTATGACGTCAAAAGAGTATCCTTATTAGTGCGATACATGCCGTGCTCGAACAATACGGACTTCATATACAAGTTCTTGCAACCGGGCGGGTTCCAGTGCGGGCAGTTGCAATATAGGATGGCAAATACTGATTTCATGGAGCCGCAAAGTTGTAATGTATTTACTTAGAGAATACAAACACTATAAATAAATAAATTATTTGTTACTAATCAACAAATACATTAACTTTTCATGAGACTCAATGATTAACTTACATACCAGAGTACAAGAACAAGAAGAACATATTAGTTCTACAATAATAGTAAATACTTCTCGCATTAGTGGTAACTTTCACAATTTTCGAAGATTTAGAGAGTGAAACGAAAATGTGACCTGTGCAGAAACATATAATTTTAATGGAAAAAACCTAATCATTATTTCGACATTAATCTTACTACATTACAAGAATCTCGTAACTTTTACATTTTTACAACACAAATACGTACCTCAAATTAAACAAATTTAATACATTTCATGTAAACGATGTTATGTTAGGTAATATATTTTTTGTATATCTACTGATATAAATTTTATATGATATACCTTTTCTGGCACATTACGGCACAAATGATGACATATTTGCATTTATGACACGAATAATTGAGTCATCACACATTCAGCTAATTTCAGCGAGAGAATCGTGGGGATTGAATATCAAAATGCCTTGTGGATAAAATAAACTCACATGTAACAGTGCATACCTCTGCATACCTTTTAACTATGTAAGCAGAAGAATACGAATCTTCAAATGAAATGACATCTTATTCATCGTTGAAAGAAAAAAATAAATTAATACTGTCATGGAAATTCTGTGACGGATTAAAACATGAATATCCTCATTGTTTACAAAAGACCATGTTGATATGTTTACCATTTATAACTATATAATGTACGAAACGGGGTTCACAGCTTAGTATCTACAAAAAATAAATACCGCAACAGAACCTGACATAACAATTCAACTTAAATCTAGAAAACCTAATAATAAGTATTCGTATATAAACAGCAATATCGTTCATTTCATTAATTTTTAAAGTATACATTCTGTTGAAATATTTTATTTTAAAGTAATTTAAAAATTTTAGGATAGAATTTAAAAGATATTGCTTGAAGTGAATATACATTTTTGGTAATAATTGTCATTTTTATTAAAAATAATCCATTTACAGAATGTTGCTTTAAAACTATACTATTGAAGGAAACCAGGAGTCCACAAAAAATGGAAATTAAAAAGGGCTCCACGTATCAAAAGGTTTAAGAAACTCAGCTCTAAGAGTTTTCTGGATTCCGTTACACGTTTTGTATACAGCGCCTGCGAGTTGATTAACATTCGCTTGAAATTCTTCAATACGTCTGAAGTGTTCAATGTTTTATTCGTGTGATTGATCCACGGCTTTAGCCTTCGCCGATGTTCAAATTGCCAAGGCGTGGCTCGAACCGTGGCCTGCAAACTGCGCCAAACCGCGTCTTATCAAGCGAAATCAGGGTTTCTAATCTTGGATCGAAAAAAACAGGTTTTAGACCTTTTCTTAGAGATTCACCCCTTAACCCAGCTTTTTATATACTCTAAAACAGGAATAATCTTCTTTCATAGAAGACTGACGAAGTATAAAAGACCTAAATTGGTAATAATTCATGAAGAATAATAAAGAATCCGTTAAAAATTCAAGTTATTGAGTTATCAGAATAGTTGTTGAGATATCACGATTCGTCTTCTTTAGGCCCAACAACATTCCTTTGAATGTTTTACAAAAATATAATGAAATAAAATTTCTTGTTTCGACCCTCTGAACTTTGCTATTATTTCCCTACCACTGATGAACGTTTGGAAGCCAAGGGGTACGTAGAGGTACATCTTATCATTACACTATGACTGGCGGGTATTTTTTAAAATTATTAATCAATAGTTCAGGGCATAAATTAGAGCCCCAAACTAAGTAATTCGCTCTCTTTGTATTTTCAGGGCATTTTAAAAATACAATTTGACTTCTCACCATCACAATTGTCTTAACTATGGACTACAAATCTGTGTCCCAATAGTGAAAACGAATTAGGAATAGGAATTTTCATAACACATTGTGCTTGGGAAAAGTATAAAATATTTTTATTTTTGTTATTATTATTATTATTATTATTATTATTATTATTATTATTGAATCACCGGCCTTATCATTACTGTAATTGTTAAAATTCCAAATTAATACCCACAAGATAGCCTTTGTGTGTTTTGTAAAAAGTTTCCCCGAATAAATATATATTTTTTCACTATCACATCAAAGAAACGTCATAAATATTCAAATGAATTAAAGTAGATACAAAACAAGATATTGTGATATGACGTTCTTTCATCACCGGATAGAAGATAAAATTTTATCAGTCGAAAAGTCTAGAGATTCTATTTTAAATCTCGTAGCCGATAAGATTAACGTTTGAATGCATTTTCCCAAGTTATAATACGAATAACAAAAGAAAATTAGTAGCTTTATAATGTAGAAAGATATATCAGAATATCCTCAAGATGTAACCTTACACACAGAGTACTCTAAAAAAAGGCTAGGGCCCCTTATTTCAAACAAAAGTCCCCCCCATACAAAAACTTAATAGAACTTCTCTCTCTCCAATAACAGAAGTAACTTACAGTCGAGGAATGTAGCCATGATTGTGCTGTAGGGTGACTCAACCCAGCAATATTGTTTCAAGTCGAAGGTAGTGTTCGTGGCATTTTCTTAGTGGGAGTACTTTCTTTTAAATTAATATGCTACAAAATTGTGAGATTATTCTATTACGTGTCTGTATGTTAATATCATTCGTGAAGGAGTCTGCCCGCCCGTCTGCCCGCCCGTCTGCCCGCCCGTCTGCCCGCCCGTCTGCCCGCCCGTCTGCCCGCCCGTCTGCCCGCCCTTCTGCCCGCCCGTCTGCCCGCCGTGGTCAACGATACCGCCTAAATTGTTCAGTCTATTTTTTCCAAAATTAACATATCTCGATCGATCTGAAAGAACGCAAAAGTTTTGCGAGTTTAAAACCAATATTTCTATTTTTGAGGGTTCTTTCCATGAAGCTTATTTTCAAAATTTTCTCAAATGTGGCACCAATTTTTTTAATAAACTTTGTCCTCGAAAAGCGTAAATATCTCTTAAAGAAAGATGTAGTTCTCATTTTCGTTAAAATCGCTGATTTTTACCAAATTGCAAAAGTTTAATGTTTTAGAGATTTTTTGCTTAATGAACATTTCTTTAAAGACAGGCTTAATTTTACGCGAAATATAGGCACTTTTTAAAATTAACACGAGAAGTTTTTTTCATTCTAATGATGTGTGACACATTACGAAGCGTGAGCGAAACAACTTTGGCACACCCATAAAGTATCATTCGCACGACGTGCACGCGGGGATTCGCTCACTTGTTATGTTACTTACAATTCAGATTTGAGAGAAATTAGAAATCAGGATTTGAATTTAATACTTTGCATAATTTCTCCATTGTAGTCACTCCCACATCTCCAAATACTAATTCCAGAGACATTTTAGTGGTAACAATATTTTGTTATGATTCCACTAGTGTAAAAAAATAAATGCGTAAGTGTTGTAGTAAAATTTGATTTAACATACAATAATTTAAAAAACCCACCAAACAATTTCTAGTTTTTGAACCTCAGAAACATCTCAAAACTACGAAAAAAGTTATTTATAATATCCACAAAATGATTATTTTCACTTTAATAAAAATTGCATTGTGTTTTGTTTCCTTACTATTCCATTGAAACTGTTTTATCCATTTCCGAGTAACTCAATTTGTATATGGAGCGCCCATGCAAATAATATGACTATCAAATCCGATTTTTCAGAAACAGTGCAAATTCATTGTTGTCAAGTTTACACCTTTTCAAACAATGTAATTTGCTGTACTGCTATCAGTATTGTTATAGTTGTCGACCTATACTGCTATCAAACCACTAATTTATAATTATGACGATATTTCATGTTAAAAATTGGATATTTTTTTGCTTGAAAAATTTGGTCATGTTTGCTTTTGTCCGAAGCATCTGCGGACATGTTTGCTTTTGCATAAAATAGTCATCACATTTGATCATCACGACTATTATCATCACTTTTGATTGGGATAAATTATTTTACTGCAGTGTGTACGCAAATATTTTATTCTTCCAAACAGACAGAACTACTACAACAATGTCTGTAGCTATCGCCGTAGTTGTTTGAGGCCAAAAACGGGTTACATTACTAGTTTCTGGATTCTAAAAAACTAAAAGAACTAAAAAGAAATTCGAATCTGTATGGGCTAGCCATGATCATTTTGTGAACAATCACAAATATATTTCACTTCTTGGATATCCATTACAGTGTGATTTTCATCAATTGATCCATCAAGAACAAATGAATATCATTCCAGGCCAGGAGTATCTGAAATTTTTTTCATTTATCTTCTAAAATATCGTTTAATAAACTTGCTACATTAGATCTCTTTTCTAATGATATACCCCTTACAAGTGACACCTGCCGAAGGTTATATTGTATCATATTTGTTAATGAGAAATCATATTTTCAAAGCGTCATAGAAGGAACTTCATCAAATCTAAAATATTGGTATGGGATAACTTTGACTGTATGAATTTTCTGCCCTTTCACTGTTTTTTAAATAATGATTCACTTCACATTTCTGATGTTCTGTACATTCTTGCACATATTTCTCAAAGTTTTTGTGACTTTGAGATTCTAATTTTCTAATAAACAAAATAGGACTCTATTGTGAAGACTTCATACGAAATGAACCATGCGGCATGACGGTCACGTGATCGTGAATCTTGCAATTTTATTGGTATCTGACGGAAATGTTCTTTATTGCTTGCAACAACGCTGTCGACTTATTTGATTTCGTCTGAACCTCGCATGTTTACAAGTAAAATTTTTATGGATATATTTCCTTTTTCTCCTCCACACCAGGGCAGAAGTTGCAGTTGATGGTCATTAGTTGTACTGTAATGCCACCTCAATTATTTTTCCCGATGAACATGTTTGTTTTTGCATGAACGCTCCTCATTTAATTTCTATAGCAGCAATGAACTTAAGTACAAAATGCATCGACTAGGAAAACACCACCAGTATGCAGAATTTTTTAATTTATCAATTTTTAGTTCTTCTCTTTTGCAGCAATTGCAATAAATTACACCTCATCTGTCCTTAGACAATCACTGTTTCCAATTCAATAATTCAGAAATATTGCAAGCGAAGCATCAGAATGATAAATTTAACACTTCACTTCGCACTTAAAGGCTTGTATTAATTCTCCGTTGTAAGCAAGCAGACTGCACGCATTATTTTTGCTCTCCTATTGCCAGTTATCAAGAGATACTGAGATACGGTTTGCTCTGTCTTCCTTATTCTTTATGAAATACTGTTTGGTGTCGCTAATTCATTTCGTGGTTGTTGCTCAGAGGCACGCGGCGCAAATAATCAAGTATACAGGAAGATTAAAATGTATCGTATCACAATAAGTAACAAAGACAACTAAGTTTCGTGATGATGCAACAGTAGTATAATATTTACAAAAACTATGCAACAATTATTATATCAGAAAATTATGAAAAACAGTTAATAGAAATAATTAAATATTCTAGATAGAAATCGAAATGTAGTACTTAGTATAATATTTCGAAACATGCATTATGCATGTTCTCCAACAAACTGCCAAAACATTCAAACACGCACGAAGAGAAGGTATGTTTTCAGTGAGATGGCCATGAAACATGTATTTACAACGTAAGAATGCTCCAAGAAGCTTAAATAGAGACGCGTTTGCATGGAAATCCTATCTCTACTGATCTGTATATTTCATAGTTCACAGATTGGCGGTTTGCTGCTCCCAGATGTGATGCAGTTAGTTTAGAAGGCAAAAGTTATAAAAGAGTACGCACCGCAGTTTCAAATTTAGATCACAGGATTCAGAATCTACAGTACAATCCGTTACACCATAAATCCCTTCTAATGTCCCTCCGCAAAGATGTATAAAGCATGCTGTAGTCTGACAAACATCATGGACAAGTTCTTCTGAAATGTTAGGACTTATATCATGAAATTCAATTTACGCAGCGTTAACGGGGTCCCATGGTGTAATGGTTAGCACTCTGGACTTTGAATCCAGCGATCCGAGTTCAAATCTCGGTGGGACCTTACGATTTTTGACTAATAATTTCCAACAACAATAGATTGCCTCCAAATTCGAAGGCGATTATTTTCTTCGTAAGAAGTGTTAGTTTTTCAACCTCGAATCTTTAGAAAGTTTTATTTCTGGAAAACTAGAGATATGAAGGCTTATTTCT
Organism: Gryllus longicercus; assembly: GCA_038098605.1. Lineage (NCBI taxonomy): Eukaryota > Metazoa > Arthropoda > Insecta > Orthoptera > Gryllidae > Gryllus > Gryllus longicercus. The sequence continues at coordinate 312,239 of JAZDUA010000109.1, read as the reverse complement.
TTTATAACAGTTTAAATTTAATAAAAACTGTAACTTTACTACCTCCATCTCATTGTATAATATTTAAAACGCGTTCGTTATAAGCAACAATTTCCACAATTCCCTATTATGATTTTAATTTAATTTAACACTAACATTAGTTCACAAATTGAACTATGTTCACTAGTTGTAAACAATTTTCACAAATGTGTTCATACTTCAGTCAGGTTCTTAGAGACGGAGTGAATTTTTCAGGGATTGGAGTCGATGGCATTGGAGTCGATGGGATTGGAGTCGATGGGATTGGAGTCGATGGGATTGGAGTCGATGGGATTGGAGTCGATGGGATTGGAGTCGATGGGATTGGAGTCGATGGGATTGGAGTCGATGGGACTGGAGTCGATGGGATTGGAGTCGATGGGATTGGAGTCGATGGGGTTGGAGTCGATGGGATTGGAGTCGATGGGATTGGAGTCGATGGGATGGAGTCGATGGGATTGGAGTCGATGGGATTGGAGTCGATGGATTTGGAGTCGATGGGATTGGAGTCGGTGGGACTGGAGTCGATGGGATTGGAGTCGATGGGATTGGAGTCGATGGGATTGGAGTCGATGGGATTGGAGTCGATGGGATTGGAGTCGATGGGATTGGAGTCGATCGGATTGGAGTCGATGGGACTGGAGTCGATGGGACTGGAGTCGATGGGACTGGAGTCGATGGGACTGGAGTCGATGGGACTGGAGTCGATGGGACTGGAGTCGATGGGACTGGAGTCGATGGGACTGGAGTCGGTGGGACTGGAGTCGATGGGACTGGAGTCGATGGGACTGGAGTCGATGGGACTGGAGTCGATGGGACTGGAGTCGATGGGACTGGAGTCGATGGGACTGGAGTCGATGGGACTGGAGTCGGTGGGACTGGAGTCGGTGGGACTGGAGTCGGTGGGATTGGAGTCGGTGGGATTGGAGTCGGTGGGATTGGAGTCGGTGGGACTGGAGTCGATGGGATTGGAGTCGGTGGGACTGGAGTCGATGGGACTGGAGTCGATGGGATTGGAGCCGATGGGATTGGAGTCGATGGGATGGAGTCGATGGGATTGGAGTCGATGGGATTGGAGTCGATGGATTTGGAGTCGATGGGATTGGAGTCGGTGGGACTGGAGTCGATGGGACTGGAGTCGATGGGATTGGAGTCGATGGGATTGGAGTCGATCGGATTGGAGTCGATGGGACTGGAGTCGATGGGACTGGAGTTGATGGGACTGGAGTCGATGGGACTGGAGTCGATGGGACTGGAGTCGATGGGACTGGAGTCGATGGGACTGGAGTCGATGGGACTGGAGTCGATGGGACTGGAGTCGGTGGGACTGGAGTCGGTGGGACTGGAGTCGGTGGGACTGGAGTCGGTGGGACTGGAGTCGGTGGGACTGGAGTCGGTGGGACTGGAGTCGGTGGGACTGGAGTCGGTGGGACTGGAGTCGGTGGGACTGAAGTCGGTGGGACTGGAGTCGGTGGGACTGGAGTCGGTGGGACTGGAGTCGGTGGGACTGGAGTCGGTGGGACTGGAGTCGGTGGGACTGGAGTCGGTGGGACTGGAGTCGGTGGGACTGGAGTCGGTGGGACTGGAGTCGGTGGGACTGGAGTCGGTGGGACTGGAGTCGGTGGGACTGGAGTCGGTGGGACTGGAGTCGGTGGGACTGGAGTCGGTGGGACTGAAGTCGGTGGGACTGGAGTCGGTGGGACTGGAGTCGGTGGGACTGGAGTCGGTGGGACTGGAGTCGGTGGGACTGGAGTCGGTGGGACTGGAGTCGGTGGGACTGGAGTCGGTGGGACTGGAGTCGGTGGGACTGGAGTCGGTGGGACTGGAGTCGGTGGGACTGGAGTCGGTGGGACTGGAGTCGATGGGACTGGAGTCGGTGGGACTGGAGTCGGTGGGACTGGAGTCGGTGGGACTGGAGTCGGTGGGACTGGAGTCGGTGGGACTGGAGTCGGTGGGACTGGAGTCGGTGGGACTGGAGTCGGTGGGACTGGAGTCGGTGGGACTGAAGTCGGTGGGACTGGAGTCGGTGGGACTGGAGTCGGTGGGACTGGAGTCGGTGGGACTGGAGTCGGTGGGACTGGAGTCGGTGGGACTGGAGTCGATGGGACTGGAGTCGGTGGGACTGGAGTCGGTGGGACTGGAGTCGGTGGGACTGGAGTCGGTGGGACTGGAGTCGGTGGGACTGGAGTCGGTGGGACTGGTGTCGGTGGGACTGGAGTCGGTGGGACGAGTCGGTGGGACTGGTGTCGGTGGGACTGGTGTCGGTGGGACTGGAGTCGGTGGGATTGGAGTCGGTGGGATTGGAGTCGGTGGGATTGGAGTCGGTGGGATTGGAGTCGGTGGGATTGGAGTCGGTGGGATTGGAGTCGGTGGGATTGGAGTCGGTGGGATTGGAGTCGGTGGGATTGGAGTCGGTGGGATTGGAGTCGGTGGGATTGGAGTCGGTGGGATTGGAGTCGGTGGGATTGGAGTCGGTGGGATTGGAGTCGGTGGGATTGGAGTCGGTGGGATTGGAGTCGGTGGGATTGGAGTCGGTGGGATTGGAGTCGGTGGGATTGGAGTCGGTGGGATTCATTCGAAAAATCAAGTATTCCATCGAAAATGCGCTAATCTTTTAGCTTTCTTTACATTATTGGAGAATAAATTATAATCCAAAAATTTGAAACCATTTTTCAGAAAAATTGGAAAAGTTATTGAGGCTTTATGTAAAGTACCCCAAAATTAAACATTTCAATTTAAAATTCGTAATGCCTTGAATTCATTCATATCAATTTCGGAATAATAATTTTGGAGAAAATTGTCTGAACGGTTTAGGTGATTGGGTTGATCGGCAAGCAGACGGACAGACAGACGTTTTGCTGTAAATCGATTTTTCGGTATCAAAGAACTCCAAAACATGGATTCTGACTTCAGTGATAGGAGAAGGAAATTATTACATATAGAAACAAGATATATCCAACTTTGCGTTACCAGAGCCGGGCAACAATAGTTTTTCTGTCGGAAAATCACCATCTTCCGGCGCTCGATTACAATACTTCTTACGAAGTAAGATGTGAAAGTAAACTAGTAAGACTACAATGCGCACATACTTTCTGACATAATTTCTAAATTTGCAATTTTCCAAAATTCAGGGAATTCAACTTAACTTATACCCACGGCATTCAACGCGCCATAAATTTGGAGGGGTTATTGAGAAAATTGTTCTTATTTAGAAATTTGTATAAATTTCAAGCACAAATTACGCGAAAACTACTCGTTTCTCCACAAAATTGTACATAACATTTTTTAAACAGCTGATTTCTTAGAACACCTTTTGTCTTAAGAAAATCTTCAATTTCGTAGTTTTGAAATATTAACTTTTTGCAATATTAGGAAATACGAAGGGTTTGCCGAAAACGGAACTATCACCATATTTTTACGGTCTCTTATCACATATGACGAGAAACATTTAAAGAAAAATGAGAAGTATTTTTTTTAGGAAAATTGCTTAAAACCTAACGATTGTCTATATTTTTCGCAATATTACTTGAAAATTACTAATACTTGTATTTTCGAAAAATTGAACTTGACGTTCTTTCAATATCTGCCTTCAAAGAACAGATTTCATTAGAAAAAACAATATCTACAATATTATAGTTCTCGGAAGATGCTCAAAAAATTGCAATTTTACGCAATTTTCGAAAAATTATTGATATCAACGAACATAAGGCTTGCACCGTTCTCTTATCGTCCTTTACGCTATCAGACGACAAAGTTTAATCTAAAAACTTGGAGCAATTTTTGATAAAATTTTGAAAACTTTGTGGAGGCTACATTTAAATACCCTGAAGAATGAAAATATCCGTTTGAAACTCCCAAAGCATCGAGTTCATTCAGATCGACGAGCAATATCAGTTTTGAAGAAAATCGGTTGGACTGTGTAGGTGGTAGTGTTGACCAACGCCGGACAGACGTCTTGCCGTCAATTGATATTTCCGTATCAACAAAACATGGATTCTGGCATCACCCCGTGTTAGAGGAAGTAATTTACTATAAATACCAATATGATTTATCCACTTTTTCATTAGTAGGGCCTGGTTAATAGGCGTTTTCTGCCGAAAATTCGCCGTTTTCCGGCGCACGTTTACTTAACACATACATTCTTCTTGGCAAGTAAGACCGAGGGTGTAAAACCGGTACTAACGATCGTGCTCAGTGGCAATCTATGGCCCCTCTGGATGAAATGCATGCGTTGTGAAGGAGCCACCCCTCCAACCTTCACTCCACTCTCTGCCACAATCACTTCCAGATATTTTTCCGAGAATTCCTCTTCCTTTCTCCTTCTCCGAACTTTTCTTCTGCAAACCGAGTCTCTGTAAATACTACCTACTTTCCTTCATGTCTTGTAAATCCTTTATCTGCGGGTGACCGGAGCCTTTCCCGGCCTGGCAAATATCCTGACAGTGTGGCGTCATATCAGTCGCCAGTACAAACGTGCCAAATATCATCCATGTGGACAGCGCTGGCGGAAGAGACGCTGGGCTGCACAAAGGCTGGAAAGCGAGAGAGAGGGGGTGCCGTGTCGTGGGTGGTAGCGTGGAAACCCCGAAGCCGGCGGAAACGCGTCGGCGGACACTGCGGGTGACGCGGTTCCGTCAGCCTGCCCAGAGGGTATATAAGCGGACTCCGACTTAAGAGCTTCCTTCTGTTCTTCTGATTCTTCAGGTTTGGCCGCGTCGGTAGGGCGTCGTGTGGGTTGTGCGCGGCGTTGCATTGTAATGCATAGGCTACCGAGGCGGGGAACCGAAGCCGGCGTACCGAAGCCGGCTTGCTACGTCGTGACGGTCGGTGCGGCATACTCGCATGTATGCTCGCGTAAGGTACTGGTGCATCACACCGGATATGGTAATTAATTATCGGGCCAGCGGTGGTGGTAACCAGGGAAGGTTCCTTCTTGTAACGGTCAAATTTATTTGTAAATATGGTATATAGTATTATGGTGTCGGAGTATTTTTATTCTAATAAATACTAAATACAAGCCGTTGACGTCTGTAATTATTTGCCCCGGCAAAGACGCCACAACAGCAGAAATGAGCCCTCTGCCTGTACGTTGCTTGTGTCCAAGCTCTGCCGGGTGGGGAATTGCCCAGCTGTATTCTCGCTCTTTCCTCAGCCCCATTTCTTAGCTAATCCCCTTTCAGTTTTCGTTACCTGGAATAGCATACCCTACTGCATTCCGTTTTGTTCATCCGGTGTTTCTAAATGAGTAATATTTTTATTATGTTTACATTAGTAATAATGCAAATTAATGTTCTCCCACTAGTCCACAGAAAACCTTGAACACGTAAACATGGGAGAATCTTCGCATCTGCGAATGTTAAGTCCGAGGAGTAAGAAGATTCAATGTTGGCAGCACAAAAGCTCTAAAAGTACGTGGGAAAGTTTCTTGAAAAAAGATGGAAGGGGATCAATTGTAATCGATTCAAAGAATAAGAATGACAATGAATGAGAATTGATTAAGAACCACGAAGAGGACAGAGGAAACCGACCCAATTGACGTGTATTGGATTCCGTCAATAGGAAAGCGCAAGATAACCACACTGATCATCCGCCCAAATTGATTCACCGAGAGCTTGCCGGCAAAAATACAGACAGCTGTACGAAAATGGATGTAGAATGCTTCAGGCAAGCAATATGCACAGCAAGAAGAAAGAAGAAACCTCCGAAGCCAGAGAACCGAAGTTCACGAAGCTCTCAAAGCGATTGACATTAAAACTCCTGACGGTGAGCCAGTTTTGATGTTAAATGATAGCGAGCATACTGTCTGTGAAATGAATTGGCGTATACCATGTGAAATGGACACATTTTTATAGATGGAACATTCAAATACAGCGCAAAACATTTTCTCCAGTTTTTTACTCTCTATGGACTAATGAGAGGATATTATATTTCACTCATTCCACTTATCTTTTTCTTACTGAATAGTAAGAGTAATAAGGCATTGTACTTTTATTCAGGACTCTCAAAACTGTATTTAAGTTTCGAACCTCGAATCGTGTTCGCAGATTTCGAACAGGCTATTTACGCCGGCCTGCGTGCTGCATGGCCAGAAGTGTTGTCGTTTCCTTCTTGCCCAGGCTTGGTGAAGAAAAATTAAAGCACTGGGTTTAAGCAGTGATTACAAAACAACACGGACGTGGGTCGATTCTTGTCATATATATTTGGCCTTCCGATGCTTAATCAAGTTGCCGTGGAAGATTCTTTTCTAGAAGATTTCTTTGGAATTATGCCAAATGATGAGACAGTGATAAAATGTAACGAAGACTTAACAGATAATTATATTGACAGACAATCTTTAATTCCACTTCATATGTGGGCAGAAATGACAAGTAGCGCCGTGAGAACCACAGATGATTGTGAAAATGTTTATTCAAAATTTAATGATCCCTTTAATTCTCCTCGTCCGGACATTTTCACATTTAGAAGTGCTAAGACAATTCCAGATTGTCACGAAAATTGCACTCCGCTCATCTAAAGATGCGGAAAGAAGACTAAGACCCGCAGATAGGAAAATTGCCTACATAGAAGATAGTATACGATAATGTGTAGGAAATGAAGTAGAAAATTTTTGGTGAAGATTATGGCTTGCAACTACAAGCCCATTGTATAAACAATTCGAATATTGTGAACATAGCTTCACAAAGAAAGCTAAGATTTATCAAAGTGTATTAGCCTTATGTCTGCATCAAAAATAATTCCTGACACAGACATTAAAGTAAGGAACATTTAGGGGTGTAAACCTATTCGCCTTTTCGTGGTTCACCCTGGGTAACTAATTGAAATGGGATTTAAAAACAATATTTGTTTCTTGCTTATATTCCGTATTTAAGGACAAATTTCACTGAAATGTGTCTTGAACGACGGAAGGAAAGGAAAAAAAATTTAAATATTAAAAATTGAGAAAATCAACCATCAAAAGCATCCAGCTTTTACAAATAAATCGTTCGATTGATCTGATTCGTTTAGTAAATAAAAGTGTAAAAACTATTTGTGACATGTAGTGGAGAAGTACCATCCGAGTACGTTTTCTTTAGCTCCAAAATCTCTTCCCAATATTTCAACTATAAGTAGTTGAATAACAAATAAAAGTGTCAAAAAAGTCAAGTGAGAAACTTTTGAACACTAGACATTTTCGCTCCCGAGCTACTCGTATATAAAACTTATTTGCATCGGTAAACGAACTGCAGATTTACAATTTTTGTATCTCTACTAAAATAATAGTAACATGACCACAACTCTCCTCCTATCACTATGCAAAAGGTGAACTCAACAAAACGTGCGTTAGTGAAGCTACGTTTATGATCCAAAGCAAAATAAAGGGCCATTTCAGCAAGTTAAATATTTTGTCAACAGTTTTATGTTAGGTCAGCAGTTTAATATTTCTCAAAAAAATAATTTAGACTTATATTTGTTGCCATCGCCGGCAAAGCAAAACTAATTTTTTTAAAACATTATTCTTAACAGTATTAATATAAACCTACAAACTTTTATTTTTAAGTGCAATAAACGAATAAGGGCGTTAACACTAGGCAGACCACGGTATACGTAGAAACCAGTTCCCATAAATTAACTATATTATTCAAATTAATTGTATTATCTACATTGTTTATGTAAATGATATAAATTCCAATACAAGAGTAAAACAAACCGAGCGTTAATACCATTTTTCAAGTATGAAAGTGGAAGGGTGATCTTTGAAGCACTTAATCGCGGACGATCTCTTCCTTGTACTGAGGAGGAAACAGGTACAAGGTAGAGATGGGCTATGCCTTTTTGGGGAGGTAGGTCAAAACACTGCTTAAGAAAAGTTGACTGTGGGTTGTAGTCGACATACGCCTGCCTAGTCACTTCCTTGAAGTAATGGAGATACATCGAAACACAGTTTTCTTGCACTTCTCATTAGCAAAACCTGGTTGAAGCATTCCTTGAATTGCGCTAGTAGCACCAGAATACCGCGTAGTAAGAGCCAATCGGAATCCGACTTAGTGGTATGTGTGCCACCAGCCTAGTCCTCAGCAGACGGCGTCGAACCGTGGACGCAGACATGACCACACCCGTTGCAGTGCTCGAAAGTCAACATTGTTCCATTCAGTCGGTTACGGCCATGCGGACAAGATGGATGTCATCTCGCGCTGTGGTCACATTGTGTGGTCCAGTACTCGCTCGTCGCTGTAAATTACTCTCCTCTATCTACTGGTTCCTCACACACATTACTGTCGTAGCAGAGCGCCCCGTTCGAGCGGTAATATAACGGTACGATAATCCCGCTTCCCGGTTACTAATTATTCTGCCCTTTTCCAACTCACTCAGATGCTGATATTGCTCCCTTTGCTGTCGACGAAGCATACCAGTACTTGCTTTCTCGTTTCCACGTCGTTTGACGGCTCTGCTCAGTGCGGCGTAACACTGACCTGTCACACAAAGATCATCGCTGCTAGGCCAACGTGCACGCCATCTCTATGCAAATTTAATTACTTCTTATATACTGTTATACACGTCCACCGATTTTTAAGTGATTCCGATCATTCCTTCAGTGTGCTGCAATCTCTTCAGCAAATACGGATTGCCAACGTGGATAAGGTAACAAAATTTTTAGTTCTTTCAATTCAGTCAAACTTTAAATGGAACGTCCGTTTAAATGAATTGAACACTAAATTAAGTTATTTTATGCTACGCTTTCACAATTCTTTCAAATTCAGTCAGCCTCCACACTGCTCATTGTGTATATTTCGCGAATGTTCATTCCCGCCTGAGGTATGGTATAATCTTCTGGGGAAATACATATTATAGTTCCCAGACTTTTAGATTACAAAAACGAATTGTAAATTCCACCCACGTGATTCTTGTAAGCCTCACTTTATTCATCTAGGTATTTTACCATTACCTTGGCTCTTCATATATGAAACAGTGGTTTTTGTCAAAGATGACTTACTTAAGGGCGGGAATATATTTTCAGCAAACGCCGTTGTCTATAACTACAACATTTGACGTAGTAATCATATTCATCAGGTGACAGTGTCAACAGGTCACTACATAAAATTCACATATAATGCATGTACATTATTTTACATCTTGCCAGATGAAATAAAACGATTAAATTCGATACAAAATTTTAGGTCCCAAGTAAAATCTTTTCTGCTGCACAACTGTTTCTATACAATTAGAGACCATACCGAGCAGCCAAAAGGAAAGTAATATTAATTTTAACAATAACATTTAATGTATTATATACCAATTGTATTGTATAATTGTAAAGAACCTGTAACAAGTATTGTACTTCAGCTTTTGTGTCAATGACCTCTATCAGGTATTTGTCTAGTTTCCCTAATCCTCGACCAAATGCTAAGATGCCCCTTGTTTTGCTTCTGGACATAAATGTAACTTCAAAGTAACTTCTCCCCATAGCACGTAACACACAGTTTTTAACTGTTTTTGACGTAAATAAAGAAATAAATAAAAATAGATAATAAGTTTTTATTAAAGTTGGACTTAAAGGGGGAAAATATCTTGGCAGTCATATTTATTACCTCATACAAGTATCACAGATGTGTTGAAAACACCTTTGTTTCTGCGTTCAAGGCTAAAGAACATATTATTATAATGGAAGACTTCAAATACAAATTATTAAAAATCCCTCCCTTTGCAGAGTAGTTTATGCGTTTTTTTCACAGCTTCAGTCTCAAAATCTTACCTTTCAGACCACCACACTGCTCAAAGAAAACGGAAATTTGAATACTTCGAACCATAATATCTAATATACACGAAGTCCACAATTCTGTTGACAATCAAAACATATTGAAATAAAGTAAAGCAAAATTTTTTGAAAATATGAGTAAATATTGCGTAATCGTATCATAGAAATCATAAAAATCAGATCTTTAAAAAGGTCATGTAGAATATTTTGAAATAACAAGAAACTTTCACGTATTTTCTTCTTATTTTAATGCTATGCAAAAATTCTCAAAAACGTCTTTTTTTCCGTCAGAGTACAAGATGCTTAAATATTGGCACAGGTTTAATTTCGTTAAACAGTTTGAATATTTGAAAATTGCAAAAGTTAGAAGCAACGTGAGAAAGTGTGTCCTGGTGTATCACTCCTAAGGTATTCGGTATTTAAGTACCACAATACATAGTTAGATTACACAACCTATTAGAGGAAGTAATTTACTACAAATAGGTGAGTAAGAATTCGTGAAAGGTAACAGGCAAAATGCAAATTTTTCTTTTTATGCTGAATTGTTACTTAATCGATAGATTCTGATGCCCTTATTAAGTGTGTAAAATATTTTTTTAAAAAATTCATAATTACTTAAGTTATAAACAATTCAGTATTTATGCATCTTTTAGTTGCAAAATAAATATCTCACAACAGAGTTGATATAATTTAATGCTTCCAACGGCAACTTGAAGGAAAAAGTATATATTTTAAGATACACAATATTAATTTTTAAAACTTATTAACAATCCCTTTTTTTATTGCAAAATAAAATGTAAAATGAAAAAAATCCGTGTTCTGCGCTTTTTAAAAATATTTTAAAAAAACATTCTAAGAGGGAATTTAATATAGATTCAGAATCCGTTAAAAAAAGTTAGCAAACATTAATACATAAAAAGTAATTAATATTTTTATCGAGCGGCGCACGGTCGCGCCTTAGCTTGTCGGTACGAACGAGTCGCAGCACGCTTTTGTTTTACAACAATTGTTTTCGCTTAAGAAACCATTCTTATTGTTTCTAATTTCTACGCAAAAAGGTAAGCGTAATTAACATTGCATATGACTTCGTTTTTTATTTTGCAAATTTATAAACAATAATTGTGTATTGTTATTAAATAATCTCGATTAAAAGCGTTAAAATGTTCAATATTACTGACTTTATCAATATTATTAATAACAATAACTGATTTTTCTAATCATTTACATTATTTATTATTTCATATTGTCAGTTCTCATAGTTTTATGTTTTTTATTATTTTAAACAGATTATATAAAATGCCTACCCCGAAGAAATGTTGCAACCCACTTAAAAAATCCAAACACAATCGTGTCTACAAAAATTTGAAGCTGATAACGACGCAGTGGAATCGTATCTTTTCTAATTTAACTGGAAAATATATCTGTGATTCATGCAGAACGTCAATTTATAGTCAAAAAGTTACTGTCTCTTCCGTCGAAAAGGAAATCATTATTGATACTACCGAAGAAGAATCTTCACGGGATGAAAACTACGTGGACAACGAAAAAAATGACCCTACATACAAGGAAGAAACAGCTGAAAATGATATGCTTGGACGTGCAACAAAGCGACAGAAATTGCCCGATGCAGACAATTCTTTGATAGACGAGACTTTGATTCGAGATGTGAACAATGCGTTGTCGAAAGCTATTTTCCGAAGTGAAAAAATCGAAATACTTACAACGCTTCCTGTTTGCATTAGTATAAGGAAAATGCGTGAGTTGTTTGGCGTTTCGCATAAAATGGCATCAAGGGCGAAGAAATTAAGGAAAGAAAATGGCTATAAGTCGCGTCCACCAAAGAAAGTTGGTCGAAAAATAAGTGAGGAAATTATTCAGAAAGTAACAGAATTTTATTTGAGTGATGATACTAGTAGAATGATGCCAGGAAAAAAAGATTGTGTTTCTATAAAAACCGATGTAGGTAGAGAAAATGTGCAAAAGCGTTTACTTTTGTGCAATTTGAAGGAAGCACATAAACGTTTTCAGGAAAAATTTCCTCAGTTTATCATTAGTTCTAAATTTTAAAATCTGCGACCAAAACAGTGCATCTCTGTTAACAAAGCTAGTTGCCACAACGTATGTGTTTGTAAAACACACCAGAACATGAGATTAAAGTTTTTTGCTCTAAAATCCGAATTTCAGAAGAAAAATCACACCTTCACCTTATCATACCATAAGGCATTAAGAGAAATTATTTGCAAAGAAGCTCTTCCATCTTGTCATCTCAGAAATTGCAAAAATTGTCCTGGTGTTACTGCTTTTTGCGAGAAGTTGCATGCATTATTTACAGAATATTCCGTGAAGGAAGTAAAGTACAGGGAATGGATAAGCACTGATAGGTACATATAATTACATTTCAATTTTTTAATTTAATGATAACTTAATATATTGCCTAAATTATGCATAACATGAAAAAATCTATTTTAAACTTTCAATTAATTTTACAAATCAATTTTTTAAAATTAATTTTCTGAGTGCCTGGCAACGATTTGTCAAATTTCAGAAATTTCTTTTGCTATACAATTTTAAATTTAAATTGGAAATTTGATTTTTTATAATACCTTACTGTAACTCTATTAATTTTTGTATAAATAATTTCACAAATAACTTTTTTGCTTATTAGATTTTTTTATCGGGAACGGCTGTGGGAAGATTGACTATCGGTCCTTCCTCATACCAATTACTTTTGCTTATTAGATGTTTTAATATATTTTTCTAGAACTGAATTCGTTGAACAAACAGATTCCATAGAAGCATTTTTAGAGAAGATAAGAAAAGATTTGCCTGAACTACTGACGCATGATTTTATAACAAAAGAACAAAGTGCTTACTTTAGTGCAAAAAAGGACAGCTTAAAGGAAGGTGAATTTTTGGTAACGCTGGATTTTTCAGAAAATTATACATTTCAAATACAAGATGCAATACAGGCGCATCACTGGTCAAATACCCAGGCTACAATTCATCCATACGTCATGTATACGCGAAAAGACGGCAAGATAGTTTCGGATAATTTTGTTATTATTTCTGAAATCGAAAAGCACGATACTGTTAGCGTTCACCTATACAATACAAAACTGATTCAGTATTTGAAAGACAAGTATGCGTGGATTGAACGAATTATTTATTTTTCGGACGGAGCTGCGAGTCAGTACAAAAATAAAAGTAACTTCCTGAATTTGATTCAACATGAAAATGAATTTCGTATTAATGCAGAGTGGCACTTTTTTGCCACTTCTCATGGCAAAAGTGCATGTGACGGTGTTGGCGGGACAATCAAAAGGAATGCTTGGAAAACAAGTATGCAAAGAACGAGATTAGATGAACCATTAACAAACGCAAAGATGTTGTTCGTTTGGGCAAAAAATTGTTTTCACAGGTCAATGTCTTTCGCGTATTGCACCAAAGAGGAATATGAAAATGAAGCAAAACTTTTAAAACCAAGATTTTCAAAATGTAAAGTAATCAAAAACACCCGACAGTTTCATTGCTTTTTACCGAACGATTCTAAGTCACTTAAATGTAAGCGATATTCGTCAGCGTCTGATTACGAAGCTCATAACGTTCTGTAAATAAATTTAATTATTAATAATAATTAATGTGGTTATGTAAATAAAAAATTGTTTTAAGCGAAAATTGGTACTAAAATTACTAAATTTTAAATTAAAAAAAATATTTGCGTTAATATTGAGAGTAAAATCGCAGAAACACAGTATGGTGCATCAAAACCTCCAAGCTACGGTACGCGTCTCGTGGCGCGACCGTGCGCCGCTCGATAAAAATATTAATTACTTTTTATGTATTAATGTTTGCTAACTTTTTTTAACGGATTCTGAATCTATATTAAATTCCCTCTTAGAATGTTTTTTTAAAATATTTTTAAAAAGCGCAGAACACGGATTTTTTTCATTTTACATTTTATTTTGCAATAAAAAAAAGGGATTGTTAATAAGTTTTAAAAATTAATATTGTGTATCTTAAAATATATACTTTTTCCTTCAAGTTGCCGTTGGAAGCATTAAATTATATCAACTCTGTTGTGAGATATTTATTTTGCAACTAAAAGATGCATAAATACTGAATTGTTTATAACTTAAGTAATTATGAATTTTTTAAAAAAATATTTTACACACTTAATAAGGGCATCAGAATCTATCGATTAAGTAACAATTCAACATAAAAAGAAAAATTTGCATTTTGCCTGTTACCTTTCACGAATTCTTACTCAGGTACAAGATTTATTCACTATTTCGTTACCAGTGCCCCGCAATCAGAGTTTGCTATTCACACATAGCTGATTTTGTGGGTTTTGTTTTTGCATTAGTAAAGAAATATACTGGCCGCACAATAATGGGCTCCTTATTCTTGTAGTGTTATGCCCCTTTTAACATTTTCTGCCGTGTGTGGTGAAGGTAATTCATTCTATTTAATGCTGTACTGTTTTATTTTGTAATTATTTGACATTCAATGTTTTCATTCCTGTGTTGGTGGGTTTGCTAGATTCTATCTAGCGAAAGCTAACCCCTGTTTTTCAGAAAAATGAGTGAGGTACAATATTTGAATACAGGATAATTATAGTTATTACTGGCATACACTTCGTTGTATTCAGCTGGAATGGCTCAAGGAGCCTCAGACATCTTCGGGAAAATCGACGGGTGTCCGAACCTCTCGCTCGTCTAGCATCGTTCTGCACTGAGCAATTCGTCAGCCTTATCGCGACCCGCCGTGCCGCCCCGCCCCGCTCCACGCAACCTTTTGACGCTGCCTTAAGACGCCAGACGTCATCGCCATCGGCCGATCTCGCTTTTGCCGCTGTCTTTCGCGACTATTGCACGTGGACGTGACAAATGTAGCAGCGCATCGCGATCGCCTCGTTGGTCGACGGGTTACACGACGACCTCCCCCCCCCCCCTCCCGCGCTGACGAGGGGCAAACATGAAACTTCCTCAAACGATCAAATTGAGGAGTAAACAGAGGAGACCGAGGAGGAAAAGATGAAATGAACCTTTTTTGTGCTTTGAGGAGGTGGAAAATCATTTAGAGTTTGTCATATACATCCCATTTTCTTAAAAACAAACTTTTGTCACCAATGGGAACGAGAATCTTTTCCACAACGGTGTTGGAAACGAAGTGAAATTATTAACGCATCTGTTCGGCATCAGGTTATTTGAAAAAAAAAAGAAACAACTAAGTAATCGTCAAAGAAAAGGTCAAAGAAATTATACATCGAATTTCTCGACTAATTTGTCTGCACTTTTAAAATTGATTCTTATTCCATATCTTGCTCTCAAACCTGGTAAGAATCCGCCTAAAAGTACGTGGTAGGCTAAGCTGAAGCTTAAAAACACGTAGCAACATGCGTATGCGGGCGTTATGCTTCCATGTGAGTTGTGAAAGTTGTGTGTGGTTTTTAAAACAGTACTGTACTGAATTGTACTCTGATCAGGTCTCCTAGCTAGGCGGTGCACTTAAAAATGCTCTTTCTGGAACTCAGAAGAGTAAATTTAGATTATGCAAATGTTCACAAGAAACCTCCATAGGTACTATATTGATGTTGATTAGAATTAGGCCTAGTTTGAAACAGAAGCGTTCACATTGGGAGGAAAATGTGTATAAAACCACGAATAGCAGCTGCAACAATACAATCTGCTCAAATATAGAAACATAAGTTCTAATAATTTTTTTAAGAAAATACAACGAAAGTGATGAAATCTATTTGTAAGACAGCTCTCTGAAGAAGACACAGCAGTCAGATCCATATTGATACTTTGCACATTTGTTGGCAGTGTTAATAGAATTTTCGACGTGTTCAGATTTAAGTGTTCCACTTACTAACTCTCGCAATGACTTAGAAAATTATCATTCCTTTTTTGTCAAATGAAAATTATAAGAAAATTTAAAATCTTGCTATCTGAATGCATGATTTCGATATACATTGGCAATGGGTATCCTAAGTAACACATGCATGGAGTCTCTACCGCAAAGTATTACTTTTCCAGCTTCTGGAACGTTACTTTAATCTGAATCTTTACTTTCTATAACGTACATCAGAAAAGTAGTCAATATTCTTTTGTTGCGGCTATGATTATTTTTACACTATTCACGCAAATAATTAGATATTTCAAAGCAGGAGAACAGACAATGTTCTTGCTAAAGCAGTCACATAATGGCTGGAAGACCACGTTGTTGCATCAACTGAATAACCCTGCACGAGATCACGGAGTCTTTATGCTCTGAATACTATAGAATCATTCGGCGATATCAAGCGGACAACGACTAAAGAGATTGTTTGCATATGTGTAATAATATTGTAAACTATAAACCTTGAGCCTTATTTAGCCCTAGAACTTGAGTTCATAACGAATCGGATGAGGGGTGAACACAACGCGAAGTCTTTCGCGACCCAACACACACAACAGACAACCATGCACACGGTCATATTCAAACCCAGGACCCTTGTCACAGAGGTGCTGTCACGCATTTAGAGCAAAAACACTGAGATTTGAAAACTTTTGCCCGTTATATAGTATATCGTCGGTATAGAAGTGAAACTACCAATTCCATTTTTGATCATTTTGATTTATTTACATCTCTAACAATAAGTAACATTTTACATTTCGCCTTACCACGTACTTGCTTTGTAAAGAGGAAGCATTATACTGCTGAAGCAGAAATCGGCGATTTTCCGACAGAAAAAAGGCGTATTGTGGGGCTCTGAAATTGAAAACGAGGATAAATCTTCTTCCTATATGTAGTAAATGACTTCCCTAACACGTTGTGTAGTCAGAATCAACGTTATGTGGGTCCCTGATAACGAAAGGTCGATTGACGCTTTCTGCCATTTCGTCTGCCGGTCTGAACCTCTGCCTGTCTGTAATTGGATTACGTAAAGAACGCTTAAAAACTTGCGCCTTTTCGTTAAAACCCCTGATTTTTCGAAAATTACAAAACTGCAAAAACTTTTAGACGTCTTCCTACAACTACAATTTTGAAGATAGAGATATTTTAATGAAATCTGTTGTACAGATTCTTTAAAAATGTCAGGTACAGTTTTTGAAAAATCGAATTAGTTTTGCGTAATTTCATATTGAACTAAATGCAATTTATTCGGCTTTAAATTTTTTCTTTATTTTTTTTTTCTTTTTGAACGGATAGATCAGAGGATGCTTTAAAAAATTGTGCAGGTCTGATTTTGATAACTACTCTAAATCTTCTAAAATTACCAAATTTAGGCAAATACAAGACAGTAAGAGAAAGTGTGTGATGTTGAAGCCCTAGTTTAACTGAGCCGTCGATCTCTCTAATAAAACATGTGAAAATGTTTTAGAACCTGCTTGATTACATAGACAAAACATATCTAGAAGTCTGAGACCATGCTGCGAATATTCAGGGAAAATATTAACAAATATATATTGCTAAGGTCCAAAAATATCCCAGATTTTGTATGACCGGAAGTACAGAATTATGAGTATTAATAAAATGTATATTAAAACCCCTGAAAGGCATATTATGCCGATTAGGTAGTAAATACATTTTTTAAAGATATGATATGAGGGTGAAAGTGTGTGTAAAAGGGATTTGTTTTATTTCCTGTGTAGTAATATATACTAAGAATGCGGATACAACAGAATTAATATCTATTTGATTTAGCGAGTTTTTCTTCTATACTGACTGACATCGCGGCTGATTGGCCGAACGACTCTGGTCGTTTCCCCTTTCCGGGCGCCTTCTGCTGCAGGCGCGAGCTGCCGCGCCCCCGGGCTGTTGTGGGCCAGCCCCCGCGCCTAGCCGCCTCCGCCTCCGCCCGCCAGTCGATAACGTACTACAAGTATATACTCGATGGCTGCGTTGCGGCGGGGCCGCCTTCGATTCGCCAAGAGGCTGGCCTTTCTTCCTCTTGAACTAATGCTCAAGCTTATCAAATTTAATTTTCACCCAAGACTCTAGATATACCCTAAAATGATTCCTCACATTCATTAAAATGACTTCGTGTTTTGGTGAGGTTTTTAGCATATGTTCTGAAGATAATGCTTGACAATTGTTTTGGAAATTAAATCTCTTGGTCAAGAGCTTCGTAAGGAAAACTTGTAAACTTTGTGTTATTGATTTACTCTTACTTATTTAAACATATCGAACAGACAGTATAGTTCTACACTCGTAAAAGTGACCGATAGAGAATCAAGAAATAGCACAATTCATAACAACAGATGATAGCTCGAGATTAGTTCATTTAGATGACTTACTTAGATTCTACACTATTCCGTATACTGAGCTTCAAAAACGAAAATAATATTAAATTTAATAATGATTATACATTAGCTACCATTTGTGTTGTATTATTATAAAACGTATACATTAAACAAGAGTTGCACTACAGCTTCCGGGTCAATGACGCTCTTCTGGATTACGTTTTTCGTAATAATAGTAATATATTGTACTATATGCAGACAAAATGTATCTAAATTTTCACTTCCAGGGCCTGGCAGTAAGAGTTGTCGAAAAATCGTCGATTTCCGCCGCAGGATTAAAGTACGTTCTCTTCCCATGAACAACAAAATGGATTATACTACAGATGGTCGTGAAATACAGGATATTTACTTACTCTTATTACATATGTAGTAAAGCAAGAAAGTAAAATGTTTTTTCCGTTGATTTTAATTTTCTAAACCCATTTTCAAAATCTAAAAAAATTCGGAGTTGTGTTTTATAACAGATGCGGTTTAAAAGCTGGTTAGTTTCTACATTGAATCAATATTTGTCAACCATACTACCGTAATAACTATTGTGGTTCAACAGAACATGCTTACCCGCATTTTTTCTAACTTTTGAAATTTTTCTACGCAATTTTTATCATTTTCCTTAGAACTATAAGAGGGGGAAATTTAAAGACACATAAATTACGCGAAAACTATCAGAATTTTCGTAAAATTGTACCTGTTCTTATTTGAAGATCTTATTTTACTTTCTCGCCCTTACTGTTATGACCAAATCATGTTAATTTCATAAAACGGTTTTTTATTCACAATTGCTGAACATACAGAGAGAGCCGTTAACAATGCGTAGTCACAAAATAACCAGGAGACTTACCGGGGATTTGCCCGATTTAACAAAAGCCGAAGAGATGTCCAACAACAATGCAGTGGTCGGCCTCCCGTGACCAGTGCTCGTATTCACCTGGAGCGCCCCCGCCTCGATGCTGCGACCCGGTGCCGGTTCTTTCAAAGGGGCGCGAACGACCACTACACTTACGAAGTGGCTTCGTAAGAAGAGAAAGTTTTGTAATAGTGAGCCGGAAAATGGCGAATTTTCGTCAGTTAAATTCTTATTGCCGAGTCCTAGTAATTGGATAAAAACTAAAATTGGATAAATTATGTTGCTGGATATATTAAATTACATCATCTAACACGTGGTGTAGCCAGAATCCTTTTTTGTGGGTCCTTTATTCCGAAAAATTGATTGGCGACAAAACAGCTGCCTATTGGTTTGTGGTCAACACTTGCGCACAAACCTTTCAGCCAATTTTCTCCAAAACTTGATATTCTCTTATCGATCTGAATGAACTCGAGGCTTTAAGAGTTTCAAAAGCGTATTTTGATATTTGAGGGTACTTTATTTGAAACCTCAAAAATATTTTCAAAATTTTGTTCGAAATTAAATTACAGTTTATTATTAAACTTTGTTCCCTGACTATGTAAAGAATGCTTAAGAGAATGGCGCAGAACTCGTTAAAATCCCGACATTTTCGAAAATTTCAAAAGTGCAATTATTTGGGGGCGTCTGGGAGACTGCCTCCCTAATGAAGTCTGTTCCCTATAGATTTCAAATAAGGTTATGTTAATTTTTTTGCAAAATATGAGCATTTTTCGTGTAATTTGGCGGGAAAGATGGGCAATTTAAACTTTTTTAGCAATGTTGTCTTTAAATTTTCTCCTCATACGCAATTAAGGGACCGTAAAAGATATGATAGTAGCATTTTTGGCAAACTCTGTTTTTTCGAAAATTGCATAATGTTAACACTTCTGAACTACAAAATTGAAGGTTGGGAGTTTTGCTATAAACGACGGTTGAAAAAACCAGCTCTTTAAAAAAGGTCATGAACATTTTTTTGAAAAACCTGTGGTGTTTGCGTAATTTAAAGGCTGTGGCAGAATACGGGAGGGGGGTAAAAGTACCCCCAAGCTCAATTCAATTTTGGATACAGAGCATGTTTAGTGTTAATTGGAAAGTAATTTTCCCAAAATCTCGGGACGACCGCCTGATTATTTGGCAAGATATCAGAAAAAATACGAATTTCCAGTTTTTTTTTATTTTTTCATATAATTACTCCCAGATAAAATTCTGAAAAAATATGAGACATTGTTGACATCTATACGTATCTTGGATAGTTTTCTCAAAAATAAATTTGCAGGAAATTCAATGTTTTAAATATTAAGTTATTATTTGTTATTTTTATACATTTTATTTTTCAAAATATTCCTACAAATTGGTATTACGGTGTTCTTTACTATTGTTTTTTCAGATTTTTCTTATTGGTGCGTAATATTGGAAAAAAATTAATAACTCTTTTCTTCGTCATTTATACGTATATAACTCATAATAAGTTAATAACTTTTCTACGGAAAAATTCTTTTCAGGACGAAAATCATATTATTTTATCATTAAAAAACTGCGGATAATTTTTGACGATAAATTCAACTTTTCAAAAATAAAAAATATTAAAACCAATAATTTTTATCATGTTTTGTGACCTATTTTGATGTGAATAAAATAAAAATAAAAAAGTATTAAAATTGAATGTACCCATACAATATTGTAACAGGAATGCGCTTATCTTGATGGCCCAAAGTTGCCAAGGTAGAGTACTCTCATTTTTAATCATAGGCCGGAGTTCAAACTTCACCGCGATCTGTAACGTAGTGATATGGCTGCTGGCGAGTTGTCGCTGAGAGCCCTAGTTCGAATCACGATGCGGAAAATCATTTTTGATTGCTAAAAACCCTTATTCATGCGTATGTAGTAGTATAATATAGCAGAGTGCTTAGAAATAATCGTGGATAGAAAGTAAAAAGATGTGATTTTGAATAAGAAAGAGATAGATATGAACAAATTGAAAGATATTGTTTGTAGCACAAATGAGTAAGATAACTCTGGGCATGATAGAAGTCATATGTCCAATGCTACAAAACCTGAGTAAGAATGGCTGATTCTCTCAGAAGCCCATACTCGAGAATGTCTCGAAAGTAGTCAACAGTTCGTCCGTCAGAGGTAGGTTGCCACGCCTTTTTTCTGATAGAGATAAACACAGTTGCTCTCCAGAGCAAGACAATTGATGGCTCGTGTCATGATAGTAGGCCCCCATCGGAAATTCACTTTATTCTTGTTTTAATCAAAATTTTACTCTATTCTCATAAAATATTTAAAGGAAAAATTGGAACCTTATTTAAAAAAATTTTGAAAATATCCCTGGGGCTTCTTGTTATGTACTCCAAAATTCAAAGAATTCGTTTCAAATTTTCTGGTCTATGAATCTTTCCTGATCGATCGGGGAATATTCATTTTGGAAAAAAACTGTCAATTGTTTTGGCGCTAGTGATGCTCACAGATGTACAGACAAATAAATTAATACTTTGGAGCCATTTTTCAGAAAAAATTGAAAATGTTGGGCGGACCTCATGTAAAATACCCCCAAAATCGAATATCTGCTTCAAATTCGAAGGGACTCGAGTTCGGCCAGATCGATTGCAGAATATCAATTTTGGAGAAAATTCTCTGAAGGTAAAGGCGCTAGCGTTAACGACACACACACAAGTAAAGGTAAGATGTCACCTCTATTTAGTATGTTCGTTGATCAGTTCATTGGAACTGAAACAGTACGTTAGACCGAGTCAAAAGTCACCTTATGAATGAATTGATTTTGTCTATTATTTACTAGTATTTTATGTGTATGTGTGTTATATAAAAAGCATAGTAGAAATACTTTTTAGATTTGTAAAATATTAGTATGTGATTATTTCTTATGAATTTTGTGTTGGATATTATATACTATAATTCTGTTTATGTAAGTCCTTCTCTAGACGGACCTATTACTATAGAAAATTAATAATCGTGAAGATTTTGTGACTGAGGTGAAATGATATTAAAGGGTAATTTTCAAGAGGCGTTTCGAAAATAATTTTGAATGTGTATTCTTTCAATTAATTTACTAGTTTTTACTCTCTCGCCTTACTTCCTAAGAAGAGAAAGTATTATAATAATGCACCGGAAATGGGCAATTTTTTCACAGAAAATGTCTTACTGCCGGATCCTAGTAATTAAAGAGTGGATAAATCTTGTTCATATCTGAAGTAAAATAATCCCTCTCACGCCTTTACCAATTTGTTAATGGACTCTGACGCTGATGTTTCCATCATCATTCAGCACCCCTCGAAAGGAATTGAGGAGCCAATTCGTAGAGGAGTAAAACGGGGGGATCCCTTCTCCCCACTCCTTTTTAATCTCATCATGGAGTGCCTGCTTGAGAAATTGGAAAATATGTCAGGATACACGTTATTGGGAAGGAGTGTGTCCGTGTTAGCATTTGCTGACGATCTGGTGCTGTTAGCTAAAGATGCCCCGGGAGCTCAAGAATTGGTTGATGTTGTGGTGGAATATCTTGGGACCCTCGGAATGACATTGTCCGTGGCGAAATGTTCATCATTTCAAATTACAACTTTTGAAGTTATGGTTCATTGAAGACCCCTGTCTGGAAAGGTTGGGGGAGAGAATTCCCCTTGTCAGCAATGATCATACTCTTACATACCTGGGAGTAAACTACTCTATCTGGAACGGCTTCCAAAGTACCCATATCGAATTTGATGGAAGCAGTGTCGAGGTTTCAAAAGACGCATTTAAAGTCCACTCAGGAGTTAGCATTACTTCATACTTTCATAATGCCACATTACCTTTATCAATTGGTTCTATCTATGCCATCAATGTCGATGCTCAGGGAAGCGGACGGTCAAATCAGAGTGGCAGTGAAGCAGTTCCTACATCTACATATGAGTACTGCAGATGGCTTATTCTACTTGGCCAAGAGAGATGGAGGACTGGGATTGTTGCGGCTCGCCCAACACGTTCCTAGAGTTGCGCTGAACCTTGGATTACGATTAGAAAAATCTGCAGATCCTATTTGCAGATGGTTGAGCTCCTGTGCGAGTGTTTACCAACGGGCCCTAAAGACCACAAAATCACTGAGACTCAACTGGCCCTATTCTGAACAAGATTTTAGGGCTTGTAAGAAGAAATGCACCGATGACGAGGTAGCCGCCTGGGAGAAGCTGGGATCCCAAGGGAGAGCGGTTAGGGCTCATATAGACCATCTGATTGGAAATGCCTTTTTGAAAGATTATCATCTTCTGAAACCTGGTCTTTTTATCACTGCACTCCAATTGAGATCAATTGCCACTGCCAATAAAACTTCTCTTAGTAGAGGAAGGCCCAGAGAGGATGCATACTGCAGGAAGTGCAATAAGCGGAAGAAACCATGAATCACATCCTCGGTCAGTGCATTTTTACGAAGCCAGCAAGAATAAGCGTCATGACGAGATCAAGAACTTCATAGAAGGGAAGATGTTCCGGAAATCGGAGCATATTAAGCACGATCAAACAAACAAACAAACATTGTATTTTATTATAAAATTAAAATTCTAGGCAACGTTTGTGAACCTGGAGAAATCTTTCTCATGAACTTTTGCACTTTCATGTTGAACACTATCATTTATTTTGTATGTAAGATGAACTCTGCCGATAAAGTTTCGGATGTGACTCCTGAGTGAAAATGAAGCTGACATAGTAGTACGTAACATGTTGAAATATGCTTTTTGTATAATATACTATTAAACTTATAGTTTAAGCTCCTTCATTTCCATGCACTCGAAAACTGTGTTTCAATTGTGTTAGTTATCGTCATTGATAAAAAGCATTGAATCACAGCAGCACTATCCTCGTGCCCGTAAAAGATATGGGATGCCTGTGTTCTATCCTCTTTCCTGAAGATTGGTATTTTCGGATGTTTTCTCAGAAACCCAGTTTTCCTCATCATTTCTGCCTTCGAGAGTTACTTCTTAATGTCTGTCGGTACTTACTGGGAGACCCCCGGCCGTCCGCGAAAATGGGGCATATATATATATATATATATATATATATATATATATATATATGTGTGTGTGTGTGTGTGTGTGTGTGTGTGTGTGTGTGTGTCTTGTAACGTTTCTCCGTGGTGAATTAAAACACACTTAGGTAATATTTAACAAAGACGTTTATTTGTAAACAATGCCACACTAAAATACTTGATTTATTTACAGATAGGTTGCACAGTCCTTGTGTTTTTCACTTGATTATTTTCCTTACACACGACTCCGTTCTCTTGATTATTTATTTACACTGTTCCCATCTTGAACGCACAGTCCGATGCACTGTCTAGGGTCCACTGCGTTAACCACAATTCACTGCGCAGACCACACTTCACGGCGCTGATCAGAGATCCACTGCACTGCTGTTCACCGCGATGCACACTTCACAGCTCAGCTTCCGACTTTAGGCTGCTCTTCACCTACTGCACCGACAGACTGTTTATTCACTGACTATATGCACTGACTGACTCGCAGCTGCTTACTTCCGTCCGACTCGCGGCCGCCGGCAGCGGCGAATTTATACATGGCCGGCGCCCGTCTCATCACATCCGGCACTTGCTCCACATTTCTACGCGACACGTCATATATATATATATATATATATATATATATATATATATATATATATATATATATATATACCAAGTGGCTAAGGCACCATAGTGCGCTAGATTCGCAATCGGGAGGTCCGGGTTCGATCTCCGAGCCGGCGATCCTGACTGGGGTGTCCGTGCATTCCTCGGTCACAAGGCGAATGCTGCGATGGTTCCAAAACCACGAACACCTCCTACTACCCCACCTAACACCTAGCATCATCCTAGTCCTTTCACCCCTCATCATCACCCTAAAATAATAATATTACCAACAACAACCTACCCGCCCCCTAATTGATATTTAAGGCTAACAACCTTGTCTTAACCAGGGGATGCGGCTGAAAGGCTGATCTCCATAATTCCTCAAGTTCATCTCTGCAGGATACAATACAACTGGGATACAATACAATGTCTTGCGTGGTCAGTAGAGGTTTGGTCCATACGCGAATTATATATAAATATATACACATTGTGTGTGTTCTAGTACACACTGCAGAACATCAAGAACATCCCAAACTGTTTGAGATTTTTGATCGGGGATTTTCTCCTTAGTAAATATTTTGAAGGTGTTCTAAGAGAGGCTGACAGAGCGTTATTAAGTTGTTTTGTGTGTTAGCATGTGTGTTTCAACTATTCTTTGAAATACCTACTAGATTGGTCAACGTATTGCAACGTATTAAACGTAACATTGCAATTGACCTAAGACTAAACATCACATGTTAGTAACATAAGTCTTTGATGTGAATCCACTTCCAAAACGAAGTTCTATTGGTTAAAATCGTAAAGAAAGATACGTACTCATAATGCGTATTCACCAAGTTACTGAAGTAACGACAACAGAGTCCGAATCATTAGAATATCCAGGTATATACCTACCGCAAGGGTAGATTATACAAATCTGGAGGGCTCTCTTTAGGCAACGCTTTTGGAATGAACTCTTACCGCAATAGCTATAGAGATATACACTGAAGAGCCGAAAAACTTGTACATCTGCCTAGTATCGTGTTGGGCCCCCTACGAGCACACAGAAGTGTCGCAACACGATGTGGCATGGACTCGATTAGTGTCTGAAGTAGAGCTGGATGTAATGACCATGAATCCTGCAGGGCTGTCCATAAACTCGTAAGAGTACGAGTGGTAGATATCTCTTTTGCGTAGGGCGTTGCAAGGCATTCCCATAGCTCGAATCTATCTACTCTGTGGAGGCTGCTCTGATTGTTAATTTTTTGGCGATTTCTAATATTAATACCCGGCGAGTGACAAAACAGAATGTTAACAAACAGACAATGAGCCAAATGATCGTAGAAGCTGCCGCACCCGGAAACACTAAATAATCAATCTCTACTAAAGCATCGTTATCCTAAGGACCAAGATTATTTTTTCGTATAATTGTATTATCTCTCCTTTCTTCTTCCTCCCCCTCTCTCTCACTCCGTTTCTCTCGCCCACTCCTTCTCTCTCCATCTCTTATTATTCATACCCGTTTTTTCTCTCTCGTTTCCTGTCTTTGCTCGTTTGACGCGTTTCTGCGTCTCTCTTTTTCCCCAGCAGCGCCTTGTCCGCCGGAGGTTCCGGGCGAGCCGTTCATGTCCGCTCCCTGGGCCAGCCGGCGCTAATGGCGCGTGGCGAGCGGCCAGCGGCGTGGGCCACCGGGCGCCGCTCGACTCGGGGCCTGGCGCGGAGGCCTGGCGCGGAGGCGTTGCTCCCGAGAGGCCGGGTTCTCTCCCGGGCGTCGATACTCCGCGGAGACGGTCGCACCGTTAACCCACTTGCGAACGCCGGCGCGTCGCAGCCAGTGAAAGCCCTCGGCTCCCCACGTGGCGCCAGCCGTAGGGGCGCCTCAAGCTCAGCCCCACGTTGCCAATGATAAGCATTATTTTATTATTTATTTATTTATTTATTTATTTATTTATTTATTTATTTATTTATTTATTTATTTATTTATTTATTTATTTATTTATTTATTTATTTATTTATTTATTTATTTATTTATTTATTTATTTATTTATTTATTTATTTATTTATTTATTTATTTATTTATTTATTTATTTATTTATTTATTTATTTATTTATTTATTTATTTATTTATTTATTTATTTATTTATTTAACGTCAAAAAATTATATGCCTCGAAGTGCAACATGTTCACGTGCTCTTGAGACATTAAATCCCTAACTTTACTCTTTTATAATTGTTAAACTTATATACTGTATTACTATGGCACGGACCAGGTATCCAGAGACGTACAGCCACTCCGGAGGAATTTGTACCACCCTTACCTTTAAATTTCTCGCCAGTTCCTCTGGAGGCAGTGCCCGCATATCTAGAAAGCCGGTTACCTTACCCGCCTGATTGACGGGGTACCTCGGCAAAAAAGAAAACAAACACTAGAGATGGGCCACTTGTGGCAACCGAGGACGGAGAGGGTCCCATCCCAACAACGTGCAGAGATAATTTGCGAAGTGCGACGGAGAGGAATTACCCAAGAGAACACCGGGAGGTTACGGAAGCTTGAATGGCGAGTCCACTGAAGGATCTCATGATCAAAAACGTCCTAATCAAAAATACGAAAAAAACTATGGGTCTTCCCCATAACTTCTAAAGCGTTCAGTATATGAAAATGCATTTTTGGCTCAACCATGTGCAATCATGGGGCAAATAATATGCCTAGATATATTGTTTGTAATATTATTAGTTCTCGAGAAATTTAATCATATTTGATTTTTAAATAGTACTGTATAATTTTCTCACTAGCAATGGATAAATCATAAAATGGGGAATAGAATATGAATCTCTTGTTAATATTTCTATATTAATTTGATTGTAAAATTAAACTTTTTGACATTCGAAATTGAAATGGGCAATACTATTTCCTTTAGTAGGCCTTGCAACTATGGGAAGGTGGCATTTGCCGTGCCGAGGTTGTTACGGGGAGATGGAAGACTTAAGACGAAGGATAGAGGCTTAACTACAGCAATCCGTGGTCTTGGCACAAAGAACACAGGAAGAAACAACAAGGGAGGGAACATAATGAGAATTTTTTTTCATTGATTCATCTTAATTGAAAGTTTCTTCTACTGATTGAAATTACAAAGCATCGATTTATATCGCCACAAAACACTGTAGTCAATTTGTCAGCCCTCGCACACACGACTGCAGAGGTGCTTTGCTGACGATGTAGGACACCTAAAGCATATAAGTAAATAATTTATGTTCATAATTTATTCTATTTTTATATAGATAACTAAAAGTATTTTTATTTTTGTAAATTTAAATTGATGACAGTTATTTTCATTTAAGAGTATATCAAAGTTTGTTTTGTTGTATTCTTTTGCATACGATGTACAACTTGAGAGGTTGAGTAATATTAAATTATAAGAGAAAATGTCTACCTACTATCTTCGATCTAATAAATTATTATCTCGAGAATTATAGAGCACATCTTGAACCATTAATTTCTTTCCCTTGTACTTGGAATGTTTTACAATGCTGGCGTGTTCATACAGTCATTAGACAGCGAGCTCGAATCTTGTAAGTTTGAAAATGACTTTTATTGTTATCTTCCGTGAGAAATATCTCATTCTAATAATTAGTATTGACGTTTGTTTCTGTGTCATTCATACCAAGACTCTGGATTGCTGTAATTGGGCTTGTATCAATCACCGCCACACCTCTTTTCCCCCCTCTCTCTGTAAGTCTCGACGCCGCAAAGGCCACCTTCTGCAAAGACGACAGTTGTAAGTGCTACTAAAGGGATTATTGTCCGTTTTGTTATATATCACAGGTCAGAAAGTTTAATTGTTTGTTTATTTATTTATGATTACATTTCTTGATAACTAAAAATATTAAAAACAATATCTCAACGAATTATTACTTTCCCCATAATTCCGCTTTGTTAAGCGGAAACTGACATTTCGATATCGTGAATCGATTAGATGTTACGCTTAGTCCGTAGTGAATGGAACTCCCGATATCGTGTACTGCCCGTATGTAGACAACACTAACAACTACCTCAGTCGTAAATGAAATTTTCGTCAAAATTGGTATTCGCCGATCAATCTGACTTATGCAAAGCCCTGCGAATTTGAAAGGTATAAGTTTGAGGGGTAATTTACTCGTAGATGAAGTCTCATCGACATTTTCAAATTCGATCGCTGCAGTCAACATCACAGAATTCTCAACACACCAACTCCGACCTAGCTATCTCTTTTGATTAGCGAAGCAACAGGTAGAATATGCAATGGTTGTGCAAATCAAGAGCAGAAGTTCTCGCCTTTATATTCGAGTTCGTTCCGAAACTGGTTCGACCTTTTGGCCCTCATTCTCAGTGTTATCACGCGAAAACTAGATACCTTTTCACGAACTCTTCTGTCTGCATCTATTTTTGAAATGTAGTTCTCCTGTCGTTCAGTTTTTTTAATTTGCCTTTTGAACAACTTTCTTTCTTTAAATAGTCAGAAAATGCACCCAATTATGGACATAAATTTTGTTTTCATATGCTTGAAATTCGCTGCATAGACTATCAAAAACTTACGGGATTTGAATGCATTGCAAAAGATAACCTGACTTTCTTGAAGATCATTGTTTTCTGGGTTGTCTAAACGTTATGCGATGCCAGACACAATCAAACCTATTTTCGGATGACCTGTCGCTTGCGAAAAGGGGGCAGGACACCCTAAAGAAGGCGAAGAAAGGCAGAGCAGTAACGGTATCAAAACAATCAATCCCGCAAAAGAGATTCGTGGGGTAGAAAGTGAATGTTGTCCATTCCGGACTTCAAGGCGTTGCCGTCGAGCGCAGAAGTGGCTGCGGAGCGCGGAGTGCCAGTGTGTGCAGCGGGCGTGTGCAGCGATGCGCGAGGGGCGGGCGGCCGGAAGGGGGAGGGGGAGGGGGTGGGGGAGGAGGGGAGGGAAGTGGGGCGGCTGCCGGAGAAAGTGATGGAACGGTGCTGCGATGCGGCGCCAGACTGCGGCGCTTCCCACCGCCATCGATGGCCTATCGCCAGCAATGGCGGTGGCCTATTGTTTCCGTGGCGGGGGAAAGTTCTCGTCTTCTCCCGGTCTCCCACCTGTCCCCGGTCACTTGTTGAGTGAGTATTTAGGGTTTGGGGGACGTCATCTACTACGGTCACTAGTCCTGTGAGTATATGCTACAGTCTGGAGGTAACGGTATTTCATCCCCGTTGCAACGTGAGATTCGAGTGTGACAACGTCGGCTTGCAGTGTTTCTCTCCTGATATATCCCTCAATGAGGTATCATTCCAGCAGGGACACGCTTTACAATTATGACGTCTCCCGACATGTCAGATAGTGTAATCCATGTGTGTGTTTAATGGGAGATGAGAGATGGAAAAGAAAAGAAAGATTGCGGCGCGTTTCGTGACAAATTTTTTCAGGTACTTCTCCGGCATTTGCCTAGTATTGATCAGAGACACCATAGGATCGATCAGAGCATCCGGCCGCTGGTGTTCGATCAGTCAGTGGCAGATTTCGATAAGTAGTATATCAGCCGGTTTGCCTGTTCCTGGTACCTTCTTCCCGCTCAGCTGACTGGCTGTCTTGCTGTTCTGTTTGCTGTCCATTCCCGGTTCCCAATTCCCAGTTACCTGACCCTTCCTCTGTTTCCAGTCCTCATTATTATTGACGATCTTCATCCTCCCGTCATCTGCAGAGGTGGCTCAGGGCATAAATGAATGACATTGCAGTGCCTCTGACCGGAAGG
The DNA here is from genome assembly GCA_038098605.1 of Gryllus longicercus. NCBI lineage: Eukaryota > Metazoa > Arthropoda > Insecta > Orthoptera > Gryllidae > Gryllus > Gryllus longicercus. The sequence goes on along the minus strand of JAZDUA010000109.1, from coordinate 281,965 downwards.
TCCTAGGGTCCGGGTACCGACGGTGGCAGTATTTTTTTGACACTTGCTAGACATTTAGGTCGAGTTTAGCCGCTATCTGGAGGAGAATTTTCGCGGCCGGCTGCTCTGATCGACAGTTTTCCGTTGTTTCTCCTATCAACACCAGGCAAATGCCGGAGCATTACCGTAACAAATGGGTCACGGAAGTCGCGTAATTTTTCCTTCCCCTTCCATGTCATATTCTCGCCCCTTTACTTACACACCTTACACACTTCGACTCACATGTACTACACCACCACGCTTGGCGGGACACCAATCGGGACCTTAGAGCTTCACCCGGTTGGGACGGTGCCTCGCTGGTGGATATTCTCCCTGGCTGGGAAAACTCCCTGCAAGCCGACGGGGAAGTCTCGCCATTAAGCGGGGGAAGATCGCCACAATCTCCCACGATAAACAACATGCACTGCGCGTTCGGGAGTAATGACAGCCGTTGGCGCGCCTGGAATCACTAACCAATCAATCCACCCGAGCCAGCCTTCATCTTCTACCGCATCCCCACCCCTGCCACACATATGGCTACTATCACGTCGCTCGCCGCTCACTGCTATCTGCTTGAATCCCGCAGTTGCGCTCTCCGGCAGTGCCCACGCGGTTTCCAAGAGACACATCGATCACGCGATCAGGAGGGCTGAATAATTATTGGAAAGTGCCGGAAAATTCTAGCTCCCTCGAATAAGCGTTCGATGAATTTTTATATTCTACTAATTTATCTGATTTCATCGACAGTACGTACGTGCTGAAGACTGCTATTTTGATTGATGTTTGGATTTGATGATTGATATTTTTATGCATTAATATAAATAATAGTAATAACAATAATTATTATAATATTTATTATTATTTAATCGTACACAGTTCACTGAGACAGAAGTCACACAGTTCGAAGTATGGCTATCAAATTATTAGTACATCTTATAAATAAATTCTATATTAATAAGAATAATTGTAATAATATATTATCGCTGGCAAGGTCCCATCGCTTATCGTTCGTATTCAGGGCTGCACGGATAGATGTTTTAAACTAAACTCTATGTGGAATATTGTGTTTCATTAATATTTTATTACCTTTCAGTTTGCTACAGCAGCTAAAATTTTGCATACGAGTGAGACATAACACTGAAAGAAATCAAAATGGGTTTCGATATATCACGTCTGCCTATTCTCTTGTAAGAAAAAACAAATGGTGTCCTGAAAATGAAGTTTCCGAACGCGAGAGGAGAGGATTCCCGCTTCAGCTGCGGGCCAGAGCAGTCGCTCCGTTATCAGCAGCTACTATCGTTCAGCGTCGATTAGGCCAGACCAGTCTCGGTCGGACCTCAGTATTTGTGCAGCGTTTCGTCCGTCCAGAGAAGTGTAAATTGCATCTAAACTATTCAAAGTGCTACTTAATCTGTGCGTAGAAATTATTCTAAACTAGTGAGGGTAGTGCGTGCATCAACCGTTCGTTACTCTCATTTATGAGCAGCGAAAACAATGCCATCACACGGGAGTTAATCAGTGTAGCCTTAACCACATTAAACGGTGAAGTACCACTATTGCCAGCCATCAATATCATCAATTTCTCAACTTAGGTGCCATTTTGTTTCGCGTCTATCTCCGAACCCCCGTTCTCATAAAGTGATCTACCTACACACGTGATTTCAGAAAGAAGTGACGAAACTAAATTTTTTTGCAAATTTGACACGTCACAAACAATCCTGCGCGGCAGGCCATTCCAGCAATTTCCAAATGGGTGCGAATCATCAGACATCCCACCAATCGTCAACCAAGCGGCTCTATCCGGTAAAAAATCGATAGTGACCTGCGAAGGTGACAGCAAACGCGCGGCAACGCAAGGTAACACCCATCATGATAGTACCTCAAACCTTCAGAAACAGTACAACGTAAACATTTCCAATAGTTTTAGTTTTCTCAACGAACAATTGCCTGAAGAACCACCCGAACCAAAGAAAATTCCACCAATTTTTGTTACCGCCGCAAGCAATCATGCTGAACTTGTGATATTAAAAGTAGAATATCTAATATTTTTACAACAGAATTCAAGACCAACAAAACAAAAATTCTATTCCGGTCCACACAAGATTTCCGTAAGGCTGTAAAACATTTTATTGAAACCAACAAATAATTTCTTACCAATAGTGATTCCTCGTGCAAAAAAAATGTCAATAGTAATAAAAAATGCCCACCCATCAATCACTGAAGAAGAAATATTAGCAGACATCAAATCCCAATTTCTGTCAGTTATCAAAGTAACTAGATTAATGAAAAACAATGTACCAATTCTAGTTGTAGCAGTAGAATTTAGTGATAAAGACAAAATAGAATCAGTCCTTCAAATAAATACCGTGTGCAACTCAATAATTAAACCAGAAAAAAGATGGAAAACAAACCGTCCAATTCAGTGCTTGAGATGTTAAGAATTCCGTCATAACTGTAACCACTGTAATAACATTTCGTGCTCATTTTGTGCTAAAGTTCATTTCACTGCGCAATGCCTCACCAAAAACAATAATAATCTAAAACGTAAACTCTGTAATGGAGCACATAGGCGTCCGATCTAATGAATGCTCATACTATCAAAAACTAATAGACAAAAGGCAAAATATTATTCTCAGAGAATCATACAAAATCCTCTGCCAATGCCATCACCTTCATTAAATCTCAAAAATTTTCCTTCACTCCACAAGCAATAGAAATCCCAAATAAACCACAACCAAACCCAGCCACCCCGTCTTAACACTACCATGAACCAAACATATAATCCATCCAACAACAATCACACTACGAACAACAATAACGCATTCACTCCATCTCTCCAGAATATAATTCACTCAATCACTAACTACATATCAAGTAGCATATCCTCAATAATTCCAACAATAATGCAAAGCGTACAGAACGCAATAACCTCGTACTTAAGTAACAATTATGGCCCTTAAAGACTTGACCATTCTCAATTGGAACTCAAACAGTATCTCAAATAAAAAAACGAACTAATACATTCCATCCAACATAAGTCAATTGATTTAGCTTGTATAGCAGAAACTCACCTCCATAGTTCAATGAACTATTCAATCCCAGGTTTGAAAGCATATAGATCTGACAGAAAATGATCAAGGAGGAGGAGTCCTAATCTTAATCAAACAAAACATCCAACACTATCAGTTCATCCCACCACCCACCCCTGGCCTCGAAACAGTAGGAATCAAAATACCATTAAATAAAACACTCATCTAAACATAATAACAGCATACAAAACTCTCAAAATTAAAATAAGTAATAACAATAAATCTACATTATTACAATTACCCACCGCAACAATCATCATAGGAGACCTCAATGCTAAGCACCACTCATGGGGATGCTTAAGCCACTAACTCTGCAGGCAACTTCTTACGTAAATTACAATCTCAAATAGCCTTCTTTATTATTTCTCCCCCAGATCCTACATACTATCCCTTTGATTCCCAGAAAAATCCAGACATCCTCGACATAGCACTCACAAATTTCAGTTCCCAATTGAAGTCGATTACGTATCATGAATTAGATTCCGATCACATCCCAGTCATTATCTCTACTCATCTCACAGTTCCCCCTCCAACTCCTCCCTTTTCGATATCCCTAAAAACATTTGATATAAATTGGAAAATATTTAACAGAAATATCAACTTCTCAATCACTCCGTTTAAAACATTAAAATCTCCAATATAAATTGACAACGCAATATTAATATTCAATAACACAATACTTAAAGAAATAAACAAATTACAAAAAACAAAATTCTAGACCCTTATACTAAACCAAGGAAACCTCTACCTGGTAAAATAATTCAACCAATTAAATTAAAACATATAACCAGAAGACTCTGGGGCTCATTAAGAATACCATCTATCAAAAAAAGAATACAATCAATTACATAACACTTGCAAAAAGGTCTTGTCCACTTACAGACCACACACAGAAAACCAATATACAACCTTATTAAAATCTCTAAACGTAAGAAACAACTTTTTATGGCAACTTACAAAACAAATTCTGAAAAAAATAATTCAATTCTACCTCTATCAACTAGCACAGGCGAAATACTCCTAGAGCCATAACTGAAGTCTTAGCATAACATTTCCATAATACCTTTACACCAAATAATTCTCCTTCACACACAAAGCACCCCGAAATCCTACAAATAGCCTCCTTCCTCATCTTTAACATACCCCACAGAATAAAATACATCTCGCCTCGCGAAATAAAAACACTAAGAAATAAGTAAGCCCCCGGACACGATAAAATCGGTTCAATAATCTTAAAAAAATCTCCCACCGTCAGCTTTAGCCTTCCTGAACAATATTTATAATTCAATTTTAAGAACTGGATACTTCCCTCAAACTTGGAAACATTCATTCACACCATTTTGAAACCACAGAAAAATCATTTCAAAGTAGACAGTTACCGGCCCATCAGTCTATTACCCGTTATTGCCAAAATATTTGAAAAACTAATTCTTGGCAGATTAAACCAACATATCAAAAACATTAACATAATCCCCAAACATCAATTCGGATTCATTGCTCACCACTCAACTGCCCACCAACTACTTAGAATAATAGAACTCATTCTCTCTGCATTTCAGAAAAAGCAATACACAACATCTACATTCCTGGAAATCACGCAAGCATTTGACAAAATCTTTCAACGGGATCTAATCTATAAACTAAAAAAAATGGAACCCCCACTTACATTATTCACGTCATCAATCGTGTCCTAACAGACGGTACGTTCTCAGTAATTGTCAACAATCACCACTTCACTCCACACACTGTCAAAGCAGGCGACCCGCAAGGCTCCCCTTTATCTCTAATATTGATCAACATATACATTGCAGATTATCCATCATCAACAACTTGTAATATAGCTCAATTCTCAGATGATACAACACTATTTGCCTCAAGACACTCACTAAATACCCTCCGATCACAAATTCAAAGCCACTTAAACAAAATTGAATCATGGGCAAATATCTGGAAAATTCAACTTAATCCTAACAAAATATCAGCAAAAATCTTCTCACTCAGAAACTTTACCTCCCTCCTCCGTTACTAATAAACATCTCCCCCATCACCTGTACCCCATCATCACAACCCATAAATACGTAGGACTTCACCTGGACACAAAACTAACATGGAAAACCCATATAGACATCAAAATTCAACAAGCAAGAAATACATTATTCCAACTCCGGTCACTAATCAACAAACACAAATCTCTATCACACACACTCTACAACAATTTATAAAACTATAATAAGGCCACTAATGCCCAATATGGACGAACCCAACCCCACAAATGTCAATAAAATCCATGTAATTGAAAACAAATTTCTCAGATTAATTACTAATGCCCCCTGGTTCATAACTAATAAACAACTCCATTACGAATTAAACATAAATACAATAATAAACCAAAGAGCCCATATATTACACAATTATTACGAAAATCTAACAGACATCCCACCAGCAGCCCATTTCAAACTACCGAAAAATCCAACCCGCACCCGAATAAAAAAAATCGATTGAAGCCTTTCTCAAAATCTTATCCAACGATGAAACACGAGGTTCTCCCCTAGAGCATCCTCTCCAATGTATATATTAAGTTAGCTTAGATATTTTAACTAGCATAAGTCGAAGAACACATCTGTAAAGTAACTATACTAAGCGATGTATTCCTTTAAGAACAAATAAATATGTTTAAAAAACGAGATGAGAGACAGGACAAAGAATAGCTGCATTAGGAATTGGGACATACTATGAAACTACAGGATGCTACGCAATAAAGAAAGCTCCCCATTTTCAAACAACCAAAATGGATTCTGTGGATATACAGAGCGGAGAGATGCCAGTGAAAAATAATTCACTCAATGCTTCATCCATGGCGGACATTTGACCCGGATGTGAAGCATTTCAAAACTACATGTGGAATCATAGTATTCCGATGACCGATAAAGAAATCAAAAACATCACCAAGGAAATATTTATTGAAATATTCACAGATTCACTCGTTACTTCTCAACATAGTCACCACCACTGAATTTGCACAAAAATTACTGAAACTTAAAATAACCCAAAAATTATGAGATCGCGATCTAATTAGAACATTATAACATTCTGTTACAGAAAAAATAAAATATGTATCACTTGCAATTGATTTAAAGGAAAGATTCAAGTTTTAACACACCTACATTGTTCCCATGGTCATTTTAACGCACCGAATTGTTGCTGAGGATTGGGTAATTGTGAAGGAGAGGGTTATGCTGCGTGATTACCACTTTCGACAGCAAATTGCCGCCTGCAAGAGAATTCTGTCGGCCGACAGCTCTAATCGATAGTTTTCCGTGTTTGTTTTCAATCAATACCAGGTGAATGCCACTGGAAAATCTCGGCAAATATCGTTGGGGTATGTAATGTACCCCCAAAAATTAAAATTAAGGTTTTAAATTCAAGGGACCACGACATCAGTCAGATCTGTATGGGAATAAATTTATTATAAAAATCCTACATACAGATTAATTGCTGATAAAAGTTTTGACGTAAACCATTTTTTTACAACCAACGACATAAAAGGTGGATACTCCACAACATATTAGGAAAGGCAATTTACTATATATTGTAGCACGCCAGAAAATAAATAGTTAAAATAAACGTCGGATAGATTAGTATATATTCGGCTTCTGACGGCAGGTTTTTCCCCCTTCAGGGTTTTTTTCCTGAGCCGTACCGTATGGTCTCTTTTCCGCGGCTTTGATGCGATGGAGAGACCATTTGGGGTGAATACCAGAATTCGAAAGATTAGAACGCGAAAGGATGTAGGTATTGTAATGGCTTAAAGGCCTTCGGCCTAGCCACATAGAATCAAGTAAGCCAAATTGTAAGTAATAATTACCTATTAAATAAATAATAATAATATATTGTAGCAAGATAAATCCACTCCTTCGGTACCAGGTTCCCACAATACGAGTATTTCTATTGATAAAACCCATCTTTACGCTACATTACAATACTTTATACTACGTAAGTAATACACAAGAAAGAAAAAAGATGGCCAATCTAGCAGAACCTGCAGTGATCGAATATTTTGTTAAGGTGGAAGGTAATAATAGGAAGGAGAAGCGAAGAATAATGATATTGATAAAAAGAGTCAAAAAATGTGAACCATTTTCTGTTACCCTATCAAATGAAAAGAGCATTTCTGGCAGTTGTCCAATATTCTGGTCTAATACCGAATAGCTAAATATGCATTAGGTCCAAGCCTATCAACAGTGGTATTGATTTTTTGATTTTTTCGTGTCAAAGACAGTCAACAACTAAGTGGGTGATGGGAAAGAGGAACCATCTCTGCACTTTTTCATGAGCTGTTATACATATCGCCTCTGTTTTACTATAATTAATGGGATTATGAGAAAATGTAGTAACGATAATTTTTTACCGAATTTGATACAAACAAAAAATTCGTTATTGATGCTTATTAGTTATTGTGTAAATATAATAATTGAAACGAAAGTTTGCATCCAGAAGATGAGTTTGTAAACATGGTGCATGTAGGAAAAAATTCAAGTTCCTTTCACCTCGTTTTTCTTCTTTCAGAAAGTCGAGAAGATACTCTAATCGATTGACCTTTCATGTGATCTCCTACCATTTCGTGCTCACAAAAACATCAAGTGCAAACAAAGTTCCGTTAGATAGAGTCTTCTTGTACAACCGAGAGCAACACAGAATTTACGACTATCAACACTCGCAGAGATGAACTAAATGTAAATAAGCCCACACCTAATTAGTTTACGACCAAAAAACGTGAGCGGACAAAGTCAACCATCTGTTGGGCCGCGAGGCGCCGAAGCGGGCATCGGCGAATTCCGTTTGGAAACAAACACATTTGTTACATGAGAGCCCGCGGTAAAGCAAAACAATTTAACTGCAATTAAAACAAGAGCAACTGATTAGAAAGGCATCTCATGTATCAACACAAACAGCTAAGCGACAATCGATGAGTAGAGTGAAAAAACGAGTGGTTGGATGAGCCCACACAGGTGGGCAACGCTCCGCCCCGCTCCGCCCCGCTCCGCCCCGCTCCCCCCGCTCCGCCCCGCTCCGCCCCGCTCCGCCCGCTCCGCCCGCTCCGCCCGCTCCGCCCGATCCGCCCGCTCCGGCCCGCTCCGGCCCGCTCCGGCCCGCTCCGGCCCGCTCCGGCCCGCTCCGGCCCGCTCCGGCCCGCTCCGGCCCGCTCCGGCCCGCTCCGGCCCGCTCCGGCCCGCTCCGGCCCGCTCCGGCCCGCTCCGGCCCGCTCCGGCCCGCTCCGGCCCGCTCCGGCCCGCTCCGGCCCGCTCCGGCCCGCTCCGGCCCGCTCCGGCCCGCTCCGGCCCGCTCCGGCCCGCTCCGGCCCGCTCCGGCCCGCTCCGGCCCGCTCCGGCCCGCTCCGGCCCGCTCCGGCCCGCTCCGGCCCGCTCCGGCCCGCTCCGGCCCGCTCCGGCCCGCTCCGGCCCGCTCCGGCCCGCTCCGGCCCGCTCCGGCCCGCTCCGGCCCGCTCCGGCCCGCTCCGGCCCGCTCCGGCCCGCTCCGGCCCGCTCCGGCCCGCTCCGGCCCGCTCCGGCCCGCTCCGGCCCGCTCCGGCCCGCTCCGGCCCGCTCCGGCCCGCTCCGGCCCGCTCCGGCCCGCTCCGGCCCGCTCCGGCCCGCTCCGGCCCGCTCCGGCCCGCTCCGGCCCGCTCCGGCCCGCTCCGGCCCGCTCCGGCCCGCTCCGGCCCGCTCCGGCCCGCTCCGGCCCGCTCCGGCCCGCTCCGGCCCGCTCCGGCCCGCTCCGGCCCGCTCCGGCCCGCTCCGGCCCGCTCCGGCCCGCTCCGGCCCGCTCCGGCCCGCTCCGGCCCGCTCCGGCCCGCTCCGGCCCGCTCCGGCCCGCTCCGGCCCGCTCCGGCCCGCTCCGGCCCGCTCCGGCCCGCTCCGGCCCGCTCCGGCCCGCTCCGGCCCGCTCCGGCCCGCTCCGGCCCGCTCCGGCCCGCTCCGGCCCGCTCCGGCCCGCTCCGGCCCGCTCCGGCCCGCTCCGGCCCGCTCCGGCCCGCTCCGGCCCGCTCCGGCCCGCTCCGGCCCGCTCCGGCCCGCTCCGGCCCGCTCCGGCCCGCTCCGGCCCGCTCCGCGTCAATGGGCGAATCCGACGCTCAGTCTGAAAGTCGGAAGATGACCGTTATCCTTCCTGCTGACGCAACAAGCTGAGATTATTGTATTCTAATTTAAGCACTTTCCGAATGTCGTAAGCCAAATAAAGAAACACGACTTCAAGAAATCTGTAGCAATGCACGTGCAGGGTGGAGGACTGAGACTACTTGTATCTGTCACAGCATACAAACTCTACAGAGCCAAACTTGTAAATGCGAATTTTCTTGATTTTTTGCTCCCAAAAAAATGTGCTAGGAGACGACAAAACAATTATGGCGACAAGATGCATACCCTAATAGAACATACATATTAAGCACAGGAATATATTCGTAAATCTCTTGATATAGGAAAATAAACTCAAATTTACAACACTTTTTAAAAAAAGAAACAAAAATGAAATACGAAATTACCTTCCAATATCTCTTTTGTCAGGTTTTTCAAAAATATTAGAGAGGTTTTTCTACACGCGAATGGAAACTTTTCTCAGGAAAAACGAAGCGTTTTCAGACTCGCAACACGGTTTTAGAAAATCAAAATCTACTGAAACTGTCATTTTTTCTTTTCGTCAAGATGTTTCTTCTTCAATGGAACAATTTTGGACTTATTGGAATATTTTTAGATCTTTTGACGTTATTGACCATAACATCTTGCTATCAAAATTACTTTCTTACAGAATTAGTCGTATCGCCCTAGATTGGATAACCACGTTCTTTAAACATCGATCTCTTGGAGTAGAAATGTACTGGCACGAAAGGACATTATTTACTTATCTTTTCAATACTTTACCATTTGAATATGGGGTCCTGCAAGGCTCGATCTTAGGTCCTATCCACTTTCTGTTATATGTAAACGATATGTCCTCGTCTATTAAAAACGCAAGAACGGTTCTGTTTGCCGATGACACGAATGTTCTTTGCAAAAAAGACACAATAAATAGTACGATTTCAGAAGTTTCAAATTGGTTTTGTAATAACATATTAATAGTTAACGATGAAAAACATTTCCAATGCATTTTGCATTTCGAATCAGCAATCGCATGCTTCATTGAAAATGAACAAAATGCAATTAGCTGATGTTTAGGTAACAAAATTTCGAGGTCCCTCAATGAAGTCAAACCTCACATGAAATGTGCATACAACAAAATTAAACACTAATTTAAGGTCATTATGTTCCTTCTCTTTAAAATTCTGTGTATTTCGCAAATGTGCATTCCTGCCTGAGATATGGCATAATATTCTGGGGAAACTCATCATATAGTACCAAGACCTTAAAATTGGAAAATAAAATTATTCAAAGAATGAAAAAATGCCATCCGCGTGATTCCTGTAAGCGTCTCTTCGTTGAGCTTGGAATCTTACCATTTCCTTGGCTATATATTTACGAGTCTGTAATATTTGTAAAAACTGACTTATTTAACAGTGGGAACATATTTTCATGCAATATTTATAGTTACACCACACGTCGTAGAAATCACGTTCATCAAGTGTCAGTATCAACAGCTCACTACCAGAAATCCACCTACAATACATGTACGTTACTTTACAAGGCATTGCCAAATGACATTAAACAATTGAAATCGGTACACAAATTTACGTTAAAAGTAAAATATGTTTTCCTACATAAGTGTTTCTATACAATTAAAGACTGTACTGATCATCAAAAAGAAAAATAATGTTTATTTTAACAAAACAGTGATATATAATTAATTAGTTTATATTTGTATTGTATTTTTTAAAGACTTAATGTGCTTGTAACAAATAATGTACATCAGCTTCCGGGTCAATGACCCCCATCTCGATCAGGTTTTTGTCCAGTTTCCCTCATCCATTGCGTAAATGCTGAGTTGGCTTCTCGTTTTGCATTTGGACGTAAATGTAGCTGCACTATGCGCAGTTTTGTTGACCTCTCCTTTTGTTTGTACTGGTAGGAGTAGAAGTAAAGGCGAGTTGCTATTTTGTTAGCAATGCAGAATAATCATATCTGGAATCCAATTCGATTAACGATGCAAATAAGTTTTCTATAACTCGGGAACGAAAATGTCTATTTTTTTCAAATATTGCTAATCTCGCTTTTTTTAAAAGTTTATTTTCATTTATTTATCATTATTTTTACTCACCTTTCAGCAATTTATTGTTATAATGATGGGAAGGGATTTTGGAACTCAAGAAAACGTGCTCAGATGATCTTCTCCTTCATACGTCAGATAGTTTTTACTGTTTTTTTTTACTAAATAAATTTAAATCTAAAATTATTGAAAAATCTCACTTTCCAGCATTATTTACAACTTTTGCTGAATGACTTTTGACGAATGTTTGTTTTCATCTAGAAAGTATTTATATTATTGAAATTATATCATCACACCCCTTTTGCTTTTAAATTTTTGTATTGTTTGTAACGTAAATCAAATTATTCGGTTTTAGGAATATTAATAATTCATGTTTATAATATAAATCAAATTGCTCAGTTGTAGATTTTTCAATCATTGACAATTAGACAATCATAGTCACTATCATCTTCAATAAGTGTGATAACTCGTTCGTTTAAAACCAGTCTACTCAAAATTTCTGACGGTTTAACAATTTTAGCTAAGTAACGAGCGTGTGCTAAACAATAAATATTCGCACCTACATGGGTGCGGCATCCCAGAGTGTCACTTCCGTTCGCACGTTCACAATAATACCGTTCCACTCCCGATATTCCCATGGTGAAAAGAGATGCATGGTCTCCACCGGGGCACCGCTTTGTACTCGTTCTGCGCAGCATCAATCTGCGTCACGAACCACGTGACCACAACATGGGTACTTCGTTTGAAAAATCATACCGCATCTAGGACGCTATGTTGCATGGAGAGCGAGAAGTGTTGAGAAACATTTTGAATGTGGGCTTAAAGAGACAATTTTCAACGGCGACCAACCAAAATAACACGATGAAAGTGGAATTTAAATAAAAGATGCAATATTTAAAAAGAAGTGTTTATCTGTTTCTGTTTCAACGACGTGATAATTTTGCCGTTTAAAATTCCCGATAATATAATGACGCAAAGTGGTAGTAAATCGGATCATTGCACAAAATTTCAGTAAAGTAATCTTTCTAGTCTGAGCGTCTAAATTTACTCAGTGTCAAAGTGAAACTGAACTCGATATTTGCGCGTCTGAGTACTCGGATGTCGCTAGTGTTTCACAATCACTTTTTATTGATTGACTAGTGATACGTCTAATGTATTTTTGTCCTGTAAGTGTGGTACATGTTTTACCGCCGTTGGTGGCGGTGATCTTTACCCCCTGGATGGTGAGATCCGGCGCCGATCTACCGTCGGCTAGAAGGGTTTTCCCCAACCAGGTATCTCCCTCCATCGTGGTACCGCCCCAGCCGTGACAAATCCGTAACCTGTCGACTGGTCTCCCAGCAAGTGTTACTGTAGTGCATATAAGTGTAAGTGTGTGTCAGGAAGGGGTGAGGATAGGATAAGGAATGGGAAGGAAAGATCGCACGCTGTCCGTTTCTCATTTTTTAGAATACTGCTCCGGTATTCGCCTGGTATTAATCGGAGAAACCATAGAAAACTGCCTATCGAAGCAGCCGGCAGCTAGAATTCTTCATCAGACAGCGGCTAAATATAACCTAGTTTGCGTTAAAAATCCTACCGCCATCGGGACTTGATTCTACGGCCTCCCGGTCAGAGGCACCGCAGTGGCATCAGTGCATGCCCTGAGGCACCTCTCCCTGTTACACTATCATAAGAAACAAAGTTACAAGGCAGTGACGCCGATAATTGTGGCGTATGAAGATGCGTCGCGAGCGAGTTCCTCGATACGCACGCGCCGACGCACAGTGGTTCCCTTCGTCGAGCGATATTAAAAGATTATCAAGAGAACGGTGAAGCCGACAGTGTTGAAAATGGTCAGAATGATTTCTTGTGCCATTTTTCATTATATTGCAGTGTAGGGACGAAATATAATAATAAATTCATTGCCCTCGAGTCTTGATAAGGATTGCCGGGCTATCAATGTTGGAACTACTTAAGACATACTGCATTAAATTGCCTACTCCTACTAAACGTTCATGAGACACTAACTCAAAATGAAATATTCTGATTCTAATTTATACCTAACAGTGCAAATAAAAAATTATAAAAAGAAATACCAAGGATAAGTACTGTAACTTTGTAAGTAAGTAGACATAATCGCTCTCTGAATCTACTATTCTACCTTCACGTGGTACATCACCTCCAGGAACAAACACAACTTCAAAACTTCCGTCGGTAGCTGTTCAGTTTCCATAGTTGATAGTGGCCGAATGCTTGTTTTTACTGAGTCAAAAGAAATCAATAGGAAATAAAGCAGATCTTCATTGCCATGTACTCTAGATGATTTTGGAGTACTTCTTTCTCGACATGACTTGAAGTCTTTTTTATATCGGGCTTCCTGCATGTCTTCGGACAGTTGTCCTATTGGGACAATCATTTCATTAATGACATCAGCGCGATGAATTAATATTTTGTTCACTTTTACAGGCGTGAAGTACCCATCCGAATAAACTAACATAAACTTTTGCTTTTCAAATGCGTTTTTGCTGAAAGCTTTCTCAATGCTTGTAAAACAACAAAGAAGCGGTGAATGAGCTTCCATCTATCCCAGTGATGTTAGTATACTGATATAGATTTTGGGAATATTGCGGAACAGTGTTCCCATCGTTCGATGTACCAAATCCTTGTTTTAGGATGTTCATAAGGAGTTCCGTTTTCTTTCGAAATTTGACAATTATTTGCGTTTTCCTAGGATTTTACAGTAACTGTAAGAAATGAGAAGAAGGGACTCGAAGATATGAATTTGAGTGTGAAAGACCAATGTAAAAAGCTTCCTTGCAGCAAGGTGTTTTTAATAAAATGTTTCAGTGTGTTCATTTACTTTTTCATATATTTCAATAATTTGTAATATACAGAGATACCAGCATCCCCAATATTCAGTTTTGTTGCTTGAAGCTTTTTAATGTTTTCTTCTAAACGAGCTATTTCTGCATTTATCTTTGTGGTATCACCTTCAAATTCTAATTTAACAGGTCTATAAAATATCGCTGTACTTATCGCCTTTTTGTTCTCTTCGAACATGTAGATAATTCTTTTTCGTGTCTACTTTTCGCCGTTTCCTGCGCTTCTTCCTTCACACACAACATTTCGTCGTCCATCATGCTAGCTTCCTTGCCGCGAATCTGTCTACAATTCTGCTACAAGCCCTCCATTTGTCAGCAATTTGGCAGGTGAATCTCCGTGTCTTCTCACTGAATACTGCCTCTGGAATACTTCCAAGAACATTACGAAAAACATACTGCATTAGCGTTTTTCTATTTCGTAAGTCTGTTGCACGAGAAAGTTCACCCTCACGTAAGAGCTCGGAAAGCTCCCGTCGAGTGACTGTACAAGCATCTGATAAAATCGAATTCTTCGGAAAGAGGCAAATTCGGGCAAAAATGTTTTCCTCCATTTTCTTTCAGAAGGTTTAAAAAATACAATCATGCAAAGACCATTCTAGGCAATTGCTAGCAACTTGAGATAACTCAGTTTAAATTTCTGATCACTAAGAAACCTGTCTCAAATACATGGTGATACTGTTGCATGTAAAATACAACCAAAAATATAAAATATTCTATTAAAAGGTAGTGCATTCTAAAGAACATACTTTCCGTATTCTCGAACAATTAAGTTGTCCTTAACAATTCAGTGGCAGTGGGCAATAGCACTAACCGCGTCATCAAAGCAGGACCTAAGCACGGTTGCGCGCGCGGCTCGGAAGCGCTCGCTGAACATACCCCCCCCCCCCCCCATTCTTCTGAGAAATGAATATTGCACTTATGGGGACTGGTTCACGAAGAACAAATAATGAACGACATGAATGACAAATAATGAACGTTCATGAAGAACAAATTGTAGCCGACGGTAGATCGGCACCCGATCTCGCCATCCAGCGGGGGAAGACATCCGTCGAGAACCAGCAAACAAGAACATTTCTTGAAACTCTCAAGTTTTTCGCATTTTCAGATACGATATAACGACATTTTCTCAAAAACGGCTCCATATTTTTTCTTCATACGTTTCTAACGGCTTTTAGAGGGCCCCGGCTAAAGTTTATTTTGCTATATTCTTTTGTTGTTGCTGTTTTCAAATATTACAAAAATGTAATTACTTCATGCCGTTAATATGCGCATTTCCAGCGAGTTGTAAACCGTATTGTATTTGTGAGTGGATGTGCTCCAAATGACTAATGAGGTTTTTCGAACACTGAAACATTTTCTATGAAAAAAAGAGCTTCAAATTACGAATTTCCAGTAATGCTTAAGGTGGTTAGAACGAGATAACTGTTAATTTTAACATGCCTTTTTTATTGTATTAATCGAAAGATGAGAGGTTCATCTATGTTCTGGTAGAATTTGGATCGATTTCACCGTCCAGTTTTTGCGTAACGAGACCGTAAAGTTTGCTGTTTTAACATGGGCTCTTACGGGGACCTGAGAGATCTGACCTGAAATTTTAAAATTGTGAGAAAATTAACTGTTGAAAATGCTTTTAAAAACTTTTCTTTTAGTAGCTAGCATCTCGAAGAATCAACATGCGCAATTTGAAGGAAATCTACCGTTTTAAATGGGGAATTTTGCAAAATTATAAGCCTAAATTAGTCCAAAGGGAGACGTTCGCGCGCTTTCTAGACGTTCGAGACAGTTACGCGCATCTCGGCAACACCGCGCCCTCAACGCGCTTTATTCAAATCGAGTGACAAATCCTTGCAAGAGTTCGTACATTTCTCTGGATCTTCTGGGATCAATTATATCATCACTCCTGGAGAACATTGCGTTTAATAGTAACCAGATATTCAAAAAAATGGAATTTTATGGATATAACGTTTAGTGCGATCTGAATGAAATTTTAATTCAATTAATATTCCCAATGACTCACTTTGATACTACTCCCTGAGAAAATGGGTGATCTTGAGAGTTTATAGAATTTTTTAAACATTAAGTACAGTATTATTGTTTTGTATTGTGCCGTACGTCAGTTTCTTGCTCATGAACAATGATTATTTATTCAATTATTCGAAAATTATTCATATTCTCTTTTTTATTCTGGAGATACACGGTGGATTGTCATTTTCTTTGCACCACAGATGCTTACACAGAACTCAATGCAACAATCTTTAGCATAGATCAGCACCTCAAACGGTATTGTTACTGAGTGGACATTTAATTCAGAAAGAAATAGACTTTGCAGTGGCTTCAAATGTGTTGCAATGATAAAATACTGTTTTGCTGGTGTTAATAAAATGCTGGGGTTAAAAAAACATTTAATGAAATGTTATGGTAACCATTCAATGTATAGGTGAATGCAGGATTTCCTCCTAGCAAAATTAGGCTTGGGACTCCCATCCTCGTGCCCTTTTTTATAAAAATAAATATTAAAAACTTCATAAAATGTTTTTATTTGGATAAGCATTAATCAAATAGTTTACTGAACAATGTTTGATTTTAAAAATAAATTGAATGGAACAATAAGAAACCAAACATGTATTTGTAAATGATAAATTTAAAAAGCAATTTTTACTTTGAAAGCAATTTGTTAATTTACATCTGTATTGGAACAATGATTTATTCTGTCATAATTACGGTTTTTTAGATTTATTCATAATTAGTTTTAAAATTTTTTTTGAATGACTGCCCAGTATAGTTTTGTGCTTGAAGGCATATAGTATATAAATCCGCTTGGGCAAATCTAATAATTACATTTATAATTTATAATTACATTTTATTGAAATTGTAAGAGGAATGACATATCCAGCCTTTGGTAGTTTTAGTATTTTAATAGAAACTCCTTTTCTCTTACGCACTATAGTTTATCTAATTGTTTGCATTTCCTGAACAATAATAATGCATTTTGAATGGTTATCATTTTTATTTTCAAAACATTTAAACATTGTTTCATTTTGAGTGCAACATCAAGAAAAACAATTACAAAAGACTATGCCACTTAGAAATCTCTTTTGAAGATTTTATCTCCAACAATGGTATAATTTTATTATTGAAGGTCTCAATAATACATCTCTCAGAATTATCTGATGCAGCGTTAACTTGATGTGTACTTTACATCATAATTTGCATCTAAATCAATATCATAACATGATATAAAATTATGCTGAAAACCAGCAAATAGTTTCTATGAATTATAAAACCGCACCGCTGGAAATAATGCGTCACATTGCAATTGTTAAAATAGTCCTAAAAGTTCAGTCAAAACTATTAAAACATTAAAAATTGATCATGAAGTTTAATTAACTAAGCAAAAATAAAATAGGGGAATAACAGAAAAAAAGAACGAAATATATTGTTATAAGAAGGATAATGAGGAGCAGTAGAAGTCAATAATTACGATGTCTGTCAAGTTAAATATAAAGCTTTATAGTACAATGTTGGAGAGAACCAAACTTTTGATCTTGTTAATCAATGGAATAATCTAAAGTTTGCCCTACCATTGGTACAGGTAATTCAAGAAATAAAAATTAGAGAGAAACAAACATTGAAAAAATATTTGAAAACTTTTTATTGCGTAATTTTTCTCGTAATAATGGGGTAATTATTTCGTTTTCTCTCAAATTCCGCCTTGGAAATAAATTTTCCGCCAATTCGCTTAGATTGTGATATTTACAACGTGTCGACCAGGCAACGAACAGTATTCATAGTGATTCAAAACAACGAAACTTTAAAGAAGCATGAGCTCTGAGCAGTCATGCCAATCTCAAGGACATTACAGTGTTGCCCAATTTATTATAGACTTTTTGCCCCACACACACATGGAAATTTTTGCGATTATTAGCAATCACTGTTCAAAAATATATAGATATGTGTCTATAATGTTACTTTTATGATTTTACACGTACTTATTGTGGAATATTGGTTTTTTTATGTTCAATCTTATGCTTCAATTTTTCATTCCGTGGCCAAACGATCTGTTGGTACTAGTTAAGAAACTAGTCAACGGTAGCTCTTTATGTGGTATTAAAATATTTTTATTTTACATCTATTAAACTAAATTAATTCGAATAATTAAATGAAACTCAGCATAAAAGTCCCTATTTGGTATATGTAGGTCCCACAATACCCACTTATCTCGCAAATAATTATTTTTGAACGTAATATGGACTCTCTGTCTACTAGGGAATATCTCGCTCTAACCACTAATATTCTTAAAATAATATTTCCGTTCTACTATTTGGAAATCGAAAAATTTAGAAAATTTCAAAAAAATATATTTTGGGCGATGATAGATGGCAAGAGAATGTGGCAAGTCCGAATAGCTAGCCAACACCAAAGGAAACAGAAATCTAATACAGGAAAGTCTGTGCTATTCTGTACCACCACTAGTTCAAAATCTATTAAAGCGAATATCTATGTAGCTTGAATTGATTTTTAATATCACGAATCACTAAATTATTATTATTATTATTATTATTATTATTAGTAGTAGTAGTAGTAGTAGTAGTAGTAGTAGTAGTAGTAGTAGTAGTAGTAGTAGTAGTAGTAGTAGTAGTAGTAGTAGTAGTGGTGGTGGTGGTGGTGGTGGTGGTGGCGGTGGCGGTGGCGGTGGCGGTGGTAGCGGTAGCGGTAGCGGTAGCGGTAGCGGTGGTAGTGGTGGTAGTGGTGGTAGTGGTGGTAGTGGTGGTAGTGGTGGTAGTGGTGGTAGTGGTGGTAGTGGTGGTAGTGGTGGTAGTGGTGGTAGTGGTGGTAGTGGTGGTAGTGGTGGTAGTGGTGGTAGTGGTGGTAGTGGTGGTAGTGGTGGTAGTGGTGGTAGTGGTGGTAGTGGTGGTAGTGGTGGTAGTGGTGGTAGTGGTGGTAGTGGTGGTAGTGGTGGTAGTGGTGGTAGTGGTGGTAGTGGTGGTAGTGGTGGTAGTGGTGGTAGTGGTGGTAGTGGTGGTAGTGGTGGTAGTGGTGGTAGTGGTGGTAGTGGTGGTAGTAGTGGTAGTAGTGGTAGTGGTAGTAGTGGTAGTGGTAGTAGAGGTAGTGGTAGTAGTGGTAGTAGTGGTAGTGGTAGTAGTGGTAGTGGTAGTAGTGGTAGAGGTGGTAGTGGTAGTGGTGGTAGTGGTAGTGGTGGTAGTGGTAGTGGTGGTAGTGGTAGTAGTGGTAGTGGTAGTAGTGGTAGTGGTGGTGGTGGTAGTGGTGGTAGTGGTAGTAGTGGTAGTAGTGGTAGTGGTAGTAGTGGTAGTGGTAGTAGTGGTAGAGGTGGTAGTGGTAGTGGTGGTAGTGGTAGTGGTGGTAGTGGTAGTGGTGGTAGTGGTAGTGGTGGTAGTGGTAGTGGTGGTAGTGGTAGTAGTGGTAGTGGTAGTAGTGGTAGTGGTAGTAGTGGTAGTGGTAGTAGTGGTAGTGGTGGTGGTGGTAGTGGTAGTGGTGGTAGTGGTAGTGGTGGTAGTAGTGGTAGTGGTGGTAGTGGTAGTGGTGGTAGTGGTGGTGGTAGTGGTAGTGGTGGTAGTGGTAGTGGTGGTGGTAGTGGTGGTGGTAGTGGTAGTGGTGGTAGTGGTAGTGGTGGTAGTGGTAGTGGTGGTAGTGGTAGTGGTGGTAGTGGTAGTGGTGGTAGTGGTAGTGGTGGTAGTGGTAGTGGTGGTTGTGGTGGTAGTGGTGGTAGTGGTAGTGGTGGTAGTGGTAGTGGTGGTAGTGGTAGTGGTGGTGGTAGTGGTGGTGGTAGTGGTAGTGGTGGTAGTGGTAGTGGTGGTAGTGGTAGTGGTGGTAGTGGTAGTGGTGGTAGTAGTAGTGGTGGTAGTAGTAGTAGTAGTAGTAGTAGTATCATCATTATTATCATTATTATTTGCGTATCTGCCATTTCTGAACACGCTACACGTTCTCTTCCCATTCTCAGTCATATTCTATCCCGGAGAGATAAACGTGTGTCATTACAGGGATCAGCTTTTCTTTCGTATCACTCGGTAATACAAGGTTGTTAAGCCTTGAATTATGAATTATGAGGTGCTGGGATGATGATATGATCAAGTTTTTTTAACCATACCAGCAGTCTGTATAACCGAGGGAATCCACGAAAACCTCGGTCAGAATGGCCGGCTCCGAATGGACGGAATGGATTGAACCCTGTCCTCTCGACTGAGAAATCAGCGCGCTGAGCCACTTTTTTGGGGGAGGGGGAGCTCAATGATTTGGGTGTGTGTGTCACGGATTGCCCATATCGGGACCACACGAACGTACATCCCACAGGGGTTCAGTTGTATTCATCATGGGGGATCAGCGTTTATTACATTTAATTTACTGCCACCGGGTCATGCCCAATTACAGTCCAAATAAATGCCCTCGAAATATTCGTCTAAATAGAACCGGACCAGAGAACTAAATAAGTGAAGGAAGATATTAATTCATATTTGGTGTTGAACACAAATTGAACAATGTATCAACCACCAAAAAAGTAATAAATAAATAATTTAGCTTCTCGGTTTAACTGTCTTTAATATATAATATTCTTTGGGTGCAACTAGGAGACCGCAAACGAGGCAAACATTAGGAATGGTGTTTGTTTTGCATGTACGAATAGTAACGAATCCTTTTCGGCTGCATCTGACTGTCGTCGTTATTTCTTTTTTTCCTTGCGTGCTTGGTGGACCGCCTCAGAGTGCGTGTCCCAACAGTGACAGAGGAGGCAGGTGATGCAACAGGTGAGGAGGAATTTGTCAGGGAGAAGAAGGAATAGATTCATAGGTTACTATACTGGCAGTATTAGTGGATACGCAAGGCGTGGGAAGATGGAAGACTAGTGGATATAAGATAGGCGGATCTCGAGCAGGACACTACTATGTTGCATTTATATCTTCAATTACATTAATTATTTGGTAAATAGAAGAGTTAGATCATTCTATATATTATCACTAATTCTGTTATGACGTTTTGAGTAAAAAAAAGACACACTTCTTCCATAAACGGATTAAAAGGTTCTCTCACAATCATTAAATCTGCGACTAAATTTAGAAGTTAAGGACATCGCACTATTAAATATTATCATCTGATAAGAAAATGCACTTCTATATCAGTGTTTATCCTGCAGATTTTTGTTTATGAAGCTCGTGCAATATCCTTACGCCATCGACGGCGGTAATAAATGTCTGAAATGGTTCATGAATGATCATAAAGATGAGCAATCAGTACTCCAGTTATGCAAGTTAATGAGTGGGGTAAGCCGATGACATAACTACTGAATAAAGTAGAATTTATAGTGGAAGAGAGTAAATATAACGTTTTAATGCCTCTGCTGACCTTAAAAACTGCTCTTATATCTAGCACAAAGAAAATTAGTACTATGCGGGCATACACTACTGAATTACAAGTTATAGAAGGAAGTTTTACTCATGAAATTAATTGCTACATATTATCTATTTTTTTATTGCATTTAAAAGAGTGTACGTTTTTTGAAGTGTGAATACATTTAAACTTACTTCTGCAAAGCATGTTTTGGTACGTGCTACAAAGCTATTTCTCATCCATTATCATTAGATGAGTACTGTAAATTAGACTATATTATCGGTCTCGCATCAGTGCACTGGAATAAGTCTCTGTCCCATCTTCAATCTGAAACTAGCAAAGATGTTCTGCATAAAAATATGCCCAATATTTTACGTTATGAAATGACGTTACGTTATCAGGTAATCTATGACAGCTGCCCCCTGTATTCCCAACATGCCTGAAGTTTCAACACGGATAATCCATAATTCAGCAAACAATATTTTTGCTTGGAAATATCAAAAAGCACTGTTAAAAATTCAGAAGTGATTTGAATGCATTGTTAACGTTACAACCAACAGCGTGCTTTGATTTCATTGTTCAATATGTTTTGGTGAATGAGTACAGATAGGTTTGACAAGTATATAGGAAGATTTTCCATTTACTTTTACACTACAAAGTTTTAAAATAATATTTAGTTTCAAGAAGTAATGTTAACCATTCTTGTGAAGACTAAAATGTATATTACGATTAATCCCACTGCATGTAATTGAATAATTTCTTGACGCTTTACAGGACTTAAAAAAAGTATTTGGATTCATTCACATTTGAAAATAAACTAGTGGTACTGCAGAATGGCACAGACTTTCCCGTATTAGTTTTCTATTTCCTTTTATCTCGCCTAGCTACTCGGACATGTCACAAACTCTTGCCAGCTGCCATCTATCGCCGCCCAAAATATTTTTTTTTTTTTTAATTCTTAATTTTTCGTTTTTCTAATAGTACAGGCGAAATATATTTTAAGATTATTAAAGAACAGTAAAATCTCGTCCTAAATGACAATTTTCTTTGAAAAATTTTGAGCAGTTTTTAAAAAACTTGCGTTTAATCTCTACTGTAAATTCGAAATTTTAAGATCTTCACAGGAAATTGTTGAGTTTTCGAAAAACTTTATTTTAAGTACTTTAACTCATAAATACTATAATATTTACAAATTGCTGGAAATGTGTGGTTATTGGCGTGAAAGATCTTTCAGGTAATTTGCATTTTTGTATTTTTTGAAAAAACAAAAAAATCATCGAAATTAATTGTACGTCATATTAAAGAGTGCAATTACCATTATCCGTTCGAAATTTTTGAAGAAAAATTTGGAGCCTTTTTGAGGAAATGACGTTTGAGCGTTTGTGAAAATGCGGAGTTTTGAGCTAATTTTTACAGAAAAAGGTAGAGTTTTCGAAAAACTTTATATGACATTATTTAAAAGCACATGTACTCATAAATGAATATGTGCAAACAAATTACCGCTAATATAAACATAAACGACATGAGAGACAAGTCAAAAAATAACATTTTTGTAATTTTTGGAAAAAAACAAAATAGAGATATATGTTTATGTCATCTTGTAGAGTACATTAGAGACAGCAGAGATTTGTTCATGTAACATATTTCTCAATATTATATATTTAAAACACACTTCACATTTCATTACATTTTTTTCAAAACAAAGGTACCGACAAACGTGGCTAAGGACATCTGCCACGCATTGTCACTGCAATGCTTCTGACCAACAGGTTCCATGACAGTGGCACTAGCTAGACCGCTAAATCGAATTCAGACGTCTGGACGATTGGGGAAAATTCCCACAAGATGACGTAGGCGGCGCAGAATCTCGCCAAACACCGAGGGAAGATCACTGCCAGCTCCCACGATGAAAGTAAGCGCTACGCTTACGGGACTAATGATCTTAACATCTGACGCTTACGGAATCAGTTTTCACATAACTTTGGTTGATCTCGAAACAATTGTCGACAATACGTAAACAATATTTTCTTAATAAGAGCTCCAATTTTCCCACTTTACCTGCACTTGAACAAAGTAATATTTGGTTAATAATATGACATAGGTCTTATTTTAATTTAAGGCTCAGAAATTTCGAAAATTGCAATACTTTACCTTCTTTTTGACGCGTCGTTTTTTATGAACATTGATCTTTTACAAACAATTGGGTGGTTTCTGCAACGTACGACTCGCGGGTCGGATTCGACCCACCTAGCTATACAGACTGGTCGAGCAAACCAATACACATTTTGAGATATTCTGAAGGCAAAAATTCCTCTGGTAAAGTTTGTAAATTACTATACTGATTTGTAGTCAACTCTCACTCATGTGCTGAGTGGCTAATGGTTAGAAAATGCTGATCCAAATTTCAACCAATCCTGGTTGTCTACAAGGAAAAATTATCAAATTTTCTTGTCTGTGTAATACACCCTACGTGCAACAGTTTTTTTCCGTTAGTCAGATAAAGTTAATCTCCGAATGAGGCATTACATTATTCAGCGAAAACAACTATACACTAAGAATTAAATCAGTATAAAATCTTCGGGCGAAATTTAACATGCAGAAATAGATGAGAATATGAACTAATAGATGTCCCAAAATAGCGAAAAAACAAGTGATGCTACAACAGCACATACTTTCTCACATTATTTAAATTTGGAATTTTAGAAAATTAAGAGAGTTCAAAGGAAATGAGATCTACTCAATTATTTTCAGCGTTCCTTCGTCTACCCATAGAAAAATGTTAAAGAAAAAATCTGGAGGGTTTTTTTAGAAACAAATTATTTTTTTTTAAATCGCCTATATTTTGCGCCTAATTACACGAAAACTACTCATATTTTCAAACTAGCAGAACCCGTCAGACGTTCTGCCCTTCATGTCCCTCTTTCGCCTTCCTTCTCCCATTCTCTCTCATCGTCTCTCTCCATCTCTCTCCGACTCTTTCCATCTTTCTGTCCATCTCTCTCCCTCTCGCTCTCCCTCTCGCTCTCCCTCTCGCTCTCCCTCTCTGCTTCTCTCTGCCGCTCTCCCTCTCTGCCTCTCTCTGCCGCTCTCTGTCTCTGTCCCTCTCATATACATTTCGTTGCAGATTCTACATGTCTCTAAGCAGGTTGGGTATTCGACACTCCACTTGAGGCCTTCGACCTCAAAATCTTAATTTTAATGTCCAAATCTTGGTTTTAAATTTTTGGGAGCCTTTTACATAAAGAAGCAACATTTTCAAAATTTCCTCAAAAATTTGTTGCAATTTTTTTATTAAACTTTGTCTTTGAATAGCTTAAAGAACACTTAAAAATGATGGACGTTAAATTGTTGCAATCTCTGAATTTTTTATTGATTAACTGATTGATTGATTGATTAGTGATTACAGGCGTGTTCATTGCTAAGGTCATGGACTGTGTATGGCTAGTAAATGGTGATCTCCTTCCGGTCGACGGCGAGATCCTCGCCGACCCCCCTCGGCTTTCCAATCAGGTATCTCCCACCAGCGGGGCACCATCCCACGTAGGACACGCTCTTAGCTCTCAATTGGCCTCCCAAGTGTGATAGTGCAGTGTATGTAAATGTAAATGTGTGTAAGGGGAGGGAATAGGACTAGGAAGGGGAAAGAATGGTCCGTGGCCCATTTCTTGGGGTACTGCTCCGGTTACTGCTCCTGCTACTATTCAGGGAAAGCATGGAAAATATCCGAACAGAGCAGCCGGCTTCTAGAATTGTCCTCCAGACTCCAGGCAGCAGCAGCCGTCGAGATTCGAAACTAAGGATCTCCCATTCAGAGGCACTGCAGTAACATCAGGTATGGGAGCTTAGAGATTGTCGCGTATTGGGCAGTGCCCAGTTGTTGGGAAATACCTGGTTGGGGAAAATCCCGCAAGCGACGTGTAGGTTGGCGCGAGATCTCGCTATCCAGTTGGGAGGAAGATCACTACCTCTCGGAATGAAAACATGCATTAATCACACGGGACTAATTACCTTGTCAGTTGCAAGGACCCTATACATCAACAATATTGCCGACTGAATTCTCATACCCAATGCGGCTGCATACGACCGAACCGACGTCATGAGACATCGCGTATTGGGCAGCATGTATATCACAGCAAGTCTCCACCCGCCATTAAACTATTTTTTGTTGTTGATAAAACAGCGATTTTTTGTTCTTGGTACGGTATAGGTAAAGAAATGTGATACCCTGTATAGCACTGTCTCGTAATGTTCCAGCAATCGTAAATATTGCTTTGTTCTAATATTGAATATATTACAGTGAAATGAGAAAGGTTATTTGTTGTTCTTGACCAGTGTAAATAGTAATTTTTGGAAAACTATTTTGAGTAGTTTTGTGAGCTGCATTTTTGAAGGCCACTACTATTATTTATAAGTGTTCAAGACCAAGAGGGAAAAAACACCGGCATAATCATCCACTTGTTCCAATCAACATTTTTGGAATTTATACTTTTAAAAGAAATCTCGTCACCAAAGTGTCAATTATTTCTTGGTGCCTTCCGCCATTATCGTTTTAACAGACCGTTCTCCGGTTTTTGTTTCTAAACACGTTTAAACACTTCGAATGTTGCACTAGAGCGTCATAAGGCGCTGTCGCAAGGTCGAAACATCCACGACCGTTTACACACTACAGTCTCGCCACCTAACGTATTAATGCAAGCGCAGACGACGCATTGACAACATTGACGACGTGGCAGTTAGGAAGAAATACGAAACTGTGAGGTGTCAACCCGTTTGCGTCACATTTTAATATATTTGCGTTTTTTATTCGGCTATCACTGCTCTCTAGAAAGTAGAACACAAGGCGTGTCGGAAAATGTGAAAAAAATAATGACACAAAGAGTTTTCATAAGACGGGAGCGCAGCCACACTCTCGCCCACGCTCCGACACTCCTCGCTCCTCGCCCTACGCACGCCGTACCGTTAATTGGCCTGCGAGGTCTCCTTATTAACACCCGTGGAATCTTTTCTCCGCTGGCTACTTAAAAAAATGAGTGTACGGCATGAAAAAAACGCACGTGCGTATGCTGCTGAAACAAGCATCAGTGATGTGCTAGCAGAAGTTCAGAAAAATATTGTTGCTTGGAACGAGAATGAATGAAGGTCGTACAGACATAATAAAGAAATAGGTTATCTGATGCAAGGTTGCAGGCACGTTGAGTTTACTGGTCACGATACGGAAGAAATAAACATATTTCCGTGTAGTTGATGCCAATACTATTCTTTCATGTAGCCAAGAGCTTCACTTCTTGTCTGTATAAGACATTCAATGCATAGGCCTATTGTAGTCGTATACTTTTCTTTTGTGTTAATATAATTTTCTTCCTTTTTACTAATTTATCATCTGTTTCGTTTCCACCAATATCACAGATTGAAGGGATTTACTTAAAATATATTTGTTTTCATTTTGAAGTTCACATAAATATATGTTAATTGCAAGTATTTGTATACTAATGGTATGATATGACACTGGAGACTGTTGTGCCCTTCATGCATCACATCAAGTAACAGGAGATGTGAAAGGTACAGTTAATTCAGTAACAGCAAAAATCATTAGTTCTTTATTGATTCTCACTATTCAGTATGTTCACTTTCATTTATTTCCGCCTCCTTGCATAATAATTGTTCTCTCCCCTCTCTGAAATACCATGACTTTTGCAACGAAATTTCGTTCAGTATTAATTATGTTCTACTTTCTTTATGTAAGTCAGCCTCACGGAATAACAGTAGATCGTGGTGTTGCGCAGTGTAATGGACTGTACAGTAAGGTCGTTGTTACAGTGACTGTGAGTCCATTCTTCTATCCGTCACTCACGCATTGCCTGGATAGTTGGATAGTTATAAAAGTGTGTAGTTGTGCCTGCAACATCCGAAACCTTTTGACTGCCCAAAAATCGGAATGTAAAAATTATTACAAAAATGTTTTTGACATTTTGAAGCAAATGTCTGAAGAGACATTTTGTGGAGGTTAGGTACGCGTAAATACTTCTGAATGTGTGTTATAAAAAATGCATATGTATATGTAGAGTAATGATAGTCCGAGATAATTGGGGTTAATGGTATCTCGGATTACACGAAAAAAGGAAACTACATAAAGGAATTTTCAACCGCAATGTAAAACAAAAATCAAATTTTATGTGCTGATACTATTAAATGTACAGATACGTACATACATACATACATACATTAATTAAATTTCAAATTACAGCAGGCCTACTGTAGTAGCGCACTGTACAATGAAGAAAACAAATGAGCGCGAACCAGTCACAACAAAGTAGCAGACAGACTGACACTTGACAGTGGCACCGACTGCCGCATACGTGATCTTCAATACAGTGTTGCCAATCCGTCAAGAGCCAGCTCTAGATTATCGCCACTCGTGTGCTTGTTTGGGTGACTTGGCGCACATCATGACTTTCTTTTTCTCAGAGTGCACGGAATCTCGCATTGGTGGCGTTCGGTTTACCGCGACTCTACTGTTTCATGTAAAGTAATCGGCTCCCGAATCATGTAAAGTAAACCGCTATAAAATATTCATGTTGTCATTTTCATAATTTTATTTTACATACAATGGGGGAAAAGTGTATTCTGTGCACGTTTTCGTAAATTCTAGGATCCCTACCCTAACCCATAAACAGGTTGAATTCTAAATACAGATAAAAATAAACGTTTTGGCATGAATTGATAAGAAAATATTCAAGCCCATTTAATGAACACTATTTTCAAAAGCAAATCAGCAATAGATTTGGGCTATTATCCCTCATATGTCCTTGGTGAAGTACTCGACTTCCTGCTGCGAGAACAGGGAGAGACGACAATTTGAAGAAAAAAAACTGTATTTCTCACTGAACTCTAGAATACGTGCACAGATTGTGAAGTTGCATTTATGACCAGAAGTAAAACAAGGGGCTATATCAGCATTCAGTCAAGGGATCAAGGAAACGACAAAAAAACTGATCGAGATGGGGCCATTGACCCAGAAGCAGAGGTACAATGCTTGTTACAAATTGTTAAGAATTATACAGTCTAAATGGTAATGAATACATTAAATATTAAATTCCTTTTTGATGTTCGGTCTAGTCTCTCAGTCTAATTCATTCAGTAGAAAACAACAAAACATCGAAAACGTAAAACCATCGAGCACGAAATATCGATGTTAAAAAGCCATCTGCTTCAATACATCTATGTTTAAAACAGGCAAGCACAGCGTTTTGCATTTTCACCGTCCTCGGGAGAGCCGCCCGCAAGCCACTCAAGTGCAATTGCGAAGAGTTAGGAAGGGTGGGGATGACACTCATTCTAGGAGTGGGGACCACCAATGAGAATGGCATTTCGCCCCGTAGTGGGTAAATTAAAAGATCAAGCGGCGAGACGACAGCCAGTTACATACAGTTCAATTAATATTGTTTTTTGTATCATATTGAAAATGTTATTGTCGATAGACGACCATGCGTAATATGAACCTAAAATATATGAGACACACATATATGATTTGTACCCCAAGTATTTTAATTGCTTATGGGGCTGATAATGCAATTCGCATTCCTATCATGTATTCACAACTTTAGTGTGGTGGCTAAATACAAAATTGTAATATTGAATAGTGTTTGTTTCATGAGACAGTAATAAACTATTTTTCATTATTATGTTTAATTCAATGAGACGCTTCCAACAAAGCAAAAAAATCTTATTCTTAAAAAATCATGATATTAGTATTAGTATTAGTTGTCTATATCTTTTGGTCTCTGCTAGCTACTCGGGCTTGCCACATATTCTTGCCAGCTGCCGTCTATCGCTGCCCAAAGTACTTTTTTTTACACTTTCTTAATTTTCCGGTTTTCCTAATTGTTGAGCGGATATATTACTTTAAGATTATTAAAGAGCAGTAAAACCTCGTCCTAAATTACAATTTTCTTTGAAAAATTTGGAATCTTTTTAAAAAAACTTGCGTTTAAGCGACATTGTAAATTCGAAGTTTGAAGCACAGAACATTTTTAAGTTTTCGAAAAACTTCATTTGAAGTCATTTTAATAACTTTAACTGAAATACAGTAGTGTTTACACATTGCTGGAAATGCAGAGATCTTTCAAAAATTTACATTTGTGTAATTTTTGAAAAAAAAAATAATACCCCTCAATGAACTTTACGTCATATCAAAGAGTGCAATTGCCACTATCTGTTCGAAATGTTTGAAGAAAAAAATTGGAGCCGTTTTTGAGAAAATGGTGTTTGAGTGTTTCTGAAAATGCGGAGTTTTGATCTACTTTTCACAGAAAACCGTAGTTTTCGAGGAACTTTACATCACATTTATATAGTATCGTAGGCTTTCACGGCCGGAGTCAACAGAAGACAAATTTTCCGTGCCAAACGTTTCGTCCAGGTCTGCGGTGGACATCCTCAGTGGCGGCAGGGTCGCGGGCGCAGTGTTCGGGGCGGCTGGCTGGCGGCTGGACGAAATGTTTGGCCCTTCAATGCCAACTGGACCGCGGCCTACCAGCCCGGAAAATTTATCTTCAATTTACATCACATTATTTAACTCACATGTACACATAAATTCAATAATGTGAACAACTTGCTGCAACTATAAATGTTAACGACATGGAGACAAGTAAAAAATTACATTCTTGTAATTTTTGAAAAAACAAAAGAATAGAGCAATATGGCATCTATGTTGTCTTATAATATTCAGTTAGCACTATCCTTAACAAAAGTTTAAAGACCACATTTGGAGCCGTTTTTGAGTAAATCTTGTTTTTGTATTTTTTTTAAAAAATTACACATAATGCTCGCAATATTGCGCGAAATCTAGTAAAATTTTCAAAAAATGTCCAGGAAGTTAATGAAAGAACTCACTATGGAGAACAAATTTTACTTGAATGAAAATCTCTGTATTTAATTTTGTAGTTGTAGGATGACACCGAAAAAACTCCATACTTTTGAAACTTTCGAAAATTCAGAGTTAACCGTGAAAATCGGACCTATGCCACTTTTATAAGTGCCTGTTACTCACTCTTACAAGAAATTTAAAGAAAAAATTTGGAGCCGTTTTTGAGAAAATTTTGTAAGTGTCCGGAGGGGTTCATGTAAAGTACCCCCAAATTTTGAAGAATATTTTTCTTATGTACATAACTTTCCTTATACTACATATATTACTCAGTATACACTTACGTATACGGGAAAATAAGAATGGTAATGTTACAAACGTGAATACAGAGACAGTTTGAAATAATATTTTCTTAACAAATAATGTTCATTATTACAATGTTTGGTGTTTTCCTTTGACTAATTCATTAAAATTAACATTTCTAAAACGTTTACAACTACAATTTCACTCTAAAATATTGTAGAAATTCCTAAACTTTAATTTTTTTGTTTGCGGGAAAGTAATGCGTTGAATTGTACCAATATATTTTTACAATGATTTTACTAATATGGGATTCCTTTTACTGTTCTCCTCCACAGTGTTTAACCTTCTTCGAGTGCTAGGCCCCACGTATTTTGATGTTCTTTCTCAATTATTTTCCTGTGGTCTTTGCACTGAACAAGACGTGTACAGGTGTGGAAATTTCAGGTTTTGTTTCTTCGGCATTCTTCCCGCAGATTTCATCCACATTTCCGCTACAAGAAACGAGCAACTATCGGTCGAAGATATTGTATGCAATCAGTCAAGATATTCCAACGACCGAATATGGGGTCTCATTAGAACGAGAATAATGGAAGAACTGGAGTCGAAGGGTCTGTTCACGAGAGCCGATTCCGGTTGTGTGCCCGATATGGCTAGACTGGGTTTCCCGCCCTATTGAAAATTCAGCGACCTCGACTGGGATCGAGCCGGTCACTCGAGAGCGAGGGCCACCGAGAGGTCGGAGAGTGGCTAGAGAGTACCACTTCTCCCCGGAAGGCAGCATTCCTTCATGCAGGCTCTGGAGGTTTTCTCCCCTTCTGTACTTTAATATTTTTTCAATTCACTGTAATTCTTACCCTTAACTCGTCGCGTCGGGTCAATATGACCCGAAAGGTTTTTCTTTCCTCACATATATTAGGGTAGCTGCTACAGGAAAAATTCCTTTCAGCTAATCTCCTATGACGTCAAGGAATGTGCCCAACAATACATCTACAGGTACCAATATTCTCAGTCTGATGTTTTGACGCGAAGCGACGGGCAGTGTTCGTAGAATTTCCACGCCAGGCCCGGCTCGATCCAACCATATACGTTAGTTCCGTGTATTGAATTTTTTCTTCAGGTGTAAAAGTAAGTAAAATTTAGTATTGTTTTGGCACTTGTATTGTACATAATCTATAATGATTATAAGTGATTTCATTTTTATAATATCTGTTTAGAATGTCGAATTATTTCTAACCGGATGAAGACATACTTACGGAACTCTTGAATGACGACGAACGATCTGGTGAGACTTTTGAATATTGTGGTGAGAAAGATGAACTTGAAAATAGTGAACACAACTCGAATTCTCAAATGGAGGAGTCAACGGGCGATGAAAGTCAATCAGAAGAGCAGAACAACGAATACTACGTAAGTCAGAATTTGAATTGTCGTCATTCTGAAATGTCGTGAAGCGTATTAGAGTACGTGATGCTCGGGAAACAGTGTTGAAATTAGATCCTTTATAGGCATTTTATTGATGAAAGGATTTCATAAAGCTGCCCATTTGCCATTTGAAACGTTGTTGGATAGGACGTCCAGGGGCATTCACTAGAACTATCTCTTATGTAAGATTTTTATTTTTAGTACGTTGCATTAGACTGGACAGTGTGAACACTAGGGAAGGAAAACTAGTAAATTAATTGCCGTTAGAGACTTTATTACATTGCTTCAAGAGAGGGAGGACAAGGAGACATACACACGTGCAGAGTATGTAACAATTAATGAGCAACTAATACCATTTCATCGTTGCTCATTTAGGCATTATTTACCAAATAAACCGAAAAAGTACGGAACAAAAGTTTTCGCTATTGTTGATGCAAGAACTTTTTACCGTTAGCGATTTGAAATTTACTCTAGGTATCCAACTCGAGGGATTGTCAGACAATCTTAACTCTCCCTCAGGTATTGTTAAATGTTTGATTGTTTCGATGACTAAAAGTGGAAAAGTGTAACCACCGATGATTGGTAAGCAAGCTTGCCTTTGACAAAATCACTTTCTCAAACAAATCTCACCTTGGTAGGGACTTACAAAAATACAGATATTCCTAATGAGTTTTTGCCTAGCAAGAGTAAAGAAGAATTTTCCCGTCTTTTTGGTTTTACTCCAGATGTCACAATGGTTTCACACGTCCCCGCTAAATCGAGATCAGTGATAATTATTTCATCTAAGTGTGATGAAAGTATTGATAAAGCTATTATTAGTTTCGCTAAGTAACTAAAAATAATTTAGTTGCAGGTGTTCAATTGATAAGTACTAGTTTTAGTTATTATTTACGTATTTCATGTAACTAATAATTAACGGTAGTTAGTAATTTTTTTAAAATACTTTTGGCCCAACTCTAGCTGAGGTCATAATATGGGTGAATACGTTATCTGCAAAGCAAGAGTCTTGGAGCGCGATTCCGTGCCCCCCCCCCACTCCCCACCCCACTCCGCGCATTGCAAGGTTTTCCACCTGCAGGGCCAACGCAACTGAACAGAATGATCTCTAAGAGCGTTTTCTCGTCGTATATATAAGATATTAACGGTCGGCGTGGTCCTAAAGACAATAACTTCCTCAAAAATATTGAGATCTAACATAGATAATATGCATATGTATAAACTCTTTTCTTCACGCTCGTTATCATGCCCTAGAAAATCTATAGGATACCATTTAAAAAACAAAAGTTGTACCAATGTATCTTAAATGTAAAAAGCTGTAGTTCAATATTATACTGCATTTTATGTGCCCTCTCACGTTCGATATAGTGATAAATGAATTTCAACATCTGCAACGGTTCAAGAGATATTCTTAGGAAAAATCTTAAGTAAGCCATTCTGAATCCCAATCCACCCATTTTATATTCAATCAGAATTCTCTAATCAATTCTCAAAGATCACTCTCACATCAACATAAATTTCCTCCTTCGCTCACAGGCACATCTTAATCTAGTATGTAATACCCTCTATCATTACCGTCCTTCAGTCCATCACCCAGACAAGCTATGATGAACTCTCTCCCACAATTTAATTAGTAGTGCTACAACAGTACATACTTTCTCGCATTATTTGGAACTGTTACGAAATTTTATACAGCGCGCCAGGGAAGTGACTCCGCAGCGATTCGAATCAGAGTCTGCCGCCGCGTCTGCTTCCTCACTCAGCTTCGCTGCCGTGCGATGCGCTAGTGTCGCATGCGTGCCCCAACATTGCTTCGGAAGGTCCCAGCGCCGCCTGGTTCTGGTGTACCAACATTATTTCTGTTGCAAACTCTCTCACCAGCAAGGTCGCGCGAGGAAAGACCTTCCTGTCCCACTGTACTATTACATGAACCTGAGAAAGTGTATTCAATCAGGAAAAAATTCGTTCTGCACCGAGGCGCCAACTCAGGTCCTCCGAGTTAACTCGCCGTACGCCCTACCACTACACCAATCCGGGCGCTCTCACGTACCAAAGCGAGGAGACGCTTAAAAATGTAACCGTCTCAACCCAATATTTCCAAAGTTAAATAATCGGAAATTCAGAGAGACCAAGGAAATGGAAACCAACATTCTTTTAATTTCCCTTTGTTTTATCTGTAGTAATAATTTAAAGGAAAAAATGGGGAGATTTTTTAGAAAAGTTTTTTTTTTATAATTTGGCATTAATTTCAACCATAAATTACGTAAGAGCTACTCGTTTCTTTTTTTTAAAAAAAACTTGAACATGACCTTTTATAAAGAACTGATTTCTTAGAAGAGATTTTGTTCAAGGAAAAATCGCTATCTTCAATTTTGTAGTTTTTAAATGGACCCTTAAAAATGGTTACTTCCCCGTTGGTAGATGAACACACCATTTATCAACGTTGACGAATTATTGGAAAACTGCACAAGATTTTGAATATAAGACATCTTTCGTGGTCTCCTTCCTAGGACTCCCAAGCTTCCTATCAAGTTTGGCACCCGGTTTAATTTATAAACTTGTGTTTCTTGGCATGGAAGAATACCTTTTCAAATTTCTTAATTTCTTCCTCTCAAATCGTAACGTCTTTGTAAAGATAAAACCTCACACATCTTTGCTAGTGTTGTGTTCATCATTTTACTGCGGATCTTCCCAAGATGTAAATCTGCACCACTACCTATTATGGAGACAACGCAGCTATTTTCACTTCGCACATTATATTATACCAGGGAATAGATACGTGCGTCATTTAAAATTTAAAATGACAAAAACGTTTGTAGTGACTTAGTGCAATGTTTAATATTTATGTAAACAACCTCGAAAGTCTTAATTACGATGGCGAGTCCGTTTGAAGAAAGTTACTTTAAAGGACAGCATTTTGTGATCCGATTCTTTGCTTTCGAAATGTGTAAATACTATCTTAGAAGAAGAAATAATATGGCCGTATTTGCATCAACCGTGCACGTTTTATACATGGATGGAAAATTTAAAACTGGTCCAAAAGGTTCACTGACGAGCATCGCCCGGACAAACTGTCATCTACATTAGAATCTCTTATTGTTCACGTATTTGAGGACACTGACGACTAAGGTCTCATTTACAATGCAAACTTAGCAGTAAAATTTACACGTAAAAACAAGCATTCCCAATGACAAACGTAAGCTGGAACATAAGTTTCACCTGAGCAAATCAGATTTCAAGGTATTGAAGCTTGATCGATTGTTGATTCGTTTCTAGCATGCTGGAAAGGTCTTTCGACCATGGTTTCTAGCGTTTTCTTCGATTTTCCTATCGATTTGTCTTTATATATAAATGCGAGTAGCAGTTGTATTAGTGCTCACATTTCCTTTACAAGGAAATGTGAGCACTAATACACTTTCCTAAACAAGGATCTCTTGTACCAAATTCACGAGTGATATTATTTTTTCCGCAAAGTCAAATTAAAGTCACTAGATAAATGGCCCAAATTTACTTTGAATTCACTACTCGCATTAAAACCGTTCTTAAACTAGTCAGTACATAACAGTAATGAAATGACATAACCACAAGATACCTGAATACAATTCATGTTTGTTGTCAATTGGAACACAATTAATGTTTGTTTCATTCTGCTCTCTTATTGGGCTTCGGTACAATTCCGACGAAACGTATACGTAAGGCTTGGTGCTTGTGAACTCCTAAGTTTACAGCTTTACGTCTACGGTTACGTCAAGACATTGTGAATCGTCTCGCTTAATAACTCATTTCTAGGTTTTGCGGCTACGTTATGTTTACGTTTAAGTTTGCACTGTGAATGAAGCCCTACAGTTCAACACATTGCTAAAAAGAATCGAGTAAGTGTTGATGCAAACTATTCCATCATTCAGAACAAACTGAATAACCGTAAGATTTGTACCAGGTAGATTCCAATAGAACAAACCCTTCATTACAAAGCCGAGAGACTTCGCAATTGCTCCGAGTTCAAATATCATTTCACGTTTACAAGGAGACGTATGTTAGGACGAGCTTTTAACCTGTGATAAAATTTGAATGAATCACTTGGAAACGGATTGTAAGTGCCAACCACGCAATGGAAACACCAAAAATGGTCCGCCCTTTAGAAATTCAAAATGCTACCACTGCGGCAATGGGCTAAATGGCGAATCCAAGTCTTAACCCTTTTGTTCTAAATGTTTTAGTGGAAGAAATTGAAACGTTAGGGTTGAGAAACCGATTCATAATAAATACACTGCATTTTTACCCATTTATTTTTATTAGTAATGAATAAGTTTAATAAAAAATTAACAAAATACACACACTGAACGAAAAAGTTATTTTCATTAACTAGGTTATCAGTTAAGGAAAATACATTAATATTCGGTATCTACAGTACATTCTGCAATTTACATATCAATAGGTAATTTAATTTTTCAAAATTGTTCCTCTTTTGCACATATTACGAATAATCTGTTGAACTTTTATTCTCCGATTTGTATAAATGTGGCTTCTTAAATCATTTAAACACTGCTAAAGAAAATGATGGTATCTTCTTTTGCGACTTGTTATTGGTTTGTGAAAGCAGTGGATCGTAAATTCGAAGAGAATATGTTGATCTGTTAAGTACATCTCTTCGGGAACATTGACAAGTATGCCAATCTGTACCTTCTCAAATACTTGTTTTTCTTCGGCTACTTGTCATCCATAGGTCATTTGTCCAATTGGAAGTACAGCACGTGCAATAATTTTTTGCCGTGAATGAAACTATTAGAAACGGAAAAAGGCATATAAGAGAACGGTTAAAAAGCTATAATTTTGCAATACTTAAGGCGTAATTATTGAATGCTTCAGTCTTTAGCGTAAAACAAATATATTATGGACAGTGTTATTGCGAAACGGTGAATGATAACTTCGTCAATGTCCGAAATATTTGTTCATTTTTAGCGCATTCAAAAAATCGTCTTGCAGTGTTTTCATGGAAATTTGAACTCGAGACACCTTTTTTACGTTCGTGACTAGATGGACCATTTTTCATGATATAATATCTTTCTTCCTGTTGAATTCTTCTGTCTCTCATTATCTGCCATGTTCTTATTTGTTGGGGTATGTATTACTATTACATTTCTTTGTTTCTAAAATTATATTGTAGCTTTGAAATGTTATTTTCTGCCAAACTTTTTCTACCTAAATATCAATGCTTCTTGCGCAGCAAATGGGATTGGAGAAAATCATGGTTTCCCTTATGTTTTTAATTTTTATCTAGTAGAAGTTCTGGCCTTTTCATTTTGGCAGCATGTCTCTGACCAGACTTTTGCAATCCAAGTCTCACTGGGTACACAAGTTTCAATCATTCTAAGGGTTCCATTTCCATCTTTATTTCCAAAATATTTCTCGAAATTTTCAGGATCTGGCAATCAAAATACTTCTAATGAAATGAGCTGCATTTTCTCCACCTTCCTCAAAAGTTGCCATAAAACACTTTCAAAAGATCTTTGAGGCATTTCTCTGTTCTTTGTTCCCAGTCTAGTAAACGTAGATTATCCTTCAAAAAAGACATTAACTCAACTTTGATGTCTTCTTTCTTGTGCGAAACCGGAAACAGATTACGGTGGATGACTACTGATTGCGCGCCATGGTCTAAAATGTAATTCAACTTTCTAATGTGGACGTAGTTTGACGTGAAACATAATGCATCGTGAAGTACACATACACAGCTATATGGTGATATGTTTCATAGTAATACTAGTTAATACAAATAGTTGAAAATCCACTTGAAAGTCTGAAAAATGTTAAATTTAACTCGCGCATCACGCGTACTTCAGAGCTTGTTTTACGGCAAGAAAAATGATGGATTAAAATTATATTACTGCTGGAGGCAAGTATTTAATTGACGGAACACATTCCATATCAAATAGTTTCGCATTCGTTTTTCATTGACAACTGAGCACGTGTGGTTCTTCCAGCGCCTGCCACGCGTCCAACTAACGCATGTACGTTACAAAGTACAATTGATTTAGTACATAGGTAGGTTTATAGATCGGCAACTCAACTACAGCAAACCTTAAAAGTATTCAATATTTTCAAAACAAACTAATTATTTCCAATAAACAATTGCATAGAGAACTTGGAATCGAGCTATTAAACAACTTTCACGTTTTTTCTCACGGAAAAATTGTGTCTCTTCCTAAGTGACATCTAGTGTGAGACATTTCAAGGTAGGAAAATCGACCACTGAAACGCCCAGAATTAAATTCATTTTTACCAAATATCTATTCCGCCCTCCATTATAAAAAATATGTATTAAAATAGTTTCTTTACGCATTCTCCCTCCAAAATCAAGGGTGGGTGTATATTATTGCTGGGTTGAATGAATTAAGTGTTTTAATGAACACCAAGTGAACGTGTTTCTTGCTTAAAATCGGTTTTTGTTTGTTTTTGTTACTTTTTTTGCTAAATAAGGTTTTTGAATTAAGAAAGATTACTGTAAACTTTAACTTAATTAAAGTGTTAAGTTAAGTTACTGTAAAACTTAATAAACTTTAACTTAAACTGTTTGTGATAAAAGAAGTGGTTTTGTTGACATACGTGCTTTGTTCAAAATAATGTTTTTGGTAAATATAAGGTTATGAGAGTTAAAACAAGGGTTTGATGTTAAAATAAAGTTTTGGTGTTAAAGTGAGCTATTTGGGTATAAGTAATGATTGGATTTGTTTAAAATTCAAAAAATGGGATTTGTTTAAAATAACGGTGTACTTAAAATGCGCTCTGAGGTTAAAATACGGCTTTGGAGGTTGAAAAAATGAGGGGTCTGGTGTTAAAATAATATTTTGAATTTGAAATGTTTGTATTTATTGTTTAAACCATGTTTGTTTTGTTTAAATCGTATTTAGTACCTAAATTTCTATAGTCGAATTTAGATATTTTTCGAAATAAATGACGTAATTACAGTCGGTTTTGAGTGTAGTAAAATAACGCTCAAAATCAAATTTGTGTATGGTAATGTTTTTTATTAGTTGTTTTGTAATAGTAGTTTTTGTAGAAGTTGTTTACAGTAGTGATAAAAAAACCCATTCCCAAAAACATAGTGCAACTAACAATAAGTACGTGTACTAAAGGCATTTTGTAAAGCACGAAAAAGCGACTTTCTTCTTCTGTTTCTCCTTCAGATCCAGCTTCTCTTTTTTCTACTTCTCCAATATCTACATCTTGAGTTTCTCCTTCTTCAGTTTCACTTTCTCGAGTTTCTCCTTCCTGAGGTTTTCGTTCTCCTGGTTTTGTCAAAAATTACTTACTCAAGGGTGGGAATATATTTTCAGCAAACGCCGATGTCTATAACTACAGGTTGATTCAGTCATCGTTGCTCGTACGAGATCCTATGGTAGAGTACATTAAGTTATTCATGTGTGCAAAGGAAAATTGTGTAAACCCTATTCAAAATTTTGAAAAAATAAGTTTTTTATTATTGGTCTCTTTTGCATAAAGGTAGCCCAAATATTACATTAAGTATTGTTCCTTATTGCCTTGTTGTCTAAAAACACAAAACGAGATAATAAATATTATTTAAGTGTTATTTTGGATACGTTATTATTCTTTGCGTATACAGCCAAAATTTCGCATTTTCACCTCGTATAACAGGGACCCTCCAAGTGTTTAAAATGACCCCTTCTTGTGTGAACGCAAGGTACGCATCTAAGCTACACTGTCTCAGTGACGCGTAACACTCAGCCAGGTTGTCCCTTTATTTCTGCCGCCACGCTCAAGAATGCGCCTAAGAAGACCATCACAATCTCCGACGTCGGTAGCATAAACGCGGTCTTTCGTTAACCCTGAGAAAAAATTAATCCAACGGCTTCAAATCCGGAGGTGGCGGCCATGGTATTATTTCTCCTCGTCCGATCCCTCTATCTGGAAATTCCATATCTAGGTATTCCGAAACTCT
Organism: Gryllus longicercus; assembly: GCA_038098605.1. Classification (NCBI taxonomy): domain Eukaryota; kingdom Metazoa; phylum Arthropoda; class Insecta; order Orthoptera; family Gryllidae; genus Gryllus; species Gryllus longicercus. The sequence goes on along the minus strand of JAZDUA010000109.1, from coordinate 241,924 downwards.
GCGATAATTATGTGGGGTTGCGCTGGTACCACAGCTGTGCCCGCACATTCAACGGAACATTCTCCAAAAGCGTACGGAGTTCCTGGGTTATAAAATTCAGTTACTGAACACCTCTCAAACACTCGGGTAAGAAGTGAGGACCGATGATAAATTCATTCTTAACGCCGACCCACACAATTACAGACAATCGTTTATGGTGAGCTACGTTAGGTGCACATGTGAATTTTCCTCGGCCCGTACATGCTAATTATGCACATTAATTGTTGCAGTTCTTTTAAAACACGTTTCACTTGTCCAAAGAACGGTTTCAGAAATTCCTGGTTTTCCTTGCATTTACTCGAGAATTCATAACGACGTTCCAACGCAAATGCTGCACCCACAAGAAATGGAAAGATCGTAATCTCTCCGTATGAACCGATCGCCAGGTGACGGACTATGATGCGTTAACCACGCGCGCTACTTGCCTGGTGCTCGCTTCCGGGGCTTAGCGAATAGTATTAGTAACAGAGTTTTCCAGACAAGTGGCGTGCCCTAACGCAAGACGACGCCTCTCGATCACTTGCCATAGCCTGTGTTACACGAGCATAAACGCATAGCCAAAAGTTAAATGCTAATTATTTACAGAACTAAACGACGAAGAGTATCCAATTTTGGCAAATTCAGTCTGTAGAGTACATATCGGACATGGGTCCAGCGTATTAGCGACCAGGACTTAATGATCCTGTATAATACTCAAAATAGTAATCATATTCATCAGGTGTCAGTATCAACAACTCACTACAGAAAAAATCACATGCAATGATGTATATTATTTTACAACACATTGCAAGATGACATTAAACTATTTAAATCGCACAGAAGTTTAAATCAAGTAAAATCTGTTCTGCTCCATAACGGTTTCTATACAATTAGAGACTATACCGAGCCTCAAAAAGGAAAATAATATTAATTTTAATGACTTTTAATGTACTATTTTATTGAACTGTATAATTTTATAATGAAACCTCCTTTCCCACAATGTATAATTCTAAACAACACATAAGAATTGTACCTCATCTTCTGTCCCAATGACCCCCAAATCGATCAGGTTTTTTGTCCAGTTACCCTTGATGGTCCCTTCATTTGCTTCTGGACCTAAATGTAACTTCACTATCAGTGCACATTCTAGAGTTCAGTGGGAAATAGTTATTCAAAGCTATTCTCCACGTTCTGGCAGCAGGAAGCCGATTCCATTACGAGGCGCACGATAAGCGATCACGTTGAGGCCGCGTTGTCAGTACGCTGTCGACCCGCGCGGGCCGCCGCGCACCAGTGTATTAAGATCTTAGTGAGTATTATTACTTATAGTGCAACGATTAGTACTTAGATTAGTACTTATAGTGCAACGATTTATCTGACCAAATGAGTGTGGATAGTGCCCCCTCCGGGGGGCTACTAGAAACCTCAGGGTTAATAGTGCAGTCAATGGAAGTGCCTAACGAAAATCCAAACAGCGGTGAATTCTACGGTCAGGGGTTCCCATTATCATCCTCATCATCAGTGGGCGCCTGTCCACAGCTACCGCAACCGCCATTATCAGTGGGTGAACATCAGGAAAACTCATCACAAAACTTGGGTTTCAACGGCAACGAGTGCTCCGATTCAAACAAGAGGAAAAGGTTTGGCTTTGACCACGGAACAGAGGAGAATTTCAGGTACAATATACCAGTAAGTTCACGCTATGAAGTGCTTAGAAATTTAGACAATCATGCTAATACTGAAAGTGATAAATCTGTAAAAATTCCACCAATATTCATTCATATTGTTAACGGCTATGGATATCTACTTCTAGTTAGTGACATTAAAAAAGTAGCAAAAAACGATTTTACTATTAAACAAAAAGATTTTTATAAAGTGAACTTTGTAACAATTGAAGACTACAGAGGTTACAGAAAATTTTGCAATGAAAATAATATACAATATCATTCCTTCAGAGATCCCTATCATTCCAAGCTCTCAGTTATAATTTATGGTATACCTGTAGTTTACTCTCAGAAAGAAATATTTGATGAATTAGCAAGACTTAATTACCCAGTAACCGGCGTAACAAGGCTTTATAACAAAAATAGAGAACCTCTGTGGTCCTGTGCTATAGATTTAATGGAAACTGAAAATGCTAAATTAATATTTAATGAAACTAAATTATTTTATTCTGTAATTAAAGTGCGGATGCAAAGTGCTCCAAACAAAGTAATACAACGTAAGCGTTGCCAGAGATTCAAACACACCCAAGCAAACTGTAAATTAAGTCCAAGGTGTGTTCGTTGTGATGGATCCCATCATTATTCGCAATGTAATAGATCAAAAAGAGAACAACCTATTTTTGTTAACTGTGGGTTAAATCACACAGCAAATTATCGTGCCTACCAAAAATTTAAAGAGGCAGAGAGTGGACGTAAGCAATGGCAAGGCCTTTACAGTGCTCAAGCTTCCTATACAACCACTCGGAGTGTGCAACCTCCAAGGAGGCCGCCACCAGCTGATAACATTCAAAACTTTCCCCCACTGCCTCAAGTAAACATGCCTTTGCGTCCTCCAAATTATGAAAATCCAAATCCAAACTCAAATTCAAATTGGAGTACCCAAAGCTCTAATAATGCAAACAATTTAAACTTAATTAGCACAATAGTAAACCAGATATTAGCAATAATAGTCCCTCAATTACAAACAATGATTCAATCATTAGTTCCTGCTCTTATTAATGGCATTAAATAATAATGATGAAATGAGGATATTGAACTGGAATGCTAATTGCATAAAACGACAAACAAATTCGTTCAATCACTTTTTAAATGATAATAAAATAAAAATTGCTTGCATAACTGAAACCCATTTACTGCCAGGTGAAAAATTTAAAATTAATGGGTACGCAATATATAGAAACGATAGATTAACGCATTGTGCCTCGGGAGGAGTTGCAATCTTAATTCACAAAAGCATTAAACATTTCCAAATAGATATTTCATCCGACAAAAGTCTAGAAACGGTAGCAATTATAACTTACGTGAATAATGAGGAGATCGTGATTGTATCAGCATATAAACCACCAAACTACCCTTTCCCACAAGATATTTATAAAAATATTATTCAGAAGCATTCGAAAGTTCTTATAATAGGAGACCTAAATAGTAAGAACACAGCTTGGGGTTGCAATTCAACCTCATCACAAGGCAGAAAGCTATTACAACTAACTATTAACAACAATTTAAGTATCCAAGCACCTAGTGAACCACCTCACTATTCTTACAACAATAGAATCATCCCAGATATCCTAGATATAATCTCGAAAGGAATCAATTTCCAAATTTATCAAACGGTTGTTCCGTATCTAGATTCGGATAATAATCCGGTTATTGGCTCCTTCAAAGGCAACATTTCAATAACAAACATTAATAAACCTAATAACAAAAAAATCAACTGGAATAAATTTAACTATCTAATGTCACAAAATCTAAAATTTCCGAATTCAATAAAAAAATTATACCCAACTTGAATCAGAGATAAACAGAATAAATAATGCAATACATAAAAATTTAGATGAGAGTACTGTATCATCCCCTCCATCTTACAGACCCTATAGGAATTTACCAAAACAACTATTGAATCTGATTCATGAAAAACGAAAACTGAGGAAGGAATGGCAAATAAATAGAAACATTAATTACAAAAGAAAAATAAATAAACTAGCGAGGATAATTAAAATCGAATTAGATAATTTAAGATATTCTAACTTCCAAACTCATCTATCCCAAATACATCCAAATTCAAAACGGCTATGGACAACAATAAAAAATATAACAGGGGAAAAAACAAATATTCCTCCTCTAAGCACTCAAACAGGAGGTTGGGTACATACGGACCAAGATAAGGCTGATTATATTGCCGAAAATTTTGAATATACTTTCACCCCCAACCCAATGACCGATGTTAAGCATAACAAAAAAATTGAAGAGCATATGACACACACGTATTACAGAGTTCCCACCCCAATTAAGTTTATTAGCCCCAACGAAATCACCACTATTATAAAAAATCTTAAAATTAGGAAGGCCCCAGGCCCCGACAGAATAACAAATAGAGTCTTGAAAGAACTACCAAGAAGCTGGATTGCAGTCCTAGCAGCAGTTTATAACTCAGCACTTCGAATTGGGTATTATCCAAAATCATGGAAGCAGGCCATTGTCCTTCCAATCAGTAAACCGGGAAAAAATCCTAAAGAAGTAACGAGCTATAGGCCAATTAGCTTATTATCCTCTTTATCAAAAATATTCGAGAAACTAATACAAAGAAGGCTTTCCAAATACCCCATTGAAATAAGGGCATTACCAGATGAACAGTTCGGGTTTAGGCAAAATTATTGTACAACTCATCAACTCATCCGCCTCGTAGAACATATTGCAAATGGATTCCATAACAAACAACATACAATTGGACTGTTTTTAGATGTAGAAAAAGCATTCGATAAAGTTTGGCATACTGGACTACTATTCAAACACAAACAGCTGGGAGTACCTTTCTATTTGCAGGACATTATTAATAGTTTTATTACAGACCGAACGTTCAGAATTAAAATAAACTGTGCACTTTCACAAACTAGAACAATAAGAGCAGGCGTACCTCAAGATTCTGCACTATCACCACTCCTCTTCAATGTTTATTTTTCAGACATTCCCACATTAGAAGACTCAAATCTTGCACTATTTGCAGACGATACTGCAATATACACAACACATGCAGATATAAATGTAGCAAAAGATCACATCGAGGCAGATATCTCATGTTTTCTAAAGTGGGCTCAACAATGGAGAATAAAAATAAACCCAACTAAAACCCAGGCAAAAATTTTTACACTAAACCAAAGTTACCTCGCCCACTAGTATTAAATAATACTCTCATCCCGTGGTAATCAACTGATACACCAGTGAAATATCTTGGGGTTCACATTGATAGCAGGTTAACCTGGAAAAAGCACATAGAACTAACACCAAATGCAACATATGCCAAAATATCAAAACTATATCCATTAATCAATTTTCGCTCAGCCTTAAATTTGGAATACGCAATTTTAATATTTAAATCGATAATTAGGCCATTAATCACTTATGCTTGTCCAGTCTGGAATAACACAGCTAAAGCCAACATTCAAAAACTTCAAATCATACAAAACAAATTTTTAAGAAAATGTGCAAAGGCTCCTTGGTTCATTTCTAATACACACATTCAAAGAGAACTTCAAATAGAGCCCATAAACGAATATATAAGAAATATCTGTGACAATTTTTTTACACTTCTTCGATCTTCTCCTTGCAGCATAAAATTTACAATGGGAAAAACATTAAACAATCCCAAGAGAATAAACTCACGATATCCGAAAGATATGTTCAAACCCCCATGAAAATAAGTATCCTCTATAAGAATATATGTTAAAAATAAAAATATGTATTTTCTTTTTTTTCGCTTCAATATCAAAAAACAACAACAGCAAATTGTGTAAAATATCAAAAATGTATTATGTGTAAATTATCTAGATATGTTAAATATATATATATATATATATACAGTCCCTGGCCATATTATTAGACGCACCCTAAATTTTCAATAAAATTCACGTTTTTGTGACGAAAAATGTATTTTTTTTATTTCTAACGAAATACATAAGTAATAATTGAATACTTACGATAGAAAGAAGATATCATATGCAAAATTATGACTGTCACTATAATATACAAACTAATTTTCATAAAAGATCTCCATGAACATGTATATCTTTAATACTTTGTCAGGCCACCTTTGGCGGCTATTAGAGCTTTAATTCTTTTTGGTATGATATTAATGCATGCCTGGACAGTTTCTTGCAACTCTGGATGATGGTACCAGACTTGAATTATTTTCAAGGAGGCGAATTTTTGTTGTTCTTTCTTAATTTGCGATTTCCCTCTTTATGAGCTCCCAAACATTTTCTATTGGGTTCATATCTGGTGAATTTCCTGACCATGGTAACACAGGAACATTTTTCTCCAACAAAAATGATCGAACTGTTCGAGCAGTATGACATGGAGCCCCATATTGCATAAAATCAAATGATTCTTCATTTGAGAACCATTCCTGTAGTTGAGGCAGCAGTCGTTTCTCCAATACTTGCTTGTACTGGTCTTGTTTCATGATGCCCTTAACCAAGTACAGACATCCCATGCCTTTGTCACTGATCACTGAGCAAATCATTGCCTTGTCTGGATGTTTCACAATCTGGATGACACAATCTGAATGATACTTTTCACCAGGGCGCCTTCTCAAAAATTGATGCTTGTTTGCTAGAATTTCGAAAGTGCATTAGTCGCTAAAACAAACCTTAAATACAAGTAAATGACATTAGAATTAATTTTGGTAGCCATTTATACTTATAAAAAAAGCACTAGACTAAATTTTTACCGATTTCCAGAAGTCCAAATCTTTATTCTTAAGGTTCTTAGCCCATGCAAGACGTTTTTCTTTCATACCAGCTGTTAATCTGGGTTTGTGGGCTGGTCTACAAGCTTTAAAATTCATTTGTAGTAGTGTACACCTTACTGTCCTTTCAGATACACAGATTCCACTACTTTCCAATTTAAATTAAATTTGTTTAGTAGTAGCAAACCGGTTTTCATGGCAAATCTTCCTCAAACATCTCTCAGATCTTGGTGAAAATATTCTCTTCCGTCCACATGTGTTCTTCCTTCGTGGGGATAATTCTTCACCAAGGACAATTTTTTTTTTCTTAATTCGCCGAATAGATGTCTCGGATACGTTCAACCTTCGAGATAACTCACGATTTGAATAATTTTCTGAGTCGACAAAAGCTTTCACTGCTGCGATCTTCCGATGAGACAAATCACTTGCCTTTCCCATTATTTTTATTCAAAAGTATCAGTTTTTCGTATACAACAATTCACAATTTTTAAATAAACACGGCTATACCTATTGCACAAACTAATAAATGGAAAATAAACCATCTTCATGCAACAACACACTACTCATGTCAGCGCTTGTTCTACTCAACTCTTGTAATTTGTGCGTCTAAGCAACAATGAGGTGTCACAACAATGGTACATAATGATAAATAATGTGTTAATTATTAGAAAAAGAAGCTTTGTTTTTATTGATTGATTCGCAACAATGCCAGATGTAATGTACTGCAGTGAGAGACTTCAAAACTTAACATTTTGTTAAAAATTTGGAGTGCGTCTAATAATTTGGCCAGGGAATGTATATATAAGTATGAAACGATGTAAATTAGTTAGTAGTAATATACAAAAGTGAGAGGTTGTATGCCCAAATGTTATGTATTAAAATTATGTACAAATCCCTGGAAGGCATAACTGCCGAACAGGAAGAAAATAAATTTAAAAAAAAACGATAAGCGATAAGAGCACATATCTATAACTCATTTGCCTTTGCAAACTTGACTACTTTTCAAATATTGCTAATCTTCCGATTTTTAAAATTTATTTTTAAAATTTATTTTTAAAATTTATTTTTAAAATTTATTTTTAAAATTTATTTTTATTTATTTATGTTTAACTATTACTCATCTTTCAACTATTTAAAATTAAAATGTCGGGAAGGGATTCTGGAACTCAAGAAAACGTGCACAGATAATCTTCTCCCCCCTACGTCACATAGTTTTTACTGTTTTTTGACTGAATAAATCTAAACCTAAACAGTTTTTATTCACCGGAGCAAATATTATCATATTTTGTTTAAGGCGAAAATCTCTATCTTCAACTTCGTAGTTTTGAAATGTTAACCTTTGGTGAATTTCAAAAATATAATGAGTTCGCAGTTAAAAGAACTAGCACCAATTTTTTTTATCGTTCGTGGATACACGTACAGAGAAAATGTAAAGAAAAATTGAGCTGTTTGTTTTAGAAAAAAAAAAGTATTTAAAAGTTTTAAAAATTTCCTATACTTCACACAAAATGACGCAAAAACTGATCATATTTTTGAAACATTGTACGCGACATTTCAAGACCGGTCTTTCATTCAGTAAAAAATCTCAATCTTCAATATTGTACTTGGAGGAAGACGCCTGCACCATTCTCTTACGTGTTCTTTATGCTATCCGAGAATTTAATCCAAACATTTTTAGCCGTTTTTGAGAAAATTTTGAAAATGTTTTGAGACTTCATGTAAAGTACCTCAAGAAATAAAAATATCCTTTTCCACACCGAAGCCCTCGAGTTCATTAAATTGATCGAGACATATCAATTGTGGAGTAAGTAGGCTGAACGGTTTTGGCGGTAGCTTTAACCACAGACAGACAGGCTGACACAAAACATAGATTCTGAATATACAACTTGATAGAGGAAGTAATTTACTATGAATATGATCAAGATTTACTTTTTCGTTACCAGGATCCGGCAATAAGAGCTTTTCTGTCAAAATTCACTGTTTTACCGCGCACGATTACAATACTTTCTCTTTTTACGAAGTAAGAACCAGAAAGTAAAATTATCAGGTAAATTTAAAAAATATGTAATTCGGAACATGTTTCTTGGGTCGTTGCACACTAAACATATAATTTAAACTAATTTCTTTAATAAAATAGTTTTAAGAAAGCAAAAAAATAAAATTATTAGCCAATCTAGAAAAAAATCATTACTAATTCCAAGTATTTAAAATATTGGTAAGATGTAAAATAATCTACTTTTAATATTCTTGGTTAAATAGAAAGTTATGAAGAACATCAATAGTTTCCTTTTCATAGTTCTCAGTTTAACGTTTTTGTTCAAAAACATTAAAAATCAAATACTAAGCTAATATTTTCTAGTTCCTTAAGTCTTCAAATTCTTTCGGCTTGCACATGTATTGGTAGGTAACTAATGCATCTTAGATGCGAGTCCTTATATGGATTTAAAATTATAATGTAACTAATTCTTTCTGAAATTAAAACAAGCGTTCACTATATACAGTGAGGAGAGTACTATGTAGAGGCAAGCATTGTACCAAGCATTCACTCAATGTACCTTGAGAAACCAACAAAAAGTCCGGATGGAAGTAGATTACCCATAGTATGTGTATCAACAAGAGACAGCCAATGGTCAAGTTTTTGATATGGCACTTCATTACAAACTGAATAAAAACAATGTATTATTCAAACAACTTGTAACGATTTACTCAAAATAGACTTGTACATATACAGTGAAGCATTTGTATTAAGTAATTATTTGTTACATTTTCCTTTCAAATTGAGAGTCTGTCGAGCTGCATCATATGCAGTTCTTCTCCTATCTGGTTAAATCAAGAAGTTTAAAAGAAGGGGAGGCTAAGGGACAGATAAGAAGTTTTTTTTAATTTATTTCTACCTGCTCGGCATTTCTGCCTTTCAGGGGTGTTCATTGTACAATATTCTACACATTAACTTTTAGGGATGGACATCCGCATGCGTTACCTCCTCTCTCAGGGGTCTGATAAAACGTTGTTCTTTGAGAAGAAACTGTGGATAACAGTTTTTGGAGTTATATGTGATAATTTTGAGGAGAGGGTGTCAGTGGGTGGAATTTTTGGAAGGTGGAAGATGGGTAGGTGATTTAAGGTGGACGAAGGGAGTCTTTAGGGAATCGTGATCTTATTCTTTTTGATGAACCATACGTTTTACCTAGCTTGAATATTGTTGTACTGCGCGATTGGGGAAGGGATGAGAAGAATTTATGAGTCATAAGATTTATATATTCGTTAATGGATGATATATTTAGTTCATTTTGGATTTGTATGTTGCTTATGAACCAAGGAGCTTTAATGATCTTTCTGAGAAATTTATTTTGTATTATTTCTATTTTGTTTAGGTTTGTTTTTGCGGCGTTATTCCAGATCGGGCTGGCATATGTGAGCGTTGGTCTTATTATTGTTTTATAGATGATTAAGCCGCAGTCAGTGCTAAGTCCGGAATTTCTATTTATTATTGGATATAGTTTGAATATTTTTGCATAAGTTTTATCTGCTATAGATTTGATATGTTGTTTCCAGTTTAGTTTGGTGTCAAGTAGTACTCCTAAGTATTTTGCTGGTGTATTTCCACTCATCCATTCTATATTTGTGTTTTGGAGGCTGAGGAGGGGTGGTTGAGGAAGTTTGCGGAGTGTGAATATTTTTGCTTGAGTTTTAGATACGTTAATCTTTATTTTCCAGTTTGAAGTCCATTTAATGTAGTTATTTAGGTCAATCTGTATATTGTCGAAGGCGCAGCTAATGTCTGAATGAGAGGTAAAAAGTGCTGTGTGATCTGCGTAAAGGGCAATTTCTGTATAGTCTGACTGTGGTAAATACGACATGTAAACAGTAAAGAGAAGTGGAGAGAGGCAAGAACCTTGAGGGACTCCTGCATTAATTTCAAAATTGTTTGAGAGACTTGAGTTAATACGGACGGAATAATATCTATCTTTTAGAAAACTTCTGATTAGATGGAGTAGATATTTGGGAGTTCCTAGTTGGCGCAGTTTGTATAAAAGACCTTCATGCCAGAGTTTATCAAAGGCTTTCTCAATGTCTAGGAACACTGCAATTGTGTATTTTTTGCTGTGAAATGAATTTGCAATATATTCAGTTAAACGGAGCAATTGGTGGGTGGTGCTATGTTGAGATCTGAATCCGAACTGAAAGTCTGGGATAGCGCTAATTTTTGTTAGGTAAGTAGATAATCTGCTGTGAATTAATTTTTCAAATATCTTTGCAATTGAGGGTAGGAGGCTTATTGGTCTGTAGCTTGTAGGAAAGCGAGGATCTTTGCCTGGTTTACAGAAGGGTAAGATTATAGATAATTTCCAATCTTTTGGAAAGTAGCCCAGTCTTAGACAGGAATTAAATAAGGCGGTTAAAATAGTTATAGCTCTTTTGGGTAATTCTTTAAGAGCTCTGTTGTTAATATGGTCGTGACCTGCTGATTTTCGGGTTTTCAATTGCTTAATAATTTTAGATGTTTCGGATGGGGATATAAATTTTATTTTATCTGGGACATTATAGTCTGGTAACAGGACGTTTTTTGTAATATAATTAGTAAAGGAAGAATTTGTATTTGGGTTTGGAGTAAAACTATTTTGCAGATATTTACCTAACATATTGGCTTTCATATGATCCGTATAAGCTACATTTGAGTTGTGTTTCAGGATAGGAATGTCAGTAGTTTCTTTACATAGTCTTTTTATGGTTGACCAGAGTGGTCTACTATTAGGGTGTATTTGAGCTATGGATCTTTGAAAATTGTTTATTCGAATTTGATTTAATTTGTTTTTGATTGTTCTCCCTAATTTGTTGATTTTTGCTTTAAGGTCATGTCTGCGGTTGATTTGCCAGAGCCGTCGAAGGTTACGTTTACTTTTAATTAGGTTTAGAATATTCCTTGGAATCGGATTTCTATTGTTAGTGAAAGGTCTTGCGAAAGGAGTTGTTGATTGTAGCAATGCAACGTAGATTTTCTGTGAGATATTAGTTACCTGGTTGTCTATTTCATTTGTTGTTTGTATCTGTTCCGGGTAGTGAAGGTTTACTTCTAATAGGTCTCTAAATTTATTCCAGTTGACGTGCCCTTTCATGCCCAAAACTGTGAAGGGATTATTAGACTGCAAGAGGTTTGAAGATTTTAGTTCAATGATGACTGGGCAATGATCTGAATCTAATTCAGGAAGTACGGTTTGAGATGTAGGTAAGTGGAAGTTTTTAGACACCATTATGTCTAAAATATCTGGGATAATATTACTATTGTACGGGTAGTGTGTTGGCTGCCAAGGTGCTATTACATCTAAGTTATTGTTTACTGCAAAAGATTGCAATTTAATGCCTTGCTGGGTTGTGCAATTGCATCCCCAGGCTTGGTTTTTACTGTTTAGGTCTCCTGTAGAATAACGTTGGTGTTGTTATTAAATATTTCCTTGTATTCTTTTACTGGAAATTGTTTATTCGGAGGTTTATATGCTGTTATTATTGTGTAATCTTTATTATCTATGGTTACGGTGACTGACACAGTTTCCAGGTTAGAAGTGTTGGGGCTAAGTGACCGTTGATGTTTGACTCGGGTTGAAAGAGCAATCAAAACACCCCCTGCTGCAACATTTGAAATTCTGTCACTTCTATATATTTTATAACCGGAAATTTTGAATTTTTCATTTAGAACCAAGTGGGTTTCGGTTATGCATGCAATATCGATTTTGTGTTCATGAAGAAAAATTTCTATTTGTGATTGTTGTCTTTTAATTCCATTTGCATTCCAATTCAATAAAGTGATTTTATTTGCCATTTTGGAAATTTATTAGCACTGACTGTACAATATTTTGAATTTGCGGGATTATAGCTGAGATTACTTGTGATACTATTGTGGTTATTAGTTGGGATACATCAGTTGGCATTTGGGTTTGCAAAGATTGAACCGGTGACCACGGGGTATTGGTTTTGGGAAGGGGAGGAAATCCGCGAGTGCTAAATGTTGGAGGGCTACGAGAGGGATTGTTGCGCGGCGGCGGTTGTTGCTCTGACCCTGACCTGCGTTCATTTAGGTTTGAACGTGCTTGCTGAGTTTCTTTGAAAATGCGACAGCCTTTGTAATTGGCCGTGTGGTCCTCGCCACAGTTAACGCAATTCGGTTTGTCACTTTTTGGTTTTGTGCATTGAGAATAGTGGTGTGACTCTTTACATCTAACGCACCTCGGAGTGAGTCGGCAGTTTGCTTGCGAGTGTCCATACCTTTGACAACGTTTACATTGTATTGGGTAGTTTCGATTTGTTCTAGGTTGAACTTGTATGACGCAATGCATCAGGCGGTTTAAAGTTAATATTGACTTCCCGTCTCTATTGTCTTTTATTTCAAGAGCACAAATTTCGATTGGATTTTTCTTTTTGTCATATAATCTAGTCACTTTGGTAACAGGGTATTTGAGTTCAAGTTCTTTTAAAATGTCAGCTTCCGAGTAACATGTGGGGATGCCCTTCAACACAGCATTAAAGGTTTTAATAGAAGGGTCGCGGAAAGAATAGAATTGTCTGTTCTTCTCAACACAGTGATGTCTAAAATTACGGTAATCTTCTATTGTAGTGAGCATGATTTTTAGTTGATCACCGGCTGTCTTGGTTGTGAAATCACATTTGACGACTGATTTAATGTCGGAAATCATTTGGTTGTAGTCAAGTACGTTGTGCATAATTATGGGCGGAATTTTTAATGTTTGTTCTGGAGTACTTAGATCACTGTCTTTAAGATTTTGAAGCACTTCGAAACGCGATGAAGTTTGAACATTGTATAATGGCATAGAGTTTTCATCATCATTTCTCTTTCGTTTACTTACGTTTGAAAGCGTTTCGTTGGAAGTTGTTGCGTGCATCTCCTCGCTTTGGTGTTCTTGAGGCAGGGTAGTTTGGGGCGGTTGCTGCTGCATTATCGGTTGCCCTTGCTGCGCTGTGGGTTGATTCTGTTGAAGTAGCAGTAGTTGCTGCTGTTGTTGCTGATGAAGGAGTTGCAGATGTTGCTGCTGTTGTTGTAAAAGTTGAAATTGTGCTGTTGGGAGAATGCACTGATCGCTGTTGCTTGCATATAAGGTATCCATAGCGTTCACAAACACTTTTGATGTGCCGTGTAGCCCCGACTCGGGGCTATCTTGTGCGTTCATTTCGCCACTCGCGATCACGGGTTGGTTTTCACTCACTTGTGGTAAATATTTTTAATACTATTTGCGAAATTAAACTGTTTTTGATGTAACAATGTATAATATTTAAAATAGACACGTAGATTGCTGTGCAAGCGAAACTAGTTTGACACTCAATCTAAACACACTACGCAGTGAGAGAGCTGTGGCGTACGATGTTCACGGCACGGCTGCTCGGTGCGAACTGGACAGATAAGACGTGGGGGACATTGCATGTATCATATTCTCCCTGATGGTGTAGTGTGTTGCGGAAAGTAACTACACTTACTGGTAAAATGTTTTTTCTTATTTTAACCCGAAGTCTAAAGCAAGTTCAAAAAACACCAACTTCAAACTGGCGTACTACATCTCTGCAGTGAATCTGGGATTCATTTTATTTGTTTTCTGCTGGGTATCAAGGTTTATGAAGAAGATTCATCATGCATGAGGTCGATGCATATCCTCCATCAATAAAACAAAATCCATCCTAATATGCCCCACTTTCAAATATAGCAAATTTGGAACAATTGTTAAAGTTGTGTTGTCATGCGTGGACACAATCCATCAAGCTGCAATTTGTGTAAACTCGATACTGAGATACATATTGCCTACACATTCAATTTGTTGTATATCGGAAGAGGTGCCCATTTTCTCCTCCTGCACATAAAAACCAAGGACACTTTAAGGACGATTCTATGTATGGCGGATATTATAGTTCCCATACACCGGGCCACTGTTGGGAAATTCTGTTGCGTAGAATCGTAAAGCAGTCAGGAGCAGGTCCGACAGCGATACAAACCCGTTCCTAAAAGAGAAAAGTTACAAGCTAATAAATGTAAACCATCAGTATCTGCGTGAAAAACAGAATTGCTGGAGATATTTGTATGTCCTTATTATTGCTCGCATAACCTAATTTTATTTCAAAAACCTTTTATAAAATTCTGCGAATGTTTATTGAAAAACTTGTATATAATTACGGAATCATTGTTGAATACATTTTCTTTGACTTGCGATGATCATATCTAGCAGAGGAATACTCTAAATCATCTTCAATTCTTCCAAGTACATATATTACTTATACTAAGGATTATAAAGCTTTAAAAACATGAACATTTTAAACTACATTCTAAGATCAAAATATTGCTGGGGGCTACAGTGTATAATAAACACTCAAATAAATGCACAGAACAGTTACAGCCATTTTCAAATTGTATTTAAAGTTTAGGTGATTTATAGGCGGGAAATAGTAAAAATTAAATTAAATTTTTAACCACCCACTAACAGTCAAAAAAATCTGAAAAAATTCACAATTTGTGTATTGAGAGTTACTTTTCCGGCCTGCTCCAGAGTTCTAAGATGGTAAAAATATTTTTTGTTATTTCTTCAAAAATATTTTTTTTGTTTCAGAAAATATTTTAAAATGTTTTTCTGATAGTATTCTTCATTATTTTCATATTTTTTACATTTTTTCAATCAGATTAAATAATAAGTTGACGAGAAAACTAAAATTAAAAAACACGTTTTTGGCTGAAAGGGGGTGTGGGTGGTGGCACTAAGAAACCTTCGAAAAAGCTTATTTTTATCTGAGAGTTATAGTGTAACTACTCATAGGTCGTTACTCATAGGTCGTTACATAGGTAACTACTCATGTAGTTTAAGGGAACGTTATATTACCTTATCCGGGGTACCCTTTGCTTGATTTAAAATCATTAGTTAATTTGGTCCTTAATAAATTTTACTTTCGGCTTACAGTTAATTCAATCTTTACAGCCACAAAATTAGAATTAAGGGATTTTTCTTTCTACTAATACAGTTTGAGAGCATTGCGAAGTGATTGATTTCAGGTTCCAAGTGTTAGGTATACAGATGCACAGAGAACTCGGGCCACATGCGGATACTGCGTCTTTCTTCTCTGTTTGCGTCAGGCGTTCCAGCGCGGGGCGCGGGGGCGGGGGCGAGGGCGGGGCCGTCTCGGGCGCTGCTCCGCGAGGCCGCCTGCTGCGGAAGCGATGGCCCCTGCCGGGAGAGCGCCCCGCGCTGGGCGCCATCTGCTGCGGGCTTCAAATAAACGAGCGCGTCCTGCTCCTCCCACAAGAGCTCCGGCGGAAGGTGTTTGGGAACTGACTCCGAGGAAGCCACTTATTTCTCGTATTCACTTCGCCTTAGTCTACGAGTAGAGGTGTGCCCTTTTACTTTCTTCACTCGCTAAGTACATACCTACGTAATAAAGAAAAAGTATTGTAATGGGTATATCGAAAACCTGGAAGACTATTGCTCACATATGAAATAAATTATTTTTTCAAACACGTTGTGTAGTGAAAATTCACGTTTTGTGGGTCCTTGATATCGAAAAATTGGTTAACGGCTAAACGTCTGTCCGTTTCTTCATCTGTCTGTCTGTCGTCAATGGTAATTCCTAAACCGTTCAGACTGCAATTTTTCTAGTTAAACTTTTTCCTCAGATAGTGAAAGGACGGTTAAAAATGTAGATATTTAAGTAATATCATGAAATTTTTTGGCGATTCATTTTGCAAGAAATGTAGTAAACATTTTTAAACAAACGATTGCAAATTTTTCTTAAAATATTTTCCTTCAATAAATCATAGAAGAGTTAAAAAATTTCGTAGGTTCCATTTTCGGCGAACTTTGTATTTTCGAAACCTGCGCCTGAACCTACGCTCCTTAAACCATTTTATCCAACAATGGTATTTCTCGATCGATCTGGACAAAGTAGTCGCCGCGAGAGTTTATTAGATGCCGGATATTTTGATTTTGAGGGTACTTAATATGAACCTCAATATTTTCAAAATTTCTCAAAAATTGCTCAAATATTTTTGTTAAATTTTTTTCTTGGACGCTTAAATTAGCTATACAGATCTCATTTTTATCAAACTATCTGAATGTTCAAAAATTTCAAAAATTCAAGGAAAACAAATTTCGGCTACTTCATACATCTACAGTATAGAAGATAGATATGTTTACTTCCTCACCTTTAAACGTAAATAGTGATGAGAAAGTATTAGTATAATCGTGTGGCGGAAATCAGCGATTGTTCGACAGAAATATGTTTATTGTCGTGCCTAGTACCGATAAAATTATCAATCTTGTACTTATATGTAGTAAATTACTCGCTCTAACACATATAGTCAAATCCATGTTTTGTAAGTCCTTGACGTCGAAATATTGACGGCAGTCTGGCAAAAATCGCCAGATGTTTGTCTGTCCGTCTGTCTGTACCTCAAGGCCTGAACCTTTCAGACAATATCCTTCGAAATTGGTATTACCCAACGAACGAACTCGAAGCCCTGCGAGTTTCAAACAGATATTTTGATTCCGAGGGGTACTTTATTTGAAACTTCAAAAATATTGTCTCAAAAATGGCTCTAATTTTTTTAATTAAAATTCGTCATTGGATAGAGTAAGTGTCTCTTAAAAGAATGGCTCAGGTTACATTTTTGTTAAAATTCCTGATTTTTTGATAATTCAGAATATTCAAAATATGTTTTATTTTTTTATTTAATGAAATAAAATCATGTAATTTCTTTTAAACATATTAGTAGTTTAGGAAATAAACGCAATTTTAAACCGTTATTTTCTTTAAAAAATTCCAATTTTTTCTTTAAATCTTTTCCTTATGTGCGGTGCACAACACTGGAAAAATTTTTGCTGGTCCCATTTTTGACGGTCTCTGTATTCTCGAAAATTGAAAAAAAAAGAACATTGGAAAAGAACAATATTTTAGATAGAGATTTTTTGCTATGAAGTCTGTTCTGAAAATTGTGTTTGAAATTATATTTTATTTTTAAGATAAAATTGTTTTGAAAAGAAATTATAGTTTTGGAATACTTTTTGTCTTGAAGTAAAGGCAATTTTAAAAAGGTTCTTTTTTCAAAAGACTCCAATTTTTTTCTGAGATGGAGCAGAGGCCTCATAAAAATGGCGTAGGACTCATTTTCGTAAAAAAAATTCCCATAACTCTTTTGTTCCCAACTAACTTTTCGAAAATTGCGAAAATTAGAAATATTGAGAGAATATTTAGGTTGTTGTCACACCACTAGTTTTAATTGTCACTATTTCACCCAAGATCGCGATATTACCCATATTATGTCAAAATCGGCAGTTACTGTCGAATTTTGATGAATAGATCTTATTAAGAAAATTAGATGTTAGCAGTGTTGTTTGTCAGTGAAATCAGTTAACTGAAACTTAACTATTTTTATTTCTATATTTTATTGTCAAATGACAGTAAAAGAATGCCCAAACACTTGAGACAATTTATTCAGACAATTTATTTCAGATATTTTGTTTTTAGAATTTTGCAATGCTCTTTTTTACTTGAGTAAAGAAATGGCTTACGGAGAGTATATAATTGTGCCCTTTACTCTCCACCGAAACTTGGTTGAACCGTCATATGTTAAATATTTCTCACGTTAAATTTTATTTCAAAATTACATTAAACTAAAATTTGCGTGTATTAAATCACTAGAGTTTCTTAATCAGACAATAATGTACACAATTACTGATTCGTTTTACGAATACATCGCACTGGGTGTTACTGCCCGATTTAAATGTAGTGTCTCCTCTAGGTCACGAACTGGAAGGAGAGGTGGTCACTAACATATAATCGGAAGCTTCAATATCAAATATTTAAGACGTAACGAAGCTCCCGATTGGATGGCAGTGTTTCCATCTCCCTCCAGCTCGTGACCTTGAAGAGACACTACATTTAAATCGGTCTGTAAGTTAAGTGAACAGTTATCTCTCTTTCTTCTTGTCTCCTTTCTTCTTCTTCTACTTCTTTTCTTCTTCGTCTTTTTTAGTTTCATTTCTCCTTCTTAAGTCTCTCCTTCACTAGTTTCTCTTTTTTCAGTCTCTCCTACTCCAGCATTTCCTCCTGATTCTCCCCAAGATTCTCCCAAGACTTTCATCTAGTCTCTCCGTCTCCAGTCTGTAAATTCGTCCCTGGAACACATGTAAGTTAGCTTGAACAATTTATACATTTAATTACAAAAATTAAAGTGCACTTAATTAGATTAATAAAACATTTTCGTCACATATAATTTTTAGTATAGTAGTGAATTTGTTTAACAATTATTTTACAGCTACAAAGTATATTCGACATTTTTCTAATATTTATGGGTTTTTTTCGTGGCGTCCAATCGATGAGGGCACTGCTTATTTTGCTTGCAGGTAAATCTAGCTCTGTTGTCCAGTCTGCCCTCCAGTATTTTTATCTTCAACTTTTCTTTTTTCTACTCCTTTCCTCTAGTATCTCCTCCAGTCTCTGTCTCCAGTCTTTACTCCTCCAGTCCCTCCTTCTCCAATTCCTCCTTCTCTGGTTTTGGTTTTCGGTTTTCCTTTTCGTATTTCCCCTTCAAATGTGTCTCATTCTTTTTTTCTCCATCTTCTGTTTCTCCTTCTTGCGTTTCTCTACCTCATGTTTGTCCATCTCGCATTATTCCTTCCTCTGATTCTCCTTCTGTTTCTCTTCTTCTTTCTCCTTCTCATTACCCTCCTTCTCCTTCATCTTCTCCTTTTTCTTTTCCTTCTCCTTATTCTCATAAACGCAATACATTACATGCTTACAAATTGTAGAATTGTCTTTCTCTTTTTTACTTAAAATTAGTAAAACGAAAAGAGGTGAAAAACATTGTTATTTTAAAGAGAATTTTGATTCCCTTCATGCAATGATTAACGAATGCGTAACTTTTCTGACATTGGTATTATTAACAATAGTTTCTCTACGGAGTCAGAAAGTAGTTTCTGCTTTATCTCGCGGAAACGAAAGAACGTTGCTCGTTGCAACTTTCCCACCGTCTACGCGGGATATACTTCCACTTCTAGGTAGCATTCAAAGTCCCACGTTCCAGTGAAACGAAACCCTCCACCACATGGCCTGTAAATACCGAAGAACTAGGAGTGTGTGAAGAGTAAATAACTTAAGTTGGTGTCGCCATTACCAACGTTCTTAAAAGGTCTTAAAAGTAAGTAAAGACATCAGTCTCAATTAATTATATTGTATCAATAACCAATTCAATAATTATTGTTTTTATTATTTAAATTGTTTTTATTCTTCCTGCTGATCTTGGTTTAATGTTGTAGATAGATGGTTAGTTTTAAGTAATATTGATCCTATATGGTCCAAACCTACTTAAAGCTTGCCATTTATCTACATTATTATTATTATTATTATTATTAGTTATATCATCATTATCATTATTCCTGAATCCCAACCGTTGCATAATTACTGAGAGGACTTTAGAAGTAACAGTTGGAAGGGATAATAAAACAACTTATATCTCCTAATAGAGTGAAGGACCTGAATATGAAAAAATGAGTTTGTATATATTTTACTTGAAAATATGAACCAATATTAGATTTAAATTTCTCTGTTACACATGAAACTCATTTACATTAGTAACTGTAATTAAACAATAATATATTTCAATAGATTATTAATGAAATATTTACACTTATTAATGTAAAAAGTAAACCACGTGCCAATATATATAACACCCTAATATTATCACCTCTTCTTTACAAACTTATTGAAACTACATAAACATTAAAATGGTGAAGAACATTATAATGTTTGATAACTTAAAACATTATATGCTGATTGTCTGAAAGGAACGCAATCATTCTCTTGAGATCTTCCTTCTTTTCTTCTGACAGTTTGAAGTTGCAGGGTAAATATGGAAGTTAACAATTTGCTACTGTGCCCTTACGTAAAACATTGCAGTCAAACCAGCATTATACTGCATGGAATGTTGTGCTTTAGATATCTCTAATTTGGTTGTGCACAGACATTTCTCAGCAGCTTTCATCAGCCAAAAAATATGTTTTTTCATGACAATCACAGCAAAAGTGTTCTTCTATTTTACATCCTCCATCATATATTTTAAATCACTTGGCACAATTCATTGTGATACATGTTTCCTTTTCTCTGTAAGGGCAAAAATCACGATCGTAATCTAGAAAGGAGCGCCCACTTACTAGGAATTTGTGATTAATTTTCTTATACACACCTTTTTCAAAAACAACAAACATAAAAACCTAAAATTTGTGTTCTTGTTTTATCCGCAGCAGTTGTCGCTCCAAACAGTTAAACACTTTCTAGCAGGGCAAACATCTTTAATAACTTGGAAAACACTGGATACTACTTCATTGGCTTCCCTGCTAGATTGAGCTTCATTCATCATTCAAGATTCATTACACTTCTGCCATCATGGAAATGTGAACAAAGATTTAAACGGACAGCTGGCGGGAGTAAAACATCTGACAGTGTGTCAAAGTGGGCCACAAAAGAACTTGCCGAAGAACCATAGTGAAGCCACACTCGTTTGAATTGGGGCGCTAAGTCTCTGAAATTCTATCTTGGATCTGAGTTTATCTGATTTAAAATGGAGTTTCAATTTTTCTCTCAAATATGTTTTAGATTTACCCACAGCTAACTGCAATCTCAGCTGAATGACGGTTACAAATAGAACATGAATCAGATCTTGGAGGGTAAAAACAAAAGGTTTGAAAAATGTTGTAATATAAACGATATAAGATGTATGTTTTTGGGTACAGAATATGTAAAACTTTATATAACCTACTAACATGTAAATCAGGGCTAAGACATTCCCTGTCAGGTTTCTCGCGACCATATTGACTCACATGTCGCACGGTGGGGCCAAATGCCAAAAAGCTGGCCAAAAGTCCAAAAAAAAAGTTACTAGATAGGGATTTTGTCGTTGCTACTTCAATAGGTTGGTATTTGGGCCGTTGAATTCCGCAATTAGTAACGGTTTCTCTCTTATACTTGAGGTAAGAGATCAGTTCAAAGTTGGGCCTCGAGCGATCGATATCGGTCAGCTGTGAAACGTGTTTTCAGAACCTTTGTGTTTCGAAGGATAGAGAAGCGTGCAGTCGGCCGAATTCAATAAAACAAAATGGAATCTATTCCTGAGAGTAAGTAGAAACATAATATGTATACTTAATTTTTTTAAAAATAATTTGTTAATGTAATAATTAACGTTGATTGTTGGCGAAAAATGAAAATGCTATAATCAAAAATTTGTGTTTAAAATGAAAAATAACTATGTGCACCGTCGTGCGGGGCTAAAAACTTAACATGACATTATTCGAAATGTTATTCTCTGTGAGAATCACAAAAAAACAGCTGCCCGTAGCTGCCGTTTTAGTGCCTGTGACAAATTTTCGTAGCGCGTGCAACATGTAGAAATACAAACTTTTGATGATTTTGTTCGCCATATTGGTCCGCCATTTTGTTTTTTTAGCATTTTTATTCAATATTTATTAATCAGCATGCTTATAAACCCAAATCAACTCATTTTTAATTATAAACACGATCATTTCGTGTTAAAAATGGAAAAAATTGATGATTTGGTCCGCCATATTAGTCCGCTATTTTGTTTTTTGGCATTTTCATTCAAGGTTATTAATTAGCATCCTTAAAAATTCAAACTAACTCTTCTTTACTTATAAACATAATAATGTTGTGTTAAAAATACAAACTTATGGTAATTTTGTCCGCCATATTGGTCCGCCATTTTGTTTTTTATGCATTTTTATTTAATATTATTAATCAGCATGCTTATAAACCCGAATGAACTCATTTTTAATTTTAAACACGATCATTTTGTGTTAAAAATGAAGAAAATGATGATTTTGTCCGCCATATTGGTCCGCCATTTTGTTTTTTTGGCATTTTCATTCAAGATTATTAATCAGCATCCTTAAAAACCCGAATGAACTCATTTTTACTTATAAGTATGATCATTTTGTGTTAAAAATACAAAATTTTGATAATTTTATCCGCCATATTGGTCCGCCACTTTGTTTTTCGGAATTTTTATTACAGATTATTAATTAGAATGATCATAAACCTCTGAATACAAAGTTTCAGTCAAATCGTACAACGCTTTCGACTTTTGACCAGCTTTTTGGCATTTGGCCCCACCGTGTGTCGTGGTGTGGAATTGATATGGCCAGAAACAAGAGTTTCATCTTGAGGAATGTGCTTCCTATCTTTATTTTTGTATCATCTCTTCTCTATGTACCTGTCCTTTTCAATTCCACTAAGACTTGCAGTCTCTTAGGTGTCAGAGAGAAAATTTCGCGGAAAGTTTGCCTATATTCTTGGACCAGTTCGCCCACGCAATTGGGCACTGTGTAAATGGCAGTTGTTTGACGCCTACTTTGAGAAGGATAAGTACCATGCCTTCGCCTACTAACAGGTTTTACTGATATGAGTCCTAGTAAATAATTTTGTTGCTGACTGTGATCTACTTTATATAGTTATTGTAACAGCTGCTTACTTAGCAAATATAAGGATTTATACGAATATTTACATTTACAGCTCTAAAATTCCTTCGGCATTTCTTTAGCTGGAACTACGACTCTTATTTTACTCACGTACTCTTTTCCTGCATTTCGCAAATTCTTATTTTCATCAGATTCCCTTCCTTCGCCTTTTCTACGTCGTTTGCATATGTTATCACTATGTTCAGATATTGCACAAAAATGTGACCACAAGAACACTAGTAAACATAACCTTTACAAATAGCTAGTTCACTTAATGCAAGGGACACCATACCTAAAAAACATTTAACAGACACTTCGGAGCGCTGGCACATAAATCGCTTTATACGTTAAACCGATTGGCACATACAACTCCTGCCATCAATAAACATCCCCCAAGACTATCAAGAAATGCGACTGAACTTTGGTTGTGTAGGTCTCACTCTCATTGCAATTCCTGATTTTTCGAAAATTGCAAAGATTAAATTTTTTTCAGCGTCATCCTGAAACTACAATATGAAAGATAGAGATTTTTCCTCAATGAAATCTGTTCTTTAAAGACATCTTGAAATAAGGTCACGAACAATTTTTCAAAAGTATGAAGGTAGGATTCTCTGTATTTTCGAAAATTTTAAATTAATGCAATTTAGTATAAAAATACATTTTCTCAAAAACCGCTTCACATATTTTTTTAAATTTCTTCCAAAGACAATGGATGTTTAAAAGAATGGCGGAGAAATCATTTTCGTTGAATTATGAATTTTAGAAAATTGGTTATTCCAAATAATTGGAGCCTAATTGTTTAAGCCTCAGCCCAATTGAGTATGGCAGTGCGACTGCATATTGAAGCGGTGAAACGCACGGTGAGTTAACTTAATGGACCTGAGTTCGTCTCGACGCAGAAAAAAATTGCTGGTTGGAAATACTTTTGCATGTTCATGTAGTATAATGTTGTGGAGCCGTCCAACATGCGCAAATTCTCGTCATTTTCCCAATACCCCAATACTTCCAATACATGTTTCTCTGTTTTTACTTTTCTGTGTACATACGTATAAACTGAGTAATATACGTAATATAGGGAAAGTTATGTAATGCTGAGGAAAATCAATTTCGAGATTTTAACGGAAATATACGTTTTGAAGACCCCTGATACCGAAAAAGTATTTTTATTTAAACATCCGCCAGTCTCTGTCTGTCCGTCTGACTGTCCGCCCGTTCGTCTGTCCGTTCATCCGTGAGCACCACTAGAGACTAAAGGATTTTCATTTAGGATTTCTTCCAAAATGGAAATTCCCTTGTCGATGTCTCGAGTCGAGGTACTGCGATTTCGCAAAACTTCTTTCAAAATTTGGGATACTTTACATGAACCCCTCCGGACATTTTCAAAAGTTTCTCAAAAAGGGCTCCAAATTTTTTGTTTAAATTTCTTGGAAAAATAGAGTAAAATACATTTGTGAAGGTAGCATAGGTCTGATTTTCAAGGTTAACTCTGAATTTTGGAAAATTGTAAAATTTTGAATATTTTTCGTCTTCCTACAACTACCACACTGAAGATAGAGATTTTTCCTTCAAATTAAATTTCTTCTCCATAATTAGTTCTTACATTAAGGTCCTGCACATTTTTTTCAAACTAATCATTTTCACGCAATATTGCGTGCAATAATTGCAATTGTAAAAATTTACAAAATCATGGCGGCTCCATTTTTTTGTTTAATCTTTTGGTATAGACAGTGCTAAATACGCTCTATAAGATGAGATAAACACCATATTGGTATATTCTTTTGTTTTTTTCATTTTTTGACTTGTCTCTCACGTCGTTAGTATTTATACTAGCGGCTAATTGTTCACATTATTGTATTTGTGAGTACATGTGCTTTAAATGTCATATAACGTTTCTCCAAAACAACAGTTTTCTGTGAAAATGAGCTCAAAATTCTACATTTTCAGAAACTCTCATACGCCATTTTCTCAAAAATGGCTCCAATTTTTTTCTGTAAGCTTTTCGAACGGATAATGCTAATTGCACTCTTTAATATCACGCAAAGTTCATTTTGGTTCTTTTTTTAATTACAGAAGTGTAATTTTTTTAAAGATCTCTCGCGTCAAAAAATGCACGTTTTTAAAATTTTTCTTGTTGATTATTATGTTGATGATAAGTAAAACGTTATACTATACATATGTTTAGGATGATTACTACTAATTTGCTTACTATGATTAATCTAATACAATGGCGAGGAAGCCAATTTGGCACCTCTGTTAATTGTCAGTTTAAGAGATTTTTTTTCTTCTTTCTTCCAGGAATAGGTGGAACGGATATTTGTTTTGAATTAGGGTTGGTTGGGTAGTATTTCTGCCTATGTTGAGTGCATGTAGTGTGGGGATTAGTGGTAAGGTGAAACAGAAGTTGGAGGCAAGCTAATTAATATGGTTGGCTAATGGGTTCGATGGATAGTTCTTTGTGGAGTTGGTCGTTGTGTCAAGTCAAGGTGCGTTAGTGATTATCCTAATGTACTGATTTTGGAAAATTTGTATTTTGTGGATATTGGCTTTTGCTTTAATCTAGATAAGGTACGCGTATAAAAGGAGGGGTCTTAAAATTGTTTTATATTTGTATTATTATGGCTGTACATGGTAGTGAGGAATTTCTATTGATAACAGATTTTAGTTGTAGTAATTTTATTTTTGCTTAACTTATGTTTGTAAATGTTTTTTCCAGTGAAGATTCGTGTCTATGTTGAGTCCACGATATTTTATAGTGCTGTTCTGTGTCACATTATTGGTTTGTAGTTTAATGTGAAGGGAGTGGGAGGAGAGTAAGTTCTGAGGGTGAATATTTTGACAACGGCTTTTGATGGGTTTATTAACGTTATTAAGATTGGTCCCCACCGCAGATCAAGGTGCGGTAGTTCTAACACATGCTTGTGATTGATAGGAATGAGTTTGTAAATGAGAGAAAACAGAAAGACTATGAAATTGTTCACACGTTAGTGAAACTTTAATAGCGTTTCAAAAAGTCAGATCAGCTTGAAATTTTTTGAAATAACGTTGTTATTAAAATGACATTTGCAAACATAGAATCATTAATAAGATGCATTTCAATAATTTTTAACTGGCACTCTAGGCAGGATATGCCAAAATGAATTATTTTTGGAGGGCAGAATACTACGAGAATTGCGTCTCGCGGTGTGGTTGTTTTTTTCTGGTCACCTAAGTACTCTTGCTTAAATGCCGTTTGCATTGTCCTAGCATTGTAATTGGATTTGAGCGTCCCTGTATGAGGTCACTGATAATTTAGGGTCGCGGCCACTTCCCATCAAAACCCCCGGCCGCGACTATTTTTTGATAAACAGCTAAAGCATATCTAACGTTTTACAAACTGCAGAAGCATGGTTAATGAAATAATGGAAAATGCGTTCGCTGGAATCAAAGATGATTTATGTTAATCGCTGAGACTAAAAGTGAAATTGTCACCGTTGACTTCGAAATGCGTGAGAAAAGCTAGCCTTGTTTTGATTTTTAGGTCGCTTTTCAACAACTAGGTCATACTTTGACCACTATATTTACCATTGGCTTTTGAACTTTAGGGGTAACGGTAGAATAACTCGCAAACTAAATATCAACACACACACACAGTGCCTCGGGCAGGGTTCAAACCCGCAACCCTTCAGGCTACTGCCCTTCAGCCGTAGCGACCTCGGTTGTCCAGGCCGACCGAGTCAATTTGTCCATACCGAATTGGTGACTTTTTTCCCAACCAACTTTACCCAGCTATCTTATTACTTACAATGTTTTGGATTGCCATCCACTGTACACCGCTTTCCGTACGCGTTCCATTTATGCTTTGAAAAATGCTGGCTGTGCGGCCCGCACCTCCGAGCCTCCCCGCGCAGCGCCCTGCGGGGGACGGGCTGGGCCAGGGGCTGAGGGGTTGAGCGGTGGGCGTGCTCTGCTGCCATCGCTGAAGGCGCTGTTGGGAGGGAGCAGGGAGGGACGGCGACCCTGTTCATGAAAGCGATTTTCCCTCCACAGTACCCCTGAGGAGGCAAAAACTTATTTTTGCGATTTTAGTTACATTATGCTGCTGCATTACGGCGTTGTGGCAGCTGGGAGGGGTGGGGGGCTTTTCTTAATAAATAACTGAAACTAACCTAATTAGCTTAATATAACTGCAGTTAATACGTAAGTACTTTGGCCTAACCAACTTGAACAAAATTTCCTTAATAGTACGTACGAGGGTTGCCTTTTATATTTCAGGATTAGAGAACAAAAACAAATACTGATCATTGAAAATCACTTTATTGTTTTTCAAAATATTCCTCATGAAGATCTATACACTTTTGCATGCGTTTGAACCAATTGTCGAAGCGCTTTTGCCACTCTGATTGAGGTATCTCCAAAACATGCATTCTGAATGCAGCAATCGCTTCTTCAGGTGTCGAAAAACGTTGACCTCGCAGTTTGTTTTTTACGTACGGGAATAAAAAGAAGTCATTCGGTGCCAAGTCAGGACTATATGGCGGATGACACATCAAATCGATGTTTTGGGTGCTCAAAAATGCAGTTGTTTGAGCCGATGTGTGAGAGCTCGCATTGTCGTGGTGAAGAGTGATCCGTCTTCGGTGGTTGGTTTTCCTGATTTCTTGAAAGACAGCTGGCAAACAAATCGTTGTGTACCACTCAGAATTGACTGTTCTGCGTTGTTCTAGTGGTACGGTTGCGACATGTCCAGCTTTTCCGAAAAACAGGCGACCATCTGTTTGGAAGTGCTTCGTGCGCGAACAACTTTTGTAGGATTTTGCTCATCTTGAAACACCCATACAGTCGACTGCTGTTTACTTTCGGGCTCGTACGCGTAAATCCACGATTCATCACCTGTCACGATGTCATAGACGTGTTTCGAAGCACCGCTATCGTATTTTTTGAGCATTTCTTTCGACCAACGAGCCTTTTTTTGAGCGATTGACAAATTGTGTGGGATCCAACGCGAACAAATGTTTTTGACAGTCAAATGTTCATGCAATATTGAATGTATGCTGGTCCCACTAATGCCTAAGGTTGTCTCAATCTCACGATAGGTCACATGACGATCTTGCAATATCAGTTTACGCACAGCATCAATGGTTTTCGGAACAACAACTGATTTTGGACGACCTTCACGAAATTCGTCTTGGAATGAACTACAACCACGATTGAATTCACCATACCATCGATAAACACTGATCCTTGATGGAGCTTCCCCGCCAAAAATTGAATTAAGTTCATCCATGCACTGTTGCTGAATTAATCCTCGTCGAAAGTCGTAAAAAATAATCGCACGAAAATGTTCACGATTTAATTCCATTTTTGATGCAAGATGAATCTTTTAATTTACTGTAAACAACAAATAGCGCTCGTATGGCAAAACGTTCTGAGTACGTATAACCACAAAACATCCAACTTAACGACAGAGCTGTCAGTTGCCAGATTGCAACACCAGGGTTGCCAAATCCCGAAACATAAAAGGCAACCTTCGTAGTAATGTTCTTGCTTTTCTTCTTGGTATTTTTGTTTTTTCATTCACGCATCATTCATACTTGCTTCATTATATACACAACCATTCATTCATCCCATTCAATCGCACTGCACTATCCTTGGGACGTACACACTGACTTCAGTCAAGTGTCGGAGGCACTCAGGCGCGTTGAGGCGCGGCAGGCGGGGCGCGGCAGGCGGGGCGCGGCAGGCGGGGCGCGGCAGGCGGGGCGCGGCAGGCGGGGCGCGGCAGGCGGGGCGCGGCAGGCGGGGCGCGGCGTCGCGTTCCCCGCGCGTCCCTCATCCGCCGCGGCTCGTGAGTCACCTGGCCTGGGATCTTGGCCTGGGCCTGAGCGAGGGCCGAGGAACGCACGCGCGTCTGTCGGCGTGAGACCGAAACGCCCAAGAACCCGGCCACAATTACAAGCGAGAGAGTTTTTTCCTAAAAAAAATACACATATGAATGTAAGGGAGGTTCACTTCCAATATAAAATTTAACTTCAAAATTGTGGGCATAGTCGTGCAAAATAGATGATTCAAGAAATAAGCATTTGAGAGCTTTCGGGGCCCCGAATAAAAATATGTAATGAAATTTTAAAATTCAAAATGGCGGATAACAAAATAGTATTTGTTACAAATTACAAAAAAATATTTATGCGTGAAAAAATTATCAATTTCAGTACAAAGTAACTTTATTCAGATCACGATTTTTCTCATAGTACTGATATCAATAAAAAATGCATAGAGTACTTTCAAATAAGTCAAGTTCATGGTAGTATAATTTTTTTTCTCAGTTTGAAAATTTTTCTCATTTTCCCCTTTTATGAGGGATTACGAGATCAAAAAAACCTATCATTACTCTTTGAGCCCTTCTGAAAATCAGAAACTGCGCAATCTCCTTGGACTGAGGGATTGTGCTACGAGATGACATTTTTATTTTATATTTATTTATCTTATGGAAAGCGCAGAAGACCCATAATACAGCAAATGCAGACGAATACATCACAATGTGACACCACAACAGTAAAACAGTCTTCGAAAAATAGTTAGTCTCTAGAGGGGCACGTCTAGTTTCTGAATCCATTCCACTGCCGTCGCCGGTGTCAGCCATAGGATATCCGCCTGATCTCCACGATAGGCTGTGAGTTTACAACTCTCCACTAAGTGGCGCACGGTCTGGACCACAGTTTGGAGACGGAACCACGCCCCATTTGAATACGGAAGCCGCGCATCTTTCAGCTCGTATGCGGTTTGCCGTCTTCCATATATTGCGAGGCATATCAAAGCCCGATGGTTTTCGGCAGATAACAGTAAGGAAGTAAGAATAAAAGTAAACCTGTGAATAAAATGTGTTGATCGGTCATCCGGGTGACCTGCTGTTATCTCTTAATACTAAATAGGGATAAATGGTACAAAGGTTTATGAAGTAAATACTTTGCGCTACTTTCTTCCTTCCAAGATTTGATGATACAAAATTCTGAACGTGCATTTTCAATTTTGTCATGATGGCCTGGTTTTGGGGCACTTCGCCCACTGTGTCGCGGCATCTGGCTCTGAGTCATGGCCCCTCCCGCACTACTCACGACCATCACAAACCTCCCGTTCCAAGCCTCATTCGCAATGCAAACTTAAACGTAAAATAATGAAATTTTCTTGAGTTTTAGTCAGTAAGAAAACATCATTTAAAACGCCGTTTCGGCTTTTATTAAGCCTTCAACAAAGGGAGTTTTCTTATACACTATGAACAATAAATTGATAAAGCATTTGTATATTGTGTTATAGGCTAGTATTAGATGAGTAATCAATTTATTGTACATAGTGAATAAGAAAAATCCCTTTTTTGTAGCCCTGATGAAGGCTTAATAAAAGCCGAATCGTTGGCAATTTAAATGTTTTTACTGACCAAAGCTAAAGAAAATTCCATACTGTTAATCAAAGCGGTCAAGAAATCAAGTACGTCTTAAACGTAACGCAATGCCGTGAACGTAGCAGTAAACTTTTAAAGTAAAAACGAGCATTTTCAATGGAGAACACAAGTTTCGCCTGAACCAATAAGAATTCAACAAATTAAAGCTTGATCGATTCGTTTCTAGCTTTTTCTTCCACTTACATACACTGTCAGAAATTACATTAAATTTAATGTGTTTTAATGTACGCCTGTACATTAAAATATTAATGTATTTGTAGATTACATTTAAGGCTTAAATTAAAATCAATGTAGATGTAATGTACGACGTGAATGAAATTTAATGTACCTGTACATTACAACGCCATTAATGTGCTTGTACATTAAATTTAATGTTTAAATGAAAACCAATGTATATGTAATGAACATCAGTACATGAAACTTAATACATATTTTAATTAGAAAGATTTTAATATAATTCACCATTCAATGTTTAAATTAAAATTCGCGTAGAATTGATTTATAATTGTAAAACACATAGATACTTTTTAAAAACTTATAAATATTTTTCCACTATTTGAACTGACGTATAATACATTTCAAATATATCATTACGTATACTAAAAATTTAATTTTTAAAATTCGGATTTACATTCGAATTGATAACAAATAGATAACGAAATTCTAGTGGACAACGTAGCACGTTAATTCTGTGGTTTACAATTCTTTCAAATTCAGCGGAAATACTTGGGATCGTAACTTATAACACGACGCCGTTAATTCAAATTTTGTTCCACAAATATCACTTGTCCGTTAAGCAATGAAATAAATTTCCCCTCAGCGAGTGAGAGGATAAGACATCCATTATCCATTACAATTCCCAAAATGCCGTCAGAATAACCGTATTTATTTTCTACACATTATTTTAATGAGTCGCAACCCTGACAGTTCGTATCGCGTTGCAAGTCCCTAAAGAATGATACATTTTCATATACCATCATTGCTCCTTTTGACAGCTTATGTTGCGAAAACGCAACATAAATTCATGATTTTATTTTGAGAGTTTTATGTTTTAAAGACTTGTTTCATATTTCCATAACAGAAGAATGTTATGTTTCAAAAAAAACGTTGTCTATTTTGTCTAGTTTTTTTGATCTTCATATTATAGTCTGTACAATAACTTACAATTTTTCCACAAAAACATGTAGTTTAATATTGTGTTTGAACGTTCAATATATCCAGTCCGAAAAAATGAATTCAGGTAATTTGTACCTTTTCGGCCTGAATGCTTACCAATGCTTTATTTTAGAAGCATAAAGCGGCTTAGCGAAATCCAAACCCTTTCCCAGAACAGTACCTCGAAGGCAAATTGCATAAAGGGTGCTGGCAGCCTGCTTATTTGTGGAAATAGAAAGGCTGATTGTCCTCTGGTACTCTGCGTCCACAGGTACTCTGCGTTTCCACTTCATTCATTCCGATTCTGAACCTCTTGTAGTCGCGTCTTTTTACGTGTTGGAGTAATAACAGACTTGTTCGAATTCCAAATCGTGTGCAAAATCAAAGAAACGTCATAACTTTCTGATATGAAAGCGTGTGACACTGTTGAATGCCTTTCTTCACTTTCTGTTCTCATCACAGCAGTTTCCTATAGCGGGTGGCGGTTAACATCGAGAGAAACTGAAGCAATTCAGGCTTATTGGATTTATAAAATCTAATTAATATTAATTAGTATTATTTATTTAATATTTTTTCATCAAATGTGAAACTTGTTAATCTCCATCTATTAATGTATGTAGTCCGGTCCGAGCCGCCGAGGCGAACGCTTCGTAACCGAGGTAGCTCTGCCTTATCGCTTTCTGGCAGTGGTGAACCCGCAGCGATCAGTGCGATAACACTCAGTGCCAGTGTCGTTCGTGTGAGCGGTGTGAACAGTGCCACGTTCAGAAAAAGTGTTATTTTAGTTGTAGTAAAAACCAATAAATCATTTTTAGACTAGTGAATGGCCACAAGTAGTTGCTCCGTTACGGGGCAACTAATTCGAAGCGCAATGGACGCTACATATAGTGAAAATGGTGGTGAAAACTCGTTTAACAGTGAATCTGTGCAACCCATCCCAGATCAAGCAATACGTCAACAGCAAGAACGTCTTCAGCAACAACTACAACACCACCAACATCAGCAACAAATAATAGAAATACAACTCTCTCAACTTCTAACTCAATATCATGTGCCTCCACAACCGCCTCTGCAACTAAATCAACTACAGCAACTCCTGACGCAGCAACCACAGTTACCGCTATCAACAAGCAGTGCAGATACGGATTGTCAGAAGACCGATAGATTAGCACAACAAAGCAGTAGTACAACAGACGTATCAACAATGTCATCTGTTGAAGGTATGTGCGATAACACTCTGGAGTGGCAAGAAGTCGTCCCGAGACGGCGGAAACGAAAAATTAGTGAACCTTCACAAAGAGCTCTAAAGAAAATACCAGTTACCGAAAGTATCACAAATTACAACAAATTCGAACTTCTTTCTTCTACAGAACCAGAAAACAACACAATAGAAAAATCTGAATCCAACGAACGAACCAATGGTAATAAAATTCCACCCATTTTTCTACCAGGAATAAAAGACGTGAATATCTTAAAAAAATGCATTGAAGAAGTATTAAAAAAAGAGGAATACAGCTATAAATTACTGAACAGTGACAGTGTCAAAGTCATATTAAGTACAGTTGAAGCATATAGAAAGCTCATAAAACATTTTGAAAATAAAAAATTGCAATTTCATACATATCAGCTCAAAGAAGAGCGTTCTTTTAGGGTTGTACTTAAACAAATTCATGCAAATGCAGATGTTAAGGAACTGCAAGATGAAATTGAAAGTTACGGCCACAAGGTTCGCCAAATTTATAATATTCAACACAGACAAACAAAAGCGCCACTCCCTCTCTTCTTCATAGATCTACAACCTAGCAAAAATAATAAAGATATTTATAACATAGATAGTTTACTGAACTGCAAAATCAAAATAGAAGCACCTCGAAAGAAGAAAGAAATCGTACAATGTAAAAGATGTCAAGAATATGGACATACAAGGACATACTGCCATCGAAAACATCGCTGTGTGAAATGTGGAGAAAATCATCCGACCGAAGTCTGTAAAAAGCGAAAAGAAGACCCACCTAAATGTGCTCTATGTGAGCAAAACCACCCAGCAAACTACAAGGGATGCGAAGTCTACCAAGAAATAAGACAAAGTAAATATCCCCAGAATACACAAAATTCGTATCTTTCTCACTCACACCATCGAAGCAACAAACTTTTAAATAGTAACGTACCTAGCGAAATGCAACACCGCACTTGGGCCCACGTAGCCAAGTACCCTCCATCACATCAAGTCATAAATGATAATAGTAATATTGAAATTGCACAACTAATATCAACTGTTCAAGAAACTTTTCAAAAATTTGAATCAATACTAACCAAGCAAAGTGATCAAATCTCCAACCTGATAAGCCTCATGACCAAAGTAATAAGCAAATTATGAAGACATTTCGTATTGGTGTATGGAATGCCAATGGACTAGCGCAACATTGCAGAGAAATTAACAATTTTCTACAAGACGAAAAAATTGACATAATGCTCATCTCAGAAACTCATTTCACGGAAAAAAGTTTCTTTAAACTACCTAACTATGAAATATATGATACAAAACACCCAGATGGCACAGCCCATGGAGGTACGGCGATAATAATAAGAAGAAACATACAGCATTCTTTGAAATCAAATTTTGAAAATGATTACCTGCAAGCCACATCTGTACTAGTTTATGACAGTTTCGGTTCATTGACAGTATCAGCTGTCTATAGCCCTCCAAAGCATAAAATAACGGAAGAAATGTATAGAGAATATTTCGATACGTTGGGTGCAAGGTTCATCTCTGGAGGTGATTACAACTCAAAACATTCGCAGTGGGGGTCAAGACTGTCGACTTTACGAGGAAAAACACTACTCAACGTAGTCACGTCACTCAACGCAGAACCGCTATCGACAGGAGAGCCAACGTACTGGCCAACCGACTGTAATAAGCTGCCGGACTTACTTGATTTCTTTATCATGAAAGGAACAAATCAGAGCTTTACATCAATTGAAAATTCTCTCGAATTGTCCTCCGATCACTCTCCAGTAATATTAACTATTAGCTCTCATATAATAGAAAATAATTCTAAACCTAGTATTTCCAATAAAAAAACGAATTGGAGTGACTTTCAAACATGGCTTAATGTAAATATTACTGCAAACGTTCCTCTAAAAAGTGAATTTGATATAGATGAAGCAGTTGAATTTTTAACTACTAGTATCCAACAAGCAGCATGGTACGCTACACCAGAAACGTACGGAACAGCTTCTTACAAATACCCCAAAATAGTTGACGAAATGAAAAGAAATAAGAGGAGACTTAAGAATGTTTGGCAAACCACGCATGATCCAAATGATAAACGAAACTTCAACAGGGCAGCGCAGGATCTTAAAAGATTTCTTCAAGACCTACATGAAAATAAAACCAAGGAGTATCTTGAAAGACTATCACCAACCAAAGACAACGACTACTCCGTATGGAAAGCCACCAAACGCATTAAACGACCAATCAAACCTGTGCCGCCTATACGTGATAAACATGGAAAATGGGCTAGAACCAACCACGAAAAAGCAACAGTATTTGCGGAACATTTTGCAAAAGTTTTCCAACCATTCCCATCAGATGAAGAAGAACAAGAAAGAAATATTATTCAGTTCATTAATGCACCATATCAAATGTCTTTACCAATAAAGCATTTCAAGACAACCGAAGTTTCATATGCAATAAAACAAATTAATCCTCATAAAGCACCTGGCTACGATCTCATCACCGGCATTGTTCTAAGAAACCTGCCAAAAAAAGCACTAGCATTGGTAACCTCAATTTTCAACGCCATCATCAGAATTGGACATTTTCCCTCTC
Source organism: Gryllus longicercus (assembly GCA_038098605.1). Lineage (NCBI taxonomy): Eukaryota > Metazoa > Arthropoda > Insecta > Orthoptera > Gryllidae > Gryllus > Gryllus longicercus. Next base: position 206,508 of record JAZDUA010000109.1, on the reverse strand, counting down.
AATGGAAATACAGTCAAATTATTGTCATACCAAAACCGGGGAAACCTGTTTCCGAAGTATCCTCGTATAGACCGATAAGCTTATTACCAATCTTGTCAAAAATCTTCGAAAAGCTTCTCCTCAAGCGGATACTTCCAATCATAGCAGAAAACAACATCATTCCAGACTACCAATTCGGCTTTAGGTTGAAACATGCCCCTACCGAACAAATCCACAGAGTAGTAAAAGTCATTAATGAAGCGCTGGAGAAGAAACTTTATTGTTCTGGTGTCTTTTTGGATGTAGTCCAAGCTTTTGACAAGGTGTGGCACTCAGGACTCTTATATAAAATCAAAAATATGTTACCCCACCCGTTTTTTGCACTACTTCGCTCCTATCTTACTGAAAGACGTTTTCAAATAAAATTTAAGGAAGAAACATCATCATTCTATCCTGTTGCAGCTGGAGTACCGCAAGGTAGTGTTCTCGGTCCACTACTGTATCTACTATACACGGCCGACCTACCTGTTTCAACGGACATCACGTCAGCCATGTTTGCTGACGACACAGCATTTTTAACTTCTCATGAAAATGCCATCGAAGCATCAGAAAATCTTCAAGAATACCTCACTGTGCTGCAGGAATGGTTCACAAAGTGGCGTATACAAACTAATGAAAGTAAATCTGTCCATGTAACGTTTGCACTTAGACCAAATAGATGTCCTCCAATTAAAATCAGCAACAAGGATATACCACAGGCAGATTGTGTAAAATACCTTGGTCTACATTTAGATCAAAAAATGACTTGGAAGACACACATCAGAAAGAAAAGAACAGCTCTCGAAATTAAAATCAAGCAATATTATTGGCTTCTAGGCAAACAATCGTCTCTTTCATTGGCTAATAAAGTACTGATTTATAAATCAACAATAAAACCTGTTTGGACCTACGGAATAGAACTTTGGGGCACTGCGGCTAACTCAAACCTAGAAATACTGCAACGATTCCAATCAAAAACTCTAAGATTGCTTGCCAATGCCCCGTGGTTTGTTTCAAATACAACACTACACAATGACTTACACATACATACAATAAACGAAGAAGTCCAATTCAGATTCCAAAGATATTATAAGCGCTTAGAAAACCATCCAAATTACCTTGCATTAAACTTACTAGACAATAGTCAAGAATTAAGAAGATTGTGCAGATTTCATCCCCTGGACCTCTTAAATAGGTTCGATCATTAATAAACAAAATGTATATTGTACTGTTATAGTAATTGCACTGTAACTAAGCAAAACAGCTTAAATTTATATATATATATATATATATATATATATATATATATATATATATATGTATGTATGTGTATGTGTATGTATATGTATATATATATATATGTGTGTGTATGTGTATGTATGTGTGTATGTATATATGTATGTATGTGTGTGTATATATATGTGTGTATGTATATGTATATGTGTATGTATGTATATATATATATATATGTATATATGGATAAACATAATTACGTTCATGATTGCCAGTGTATTTATATATTGTCTGTTGTTTTTCTGTCTTGGTCATATTTGTCCTATGTTATATTTGTGATTTATACCATTTATTTGATCATTACTGAAAATGAATTCACGAAGGACTGAGAATGCCCAGTTCCTTCACATGCCATTGTAACTTTGCTAAATGATTTGCCTATTGTTCAGATGAACAAATTGCAAATAAAATAAATAAAAAAAAAAAAAAAAAAATAATGTATGTGCTGCAGGTTTCAAGTGACTGTTTAAATGTAACTATGGACCAAACAAATTATGGCAAAGAACTGAAGTTCAGGAAATAAGTGTTACATAGTAAGCCTAAAGTAATTGACTGTAATTTTGAAAAAAGGTTCCAGTAATTTGTAAAGACGTTATTGTAGGTGTCATAATAACCAGCTATTTCGTTTTAGGATATGCCTATTCTGCAAAATTAGGACCAACCCTCGAATTCATACGAAGGTAAGTTGGAGTTGTATTACTATTACGTACTAAATTAAATGTAATGTTTTATTAAACAAATTATTACTATCGATATAACACCTGAGAAAAAATAGTTACATTAGAACCTTGAGAATTTTTAATAAATTGCCAATTGGTCTCTGTTTTAAGTAATAGTAATATTGCATTAAAGAAAACATTACAAAATGAATATTGTTAAATAGAGAATGGATTGTATCCTTACGAATCAAAAAGTTTTTCTGATTTAGTAATTTCTAGAATGATCAAAAAGGAAAGATAGGTAACATTATATAATTATAATATTACCGTCTAGTAATAATATTACTAATCATTTTGTTTTACATTAAAACAATTTTCTTTCTCATTTTGTTCTTGTATTGTGTATGTATCTTTCTCCTTTTTGTACTCAGTTCCTATGTACAAGCAAAACCATTGTCTCTGTCAATTATTTTTATTGTCATTTGTTTAACTGTGTAAATAGGTAATGCTGAATAAATATTATTTATTGACAATAAAATTATTACTTTGAGGGAAAGTATGAAAATAAATCCAACAGAAGGAGAAAAAAGGTCTCAAAAAGAAGGAAAAAATTTGATTCTGCATTTTTTAAATTGGCCAAAAAGATGGACAAAATGCAAGGAAGTGTACATTGGAATAATTTGTGAATTTTTCATTTCTCAAGTGCGGATGGTTATTTATTTTGAATAAAATAAATGTTTATTAATAAAACTAAAATATTTATTCATTCTTCCCTATTCTTAATAAATAATCTACATAAATTCTTGGTAAGATTAATTCAATAATATTTGGTACACAAGTTAGTAATTATTTATGCACCAAGGGCATTATACGAATTCTATTGATACTAGCAACAAAAAACATGTGTTAGGAGTAGAAGAATGTGCTCTTAAAGGAGAAGAAAAAAGCAGCGTCAGAAATTTCTGCATTTCTTTTAATGTAAACGTATATGCAAGTAATTATCATGAATGCACATTAAATTGAATGTACACGTACAGTAAATTGAATGTACACGATCGGTAAATTTAATGTACGCGTGTACATTGCTTTTATGTAAATGTACTTTAAAGTTACTGTACATGTACATTAAATTTAAAACGTACATTGCGTACAAGTTAATTACGTTCACGTACTTTTATATTAAAAGTAATGCAGAAATTTCTGACAGTGATATATTTAAGTCTTTCGTGTATGTTAGGTTGTATTTGAAGAAACTAATTTATTTGTGTTCCTATTTCCTTTATTTTATAAACAAGGATTTTCGGATACCAAATATACGAGTAATTCGTCGAATGGAATTATTTTATTCGCCACGTCAAATTAGTATTAAGACAAATGGCCTAAATTCTAACTTTGAATTTACTAATTGCTCCAAAGCCTTTGAATTCACAAGTCGCAAAATAGTTCACTACATAACAATAATGAAATGACATAACCACAGAAACATATAACGACATACACATAACCACCAGGGCCCAGGCTGACGAGGCTCGTGCCTCGGGCCCCCATTTAAGGAGGCCCCGCAGATGATAAAAAATTACCAAACAATCCCTTTAATGAATTCTTGTTCTCTAATGGGAAGTTGAAAAAGCAATATAAAATCATCTGAACCCTAATGAGGTTTTAATCTCATCCCTCTAATAATCTTTTTACATTTCGTTCGCTTACCACAAAAGGATGGATTGACACATTTTAATTTTTATATTAACTTTTCTGAATAAATTATGACAAAATGACATAATAAACCTTTTGATACTTAGGTGCCCCCAATCTTTGAGAGCCTCGGGGCCCCATCTAGCCGAAAGACGGCCCTGATAAGCACAGAAAACTACTCGAACAAAACCTGGAATCGACCTTTCATTTTATTATTATTATTATTATTATTATTATTATTATTATTATTATTATTATTGTTATTATTATTATTTTCTGCTCTCTTATTGGGCGTCGGTTGAATTCCGACGCAAAGTATACGTAAGGCTTGGTGCTTGTGAACTTTAAGTTTAGAGATTTACATCTACGGTTACGTGAGGGCGTTGTGAATGGTCGTGCACATTAACTCATTTCTCGGTTTTGCAGCAACGTTACGTTTACGTTTAAGTTTGCATTGAGAATGAGGCTTCGCGGAGGGACGCACGTTTTCCAATTAGTCTTTATTGAAAGGAATTTGCTATCATTCTGTACTAACATCCAATTTTGTAAGGTCGTATACTATGTCCCTTAATTATTCCAACAAAAGATCATGGAAACTGTTATTGTTGTTCAAGGATGTTTGCTGCAATCCGTTTCCTGTGGAAAAATCATTTTCGAGAAAACTTCAAGATAAGGAAAGTATTGGCCTTTACCGGGATATTTTTAAAATAAAACAATTTTAAATTAGTACAGGCTCTTAGGGATAAACTTCCGCGTGCAGTTCTTTTAAAGTTATTGTTGAAGTTATACGGTGAAAGTATCTTTTTCTTTCATTCAATTCACTTTCAATGTGAACAATGTGGACTAATATTCAACGCCGAAAGAAAGAAAAGTACGGAAGCCTAAGTCAGCCTAACCTACTTTAGGTATTACCAACTTAAGAAAATGAGAAATCATGCGAGACTAAATTTAATAATAAACATTGTTTTCCTAGAACAATACTTATCTTTAAACTACTTACAAATAGTTATTTAAATTCTGCTTTGAGGTTCACAAGCAGCTATCGTTGATCTATAGCTGTAATAAATGACTGAGTATTTCACTAGCGACTGGCACGAATATAATACTTTACCTCGGCTTTAGGAAGCATAATCCAAATCATACTTGTATTCGGCGCAGCGCCGCACCAGGACACACTACAGGTAGGCAGTGTTGAGTGGGAGAGGAGAAACAATCCTTTTTATTTGCCTAGCTTTTATAATCATACCTGTGATGAATGAATTGGTGGATGAGTGACAGATGGTGATAATTTTGGCACATTGTCGATAGTGATGGAGCCATGGCGGAACGAAAGACACAGAAACAGGGGAGCCTGCTTTTTCCTTCCCAAAGTCCACTGGGCGGAAACGGCTTTGAACAGCGATAGCCAGAGCAGGAAGATGTGCTGTCCGACCAGTATTCGACGGGTCGTTTCACTGGAGAAGGGTGAGGTCGCTAGCGACACCTACAGGGTAGAGGGGGGCCTACGGGACCTGCGCGAACTTGCGGGAAGCAGGAAAACCGGGCGCCGTAGACCCTTGTCGCTACCGACCTCGCCCCTTTCCCCTTCCACGCAACGCAGCCGAGATTATTTCAAAAGCGACGAACGATGTTACAATTTAATATTCGGCCGCTGGTTATTCGATTTTTTTTAATGGTTTATGCCCTATTCACAAATCGTAGAAAGTGAAAAACGGTACTAGTATGCCTGATGAGGTTTTCTGGAATATCCTTGAATATCAGATTCATAAAATTAAATTTACTGTATCTGTGCAATTATTCGTTTGAACTACCGCGAAAATGTTCTAATTTAATATTCGGCCACTAGAGCTTTTCGCGACTGCCCGGAGAAAACTGGTATAAATTCGGAGAGAAACCGTGGAAATTCAGTGTTCTACGAGTATACGAACGTGAAGGTCTCCAGAGGGTTGGGAATCGCTTTTATGAAATTGGGCAAAAAGTCAAAAACAACGTTTGAACAACGAGACATTCATGTTTTAACACGAAAAGAGAAAAATAGAAAGAGAAATAAATTCTCTATTCAATATTCCTCGTTCGACGATTGGTTACATCTTTAGGAGGTCTAAGAAAGCGGATAGAATCCTGTCAGTGCCTCAAAAAGGTCGTCCACAGTTGCTGAATGAACGAGTAAGACGCCTCAGCGTCAGTGAGTCAAAGAAAAAATCCCAAGGTAAGTGCACCAAAACTTGCTGCACTAGTTGCAACAGCATTCAAAAAAAAGTGCATAAATCATTCGAATAACTCATTCGAACCACTTATAATACATGCTATATTTATTTTTTTAGGCAGTCATAATTATGTAAAAGGAACAACCTTTGTGCCATGTGTTTCATTTATTTATAAAAACTTTTTTTCATACACAACGTTTCGGGAATCTTTCTGTTCCCATCCCGAAACGAAAAGTTCCCGCAGCGTTGTACATGGAAAAAAAAAATTCTTATAAATAAATGAAATATAATATGGCACAAAGGTTGTTTCTCTTACATAACGTATGTCTGTCTAAAAACTTTATGTATGACGCATTATAATATAAAATTAAAGAAATTAGGGCAGCTGGTGAAATTAACTTCATAAATAAGGTTGCCTTTTGATGTTAGGCTGGTGCTTGAGGGAATGTGACTGGCGTGTTGTCAAAAATGTCTAGTTCGAATCCCAACTCAGATAAAAAATGTTTGCTGGTTCGAAGCACTGTAGCATTTTTCTTGTATTGTAACGTAGCCGTTAAAAATAACGCGAGAAAGTTTGTGCTGCACCACCAGTTTATTGAAGTTCACAAGATTCACGTAGTTTATTGGAAAGTTCCAGTTACGTTACAGCTCGTCATGAATGCAATAGTACTCTGAATAAAATAAGGAAACGCCAGGAGACAATGGCGGCGGCGCTTAGAGCAGTAAAGTTTGGGAGCATGCTCGTCGGCTCTCTTCGTTACAAATTAACATGAACGCCCGATGGGTTTTGCTCTTCTCCCACCTGCCCGCGCCAGTTCAGATGTCTTTTAATAATATTCCTTATCCACGTTCTTTTCACTATTTGACAGATGATGGACGACAAAACCTTTTTGTGTACACCATGTTTTCGTTTTACAGTCTGAAAGTAGTGTACTAACCAATAATTATAACCGTTATGAAAAGGTTATGCTAAAATTGTGTTTAGAAAACAAATGAAATTAGAATGAAGCTATTGTATGTACTTGGAAATACAAATGTGTCGTGTCCTCCCGTTCTTGCAAAGATGTGTCGAGGAAGTACGGCTGTAACTGTTCAGGACGCTTTCGGTTACACACCTTTTGTAATTGCTCGTATTTCCGCGCACTTCGTTCTAACAACTGTTGGAACAAAACCCTTTGTGTGCGAGTAATGCATAAATGCAGTTAAACTGTCAGTGTATTACGCTTGCGATTATCTCTAAATGTAGTAGGAGCCACTTAAGTAGTTATCGAGTAAAATAACATTGATAATAAAATGCAAGTTTCACTAATCGTGAAGTGGATTGCAACTGAAGCTTTGTGAGCAGAATTTCAAAGTGATCTTTGCGAAGTCTTAAACGATCTACTTAAACGATCTTTTGAAAGTCGAATTTTGAAGTTGTTATATTTTTGAAACCAAATTCTGTAGAGAAATGCGTGTACTGAAACCTTGAACCGCTAAATATTAAGATACCGTTATAGTTTAAAATCGATTGAGAGTCGAGAAACTTCGTAGGAACGTCGCGTGAATGGTCAAATTTACCTCTCTTACGCGAGCAGAAATTTATCAGTGACCGCTTGCCGCCACACCAACATAATCTCAGCCGGCCGTTTGAAGCTATTCGTATGTCAAGTAATAGCAACTGTAGAGTTTAGCTCAGAGCCAGTATTTCGAATGTCTGCACCAATTCAATGGGAGATCCTTGGGTTCGAATCCCAACGGATGTGGATTTTCTACAAAAGCTGTAGAGCCAGGTTATGTTTCCTCAAACCAAAATTTTCTTAAAATCTAAGGTGAAATTTGTATTTCAAGATGCTCATACCTAATGACCAAGCTGGAAATTCATTTACGCATTTTGAAATGTTGAATTCGGTCAGTATTCATTTAAATGTACCGCAATTTATGCCTAAGTAATAACTCTGAGCAAGTTGACAGGTTTTGGTGCCTCGTGCGAAAAACGAAGATCAGTAGTCATTACAAGAGAGAGCATGTTATAACTTTAGAATAAGTGACTTTGTGTAGAAGAATAATGAAGTTTTGAATTTTCTGATTTTGTAAATTACCTTCTCTTCTCGACTTTCCTGAAGATAACGTAAAAGTCTATCGGCTAAAAATTGAAATTATTAGAAAAAAGTGTATACTTTTAGGAGTAATAGTTGATTATGTATTACACACTCCAAACGAATAAAATGTAAATCATTAAGCAAGAAGACGAAGAGTTCAACAATACCTACATTTTATTCTTCAAATACGGTTTGAAAAATCAATACGTACTTCAAAGAATGTTCAGTAATATTCTGACATACACTCGGTACTTCTCACAAGAAATAATTTAGTATACTTATATCTATTCTAATATTTCAAAATGAACTATACCTTTAATCTTGTGTGATATACGAATACGCCTTCATGTTCGTATTTTTTTCCTCTTTCGCTCATGTTGATCAGAACTTCAGAACAAATTATTGAACGTAAATATGATTTTATACGAGCATCCTATACCACATTGTTATTACATAATTCATTTAATGAACTATGGAATATGCACCATTGAATGAAAATCAAAACTGAATAAATACTTTATGATTTATTGCATCGCAGTAGATAGGTCTGTTCCTAACATACTAGCCTCAATTGAGGGCGCGCCTTCGCACATCCTTCGAGCCAATTGACAGCAGCGTGGATGCAGAGATTACAGTGATACGAAACGTTACGCAACCGTGGCGTGCCAATTTTAGGATGTCATCTCTGCTTGAGTATAATGGAACGCAGATGTAGCCATTGTGCAAAGATGAGTTACAAAAACAGGACGTCTGGGGGTCAGAGTTTCATCGATATCTTTCGCGACGATCACTGTAGAGATCGATGTTTTCATGTTGTGAAGCGTCACATAGTTAGGCTATTGTGGGAAATCTAATCATGTACGTACGTTTTATTATTTTTTTATACAATTTGCTTTAATTTTGAAGTCTTTAGAGATTCTTGGTGTGAGTTGATTGAATCGCTCTGTTCCCTATACGTAAAATAACTACTGATACGCTTCTGGAACTTGAACGCCCACACGAAAGATGCAAAATCGGCTCTCCCTTAATCGTTAAAAAATCACATTATAATCGCTTCAACCCTTCGTTTACAATTTATTAACAATCTGGGGATCCCTAATACTGTGATATTGTCAGAATTATTATATTGGTTACTTTGTTTATTATGTCCTCGTTTTTAAGTAAGAAAACTGTCCGGGTGGATTTTACAAGAAAAGACGAAATGTCCTCTTTTATTGGAAAGGAGGTACCACTTTTAAATGCAATATAGACATATCGCATCTCCAATAAAAAAAGCGACACAAGTGCGAAATCGTCATTTTCAGCTCAAAGCTGATAAGAGGTTACCAAGAGGTACTGCTACTATTCTGAAGTTGATTTTGAATTAGTTCAATTACTGTCCGCTAGAAGGTGAATATTTGGTACAATCTACAACGAGTATTACAGAACTACGAAACTTAAAATTGCAATTTCTGATAAATCAGAAATTCGCACTTGTCACTTCTGTTAGAGGTGCGATATGATGTACGAAGCTTTTTTGAACATTTTTGAATCCCCACATCATAGCATTTCATGGTCGTATAAATAAATGACATTCAACTTCAACTATCTCATCTAACAACCGCCAAAATCCGTAGACCAACTATTTCTACATTTACGTCCTTTTCTCTATGAAATGTGACAGTTCTGTCAACTGCTTTGTGATAGGTGCCAAAAAACCCCTCATTTAATGACTTATAAAAAGAGCAAAGCAAAGCAAAGCAAAGTTTCAATTGTTGAGAGAGATTTGATCATCCATCTAATGCCTCTGATATAACAGTGGAAAAGATAGAAATGATAATGAAGTAGGCCTATTGAGTGATTGTGCAAGTGATGACAATGATTGAAATACATATTTTGTCAGTAGTCATATGTCTTCAAGAAAAATAAATTATTATATTAAACAATTTTATAAGAAGTGTCCTCTTTTTCCATAATGGAAGTATTGTAACTCTAACTGTACCCTACGCATTAATTTAATGCCAGTACTATAAGTAAATAATTAAAAATAAAATTTAATGTAGGTGGTGTGCCACGTTCTCATGCACTGAACGCACTGAACTATTCTTTTGGGTGATCTGGGCTATCCGGGTGACGCCGCGTCGAAGGCTGTGTTGCCGACGTTTCGACCATCCTGTCGTGGTCTTCCTCAGGGCTGGTATGCAAGACCTGAGGAAGACCACGACAGGATGGTCGAAACGTCGGCAACACAGCCTTCGACGCGGCGTCACCCGGACAGCCCAGATCACCCACATGACTCTGGCCGCGGAAGCGTACGTTTTTCATCGAACTCTTCTTTTACTTCACGTGTTCCGCGAGTATGAAATTGGGCTTGCTCTTGGTTTTTTCTTTTCTTTGTCGCCGGAGAAAGCGCGTGCCGAGCTTTCTGGGCTGCGTGCGCCTCTGTGTGGGAGCGCCAATCGCTCCGAACGGTTCAAGCCCGCGCGTCCGCCCGCAGAGCGTCACGTGCCCTCCCAGGTGCTCCCCTATTCACGGGCGCCGCCGCGCCGGCTGCCTCCATACAAACGGTGCGGCGCGGCGTGGCCCCGCTTTATCCTCCAACCTCACCCTGCGACCTGCCGCTATTCTCCACCCGTCACCCGAACCCCTCCCCCCCCCCCCGCTGCAATGCTCATCTCCGCCCGCGGGCGCCCGCCCAGGCACGCCCCGTGCCCCCAGCGGGCCCCGCGCGGCCTTCTGTGCCAGGTGCAGCCACTGCGGCGGCCGCGACAGTGGGGGAGGGTGGGGGAGGCGGCATCGGCGGTGGTTGCGGAGGTAGTGGTGGCACTAGCGACAGTGATGGTGGTGGTGGTCATAGATGTGGTTTTTGATTGATTGATTAGTGATTCCTGGCACGTCAACGGCCAAGGTTATTGGTTCCATAAGTGTAGGGCGTGGGTTTCATCATGAGGTGGCGGCAATCTTCCCCCGCTGGATGGTAACATTTGGCGCCGACCTACCGTCGACTAACGGGATTTTCTCCACCAAGTATCTTACACGAGCGGAGCACCGGAACAAGCTCCAAGCTCCCAACCGGTCTCCCGGAGTGTCTAGTGTATGTTAGTGTATTGTGAGTAAGGGGTGAGAATAGGACAAGGAAGTGGAGGGAAAGATCGCGAGCGGTCCGTGGCCCGTTTGTTAGTGTACTGCTCCTGCATTCGCCTGATATTGATAGGAGAAACCGCGGAAAACTCGATCAGAGCAGCCGACCGCTAGAATTCTTCTCCAGTCAGAGACTGGACTCGATCTATCTAGCTAGCTAGTGGAAAATCCTGCCACCGTCGCGACTCGAACTTAGAACCTCTCGGTCAGAGGCACTGCTGTGGTGATGTGTGCAGGGCGGCGGCGGCGGCGGCGGGGCGATGGAGGCGACAGCGGACGAAGGGGGGCGGGGCTGGGTTGGGGGACGGGCAGCCGCAGCGGAGGGCGCCGTGGACCGGGACCCGCCATCCTGCTCCGAGAGCCCGGGCTCCCTTCGCCATGACGGCCGCTGCGCCGCGTGACGAGGTGTTGCGTCATGTGGAGGGGGCTCGCGAACGCCTCGAACTCGATCCTCAGTTTTTTACTGTCGTCTCTTTCACGCGTCTCTTTCACACACTAACCATATCGAGATAAGGAATCTTGTGTTGTAAGCAATTCAATACAAAAAAATGCCGATAATTGCAGTTTTTTGGGCTGTACAAGCGTAATTATTGACAGGCCAGACACTTCAATTGCCTGGTGTTCCAACAGTGTAGAGGCATCCGGAAAGTTGAACGAAAGTAAATAAGATAAGAATATCAAAACTTTCATTCAATCACGAGTCGCATTCATTCAATGTTGAATTGGTGCCAATTAAATATGGAACATCATCAATTAAATATCAGGAACATTGCTATTTAATGTGGTTTAGTTGCATTTATTAGTGAAAACAATATTTGGTGGCTTGTATCCCCACTTCATTAGGTTCTGAAATGTATAATAAGGAAACAATGGAAATATGGAATATATAATATGGGAAATAGCAACAAGGAATATAGCAATATGACATATAGCAGCATGTTTAGTCAACTATTTACCTGGTGCTTGCTATTTCCATTTTACTCTCTACCAAATTTCAAATAATTTTCGTTCAGTTCAATTGGCTTCTGTGATCATATACCTCATACCATATAATGTCTCACACCACTGACGTCCCTTCTACATCATGTAATCTTACTCCATATCTTTTTTTGTAATTATGTTACCAGCAAGGTTGTAATTTGCAAGGTATGTAATTTTGTTACTACTATATTCGTATTGTTTTTATAATGGACGTACATTTTCAATTTTTAACTTCAATTGTAGGTTATCTTTCACTCTTTCTGAAGCAGGCCACAATCTTCTTAGAGCCGAAAGGGCAATCTCAATGGTTAATTCCCGTTTAATAAAGGTATATATGTCTGTATTTAAATTGGATGATTATTTTGAGTTTGACATTATACACAGAAAGAAGCTGTCGGTGGCTCGTTGGTTAGCATGCTCGCTTTCCACGGCGCAACTCCAGGTCCGATTCCCTGTCGGGCCAAAAATAAATTGTGCGCTTTCCTTGCGATGTCCCAGTATCTGTTGCTGTGTGACGATGAGAAAACTCGCTTCTCAGGTTGAGAAGACGTATACACCATAGGTATGGCTGTGTGCTAACCACACTTTCTCCTTAATCCATGGCCGCATGGCCGGGATTCTGCTGGTAGGCCTTAGCTTGTAAAGAGCTGTTGTGCCAAAGCACATACATACATTTCATTCATACACAGAAAAGGACAATGCTTGTTGGAGGGGGGATTGCAGCATGAAGGGGGTATCAAGAGACTGGGTGCTGTTTAACAAGACACTGTGAAAATCTTAGCAGTACATCACGTCAGGTAATTGCATACGGTAGTAATTTAAGGACCCACTGTAAATGTAGGTCCAAGTAGCCCGGGTTTTGAGATTATGTGCTCACAATTAGGAAATCTGAAAAAAATGGGGAAGGCGTTCTACTAATGACGAAGTTATCATAGCCGTTCTATTAACAAATATTCCAAAAAATCATTACCAAAATGTAAACTTATCCCTTGGTCAAATGTCATGAAATCCGGTGTAAAGATAAAAGTTTGCTGGGATCAAATTCGGCCAATTGCGGCCCCACACAATTAATAGAATGCTGTAGCCTACGGACGCACCACCGAATTATGCTAAACGCGTTTAATGCTGCATGTGTCGCCATCGCACGGAAGCAACTGCAAGCTAACTGGTCAATGCAATGTATAAACAACTACCACCGCTGAAAACATTATCGCGTGGGTCCAAGTCATACCCTAAGGGTCAAACTAGCCCGTGATTGTACTTTGATGCTGCAGTGGAAAGTGGCGAATCTTCTTAAAAAAAACTCGTATTGAGGGGGTTGATGTGGAAAAAGTGGAACAATCTTGCTTCTATTTGTTATTAGTTACTTCCTTCCCTTCTATTTGTTATTAGTTCTTACCTGAATCCATGATTTGTGGGTGTTTGATATAATTTTTTATGGTGAAAGTCTGTTTATCCGCTTGTCCCTCTGTCCTGTCCATGTGTTCGTCTGTCCGTCCGTCCGCCTGTCCGTCCGTTCGTCCGTCCATCTGTATGATTTCAATTCAAATTCATTTCCATTGATCACTTATATGTTCGAGGTTATACATGCAGTGATGCCCTTTAAATATCATATATTTCAGTATCATATCATAGAGCGCTGAAGTTGAGCAAGGAATAGTATGATACAAATGTCTTGTTCACAATTATTGCAATACTGATAGTGCAAATAGTGCAGTGTCGATTTATGTATATCTAAATTCGAAATAGAAAATGATACTTTTTCAAAAATTTTGTAGTTTCGGACTTTGACGTCTTGTATCCTTCAGAAGTAAACACTAATCATATGTAGTGTCACATTCAAAGCACTAAACTTTCAGAATTACCTATGGTTACAGCACCCACCTTCTATACATTAAGTTTGTGCGAGGCTATGTCAGTCACGTTTTACGGCAAACAACTCCAATCCTTCAATCTACCGGTGAGAGTTAATTGGCGAGAGGAAGGTTCGATTGCAAAATCGACAACTTACTCAAGAACTCGCGACTCATTGAAGCTCAGAAAATTATCGTTTTCATTAGATATCAGTGGTGTCTAAATGTCTAACATTTTCTCTCACGACTACGCTTGTGGTATTTACAGATACACAGACTATGAAACATACATACATTCAACATACATTTCTCGTATTAATATATTTCGTCAATAATAAAAAACTTAATTTTATTAGTAATAATGAGGAAAACGATCAACTGGAGATAAGTTAACGTCAGTAGCCATTGCGTACTAGAAAAAAGCCTTGTGACAACAATTCACAATAAAATTGTAAAGATTGCCGTGTGAAACATACTACAGTACATTAAATTCAGTTATTTGAATTATCTTTAAAAAATGGCTTTATCATCATTTATTAAGAAATTAAAGTATGACCAAAATTTAAAAATTTCTATGAAATTAAAAATTTCAGATTACATTAGAAAAAATCTAACGGAGCACAATTTTTTTTTAGTTTTGAATGAGGAAATTTAATTATGTTAACACAAATAATAAAGTTTAGAAAATTGGTTCAACCAAACACAAATCTCGTATGTGGTAACGGCTATTCTGTATAGTAATATTGTACATGTACGGTAACGTCTATCCTAACATTTCCTATCCTATCCTAATATTTCAGCCATAATTTGTAACATTCATTACCAAACAATACGCTCGATGTTCGAAAAAAAACATTTTTTTCAAGTTCAAAAGTTTAAACGAAAATGCTTGTTCATTAAAATGTTGAAAAAAGGGCACATGCAATGATTCAATGATGTAATATCGCTGTAACAGTTAAGAAAACTAACTTTTGCTTCGAAATTTCAGAGATTTTAATGAAAGTAGGTATATGCCTTTCCTTTGTCTATTTCAGTAAACAAAAAGAAAGAAAATCCGCTTGATTGAGAAAGTCTTCCTTTTTTAACGGTCATGGTTTTCCTCAAAATTTCGAGAAAACGATTCATACTTTGAGAAAAGTTCTCAACAATATTTAAAGAACTGATGACGAAGAACAGATTTAGTTAAGAAAATTTCTAATTTCAATAATGAACGAGTGCATGGAACATTTCAAACATATGCAAGTTTCTAAAATTTAGAGGCGCTTACGTAAATTGGACCTTCTCTATTACTTTTCAAGAAACTTTTCAAAATGTACCAGGGTCTTGATCCCCCAAAATTTAAAGATTCGTATTAACTTCGAGGGGCCTCAATATCATTGAGATTGTTCAGGTAAATCCATTTTAGTTTAAATCCTATGAACGGTGTAGGCAGAGATTTTATGTACAAATGCAATGTTTCCTGACGAGGCGACGGCAGAGGACCAGTCAGGAAATTTGAAATGAGAAGCAGTTCTCAATTTCATTACTTCTTCATTATACGACGTTATACTACAACGTTACAAAACATTGATGAGATTTTGACGGCAATATACGATTTAGGGATTCCTGATAGTGAAAAATACTGTTTTTCCTTTCTCGCCTTCTACGTAGTAAAATGACAGAATTGCACAGCTATAGGGAAAGAGGCGATTTTTCGTCAAAAAAATAATCCTGTGGGTTGCTGAAATCGAAAATATTAATTCTTTGAAATCAATTGCTTC
This sequence comes from Gryllus longicercus, assembly GCA_038098605.1. Taxonomy (NCBI): domain Eukaryota; kingdom Metazoa; phylum Arthropoda; class Insecta; order Orthoptera; family Gryllidae; genus Gryllus; species Gryllus longicercus. The sequence goes on along the minus strand of JAZDUA010000109.1, from coordinate 190,844 downwards.
CTTTAACACGTTGTCTAATCAAAATTCACGTGTTGTTGGTACTTGATATCATGTGTTGACGACAAAACCTCTGGCTGTGTTGACGTCCGTCCACCCGCCCGCCCATCTGTCAGTGGTCAACAGTAGCGTTTAAACTTTTGAGACGACTTTCTCCAAAATTGAGATTCTCTGATCGATCTGTCCGAACTAGAAGTTATGTGAATTAAAAATGGATATTTTGATTTTTGGGAGTTCTTTACACAAACCGTTAGATTTTCAAAATGTTCTCAAATATATCCAATTTTTTTTATTAAATGTTATCCTCCGATAGAGGAGAGGGCGCTTAGAAATGGAGCAGGTCACATTTTTGTTGAATTTTCTGATGTTTTGAAATTGCATTTTTCTTAATTTTGAAAATGTTGAGGCTTCATGTTAAGAACCCGCAAAAATCAAAATATCCGTTTCCTACTCGCAGGGCTTCGAGTTCTTATAGATCGATGGGAGATTATATATTTCGGAGAAAATCGTCTGAATAGTTTAGGCGTTAGCGTTAATAAGACGGAATGGCGGACGTTTTGACGTCTTCCAATTTTTTTGGTGTCAAGTACCTATAAAACGTAAATTATGGCCACAGGACGTGTTGGAGGAAGTAATGTACTGCATATAGGGACAATAGTTATCCACTTTTCGATACCAGGGCCTCAAATTATGTTGTTTTTTTTCAGTCGAAATATCGCTGTTATTTGACGCAGCATTACAATACTCTTTACTACGGGAGACAGAAAAAATCATCAGTAGTCATATTCTATCAGTACATTGTTTTTGAAGTCTGTTAAATCACTACAACCAATTGAATGGGAACATACACATTCTGGATAATTTTTCTCCATTTTTCGTTTAAACCAAAATCTTGATCACACTGCATTCATATGTGCGTTATCTGAAGAAGGTTATGATCAATAGTTTCTAAGTCGAATTTTCTTGAAATGACCAACCAAAATTTAATTGTTTTTATTCATGTTCTTAGCTAAGTAAGCCAGAAGCTAAGTAAGACTAAGCAAATGTCCCTTCGCGTTACGTATGGTTTTTCTAATTATACACACATAAAATATAACGATTAAAACGGAAATAACACACCTTCACCACCGTTCGCCACATAACAAATGCCGGGCCGTACAGCAGTTTACATACTTTCAATATGGTGACAATGCGCATCATATCGGCGCACGGATTGTGGGTAGCTTTCATTTCTGTGAAGTATCTATTCGGTAACGAAGCCATAACCTGTATTCATGTAACGAAACCTTACATACCTCTCACCGAACGTGGCCCGCACTGAATTCTTCTTCGCCAGGCCAGTGCTCCAGCTAGATTCGGTGTCACACGGTGTCACCCCCACTTCAACCTGAATATTTATACTCGACAATAGTTCACAATACTTTTTTTTACACAATATTTTTTTTTATTAAATTCAAAATACGTTTATTTTGTGCGTTAAAATTATGTATAACATAACATAATTAAGGCGACTAGGGGATCTGATGGAATTTGATATCACAATTTATTGCAATTAATGAAGTTGCGTTCTTTACCATGATCAATGACTGACGGAATACGAACAAATTTCAATTAAATTAAATTATAAATTTGTTGCCTCCGCAATAGGCATGGCGGTTATTAGAAAATTTACCAACATTAGTTTCAGTTTTTTCACCTTTGGTTTTGCCTAGCGATTGCAATCGCTCAAAATAAAAAGTTATTGGAATGGCAGTTTTTGAAAAAAAATGCATATGTACACATTACATGGTTACAAGAGCAATATGATATATTTTCACATACTTGTACAATAATCCTCTTTTACAACAAACATCCTCTTTTACACATTGTTATGTAATATATTTCGATTATCACATGTCTACCATCGGACGACATATCTGTTGTACGAGAGGATATTGAACTTTTATGGTTCGTGGAGTGTGAATGATTGGAATGATTGACATGTGTTACCGGAGAGCATGCACACCAATTCAAAAGCACCCAATTGGTACACAATTATGTCATTTTATGAAGTGATCCACTGCAATACACGTGTTATATGATATGATACACATTGAATTGATACGCGCAAACGTGTGTGTGAGAGTGATTCGTTGAGATATAATTTATTGGAATGGATTTGGTAGATTTTATTGGATTGAATCTAGACGTCAAGTACGTGATACAAGGGCGTCTCCAAGAAAGGGACATTGAGGCACTCGCCCTTGAAATATACAGATTTAAAATAACTACATTTTAAAAGGTATGTATAAATATGTTTCAAAATTAGTCGCATTTTGCGGAATTTATTTAAATACTGATTACAATAAAGGCATACTGGGGCAACAACACTAGTAATGGCCGCTGTATCAATAGAGGGCACTTCAAGCACAACACTTGAACAATATGAATTGGAAGCTTCCCAATTGCTTCAAACTTGCAGAACGTGGAGCTTATACCTTCTTGTGATCAGGCTTTGAACGAATATAATTTCTTTCCCGTTATATGTAAATAAAAAGCTAAAACTTTTATTAATACTGGCATTTCAATAATGTAACGTGAACCGGAACGTATTAGAACTTGCTTGATCTTAAATACGTTCAGAGGGAAGAATATCAATTGGCCAAAGACTCAGTCGAGTATCTGATCATTACTAAAATTTTGCAGTTTTCAAGTCACCACAACTGGGTCAAAGTTGCGCTTAGAAATTAATTAATAAAAATATAAAACATAATTATTGACCCTATTGATCATTCACAGAAGAATGATAATCGTTCATGTTTCGCATAATGAATTTAGTACTGTGGCCCAACAATTTTGAGAACACTATAAACGACTTTAAATGTGACTACTACTATTAATTTTATCCAAATAGTAAAAAAAAATAACCTTTTTCCACGTTGGCAGTGAGTTTACAAGAGATTTATTTCTCCCCTATCAGTAAACAATATTTGAATAAAGCATGAATAAAATGTATAGCATTCCAGGGTAAAAAATCACCAGGATGTAGAATAGAAAATAATAGTAACGGTTTTGAACAAGTAAATAACTTCAACTACCTCGGTTGCAATTTTTCATATTGTCAAAAAATGATATTAATATTAAAATTCAGAAATTTCAGAAAATGTGCGGAACTACTCGTATACGAAAGACTCTCACACAGAAAGCACGTACAAACACTCAATTGAAATTTTATAAAACTACGTCAGTTCCAATGATGTTCCTATGGATATGAAAATCAGGAGAACAGATAAGTGAGGAGTGTTAATAATGAGGTGATGGAAGAATACTCCTGAAGAAGGAACGGGCCAATAGGCTTATCCCATGATGATGATAATAATAATTAATAGCATGTAAACGTTGCCGAGTTGCTGATTTTTGTTGATTGTTTACGCCACCTCTGTGTTTAAAACGGTTTATAATTTTTAAGAATACTGACCATATCAAGTTTCTATTTAATAATAAAACTGGTGATATCAGTTTTAGCACTTTTTTTAGTACTTTTACTTCTCATATAGATTGTACTTCTTCCCCATACGTGATATAGTTTTCACAGTCCTTTGACAAAAATAAATCAAATCAAATTTCTCTTTATATATGGCCTCTTAAATAGGTATTTTGCGGAACTGCCCTTATTTTGGTACAAAAAGTGATGATTATAATTCCCTTAGTAATTTGTGAGCTTGACACTCGTGGTTGATGGCAAATGATGGCGATGAAATTGAAACGGTCCATTGACTGGTCAACGTTTGCGTTGGCGTTGGTTCGAAGGCCTCGTCGTGCGCCGCTCACTGCAGTTCGAAGGCGGCGACGGGCAGGCGCAGGGCGGGGCGGGCGGTGGCGGGGGCGGCGGAAGGCGCGGAAGGGCGGCGGAAGCGGCCCAGCGCCTCGGCGACGCGCGTCCCCAGGCGCAGGGCGGCCACCGCCGCGTCCGCCAGGCTCATGCTCGTCACCAGCCGCGACAGGCACGCCACGCCCACTGCCGCACACAACGCCCGCCATCAACCTGGATTCTCGTCATTCGGTTATCGTCACATACATACACACTTTTGTATAATAAAAAAAATAAATGAAATGTGATAAACAATGAGTAACAATAACATGTATTTAAACATAATTATTTACCCCTTAAACCCGAGATATATTGTCTTTGAAAACTATTAATGTACTGTACTGCCCTATATTTGTAAACTAGTGAACCCGGCAATGCTTCGCTATTGTAATTACACATCACACACTACTGATCAGGTGACTGTCATTCACGTTTTGCGCTACGCTGTGAAAAAATTCTAATAGATCAAAGACTTTCTTGCAAGTATGGGTTTGTTCTATGACCTGGTTTGGACATAGTTGTCAAGTATCCTATTGTTAAAACGTTCTTCTTCAAAGGATATAGCTCAATAAGATGGTGAAAACAGCCCCTAAATCAAATCGATAATCGCGATGCTCATATGAAAGAGAATAAAAATACCACACATTCCCACGAAAACTGCCTCCTAAGGCAATCTGTTGCAGAGATACGAGATACGTGTTTTTCGTATTTTATTTTTGTCTCAGCTTTTATTGCATTTCCACGCTAAAAAATGGAGGGACGCTGAAAGAAAAGAAAAGAAAAAAGATTGAATTTGAAGGTATTTTTGTCAACGAATTTTGACGCCAAATTTAAATTTAAAAAAATAAATACATTTTTGAAATTCATTTTCGACGTTATAACGTCAGAGTGCTGTCTCAGTTTTCCTCCATAGAATGCCTCTTATAACATTCTATGACATTTTTTTCAGATTTATAAACAATGTGGACAATAGTGAGAAATAATTAAAACCAATTTATCAGTTCAAAATTTTTAAAATTCTCACCAAAATATGATTGAAAAAAATTTCACCAATTTTTAAACAATTTATATTTAAATTATTGAAAAGTCTCACTTACCAACATAATTTACACCTTTCTGCTGACTTTTTTTAATGTGGAAAGTATTTTTATTACGTTATCGAAATAAAACCATCAAACCGTTTTCTTTATAGATGTATGTATTGTTTTTAATGTAAATCAAATTACTCGGTTTTAGATATATTAATCAATCATGTTTATAATATAAATCAAATTCCTCAGTTGTAGATTTATTAGCCATTGACAATTAGACATTCATAGACCATTATGCATCGTCACTGTCTTCTTCAATAACTGGAATCACGCGTTCGTTTATAAACGGTCTACTCAAAATTTCTGGCGGTTTAACAACTTTCGCCAAGTAACGAGCGTGTGCCAAATAAATGATCGCAACTCGGTGGGACCAGCATCCCAGGGTGCCACTTCCGTTCGCACGTTCACACTAATTAAGTTTCACTCCCCATATTCCCATGGTGGAAAGACCGCGAGAGATGACTCAGTGCATCTGATCCGAAGGTCATAGGGTTTGAGTCTCGACAGTGGCAAGATTTTCGACACTCTTTTGTCAGCTAGGTCGAATTCAGTCTCTGTCTGGAGGAGAATTCTAGAGGCCGGCTGCTCTGATCGGTAGTTTTCCGTGGTTTCTCCGATCAACACCAGGCGAATGCCAGGGCAGTACCTAAACAAAAGGGTCACGGACCGCGCGGTCTTTCCTTCCCCTTGACCTATCCTCATCCTTTACTTACGCTTACATGCGATGCACTACTGCATATTTCCGGAGATTCAGGATCTTAGAGCATGTCTCGGATGGGGCGATCCCCGGTGTCTGGAGATACCCTGTTGGGAAAAACCCCACCAGCCTACTTGTAGGTCGGCGCCAGATCTCACCATCCAGCGGGAGAAGTACACTACCAACTCCCGGGATGAAAAATATTCACTACACTTACAAGACTAATGACCGTAGCAGTTGACTTGCTTAAAAATAACGATCAATTAATTAATTTTTTATTACAGAATTATAAACAACCAAATTCGTTACAAGAAATCGTTCATAAAAGGACATCTTCCGGCACAGATTATGACGTATTTGCCGTTTATGGCACGAATAATGGCACACATTCAGCCAATCGTAGCGAGAGAATCATGACGAAGTAGCGGTAATGGAACAGCTAATCACCATTTTTAACAAAGATGCCAAATACCCGTGACGTCATAATATTTTTTTTTATTTACGGTCGCATCTACTACTAGGTCATTAGCGACCACTATTGCGTGTAACGGTGTGGTAACTATGACGATTACACGATATGATGATGATAGGGGTGTGAAAGGACGAACACAATACAACCATGCCTGAAGCGGGACCCAAACAGCGATCCTTCGGTCCGAGATCACTACGGCACTACTGCCTTGCCGATCTCGGCCATCCGGACCGGCATAATAAAGTCGTTTCCCAAAATTTTTTTTTTATTTTTTTTATTTATAACAAAAAATTTACAATCTATTTTTTTACAAAATAATAAGTAAATATGTTGTTGTAGAATTGTTATAACAATGATTGAATTCCAGTGAAGGTATCCCATCGGTACTCTTCATCTTACTTCTTCATACTATAACAAAAAGCAAGTATTATTTTGGGTTGGCTGCAAGTGGGATAGTTTGTTAGCTGAGGGTAATGTTTCGGTTATTTGTTGAGAATCTATATGGGAGTTGTAGGGGTGAGGTTCTGGTTAGTCGATGGATATCTGCACTATTGTCTAGGATGTTGAGGGCTAAGTGGTTTGGATGGTTTTCAAGGCGCTGGAGATAGTTTGAGCTGATAAATTCTATTCTTTCTAAGACAGTGGGCATTTTTAAGTCCTTGTGCAGTGCTGCATTTGTGATGAACCATGGTGCTGCCGCGATCATTCGTAGGGTCTTGGATTGAAATCTCTGTATGATCGAGAGATTACTGTTGCTTGCTGTGCCCCAGATTTGGATACCGTAGGTCCATATTGGAATTATGATAGCTTTATAAATCAGCAGTTTATTTTCCAGTGATAGTTTTGAGTGGTATCCTAGTATCCAGTATAGTTTTCGCGTTTGAAGTTGAAGGTGCTTTTTTTTGGCTAAGATGTGATGCTTCCATGTTAGCCGTTTGTCTAGATGTATTCCCAAGTATTTAACACTTTCCACCTGTACTATTGGATTGTTGTTGATGTGGACAGTGGGGCATTTGTTTTTTCTCAGGGTAAAGGTTATATGGGCTGATTTATTTTCGTTGATCTTTATTTTCCACTTTTTGGCCCAATCTTCAATCATTGTGAGATGTTCTTGTAAATGTCTTGATGCGTCATTAGGGTCGTCATCCGAAGCTAATATGGCCGTATCATCTGCAAAAGTGGCTATGGTTGTTTTATCTGATTTTGGTATATCAGTAGTATAGAGCTGGTATAGGATAGGGCCGAGTACACTACCTTGTGGTACTCCGGCCTTGATTGGATGGAATTCAGATAATTCATTTTGATATTTGATTTGGAAGGTGCGGTGGGATAGAAAAGATTTGATAATGTTGAAGAAAGGATACGGTAGAAAATTCTTGAGTTTAAATAAGAGTCCATCGTGCCAGACTTTGTCAAAAGCTTGGGCAATGTCTAGAAAGGCGGCTGAACAGTATTTCTTTTCTTGGAAGCAATTCTCAATGTAGTTGGTGATTCTATTAACTTGTTCGACGGTAGAATGCTGTTGTCTAAATCCAAATTGATGATCAGGGACGAGGTTATTGGTTGCAATGTGAGGACGTAATCTTGATAGAAGAAGTTTCTCAAATACTTTGGATAGAATGGGAAGTATACTGATGGGACGGTAGGAGGAGGGTTCATGTGGAGGTTTCCCAGGCTTGAGAAAAACTTGAATTTGGGCTACTTTCCATTGCTCCGGGTAGTGCCCTGTTCTTATAATGCTGTTGAACAATGCAGTAATTATAGTCTTGCCTTTTCGTGGTAATTCTTTGAGAAGAGGTGTTGTAATTAAGTCATAGCCAGGAGCTTTTTTGTTTGATAAGGCGTTTATGGTTTTGGTAATATCTCTGGGAGTGAAGTGCGGGATTGGAAGAGTCATTTGGTTTGGGGAGTTAAGATAATCTCTGATTTGTTGCTCTTGGTTAGTATTTATAATGGGATGAGTCTGGAATACATTAGCAAAGAATTTGGCAAAGGTAGACACTTTTTCTGTGGGGTTTCTTGCCCAACACTTGTTTTCGTCCCTGATTGGGGGATTTGATTTGGTCGGTTTTTTTAGCTTCCCTGTGGCTTTAAATAAGGAGTAATTGGTATCTTCTGTTGGGGTAAGGTTGGTTATGAAATCTTGAAACCTGTTGTTGTTGAATTCGTTTAGGAGGCGTTTTAGTTGCCTAGTTGCTCTGTTGTAGTTGGTACGGTCTTCAGGATATTTTGAAGTATGCCAGATTCTTCTTAGTCTTCTTTTCTCGGCTATTTTGTTCAAAAGAACTTTTGGATATTTCACGCAGCCTTGGGTGTAGTGAAGTTGTGGTGTAGCGGTCCAAGCTGCTTCTTGAATATTTTGTATTAAATACTCAGTCGCTTCGTCTATGTGGTCAGCTGATTTTAGTGGGAATCGGATGTTTGTTTTCATAGATATCTGTTTTCTATACAAGTTCCAGTTTGTCTTTCTGTTCGTTAGTGACGCGGGAGGGGATTGTAGAATAATTTTGTTGCCGACTGTGATAATTATTGGAGTGTGGTCTGAGGACAGTTCGTGGGAAGATTCTATGATACAGTTAGTGGATGGGATTCCTTTTGTTATGAATATATCAATTACATCTGGGGTTTTGGTTAGGTCGGTAGGCCAGTAGGTAGGTTCTCCTGTAGAAATGGTTTCTAGCTGAAGTGAGGTAACTGCTTTCAGCAGTTCTCTCCCTCTTGGGGTGATGAGCCTGGATCCCCATTGCGTGTGTTTGGCATTGTAGTCTCCTCCCACCATGTACCTATTTCCTAGAGACTTAAAATAGGTTTCAAATCGTTGTTTGTCTATTTTGAATCTTGGAGGGCAGTAAATGGCACTGATGGTAATTGGTCCACTCCAGTCCATAATTTGTACAGTCGTTGCTTGAATATCCTGTTCCTGTACAGCTTCCTGTTCTTGATGTTTTATAGTGCTTTTTATTAATATTGCTGTGCCACCATGGGCATTGCCACTAGGGTGTTTAGTATCGTATAAAGTGTAGTTCTTCAGTTTAAAGTAGCTTCTTTCTGTGAAGTGAGATTCAGAGATGAGTAGCATGTCTATTTTGTTTTCGTTGAGAAATATTTCGATTTCTTGGCGATGATTCGCCAAGCCGTTGGCGTTCCAAGCTGCAATGCGAAGGAATTTAGGCATTAGATAGTTTGGAGACAAGCGACGTTATGAGGTTAATGAGAGAGTTTATTTGTTGACTTTGCTGCATTAGTATGTTTTCAAACCTCTCAAAGGAGTGCTGTATAATATTCATAATTGAATGGCTATTGTCGTTGTGTTCATGTCTTTCTACAGGCTTTGATCGCGCAACATCGGCCCATGTTCCTGCATTTACATGTCTGCTTCTTGAGTTTTCGTGAGAATAAGTAGTTTCAATGTTACTGTTTTGTGTCTGCACATGCATCTCTTGTTGAAACATTCTGTGTTTACTTGAGTTGTTGTACCCTTTCCTTTTTAGTATTTCTTGGTATACTTTGCAACCTTTGTAGTTGGCGGGATGATTGCCTTCACACAGAGCACAAGTCGGTTGACTTTGCTTTTCTTTTAAACACTTATCTGGGTCGTGTTCTTTTCCACACTTAACACACCTATACGGGTATGCACAGTACGACCTGGTATGTTCATATCTCTGACAGTTTTTGCATTGTACTATCTCGCGTTTCAGGCGTGGTGGTTCGAAAGCAACAACACAATTTAACAGTCGGTTAATTTTGAACACTTCTTTGTTGTTAGGTTTGGGCTCAAGGTCTACAAAAAATAGAGGCAGAGGTGATTTAGTTAGCCTGTGGCGGACATTTATAATGTTTCTAACTTTGTGGTCCTTTTCCAGAAGCGCAGCCTTGATATCTTTTACATCTACCGTATGATGTATGTGTCGCAAGACAACTCTATACGCACGTTCTTGTTTCAGCTGGTATGTATAGTATACGTGACTGTTGGCTGATAAATGTTTTATTATTTCCCTGTAGGTATTAGGAGTTTTCGGCGTTATTTTAATTTTGTCGTTTGCTAGAGATTTTATTTCGAAATCTTCTGTTTTTAAGGCTTCCTTTAAAAACTTTATCATAGCTGGAACATTATTCACATTTGGCACGAAAATTGGAGGTACAGTGGTTTTTGGAAAGGTTTCCTCATTGTTTTCTGTTGTGCCTTCTATATCAAGAGCACTGAATTGATTCTTGGTGGGAACTGTATATACACTAGTATTACTATCGCAAGACGCTGTCTTTTGCCTTACCCTTCTATTAGCATCAGGGTCGAGGACGTCAGGGTTCGGCCTCTTTGGCCGAGCTGGTGTGTATATTTGCCATACATTCTGCGTCAGGTTGACGGGAGCAGATGAATCATGATCCATGCCGTTGCTGTCGTTGCCTGTTGATTCTTCGGATGACATTTCTTGAAGTAAACAGCTTCCCGGGTGTCAGTAGCATGCAATCGCACTACATGCTACTGATCCTACCCGAAAATACTTCGGTAATCGACTGAGTTTTAGTATATGTTATCTTTTGTTAGGTTGATTTGAATATGAAGAGAATGAAACACCGTTATGCTTCACAACTGTAACTGTTCACTTAGAGCTAGTGCGCACTGGTTATTATCGCTAGACTTTTCCTTATCTTGGCGCCCTCGCGGGCGAGCAAGGTAAGACACTACGGAGCTGCGGGCACGATCCGCACACCACAGCGGTCAGGCGAGTACTGTGTTTCCCAAAATTAACTTTGATTCTCTTATAAATTTATAATGCTGTTATACAAAAAATAGCGTATGCAACTCGTTTGTAACGTTGCTTTATTGCATTCATAGAAATTTGAAAACGAGTCACGTGTGAAGCTCGTTTTCAAGACATGTACTCATGCAATAAAGCTTAACACTATAAACGACTTGCATAAACTACTATTTCAGGTGTCTTCTAAACTCTCACACAAACTGTGAAGATTCGTTCGAGCCGTCTTACAACCATTCTCTCTTAGTTTAACCAGGTTGACATCCATTGATTGTGGATGCGCTGACATGCTTGAAAGAATGTTTGGGGTCTCCTTTGTTTTTAATTCATTCTCAGTTTGAATGTGTCTTTACAATTATTATCCTTTGAAAAAATAAATTCCTTGGCAATATTTACATAGTTGCCAGATATCACTGCATGACGAACAAAACATAATCACTACATAATAAACGATACTAAGATACATGTTTTTTTTATCAATAACTCATTTATTTTCACGAAATCGCCAACCAGTTCTCACCCAAACCCGCAGACAAGGTCACTGTATCGTCTATGTTTCAAAGGACTTGAACTATGATCAAGCATTTGTTGTCAGGTCTCTCTTCAAACGTACAATAATCTTTTGTTTTCTTTCTTCCAAACTATTCAAACGTGAATGATATTTCACTTTATTTTAAGGTCACAAGAAAGGTTTTCGAAAAATATTCTAACATTTAAAACTACGTTTCGCACCAGCTGAATTTTGCTTATAGCTAGCACTGACTCTGCAGCGATTCTGACTTGGAGGTCCTGGATTTTGCATGACGTCCCGACGGTGGTGGATTTTCGACTCATAGCTAGGTCGATTTCAGTGGCTATCTGGAGGAGAATTCGAGATGGCCGACTTCTCTGATAATTTTCCGTGATTTTCCCGATCAAAACCAGACGAATGCCAGAGTAGTACTCTAACAAACGGGACGCTGACCATACGCGATCTTTTCTTTCTTTCTTGTCATTTCCTGGCACCTTACACATGAATATATACTATATGCAATATAATACCACATACTTTCTCGCATTAGTTGTAAAATAACATTATATTGAAAATTGTATCCTGCCAATTCTTCAACTCTCAGTTATGAAATACAGTCAAGTCACAAGACAAGAAACAAAAAATAAGTGCAGAAAATTTGAGTTGGCAATTTTCGGGAAAATTGAAATTTTTGAATGTTCACAGGTTTAAATGATAATCGGCCTTGCCATATTTTACAAGCACACTTTATTCGAGCAAAAAGAGTTAAGAAATTAAAATATTTTCCTAATAATGGTAATTGAATCCTCCCGTCAACGTCGTATAGCCAGCCGTTTTTTGAGAAAATTATGTTCACGTATATTTTTAAAAAGATTTGATTTCACTCGAAATTGCGTAAAAAGTACTCCTTTTCAAAAAATTGGGAATTGTGACACAATATTATTTATGAAATATCCAATTATAAGAACGTATTTTATAAAGAAAAAATCTTGAATAATGTACTCAAAGGAGGTCGTCGAACATATTACTACATTCATAATATAATTTTGTTTAAAAAGGTTCCTGGGGCCCCTACACAGCGACATTCTAAGCACATGTTTAGACTACTTATAAATCACCCGTGAAAGTCATCCCTAATCTCTTAACTGCATTCACTGAACTGACACCTCCATATCACCTGGCGTTTCAGTTACGTTCGCTGCTGACGCAAGGCTACATGCTATTTCAATTTTCCTTACATAATAATATATTTTCTCAGCAAGGGACAAGCAGTGACTGATCCAGGGAAAGGATTCGGGGTCACGAAACTTACATCACAATATTGTAAAAAAAAACTTATTTTGTTAGCTGAAAAAATAAACACATAAATAAGAAATGAAACAAGTCTAATAAGGGAAGGCGTGCAATCCTTTATAATGTGCATCAACTTTAATTCATTAGTGACGTTTGGATTAACAAAAAGCCATAATTCGCCATTTCAAAAACCGACTGCATGAATATATTTAAATTTATGTAACACTATCTAATAGTATTACCGTACATAAAACCATGACCCTCTCTCTCCAACCTGCACATTAAATTTAATTATCCTCTGCTAATGCGAAGCAACAGCATTAGCACAAACGCTCAGTTCCTTCTTTATGCAGAATTCAACTTGTACGTAGCTTAGGGTAGGGATCCCAAAATTAAGAGAACGTGCACAGAATACACTTCTTTCCGTAGCATGTCACACACCGTTTATAACTGTTTGTAAGTTAAATAAATAAACAATCCAGGCGAATGTGTATGTGCCTCCCCTGGGCAGCGCGTGGGGGGGGGGGCGTGCGCAGATAACGGTCTGCGGATGAGCGGTGCGGCGGCGCGCCGTCCTTGGCCCGTGCAGCGCAGCGGCGCAAACAGCCGAGTAGGCCGTGCGGGCGAGCGTATGTTCCCTGGCCGATTGGCTAATCACAGGCCCAGATGGCGGCCACACGGCGGGAGGGGAGCCGCCCCACCGCCGCGCCACACGGCCAGAGAGGGGGCGGCTGAACGAAGCGGCTTGACGCCAGGATAACGGGGCGATTTAGTGCTCTCCTAGCCGACAGGACGGCTTCTACTGGACAAAAATCGTTATTTTTTTCCCCCAATTCCTCAACTTCCTAAAACTTCGTAACAAAAATGTTGTGTACAAATTCCGTACAATGGTCGGAATTACAAAATGTAATATCAGTAGTACCTACTAAATATGTTACTATTTAACATGCTGTATTAACAAAACTTGGTACTCTTACAGAATACTTTTAAAATCTACTGTAATTAGTTCAATACTTAGTTTCAATTTATTCCGTCCCTTGTTCTTAAACAGTCATTTGTAACTTATAGTACACATCCACAATGCGTGAAGATTAACAACAAACAAAAACTAGTAGTGCAACTAGAGTACCTTGTCGCATTAGTTTTAACAGCTATGCAATATTATATGAATCTGCAAGTCTTCCCAAGCAGCAATTTTTTTCTCCGAGCCGAGATTCGAAGTCAGGCCCATGAATTTAACTCACTATGCACTTTAGAACTACACCTCACAGATTCTCAGCCACACCCACTATATAATCTCCATCTTCAATATTGTATTTTTGCAATGTTAACCTTTTCCAATTTTCGAAATTTTTCCAGAGTTCGCCCGAAAACGGGACTGTCACTTTTTTATCATCCTACGAGAACAAATTTAATGAAAAAATAAGAGCCGTTTTTGAGAAAAAAATTGTTTAACAAATTAAAAATTGCCTTTTTCATGCAAAATTACGCAAAAACTACTTATATTTTCGAAAAATTATGTATAATCTTACTTCAAGATCTGCCTTTATAGAACAAATTTTATCAGAAAAAGAAGCCTTTATCTTCAAAATTATAGTTGTCGGAAGACGTAGAAAAAATTGGAACTTTTGCAATTTTCGAAAAAGCAGGGATTTAAACGAAAATGAGACGTCCCCTATTGTTTACACGTTCTCGACGCTGTCCGAGGACAAGGTTTACTCAAAACATTTTGAGCTCTTTTTGAGAGAATTTTGAAAATGTATTTGACTTTTCATGTAAAGTACCGGCCAAAATCAAAATATCCGATTCAACCTCTCAGGACCTCAATATCTTTAAATCGTTGGGGGATTATCAATTTTGGAGAAAATCGGGTGAACGGTTTAAGCCGCGTTGACCACAGACACACGGACATTTTTTGCCGTCAATCGATTTTTCTGTATCAAGGACCCACAAAACATGGATGCTGACTTCACAACGTGTTACAGGAAGTACGTATTATATATATAGAGGGACAAGATTTATCCACTTTATCGTTACCTGGACCCGGAAATAAGAATTTAAATGGAATTTAAAAACAAATGGTGCCATTTTTGAGAACATTTTGAAAATGTTGACACTTCATGTAAAGCACAGTAGAATTTCACTAATCCGAATCCTGCAAATCCGAAATTGGGATAATCCGAAACAAATTCGGGATCGAGGAAAAATAAACAAAATTAATAAAATGTTTACTTGTAATGTAAAGAAGAATTTTCTAATTTTGTAGAATTCAACAACTAATATAATTGAAACAAGTTGTTGAAATGAAACGGTTTTTGCACTGGTAACTACGGTGTATATCACATGTTTATGTAGAAGTAATTTCCACTGAAAGAACTTACAAAATCAGTAATCTTTTGCTGTTAGGAACTGAATGTGCTTGATGATGCGATCGGTATGTTACGTTACCATTTTCTCACATCGCCGCTACGTTGAATTGTCTGGTAATCCTATGCATGTATTTGTATATATATGGCCCATTTTTTCGGATAGTCCGAACAGACTACACCCTCAATTAGTTCGGATTGCCGGGGATCTGCTGTACCCTCAAAAATCAAAATATCCGTTTCACACTCCGAAGGTCTTTTAATTTTTTTAAATCGATTGGGAATGTCAATTTTCGAGAAAATCGGCTAAACAGTTTAGGAGCTAGTATTGACCACAGACGGTCGAACAGACAGACGTTTTACCGTCAATCAATTTTTCGGTATTAAGGACCTACAAAAGAGGATTCTCACTACACAACGTGTTAGAGGAAGTAATGTACAATATATAGGAATAGGATTTATCCACCTTTCCGTTACTACCCGATACACGACTTTCGTTTACGGCCCGACAATTAGTTTTTCTGTCAACAATTATTTTTACTGTCGCCGTTTTCCGGCACACGATTAAAATGCTCTTGTCGCTTCTTACGAAGTAAAGCGAGAAAGTAAAAATAAGTGTCTCAAGAAATACTAATATAAATTTATTTCCACTCAGCATCATGGATTGTACATGTATTCCCAATAAAAACCTTGGTGATGAATATATTAATAGAAGACGGTAATATCCGATCAACCCACAATGCAGGTGAATGTTAATACTGTTCGGGCCTGAATCGGTTAACAAATTCAGATTATGAAAAAATTCAGACATTTACGAATAATGAAAACTAACGATGTCAATTACTTACTTCTTTGAAATGCTGGTTATAGTATTGTCCACGTTTAACAGCTCCGTTCATATCCCGCCCTAAAATCAGAGAGGCTATATAAAATAGATTTTTTCTCGGTGACGTGTTATCTTAGAGCAATACTTTGCACAACTGGATTGACGCTTCCGGATTTTATTCTGTCCATCACGTGTGAAATTGAAGCTTAAGTTCGAGAAATATTCATCACAAACTTACAACGGCAATCTTCAAAAATAAGTGTTAAAAGTTCTGGATACTCAGCGTCAAAAGGAAGAAAATCACAATCAAAAAAAAATATATATATATAAATGCATCTTTTTTTTTATTCACACCATCCATTTACTTCTAATGTATCTTTTCTCCAGTACTAATTTACTATTTTTACCTCTAATTTCGTTATAAATTAAATAGAGTTTTTCTGAAAATTACTGCATATTATTCATTTTTTCTCTCTCTCGTATTTGTGTCTTCGGTCTGTTTTGTTATTTCCACACAACATATAATTTATTTGTTTGTTTATTTATTTATATTTTTTCTATTTTTTATTCTTATTCTTCCCTCTTAGTTGTTCTTTATCCTCCCCTCTCCTCGTTATTTTCTAGCGTTCTTTCGCCCCTTAGTCTTTTTTAAAATTTATTTATTTAAGGTCGCTATAAAACTTTTTCTTTTTTCATTACAATAATTTTTCTCTCCTTCCTCCCATAAATATCTTCAGTTATAACTATTATGTTATGAAATGCTTCGAAATTGTATCGCTTGACAAGTGATGCAATTTCCATTTTCTTGGTTTTCTTCAGTGCCGTCTTTCAGACTTTTTAAGCTGCTAATATCCTCTCTGATGTATATAATGTTTTTTTAGATTATTATTATTATTATTATTATTATTATTATTACTATTATTATTAATATTAATATCATCATCATCATGAAGTGAGCACGACAAATTGGAAAAAAGAAAAATTGGTTTAAACCTATCAGAATTCAAAACGAAGTATATACGCCAGCCAATATCAATTCAATCGAATGGTGTCGAATATAAATCTGAACCCAAGCACACCTGTTTAATATCTATGTTTAATATAATCATAATATCATATAAGAAAAGGTAGAAAGTGACAACTTCGATTTATGGTCGGTTGTCAAAAATATTTCTCTCTTTTTACAAAATGGTATCATTTTTAAGAACTTGGCCTTTACGCTGACTACTACTACTTCTTACTAAATACAATTAGAGACCACATGGTTATTGTCTAATAAAATGTTTCTGTGACTTGCAAGGATTGTCCTTGCAGCAGTTCACTTGACTGACGCCTCACTCGCTCCCCTTTTGGCCTGTCCTGAAAGATGCCCGCGCTGTGATTGGCGGAAGGGCCATCATGGCTATTTTGGTACCACTCGCATCAAATAACCTAGCTGGGTCGCGACTGTCCTAGATACACATGGAGGTCAACGGATTGAGATACCCAACAGATTATCAACCAAAACAGCTACAACTGAAAATAATTACTTGACAATTGTAATTTCAACACTGTTCAATTCCAAAAATTTGCTCAATAGATGTAATAAGCATTTCTGTTGAGTTCAGACAGTCTGAACAGATTTAACACTTTAAGTCACAGGATAACAGACTGAAATCTTACTCTGGTAATAATAAATACCATAATGTCATATCATTTGCCTCGTTATCCTCGCGAAGGTTCACATCTCGACCTACGGTCTAGGATGAGTTTTAAATTTATTGCCCTTTAAACCACTAAGACACCGGCTGAGTTGGCTTAGGGCAACAGCTGTTGCCAATGCAGGGTCTCTCACCGGTAGGACAGATGAAAGGACAAGGTATGAACAAAGTGTATTGACATTTAACGACACATTAGAAGTGTGTGTCTCACGGTTAATAAGGCATTTGAAATGACAGCACTGGTTTCAGGTTCCAAAGCATTTTAGCATATACGAGTTCACAACATTCCAAAAACATGACATACCCGTTCTAAAGCCCCGATTAGGCATGAGGGCTCGATTGCCACACAGGTCCGCACATACACAGCTCGTCACGTGCGTTGCTGATCACTGATTGCTACGCGTCCTCGCAGAAACTCTCAGGCCCAATTCACGACTTCCCGGTATGGAAGGGCATTACTCCCAAGAGCTTCCACCAATTCTCTGTGATTTTTCTGGCATTTCGTCCATGGAGAACGGCTATTTTGTCGTATGAGCACTGCTTGAAGCGGTGTACGTTCATCTGGCACGGCGGCAGTCAGACAACTGGTTTTTACAGTGCTAATAGTCATACCCACAAACCCATCTGTTGTTGTGAACACACGTTAATACAGTACTTCTTTCACGCGACAAATAAAATTGTGTGATCCGATAACATTTCATTTAGAAACAAAAGTTTCCATGTCCTCTGACACAACACTCGTATGGATTGCGAAGATTTAATCCGGTGGGATTCTTGGGTTGGGGTAGCTTGGCATTTGGTCGTTTTACTTGGCATTTGAAACGGCTTATTTTGATTCTCCATTTCCGGTCCAGTGAACATACTTGTTTAGTGTGTTTTAAATGTAAACATGTAGCCTCAATTTTACAATTGTGTAATTTATACTTAATTTAATTTCTCATGTAATCCTGTTTTTATATAGATCTGATGATGAATTTATACCAGACAACCTTTTATTTAATTACAAGAAGGTATCAACTTCACCAGCGATATTATTAAAATTAAAGACTGTAATTATGTCGTTTCGTGTGCATTCTCTGCAAAACACAACTTTCAACTAATTCACCCCAACATACAAAAATTGCATAGGGAAACTCAGGATTGTCCTCATATGAAACGCATGTAGTACGTATTACAGGAAACAAACTCTAAATTAATAATCGCAAAGTGAATCGAAGTCAGACACTCCGCATGTCATTTACGCCACTATCACATCTTGATTAAATGAAATTCTGAACTTTGCCTACAATAAATAACATTTCTAATAGCACCCAAAGAACAAATAGTTAGTCAATCAAGGAATACGTATCACTAATGTATCAACAATATTACAATTAGCAAAAAACTTAAAAAAAAACAACATATAACATGAACCTGAAAAACCGTTTCCGATCAGCATTTTTTTCTCTGCGTCGAGATTCGACCTAAGACCTTTTAGAGTTAAATCGGCAGGTACGGTACCCCTACACCACCAGCCGTACGTGTAAACTCAACTTTCCCTATGTTTAAAACGAAGTTGATAAAAAAGGGGAGAACAGAAGACAAGGTAGAGCACGGCCCGTGACTAGTTTGTTAGAATATTACCCCGGCATTGACCTGAAATTTTTTGCAGAAACCACGAAAAGTGCTGATCACAGCAGGCTGCCACTAGAATTATCCTCCAGGTAGCGGCGGGAATAGGCCAAGGTGAGCAGAGAGTGTCGAATATCCGCATCCGTCTGTCCGGACTCGCAGCCTAGAGCTCCTCAACAGAGACGCAGTGGCTGCAACTGGTGGTATAGTTGAGACATTTCAACCGATATTTTTCTGGACGTTAATTAGTAGACGAATCTTTGCGAATAAATGTTTACTACAGCTGAAGTACATCTGAATGGATGAATAAAACAAATACTGGTAGTCAAACGCTCAACAAATGGGATGCTGGTCAACAAATCAGATATTTGTTTTCCTGAGAGCAAATATGCCTTTTGCAAGTTAAACAAAAAAATGTATATGAAACATCTTAGAAAAATCGGTTTGTTTTCAAAATTCAGAGATACGAACAAAAAATCCTTTAGATTTGTTCTACTCTTAGCAACATTTTTGACCGTTTCGTGAAGTTCGTTCTTTTGTTTTAAAGTGACAAAGTATTAAAGGTGCCTTATTAGAGCATGTTATTTCTATGCATCCTAAAAAACTGAATAAATGAGTGGCTATAGGTCTTGTTCCTGCGTCCGGTGTGCCATGGGCGAGAGCGCTGATGGGTCGCCCACCCGCAGAAGGCGCGGGCGCGGGGCGGCCTCCGCAGAGCGGCCCGGGCCAGGCCGCGTTCTGGCGTCGCGCGGCGCGGGATCCTGTTGGCGGTCAGCGGGTGACGTCGACGGCGACGACGACCGGTTCCCAACGGTGTCCCCCGTGCCGTCACGTCGACGCTCGTCGGGGCCGCTGCCCTGGTCCTCGCCCTTTCTGTCGTCTTGGCTCTCGGCCCTCGCCATGGCTCGTGCCCTAGCCCACGCCCTATTCCTCTACCTGGTCCACGCCCGGCCCTCGCTCTTGACGTTGACCCTTGGCCCGCGCCCAGGCCCTGCCCTCGCCCTTGTTCGCGACATGACCCTTACGGTCGATGTGGGCTAGGGCACGAGCCCGGCCCTGTCCAGGCCCATGCCCTGGCATTTCCCTGTCTCTTTCCCACGCCCAGGCCTTCTCCCTGGCTCTCGTCCTTGCCCTCGCCCTTCCCTCGTCGCTGCATTCACCCCGGCCCTACCCCTCGCCCTCCGCTCCCTGGACGCTCACACCCTCGCCTCCCCCACCCCCCACCCGCGCCCATCACATTCGATAGCGTGCGGTCTCCATCTCCTGTTTCCTTGCTCATTATCTCCACTTGCTACATCTCCTTGAACCACTTTTCCTCCATCTCACTTAGGTGGCTCGGGGCATCAAATGATGTCACTGCAGTGCCTATGATCGGAAAGGTCTAGAGTTCGAGTCCCGATTGTGGCAGGATTTTGAACGCTAGTACGAGAGTTGGGTCGAATTCAACCGCAGTCGGAAAGAATTCTAGCGGCTGACTGCTCTGCACCAGGACACCAGGACACCAAATGCGCCATGTCACCAGTTCACAATTGTTCGCGATTGCTTTGAAGATCATTCTGGACAATTCGAGCGAACCATTTGACCAGCCAGATCGCCCGACATAAATCCCATCGCACAAATTTTTGGAGGTCAGTTCGTGCTTCCCAGAATCAAGAGAGCAGTTCGTGCACAAAATCCTGCACCGGCAACATTTTCATAATTATGGACGGTTGTAGAGGCAGCATGGCCCAACATTTCTGCAGGGGACTTCCAACGACTTGTTGAACCCATGCCACGTCGAGTCGAGGCAGTTCGCCGGGCAAAAGGAGGTCCGACATGAATTTGGGAGGCATCCCATGGCTTTTGACACCTCAATGTATATTACGTCAAATGCGACCAGGAAACCCTCCGTGTTAAAACAGCCATCTGCCCGCGAAACGACCTCATTATGCTGCCATAGAGCAAACATCAAATAATAATACCAAGCGCATTTCATGATGTTAATGGATTCAAAGACTATGAAAACAATAAATGAATTACCTTATACTAAATTAGGCATACTTTATCACTGCACCCAATAACGCAGTGTGGAGAATAATTTCCGCAACCTACGACTAATAATCCAGATTGACGTGATAACGAAACGTCAGACACACGACCAGTTGCGCGCAGAATCCGGTGAGAACGAAAATCGCTTTCCGGTTGAAGGACAGGGATGAGGTCGGAAGCTGCCGGGAGCGCGCGAGAGCGGGACGGAGTGAGCGGAAAAGGACGGGAGCGGCAAAAGCGGGCAGAAGCAGGCGGCTGGTGGGCGCGGGGGAAAGCAAGCGGAAGCGGGCGGGAGCTGGCAAAAGCGTATGGAAACGGCCAGCAACGGGTGGGAGAGGGAGCAAGCGAGCGAAACGGGGGGAGGGGTGAAAAAGCGTGGGAAGCGAGCGAAAATGGGAGGAAGCGAGTGAAAGCGGGTAGAACGGGTGGAAGCGGGAGAATGCGCGTGGAGCGGCCAGCAGCGGGCGGTATCGGGAGGAAGGGAGCGGAAGCGCGCAGGAAAGGAAGAAAGCGAGTAGAAGTGGGCAGCAGCGGGTGGATGCGGCAGGGCGTGGGCGGTGCGAGTAGGCGCTGCCAGAAGCGGGCGGCAGTGGAAGGAAGCGAGCGGAAGCAGTGGGGACCGAAAGAAAGCTCGTGGAAGCGGCCATAAGCGGGAGGTAACTGGAGGGAGCGGGAGGAAGTGAGCGGAAGTGGGCTGGAGGGCAGGGCGCGGGCGAAAGCAAACTGAAGCGGCCAGTAGCGGGCGGGAACGGGAGGAAGCGAGCGAACGAAACGGGGGGAGCACAAAGGAGCGGAGGGTGCCGGAGGGATCGAGAAGGAGCGGAAGGGACCCGGAGGAGTGTTAGGGAGTTGGAGGGAACGGGAGGTATCGCGAAGGTGTGAGCAGAATAGGGCGGCAGCCGGGGGGATTGGGCGGAAGCGGGCGCGGGCGGGACAGTGGGACGGAGCGAGAGGGAGCGGGCGGGAGTTGGTAGGAGTGGGAGGGAACGGGAGATGCAGAGAGGGAGCGGAAAGGAGTGAGCGGAATAGGGCGGCAGCGGGAGGGAGTGGACCGGAGTGGGCGGGTGCGCGAGAGCGGGTGGGAGCGCGAGGGAGCGGGGTGTGTGGGCGGAACCGGGTGGTTGCGGGAGAGCGGGCGGGAGCGGGACGAAGCGAGCGGACGAAATGAGGAGAGCACAAGGGAGCGGGAGGGTGCTGGAGGGAGCGGGAGGGACCCGGAGGGTGTGGGAGGGAGATGGAGGGTGTGGGAGGTACTGGGAGGGAGCGGGAAGGAGTGAGCAGATTATTATGGCAGCACAAAGGAGTGGGCGGGAGTAGGAGAGCGAGAGGGAGAGCGAAGGGACGGGGGGGGGAGTGGGCGGAAGCCGGGATCGGTCAGAGGCGGAATGAGCGGGTGGAACGGGCGAAGCGGTGTCCTCATCGCTAAACGTCGCTCTCACATTCCAGCTAACTGTAAACAGTGCGGGCGGGCTGCAGCAACTTCAGGGCTCATGAAAATGCAGCATGACTTTCACTGCCGAGCGTGGATGGCTCGCGTGACTATGTGGCACCGCGGCGCTTAGATGATCTCTGGCAAAAAAGAGACAGAGCTCGTCTGGGGCCGGGCCCGCCGTCGCTCCGAATTGAAAGTGTCTGATGGGGGCTACTTTTGAGAGAGGCGACGAAGAAGACAAACTAAATATTTAAATTTTTTCAAGCATAAATAACACGTTCATGTGAATTTGAAGCAAGTTATATGATAATATTGTGTAACATTCTTGAAAATAATATTTCTTACTCATACTGGGAAGAAGCAACATTATATTTTCCCACGGTGAAATAATATGTAATATTTTTTAAGTAGTATTCATATTTCGTTCTTTAAATTTTACTTCACTGTAATAAGGAATCTTCGTTCAATAATATAGGCGTGTCGTGGCTTCTGGCTCTCGGACTGATAACGGACGTAGTTCTCATGTGACAGCCAGTTAGGTTGTACCTTAAAATATTCTACAAAAGCATAATTATATATAACTTTATTTGTTTACAACTAGAATCTAAGGCATGTTTGTACAGCAAATAACAATATTACTTTAAATATAGGCCTACTATGATGGTTCATATGTTTTGGAACAGTCAACTAAAGACTTGTCCCCCTCAAAAGCATCGTTTGAAATAAAAAATGAAATTAAACACGTTTGCGGTCGTTGAACACTGACTTCACCTCAGGCAATTCCAGCAATTAACGAGTCTGGTACCGGAACGATAAATATCTCGCTATCGTATTAATTGAAATGGAATGAAGTTTTCATCAAGAAACATACATACGTAATTCTCAAGCCTATTTAATTTACTGCCTAGGCAACTTGTGTGAAGTTACTCCCACAGGGTAAATCGAAACACCCGAGACTGTACAGTATTTCATCCATCTTCTCTGTAAACTCATGAATGAAGCATAATATGAATAATATAATAAATAGATAATATTGAATATATGTGGAGACCAGGTCCAACAACTGGCCACAGACATCTTATGAATATAATCACGTGTAAATTCAAAATTTGATTCAAACCACAAGAGTATGAACTTGTAATTTTGAAACATTTAGTTATTTTGTTCAGTTCAGTTAATATAGTTATTCGTTGTAAATCTGAAGAAAAGTCTACACCAATGAATATAAACGTCACGAACAATTTATTTGTTAATTTAACGTCAAAAACAGTGAAAAAAGATTGTGACATACAATGGGGAGAAGTGTATCCTGTGCACGTTTTTTTAAAATCTGAGATCTCTGCTCTGATCCATATGAAACATGAATTGTGAATACTGCTGGAAACAAGCGTTTTGTGGCAAAAATTGGTAAGAAAGTATTAGCTCATTTGTAATAATAACTATTTGCAAAGGGAAAACGCTACAGATTTTGGCTAGTATCTCTCATTCTCCTCTTGCTGAAGAATCAACTTACTGATGCGACTGATGCGAGAACACGGGGGACGTTAATTTGAATAAATGTATGTTATCCAGTGAACTGCAGAAAATTCTCACGGACAGTAAAGTAATGTTTATGTCCAGATGTGAAAGAAAGGGCCGTCTCAGTATTCACCCAAACGATCGGGGAAAATGGACGAAAATCTTGATCAATATGGGATCATTGACCCAGAAGCTGAGATACAATATTTGTTACAGGCATATTTACTCTTTTAAAATTATACAGACCAAATCGTAACTCATTCATTAAATAGCATTATTATAATCAATATTATTTTCATTTTTGATGCCTGATGTCATGTTTCTGAATTCTTTTCAGTGAGTTGTTGATACTAACATCTGATGAATATGATTAGAACATCGAGTGTTATTGTTATAGTCGTCTGTATTCTTTGAAAATATGTTCCCACTTTTGAGTAAATCATTTTTGAGAAAAATCACTGACTAGTAAATTAAAAGGCAAGACAATGGTAGAATTTCCAGCTTAATATAGGGAAGCCTACAAGAATCACGTGGATTATTATTATTATTATTATTATTATTATTATTATTATTATTATTATTATTATTATTATTATTATTATTACAATTATTTTTTGTAATCTAAAAGCCTAAGAACGAAGATGTGTTTCCTCAGAATATTATGTCGTATTTCAGACGAGAAAGAACATTCGCGAAATATATACAATAGCAGTATGAAGCATTATAAACTTTCGAAGCGCGAAGCTATACAAACTTAATTTTGTGATCATTTCATTTGAATGGACGTTCCACTTCAGGTTTGACTGGATTGAGAAACCCAAAAACTATTTTGTTTCCGGGCGCATCAACTGCTACGGTTAGTGATCCCTGAAGTATACTGCATATTTTCCTCTGGTCGTGGCAGTGGTGGTGGCGGCGGCGGTGTTGCTCCCCTCCCTAGAATATGAGATCCGGCACCAACCTACACTGGCAAAGGCATACCTGATGTATATTCGCATCGTTGTATCTACCAGAAAGTATTACGAGATTTATATTCGAATAATTCTCCCTGCTTTATATCGAAGGGAACACTGACACATTCTACAGAAATATACTTAAACAAAAATAGGCCTACTGTCTCACACGCGAGATTTAGTTTATCAGCGTTAGAAAGATGCAACCCGTTTATGAAGGATACCCGTTTATCGGTGGCCATTTTGCTGTTTACCTACAGATTCCTACAGAACGCAATCTTTATGAAGGGATAAGATTGTACCTTAGACCTAAGGTACGACATTACACGGTCCTCATGTGACTGTTAGTGCGTGGCATCGTTCCTTCATGCGTGGCGCTTAAACTCCCTATTTTCCAAAGTTGATAAATTGATTCTTGTGTGTGAGGCAGTTGCAATTAATTCTTGCCGACATCTACAACTCTGGCAAGAACTAACGAAAATATTAGAAGCGTGACAATTACGAAATATGCGAAAAAGAAGTTGAATCCATATCGTCGTGTTAGGTTATGATTTATGCTCATAACGAACGCTGCTATCCCCTACATTCTCAAGAAAAGCCCAATCAAAATCACAGACTCATCGCCAAGGCCAGAAAATCTAATACTCATACTATGGTTCAAATGTCTCATCAATTGTCCACCGTCTTTGATATTGTATGCAATTTCTTTGCTCAACGCTTGAAATGCTTTTGTTATAATGCATAACACAATATCGCAATTGCAAAAGCTCATCTAAACGCCGTTTCTTACGACCGCATAACGCCGTAATAACGTTGTAACGTCGTTATAGCGTATAACGTCGTTAGTCACGTGATCAGTAGAGGCCTGGCGCTAAAACTCCCTATTGTTTGGCAGGAAGGAACATGCGGAGGTTGGCTGCGTGTCCCGGCCTGTTAGCTTCCTGGGCGAGGCGTGAAGCGCGGAGGGGAAACAGGTTTGGCGGGAGAGGCTGGGAGGTGCCGGGAGGGGGCGCTGTTCGCGACCAAGGGCCGGCCGCGAGCGCCTCCGGAGAGGGCGCGCCGGGGCTCACCGATGATGTCGAGCGTGGTGACGCGCGCCGTGAGCGTGAGGCGCTGGTTGGGGGGCGCGGCCACCCGCACGATGGTCTCCGACAGGTCGCCTCCCACGCTGGAACACACACACGCAATCAGGAAGCGGCAGCAACTGCATAATTAATTTATGTTCATTATTATTATTATTATTATTATTATTATTATTATTATTATTATTATTATTATTTGGGAAAAGACTTGAAATATGATTCACAATGCATGTTGACGCGCTGAATCCAAAGTCAGAATTGCGCCATTATGTTCCAGTTTATTTTTAATCACAAAAAACACTGTAAAATTTACAATTTACAATTTCACAATGGTCTTTCAAAATTTAAAAATAACTGGAGGATGGTGGCGCAATTCTGGCTTCAGATTCGGATTCAGCGAGTCGACATACATAGAAAGAGACATGTGGCAAGTCTTTGGGTCTGACTTTTTGTGTGTGTGCGGGTACGTTATTATTAATGTGAGTACCCGTGCAGCCGAATGCAGAAGCAATAAGCAATCGTGTAAATAAATTTAACGACAAAGCTAGGCCAAAAATCAGAAACTTGAACAAAGTCATTAATGAACAATACAATTCCCTAGAGGCACAAGGCAATTGGAAAGGGCTATGCCCTCGTTTGTAAATTTTAAGATTGCGTCTCACGATAAATAGAAATTAATGAGTGTATAAATGTATTTAATTTCCTGTACAATTAAGAGGGTAATCTTACACCAAAGTTATTAAGTTTAAAAATCGTTAGAAGTTGCACCGGTTGGAAGCATAGAAGAAAACTGTTATTGTGAAGTAAATTTAAAGCAAGTTTAAAGATAATCATTATTGATTTGGCTGTGGCGTAAGCGTCCAGCGTCACTTGTGGACACGTGATCTGTGTGCTTACCTGTTTCATACTCCTCAACGTTACGTTACATTATTGTGTATATTTTGTGTGTGTGGCGAATACATGCTTTTCATGTCTCCAGAAACACAAACTTGGATCTCATCATTTTGTCGTCAACTCGCCCATGTTCCCGCAAATCCGTATTTCCAAGCGGATCATTTGGAATGAAATCAGATTAAACCACGTCGACAGGGATGAGAGTGAATCCGTCGTAAACCATCGGGCAGTCGAGGTAACGCCCACGCTGAGCTGCCCTCACTTAGGGTTGACGACCCCTGATCGGAAGAGTTGTTAAATGCCCAGAGTTTTTGGACATTTTTGATATTTTTGACGGAGTGCTCGGTTGCTATATATATGTATATCTGGGATTCAATTCTGCAATTGTCTCTTCACTCTCTTTCTTTTTCCTGCCATCTCGAACTGATAGGCTTCAGAGTAGGTTCCTGCTTTTTTATCAGACTCCTCAGTTAAAAGAAATGCCAAATACATTAATTGTTTTTATTTTCAACGATGAAAAATTGGGAACCAGCGTTAGGAATCTTTGGGGGCTCGGGTTAGACGTGTTTATATTCCAAAAGTTAATAATATTTTACAAGGTAAGTAAAATAAATTTCAGTAACCTACATCAATAGCTTGTAACGTCCCTTCACAATAATGTGAAGATGACTTACCGATGAAGTTGCGAAATCAGGCGACTGAGAATTAAGCACTTGAAAAAACTTTGGTTTTCACTGCTCGCATCAATGGCCGACTGTCCAGCAACAAGTGAAAATGAAGACACTACCGATTGACTGGGCTGCGGTCTTGCAAAGAACTACTATTTTAGTACGTTTTCAATAGACAACAGCTCTCTACAGAGCTGTGAATCAAGGGGCTCGCATTAGGAACCGAGCCCTGGTTTGGGTCATCATCATATAGAACAATATATATTTTCCAACGGGGGTGGTAACGCTTCTAATATCATCAAATCTGCCCTTTCGGTAATTGGTTCCTAGCGTACTTCGTAATCCCTTCTGAATCGTACTTCGTAATCCCATTCAGTAATATGGGAGACCTAGGCTGGTTGCAATCACATAAAAGTTTTAGTTTTTTACACAAATTCGGTTTAGTTTTGACATGTTGGATTGGCTCAGCCTCACATTGCAAGCTACAATAGTCCGAGAGTTTCAAAGTTATTTGAAATTAATATTTTCGTAATTTTTCTTAATTTTAAAAAAGTGTTCTTGTCTTTTTTTAATCATTGAGAAGGTATCCTCATTTAATTATTTAAACTGTCGCGCTAAGAAGAACTACAAAGAAAAAATAATATTGAAAAAAAATAAAGGAATAACAAGTTTTTTGCTAGTTTTAATGGGAGACCAGGTCTAAAGTATTTTCAAGGGGAGGCCGAGCCAGGTTGGCATCAGTTGATGGGTTTTAATTTTACGTCGCAACTCCGGTTTAGTTTTGACAAGTTGGAATGTAGCAATGGACACTATATTCATGAGGCTACATTTCGGTACAATTAATATTCGTGAATATTTGATTGTCGAACTTTATTGGCGGTCAAACTCATCAAGCTAACACGTTCTAACAAACCCCTTTTTTGAGTTGTGTCTGGCTGGGAGTGATACCTGTAGAAGGAAATCCCCCGAAAGCGTGTCGGATCTCACTATACAGTGGGGAGGAACACCTCCATCTCCCAAGATAAAACATTCATTATATTGCCGGGACTAATGGCCATAACTCCTGACAGGCCCCGAAACAATCAATAAATTCATCAGTTCGTAAATCATTCTTAAAATTCACAACATACCCTGAAACTCATTTTGTATTAAATGGTCTCCTATGACTTGCTCAGATACCGTACAGAAATAAATTTCCTTCAAAATATGCATAGAATTTTCTAAAAAAGCAAAAAAATATAGAATGGGGCTATATTGCATGGGACTAAATAAGCAGCGCGACTAACAGCGATCCGTAGAATGCCGCGTAATTAGTGTGTGTGTGTGTGTGTGTGTGTGTTGGGGGGGGGGGGGTGAGTGTAAGGTGAACGAAAAATACAAGGATGAACAAGGAAAGTTCGTGAGCGGTTCGTGGCTCTTTTGTTAATTCCCCGGCAGTTGTCTGGTGCTGATCGGAGAAACCACGGAAAACTGTGGGTCAGAGGAGCCGGCCGCTAGGCTTTTCTCCAGCCAGCGGCTGAATTGGACCTAGTAGCTAGAGACGCAAATTCTCCATCGCCCGGAGTCGAACCCTAGGGCTTGCCAGTCCGGGGCCGGTGGCGCGTGCCTCACCTGGTGACGCTGTCCTGCACGACGTTGATGTCGGTGACGGCGCAGTCGGGCAGGCAGCGGCACTTGAGCTTCTTTCGCTCCTTCCCCTCGCCCCCGCCGCCGGGCCCTGCGCACCGCCCACCGCGCGATCGCCGCTTGCTGCAACCGGACTGCACCTCTTGGCATGTCACGGCCCCTGCGCCTCGCGGGCAAACAGGTTCTGCTTTCCGTGCCCTCCAATATGACGAGATTACTACTAGACTGAGTATTTTGTCGCCTTGAATATAACATGTACCGTATATGCACGTGACATGTTTACATATCGAACAATTATTCATTAAAACTCATTATCAGCAAGTTTTAATAATAACTGCATAATGTACACTATATTAATAATCATAAATATAAATAATATAATTAGAGTCTGAGGTTCAACATTTTGCTAATTCGACGTGTTCAGTAATTGACACTCATTACTTCTGAACACGAAATATTCCTGTTTTCAAAAGTTGTAATTTGTCGGGCAATGCAGTCATAATGATAATGGACAAAAACACTAAATTCTGTTTAAGATACAGTAATTGGAGGTTACTTAAAAAATTTTTAAACTTTGAAACAATCACATTTTGCAATAATGTTAGGAAAAAATACATGCAAGTATTATTTTATAACGTATTATTTAATGTGTTCCTTTCTTTATCCTAAATGTCAGATATAATCAGTGAATCATCATCAGTTATGAATAAATAAATAAGTAAATAAATAAATATCCATAAACTGTTTGTTACAGTAATTAATTTTTTTATTCAGTTTTGAAATTCCTTAGAATTAAAGTTATTCCGTAAAAACGGACCATTCCAAGCACTTGTTTGCTTTTCTACTGTTTAGGGCGAGCTTGGATGCAACTCATGATTATTGGTTCATAACGTTCAATTCTTTACATTTCCGTGGTAACTGCTTACATTTAATCTCACATGCAAACTTGTTTCCATAAATGGAATAAATGAATTTAAATCTGTAGCTAAAATACTGACCATGCGCTACGTTAACAATTTAAATGCACAAGAATTAACATATTTAATTAATTAGCAGCATCCCAAAACGAGAGCCTCATATAGAGTGAATGGTACTTAATTTTTTCTCAGCTGAACTACTACTAATGGTATTTGGCGCACGTTGGCGAATTCCACGTTGAAATTTGCGTATAATCGTTAGCAAAGTATATCACCGAGTTGACACAAAGTAATCAATTTCAAATTCAAATACTTATTTATTTGAATATGCGGTTTCATTCTACAACGCGACACAATACTTGTTAAAATGAAAGAAGGAAAGGCTAATTATGTGTTACGAGAATGCTTCGAAAACTATGCAAAAGAGAGTATATACGTACGTGTATTATTACTTACGAATAAGATATTCTATTTTTTCATTTTACTTTTAAAATACATTCAAATAGTATTGCTCTCCAATGTACTCGAAATATCGGCGATGTACCAAAAAAGCGACATTTCGAAATCGTCATTTTCTGGAGAAAGGTTTGGAATGTGGGCGGAGCTTTTGAACTGTATAGTATACCTGCTGTCTCATAAGATATCTTTATGAAATTTGTAGTAGTAAAAATATACCTATTGCCTAAAGATATTTCTCCACTTAACTCAAAAATAACGATGTTTAAGATGAGTTCCTTTTCTGGTACACAGGCGATATAAGGATTTCCCCTGGAAACTTACGGAAGTGGCGGTCCAGGCACTGGAGTCCCTGGTAGTCGCACTCAGCATCGCCTCCTGCGGCAGATTGATTGATTAGTGACTCCCTGCGCGTCAACGGCAAAGGTCATGAGTCCCATAAGTGCAGTGTTATTTTTGCGGGAGGTGGCGGTTATCCTCCTCTGCCAAATGGCCAGATCCGATGCCGACCAACGCGTTCAGGGTTTTCCTCAACGAAGTATCTCCCTCCAACGTGGCACCACCCCAACCGATACAACCTCTAAGCTCCCGACTGGTCTTCTGGCATGTGTGGTTGTGTTGTGCAAGTAAGTGTAAATGTGTGTACGTAATGGGTGAGGATAGGACAAAGAAGGAAAGATTGCACGCCGTCCGTGGCCTGTTTGAGAGGGTACTGCCCCGGCATTCGCCTGGTGTTGATCGTAGAAACCACGGTAAACTATCAATCAGTGCAGCCGACTGTTAGAATTCTTCTCCATACAGCGACTGAATTGGACCCTGCCACCGTCGGGACTCCCGGTCAGAAGCGCTGCAATGACATCAACCGATGGTCTGAGCCACCTGCGCCGGTCCTGCGACAGAGAAGCAAGGGGCTAGGACACAGGGATGTCAGCGACTACGCAGCCCCGATGACAGCAGCACTCTCCTCTGCCAAAAGCGCTTGAAAACAAAATTTTGGGCTATTCCTCTTGAAGAAACTGTATTTTGCTTAAATGTTTTACCAAGAAAACTGCTGTCACTTTCTAGAATAAATCTACCGTTTGATATTAGAAACCTAAACGAATTTCATCAAAAGTTCCTATCAAGTTTGTTAGTCGAGTTGCTAGTTTTTTTTATTTCAGATTCTGTAAAGCAGGCTTGCCCCAAACAACGACCCTAATCCGCTGCCCAGGGCAGCTCCGGGGACACGGATTGACAATGGGGCCATGGGCAATGGTTCAAGTTAGTTCTAGGAAGTCGAGGTTGATAGAGGGGAGTTCCGCCACTGTCAGTTACACGTGACGCGCTCATCTCAAACAGTTCTCTCGGCCATTCAGCAAAGAATACTTAACTTGCCTTGTTAACTTAACTTATTAATTACTCGACAATGAATGCGAAATCAGTAATCCAGTCAAACGAGGAATCGCAGTTTCCTGGTGGTGACGTTTGCAGAATGTTCAATACACTGTCGTTCAGCCTATTTTCGTGCACACATAGCGAACGCTGTTCGAATCCCAACGGAAATCGGGCCAGTCTCCGGAAACGGAAAAGTGGATGGGAGAGAGGTGAGGGAAGGACATGGCCCTAGCGATGCTTCGGGGATTTCGGTGCCTCGTTGGCGACTCCTGGTATAATGCAACATTATGCCTGTACATGACTAAATTCCTTGATAACTCCTTGGCTTCATAAGAACATTGTTAAATAATTTGGAAAATACTTGATAATATTTGAAAATCAACACCCACTAATTTTATTTTATATATTTTTTAAGTATCATGTTTGATTCGCCCACTCCCAATACACATAGTTTTGATATTTGAAAAGAACCAAACTTTGTAGATTGTAAGTATGAATAAATTATTCTAAAAAAAGTGAATAATGAGAATAGTTGTGGATGTTACTAGTAGCAATTTTTAAGTTGAATAAGAATGATATTTTATTATTCGATATGTTCTTAAATTGCAATTCATTATTATGTATGTTTAGTATTCTTTTCCTTCACATCATTTCAATACAGTGTTCTGAGTCTGGTCTTAGAATTGAATTACTATCCCGTTTTAGTCAGCATTGTAGTTATAATATTGCTACTGGGTGAAACGTCAGGCTAGGCTTTTTTTGTAATTGTTACCTTGAAGAATGGGGAAATTTATTACAACTTGTTCTTCCATATTCTTAGTTTAAAATAATTATCCAATAATGTTTTGTATTTTTTGTAACTATCATTGAGAACGCTTTGAACCCAAAGAGTCTCCAAGAGAGGCAAGCCTTCAGTTGACCATAAAATGGTAATGGATATTTGTTGTAGCGGAAATGTTACTTTACAACGACCAGAACAATAATCCCTATGAATTTGTCAACTTACATGTTTCTTAACTTACTCAAATTATCAGTTAAGAGATCTACCGGTATCTCTGGGGTGAGTAGTATTAACGCTCAGAACTCGCTTGGGGGAAAAGTAGGTCTACCAGAGACGCAACGCTATGCCTTAGGCCATGTAAGCGGAAGCTACGCTCCAAGCGACAACAGCCAACTAACTCGCGGAACGGGTATGTCCAATGCGCTCCCGCCCATGAATACACAAGAGGGTCACAATCCTTCGGCAATGGAATTTTTTTTGTGTGTGTTTAAAAAATCGAAAATATATCAGGATTTTATCGGGAAACAACAAAATATGGCCTAGCAGCTACAATACCCAGCTAGACCTTCATCAAGGTAAGTAAAAATACATTAAAATGAGGTCAATTAAAAATGGTACAGTGTTAAAGCGTCAAACTCGGGTGTATGGTCATGCTAGAGGTCGAAATAAAATGTTCCAAATGAAGAGACTAGCATGTGGCAAACAGTCATGTTCTTTAAAAGACCCATGTTCAAACAAGTCTGCATCTCAGTGAAGTACAAATATACATTTGCAAACCACACCACACATACAAGCGCGCGATCCAAGGAAGTAAGGCACTAGCGGGTGGTTAGGAATGTGAGAAGACGGAGGAGAGGAAATGAAAAAGAGCAACAGTTGCAGTCACGAATCCGTAGCATCACGTGAAGGCAAGGGAACAACGGCACAGGAGGGCAGGGAAGGCAGGAGGGTGAAAGCTGGAAATGGAATAAAGTACGATGGTGTACAGAATGTAGAGACCAAGGCCATCTCACTCATTACATATTTTTTTGGTTTAACCTTATTAGTTGGAACCTGATGGATTATGCCAATGACAAGACGTTTTCATTGTAGATGGTGTTTGTTTGTGAAAATATTCAAACAACAGGGCGAACGAAAATATTCAAACGAGATGGCAAATATTCAAAACAGAAGAATTTTAGCAACATAATAGTTGCATAGCTCCGGGACGACTTTGCCTATGCAGGAGTTCGAATGAAGATAAGTCATGAAGTCATAACGGGAATTATTATTATTATTATTATTATTATTATTATTATTATTATTATTATTATTATTATTATTATTGTTGTTGTTGTTGTTGTTGTTGTTGTTGCTGCAAAAAACACACAGCTGTATTCTTTGTAAATGAAACTGATGTTTTACAAAATATTTAATATTCTCACTAGTTTCGTAATTTGTATTACTTCTAGACACACAAAGAACGATAACAAAACGACAATCTCTTAAAATAAATACTGTAGCACGAACAAAAAACTTCGGTCTCGACGAGGGTAGTAGGGATATATATACGACAGTAATAGGGACATATAATGCTTGGATACAGGAATTTTTGTAACACGAACTCCGATTATTTCAGTCCCTTAGAATCCTTGTTAATGAGGGTTTACTGTGGACACAATTATGAAAAACCATTCGAAATATAAGGAAAAATTTATATATTTACAAAACATTCGTTGCTAATTTACATTCATAACAAAGGTGTGACGTCAATTGATTATATTGAATGTCCATCTTTCCCTTCAAAATAATCATCCAATAACCCTTTAAAAAATTAATTTCTTTTAAAATTACACAACTTGATCTTCTTACTTAAAAGTAATGGTGCAACAGAATAACACAGACTTTCCCCATTAGATTTTTATTTCCTTTGGTCTCGGTTAGCTTTTCGAACTTACATTTTTTTTCCCTTCTGCTATCCATCACCACATAAACTACATTTTGACATTTTCTTAATTTTTCGGTTTCCTAATTGTAGAGCGGAAATATTATTTTAACATTATTAAAGAACAGTAAAACCTCATCCTAATTTGCAATTTTCTTTGATACCTTGAGAGCCGCTTTCAAAAACTGGCGTTTAAGCGTTACTGTAAATTCGAAATTTGAAGCTTTTTTTCACAGAAAATTTGTGAGTTTTCGAAAAACGTAATTTGAAGTCATTCAAGTACTTTAACACACAAACACAATAGTGATTACAAATTCCTGGAAATGTGCATATCAACGGCGTGAGAGATCTTTAAAAACATTTACATTTGTGTAATGTTTGAGAAAAAATATACTGAAATTTACTTTACTTCATGTTAAAGAGTGCAATTAGCACTATCTATTCGAAAAGTTTGAAAAAAAAATTGGAGCGGTTTTTGAGGAAATGGCGTTTTTACTATTTTTCATCATTATGTTTAATTGAATGAGACGCTTTGAACAAAGCAAATAAATTTTATTCTTAAAAAAATCATATTAGCATTAAAATTAGTTTTCTATTTCTTTTGGTCTCGGATAGCTACTCGGGCCCGCCACATATTCTTGCCAGCTGTCGTCTGTCGCTGCCCAAAGTACATTTTTTACACTTTCTTAATTTTCCGGTTTTCCTAATTGTAGAGCGGATATATTACTTTAAGATTATTAAAGAACAGTAACACCTCGTCCTAAATTACAATTTTCTTTGAAAAATTTGGAACCGTTTTAAAAAACTTGCGTTTAAGCGCCACTGTAAATTCGATATTTGAAGCACAGAACATTTTTCAGTTTTCGAAAAACTTCATTTGAAGTAATTTTAATTACTTTAACTCACAAATACAGTAGTGTTTACACATTGCTGGAAATGCAGAGATCTTTCAAAAATTTACATTTGTGTAATTTTTGAAAAAAAAAAAACACTGAAATTTACTTTAATTCATGTTAAAGAGTGCAATTAGAACTATCTATTCGAAAAGTTTGAAAAAAAAAATTAGAGCGGTTTTTTAGGAAATGGCGTTTGAACGTTTCTGAAAATGAGCGTTTCTGAATTTTCGAGAAATTTTTCGAGACATTATTTAAAGCACATGAACTAGTAAATACAATAATGTAAACAAATTGTCGCTAATATAAATATTAACGCCGTGAAAGGCAAGTCAAAAAAATTACATTTTTGTAATTTTTTAAAAAACAAAAGAATAGACCAACATGGTGTATTTGTCGTCTTATATAGCACATTTAGCACTATCCTTACCAAACGTTGAAAGAAATATTTTGGAGCAGTTTTTGAGAAAATCTTCTTTTTATATTTTTAAAAATTGCACATATTGCTCGAAAACTACTAAAATTTTTAAAAAAATGTACATGACCTTCATGAAAGAACTATGGAGAACAAATTTTATTTGAAGGAAAAATCTCTATTTTTTATTTTGTAGTTTCAGGAAGACACCAGAAAAATTTCATACTTTTAAAATATTTGAAAATTCAAAGTTAACAGTAAAAATAGGACATATTCCACTTTTATACGAGTATGTTACTATATTCTTGCATGAAATTAAAAGAAAATATTTGGAGCTATTTTCGAGAAAATTTTTAAAATGTCCTGAGGGCTTCATGTACCCCCAAATTTTGAAGCATGTTTTTCAAAATCTCAAAATTTCGACTCAAGCCTGACAGACAGGGGTGTCTTCAACTTCGAAAAATTTTACACATGATTTAGGCGCTAGTGGTGTTCACCAATACCAAATGGACGGACGGACGAACGGACGGACGGACGGACGGACGGACGGACGGACGGACGTTTTGAAAGAACACACTTTTTCGGTATCAGGGGACCCTAAAACGTCTATTTTAGATATTTAGATTTATTTACTCCAAAAATAGTAAAAACAGTATGTACACTCTTGGAAACAGAATTTCGCATCGATAATGCCTTGACCCGAGAGGTTGATGGCGCTGGACATCCCTGCTTGCCGACAGCGCTATCTAACATTTATTTTCGAAACTACGTTCTGTAGATCGAACTATAATTAAATTTATTTTATTGGAGAGAGTATTAAATACTTTAATGACCGTTGAGAGCTAAATAGTAACAGTACAGAGGAAAAAGACTTTCGTGATTCCTGCCAGTAAAACAGAACTGACATTAACTTTGGTAAACGTGATTTTGCATTAAAGTTTCGTTAATATAAAATGTGTTGTTATAAGAGGTGTATTGGAAGGGCGAAAGAATGGCTGAGTGTCGAAGTGGTGTTCTAGAACTCGTGAAGTAGCGGGTTCGGTTCCCAGTCTACGTAGATATTTTATTCATTCCACAGTGCCATATAATCCACAAAATTACAACATGCAAAATATGCCGCGTCAATGCTATGCATAATTTAAGCAAAATTCTCGATTGCAAATAAGGAATGCAAACAAGCAATTCTCAAAAAGCGGTAATACTCGTAAGAGACCAAAATAAAATAACCTTCTATAATCTTATAGATAATAATCTTAAATTGCGAATAAAAAGAACATTAAAATATTGCGTATTATTTTCATTTTTACTCGAATAAAACCATGAAATGGAACTCCTAAAAGCTCGGAAAGACAATTCACAAAATTATAGTGATATACGGACAAGAAAATGTGACTTGTGTTTGTATCTGTAAATAATTCATTAAATCCCGTTTGGACATCTCTTGTTTGCTTTGATATAACTTTTATTTCTACTATACTACTATATATAAACATTTTTTTTTTAATTCTGTGCATAGACTCCCTTATGCTATTGATATATAATGTGAATAAATATGATGGAACTGTTGATGTTCTGTAATTACAATAATTCTTAGTGTGACAAGCTTTGAAATCCAATGTCTACACTGAAGTAAATAAAATGGTTTTGATGATAAATGTGGCTCATTGATTCTGATGATGCGATCTTTCCGAGATCCCTTGCCTTCATGTGGGAGGCGTTAGTTATGTGGGTATTGAGATTTCGTAGCTGTGAAGTAAAAAAAATTCAAAATACAATTTGCCGAAAACGAATTTTGAAGGGAAAATACTCCTAGAGTTTGTCATGCTATTGAAGTTCATTACAATATCATACAAACATCTATTTCAGATGTAAGTAGAAATCCATTATGTGTATTGAACGTTTTTTATGCACAAAAAATATAATACATATTGTAAATAACAAATAATGGCAGAAAATAGCGAATTTTTTCATTTCAAAAACAATTTCTACCAAAAATTAACGCAAAATATGACTGCTTCTAGTTGGACATCAGACTGCCAATTAGCCATATTAGCGATGTCATTTTGCTTGCTACAATATTCTCGTTCATAAGACAGTGGAATAAACTCATTTCTTTTGTTGAGAGAGATTATCGATTTTCTCTCGTAAGCCTCACGGTACTACCGACTTGAATCTGACCTTCGCAGCACTTCCATGTTTTCGACAGCAGGTCAAAAGGAGATAAAGGGCTCTGCAGCGTTGCCACTTGGTAAGAAAAGAAAAGTCGCGGGTAAGCAAATTGAACTACTCCGCATTCATTTTTCGACATTGCTCACCATACCCAAGCCACACGAAAGCGAGTTATCGCATTAGTAGAAGAGGGTCACCTCTCTGTTTCAGAGGCGGTGAGTCAGTATGGCGTTGGGGCAAGAACAGCGCAATACTGGCTTAAACGTTATCGAGAGACGGGAGAATCCGGGAGGAAACTAGGAACGGGGCTTTGGCGTATTTCAGACGCTGACCAAGATGAAGTTTTGATACAAGCAGCAGTGGAAAACCCTTTCCAAACTTCTTCACAACTGCAAAGAACCACCAGATTTCCTGGATGCTCCAGAACAATACGCAACAGACTTTCGGAGGCTGGTCTGCGATCCAGAAATGCAGCTCGAAAACCGAAGCTGACAGAACACCAGCTCTACCGGCTGGCATTTGTGGAGTGAAAAAAACATCTAGACTGGGCTGATATCATTTTCTCTGATGAGAGTATATTCTCCTCCGCAAATGATGGTCCCGTTCGCGTTTTCAGGCCCCAGGGAAGCCGCTATGATTCTCGGTACGTAAAGCAAGTCCCCAGGTCAGGTCGTTTCTCAGTAGCAGTTTGGGGCTCGATGTCATCTCGTGGGATTGGAATGATCCATAGAATCCAAGACCACTTAAATGCTCCTCAGTACATCCACATACTGAGAGATATCATGATTCCATCAGTAAGGCAATTGCATCCTGTGGGGATAATTCAATTCCAACAGAACCAATCACCGATTTATAAGTCGGCTTTGGTTCAATCGTTTTTTGCGGAGAAACAAGATATTCAGGTTGTTGACTGGCCACCATGTGCACCAGATCTGAACCCTATTGAAAATGTTTGGGCAGAGACAAGACGCACCATGGCCGAAAACTGGCCTGATCCGGAACCTAACAATGCCGATGCGCTCTGGCAAATAATCCATGAAGCCTGGGAGGAGGTCGCTCACAGTGAAAACTATGCGGCGAGACTTGTGTTATTCTCTCCCACGTAGGATGAGAATAGTCTTAGAATCTGGGGGGTTTTGGATTCCTTATTAATCTATTCCTTACATTTTCTAGAATAAGATATTTATAAATAAACAATTAATGTAAAAAATAGAATAAAATTTTACCAAATATGTAATTTGGAGAATTAAAAACAAATATTCATAGAAAGATAAAGAGCCCTTTTCAGAGTTATTTTGTTTTAAAATCAAAATAATAATTTATTGACACAATACAGAGAGTACTGTAATACAGTTCATTTGACAAAAAAATCACTGATAAGAAAAAAACAAAAAAAAAACGGACACGCACTGGATTCGATCCTGCTGCATAGAGTTCAGAAAGAAACGATTCTATCAGTGAACCAAACAAGCACTTTTGTAACTTAATTAGTTACATAAATATTATTGGGCTAAATTTCGGAACGTTTGAAATGTCTCCAACATATTTCGATAATTACAAATAATGTTGAAAAATGCATGTCTTCTATCGAACGGAATTAAAACACGAATTTTTGAAATACAAATATATTGCTTGCATACAGGGAGTCCTACCAACTACGGGCAACCCTCATAACTTCTAAACGGTTCCCGATATCGGCTTACATTTTCACTCAACTATGCGGAATCATGCGGCAAGTAATATGGTGTAGAGATATTGTTTGAAATATTTTTAGTTTTTGACAAATTTAATAATCTTTGGTTTTTAAATAGAACCATGTATTTTTCTCACTAGCAATAGATAGACCTTAAAAAGAGGAATGCAATGCTGTAACATTGCTAATATTTTGATTGTGTTTTGTGCATAAAATTATAGTTTATGGACTGAGATGTTAAATTAATCGTGCAATTTGTTCTGTAGCTGCCGTCGCAACTGTCGTTTTTGGCGAACGTGACCTTCGCGGCCTCTCCCCTCTCCCCGTAAAAGTTCCCACACCCCGAAGGCAACCTTCCCAAAAGGAGGCAGTTGAAAGGGTTGTATATTTACAGTTGAAATCTTATATATTTAATTCAAAATCACATGGCGGAAAGTATAATTTTCTTCTCAAAATACTATCAAAGCATTAACATGTGTTACATCATTGCATTCGTCTATTTATGATCTATCTATTGCTAGTGAGATAAATACTTGGTTCCA
The DNA here is from genome assembly GCA_038098605.1 of Gryllus longicercus. Lineage (NCBI taxonomy): Eukaryota > Metazoa > Arthropoda > Insecta > Orthoptera > Gryllidae > Gryllus > Gryllus longicercus. Next base: position 150,308 of record JAZDUA010000109.1, on the reverse strand, counting down.
TTTAAAAAATTAAAAATGATTAAATTTCTCGGAAACTAACAATATTTTGAACAATATTTCTAAGGCACATTACTTGTCTCATGATTTCACATTGTTGGGCGAAAACTACATTTTGATATCGTGAACCGTTTAGAAGTTATGGGGATGGCCCGTAGTTGGTGAGACTCCCTGTTGAACACACAACTGTTGAACAGATAACAAATAAAAAAGAATAATGTAGTTTGCGCATCCCCCGGCAAAAAAATAAGGTTTGTTTTAGTTTAAATTTTGAATATACTTTGGCCACACAATAATTGAACTTATCCTAATGAACAAATTGAAAATGAATTCGGGGTGCCAGAATTCTTTCTTGATGCGTGATTGCCTTCCTTATGTATCTTTTCTTGTCTTCCTATTGATGGTGATTTTTTTATTTTACGAGTGCATTTTCATGGTCAGTTTTGGTGCTCTAAGAGATAAAAATCATTATATTTTTGTAAAAGTAAAAATAATAGAGCAATACATTAAAGTTCATTTTCTTCTTGATTTACCTATGCATCGCGCACGCGGGCGGTATTTGGATCGCTTTCTGAACACTTTTGCCTGAAAAATCTGTCAACTGAGTTTAGCCAGTGACAGTGCCCAGGTATTATTAGGGACATATATACTTATCACATAGTGCCTTTTTTCAAATTTCGTGTGTAGAGTGTGATTGCATTCAATAGTTCAGGAGCGACTTGCAGGAACAGTCTTAACTTGTCGCGCGCCTTCTTAACACTGGCCAGCGCAAAAAAATTTAAGCATTTTTGTTCAATCCTATATTTCACCAATATTTATACTCTGATTTCCTCAAATGTATGTTGTTGTTGTTGTTATTATTATTATTATTATTATTATTATTATTATTATTATTATTATTATTATTATTATGTGTTCATTTATCTAAGAAGTTGGCTTTGCATTATTACAGGATTCAAAGCATTTAGAAGAATACTGAAGATATCTCATGTTGCTTGACGACGTTATTTATAATACCTGCCTCCGTATTGGGTGCGGAAAACATATTCAGATTGTTTCCTTTCACGGAACTAATACGAATGACGAACGGATGCAGGCAATTCCCGAGCGTTATCTCCGAATGCAACAAATGTCAATTCTACTGAAATAAATGCAAAATTGTTCTAATATTGCGAGAATCGGCGAATTGAGAGGTCTAGTTTCAAAAAGCAGCATTTTCACCAATGGTGAAAAATTAGATACTGCTTTCAATAGGGGTCCGTTGCAAGTACGCGTCGTTTTATAAAATGATTTGTAACAAAACGCGTTTTTTGTTCACTCCAGAGGGCTCCTGAAGATCATGGAAAGATCGCGTTATGAATAATAATATGTTAATATCAGAACGCGATCTTTCCATAATCTTCATTTCCTTGCACAGTACGATCTTTCCAATTCAGAACATGTATCATTCTGTAGGAATCAAACTGGCCTAAGCATTGATTAAGCTGATACTGAAAATGATTAGCGTTGTGAACGTCAGCTGTTACGGTCTGCTGATCTTCATATTTGATAAAAAATTTCACATGATATATTGAAATTGAAATGAAATAATTAACACTATTGTAAAAATACTTAATGAAAACAAGTTTTTTTTTCATCAAAAATACGTTTTCACAAAAAATACAAAAATACTTAAATTAAATTTCAAAATTAGTCTTTTTTAAATTTTTAGCTCATCTTTCTTCGTAATGACTACACATTCCTTAATTATCTTATTCTATTGTTTTGACTTTCACTGGCCAAGGGAATTAATCTCAGACATTTAGCATAAGAATGTTTTAAACAAATGATATGACATTTTTTTTGTTTTTCTCAAAACAGACTGGAATGGAGAAGTCCCATTTTCAAACTAGACCCCTGAATTAAGTGTTATCGGCCAACATTTAATTTTTACATATTTAGATTGTTCCACGTGAGTTGGGGACTTTTGGCTTAGTTTTCAAATAAAATATTTATGTAATGTTTTGGTGTTATTGATCCTGCTCATGCTGGCTGAAAACTTTTAGAAATCTCCAAAACGTTACGGGCGGTCCAAACACCGCTGCCATAACTAAATCGTTATAAAAATGCTCGAGCGGAACAGGACTAACGTACATTATTGTTATCTCCACACTACATAATGCACAATTTTTAATTTTTAATATAATGGATCAATTTTCTAATTTCTTCACAATTGAAATATTCGCCTTCTTCGCGACAGCGAATTTTCACCGTTTTATGCATAAAATTGTCACGACAAATGTAAAATGTTATAATTTAGTGGATTTTATTGCACTGTAGAATGGATAAAATATCGATGTAGGGTGTTTAACCGAACCCGCAACTTCGAGTGCTAGAACAGCACTTTGATACTGAGCCATTCTGCGCCCTTTGTCCCGCTCCTCTTATACTAACACATTTTATATTAACGAAACTTGAAAGAAACATTACGTTTACAAAAATTTGTCAGTTGAGTTTTACTGGCAGAAATCACGAAAGTCTTTTTCCTTAGTGCTACAACTATTTTGCTCTCAATGGATTTTAAAATATTTTAAACTCTCTCCAATAAGATAAATTAAATCTTCATAGCACGATCTACAGAACGTAGTTTCGGGAATAAACGGTAGATAGAGCTGTCGGCAAGCAGGGATGTCCAGAGCAATCAACCTATCGCGCCAAGGCATTTTCGACGCGAAACTTTGTTTCCAAGAGTGTACGTATGGGGGAGAAAATCATCTGAGCAAGTTTCCTTGAGTTCCAGAATCCCTTTCCATCATTTTAATTATAAATAGTTGAAAGAGGAGTAAAAGTTAAAGATAAATAAATAAATATAAAATTTAAAAAAGCGCGAGATAAGCGACATTTGAAAAAGTAGACATTTTCGTTCCGAACTTATTGAACACTTATTTGCAACGGTAAACGAACTGCAGATTTTATTTTCTGCATTGCTAACAAAATAGTAACTCGCCCTTACCTCTACTCCTACCAGTACAGGCAAAAGGAGAGTTCAACAAAACGTGCGCATAATGAAGCTACTAATTTACGTCCAGAAGGAAACCAAGGGGCCATCCCTGCATTTGCTCAATGTATCAGGGAAACTGGACAAAAACCTGATCGATATGGAGGTCATTGACTCGGAAGCTGAAGTACATTATTTTTTACAAGCATATTAAGTCTTTAAAAAAATATACAATACAAATGTAAACTAAATCAATATACAGTCATGGACAAAAGTATTCGCCCTGTAGTTATGCTAACTCAAACACTGATCGGAGAGCAGGTTCTGTTCATGGAAACACGATAGCATTTCACGAGAGAAAATAATAAATGTCGTGTGACGCGTCGTTATGTCCAGAAATAGCGAGTAACTACTCGTAAATCCCACAAACTACACTTGCGTCGCAGGAAATGCCTGGACAAAAGTATTCGTCCGCCTGACGTTGGCGATGGTTTGCGGACTATTTCCGGGCAGACTTATCAGTTCTGCGGCCGCAGTCGTGACCCGAAATTTGCTGGTGAAGTGTCACAGTGCAGCAGTGATACGCAATGGGAAGAAGAGAACGGAAACGTACGTGGAAGAAAGACTAATATTACGACTTCATGAAGAAGGAAAAACATTCGCTGACATCGCAAACATTGTAGGAAGAAGTTGTTCCACAGTGAAAAGTATTGCACGGAGATTTCAGGGTGAAACCTCGCTGACCAGCAAGTTAAGAAGCGGCCGCCCCCAGAAGTTATCGGCGCGAGAGAAGAGAGGTACGTGGTACGGGCCATGAAGAAACAGCCAAAAACAACGTTGTCTGAAGTCACTACCTCAGTGAACAATAACCTCAATCAACAGATTTCGACACGGACTGTCCGACGAGTTCTCAATCGTGCGGGATACCATGCGCGGGTACCCCGGAAGAAGCCCTACATCAGCAAGCAGAACAGAGCAAAACTTCTACTGTTTGCGAAAGAATAGGTGGAGAAAGATGCCGACTTCTGGGCGAAGGTTTTATTTTCAGATGAATGTAAATTCAACATCTACGGCAATGATGGGCAAATGTGGGTGTGGCGCAAGCCAAATACGGCACTGGATCCACAACATGTGCGAACCTCAGTTAAGCACGGCGGAGGTAGTGTTATGGTTTGGGGCTGTATGTCGGTCGCAGGGGTGGGGGAATTAGTTTTTATAGAAGGAACTATGAACAGATTCAAGTACCTGCAAATCCTAGCGACAATCTACAGAAAAGTACAGACAATCTAGGCATGGTACGTGACTATCATTTCCAGCACGACAACGACCCCAAGCATACGGCGGAAGTTGTGCGTCTGTGGCTACTATACAATATGCCACACACTTTGAAAACACCCCCGCAGTCGCCGGACGTCAAACCTATAGAACATTTGTGGAGTGAGTTGAAGAAAAGACTGCGCAAGCACACACATCACGAACACACAACTGAAACAGGTCCTGCAGAAAGAATGGCAAAAGCTTGACACGAATGTGTCACGCACAATGGTGCAATCCATGCTTAAGAGGCTTAAAGCTATTGTACGCAGCAAGGGTATGCAAACAAAGTACTGAGACAAAATGTAATGGTTAATTTTATAATTTTCAGGGAATGGACGAATACTTATGTCCATAAACGAATGTCCCTCATGGTTATGTTATGCATTTCTCTTGAATGTCGGATAATATATCTTGCTTTTTGTACTATCAGCAGGAGGTATTGATGTATTCTTCTCATTTCTGTTGCAAATCCCGTGTCCCTGATTCCCTTGTTTACTGGCATACAGCTAATTTCACCAACCATTTGCTCTGGACGAATACTTTTGTCCATGACTGTATATCTGAAATATCAATATATAATTGAAAGTGGTAACAGAGCATTTAGTAGGTATTAAATGGAGAGAAATGGACGCTATGAACATGGTGTACCCACGGAATGTACAATATACTATGTCTTTGAAGAAGATAGTGTCGTAGATAGAAGACATTACAATCGAATTACTTCAACGTGTGATTTAATACCATTTGAAGGTATCCATTTCAGCTGTTCTGGACGAAGGTCATGGCCGTGAGATTCCACCAGTAACAGGAAGCGAACTAGCCAGCAACATGTCATAGCAGTAGCCTTCATGTCCGGAAGTCCCAGGCACACCCTAAGTTATAAAGAGGATTAACCTCGAAATACCTTAAGAAATCGAAGATCGCCAGTGATGCAAAACTCTCAGTCCACGTCAACGATGAGAGGAAAAATCTCCTAACAATTGTAAAGAGTTGTCCTGAGATAACCTTGAATATCCAGATGAAGTGCGAGCTACGTGCGTTAAGGAAGGGAGCGCGAGCGCGGGAAGGCGGCGGGGTCTGTAGTACGTGCGCGAGCAGTTTAATGTGTGCTTCCATGGCACGAGGCAGGGAGAGGTGGACCAGGGCGGGTCGGGGCGGGGGTGTGCGCGCGTGAGCCGGCGACTCACCAAAGCGCGGCAGCAGCGCGTGGGAGCAGTTGCAGCGGCGCAGCTGCGCGCGAGCGCGGCACTCGTCGAGGCAGGCGGAGCGGCTGGCGGCGCGGTGGGCGCGGGGGCGGCGCTCGCCCGGCAGCGCGCAGCGGCGCTGGCCGCGCGTCAGCAGCCACGCGCTGGGGTGCGCGCGCACCTCGCGCAGCCCGAAGGCCAGCACGCGGCGCTGGCCCCTGCGCGCGCCCGCCGGCCCCAGCCCCGCCTCCGCCTCCGCCGCCGCCGCCGACCCCGTCGCCGCCTCCGCCGCCGCCCGCCGCGCCGCCTTCGCCAGCCGCCCGGCCTTCCGAGCGCCGCGAAGGAAACTCACGTCGCCGGGGTCGTGCACGAACACCTGCAACAGGAAGTGGCAGCGCCCCGCTGTCACCCTCCTCCCCCCCCCCCTTCCTTGCCGCGCCCCGCACCTGTGGCTTGCCACCGTCGCGGAACGCACTTGGCCTCTTTCCCTGCTGCCGCACCGCCGCCCTTCCGGTCGTTGCGTCCAGATTACACTCGCACTTCACAACCACGCCCGTACTATTATTACGCGAGTGATATAACAATGCGGTAGAGGTACCGTGGTTTTGACGCTGAAATCGTTTTCGCGGTGCCCAAAGAAATGTTTGAGTTTTGCGATTCATTGATATTCACAAATGACAAACCCGCCCGTTTACACTTTGTCTCTGTAACGTTAATATATAAATAAAGTGAAATATATGAAGGTAGTAGTGACGAAACAGGTTTCTTTTGTTGAGAAAAAATTATGAAGACCCTGAAATAAATGTAGGAAGAAAAGATACGTTAGTGTCACATGACTATATCGTTTAATATGTTTCGATTGTTGACATTTTGTGTAATAGACGATTTAACCAAATTGCGTAAATCGATCAGGCTACGGAAATACAGTGACAGAACGTTGTAAATAACTCAAAAACATAAAAAATTGACTTGCGATTTTTTGTCTTTCACTTGTTTGCTGACGATATGTGATAATCAAGTAGTATGAAAATCATTATGTATTTAGTGCTTATCTATGTAAGCAAATTATTTCTTTAGAAGAAAACGCAATGTTGAAGTAAAATGAAGGCAATCCGTCTGTTCAAGATTCTGTATGAAAAAGTCTAAAACTAAAACGCATAAAAGATTCATTAACATGAAATTATGCATCGGTCGTATTTCTAATTGTCAATTGAGAGTAAAATTAAACATTCTAAATCGAAAGGATCTTAAATTTGATAATCGTGTTAACTTGAGAATGCTATAATTGCATTAACGTCTACAGTAAGGTTAGGAGTTTTCACAAAGATTGTCTGTTAAAAGACATGTCTTCCCGTAAGAGTTAACTTGTTAATGTATTTCATATTCTTGTTATATATACAAATAACGGAATGACTGAATAAAACAATACAAAACGAAAACAAATAAAGAATCCGACATTCATGCATTTTAATGTCGCTTTCCAAAAATGTTTCTAGAATGCAGAATTTAAAAAGAAAATAAATTTGAAATGAAGTAACTAGAAAAACCGTAATTCAAATCTAGAAAACGTCAGGCAAACATTTTCGTTTGAAACCACTATTCTTCCTGACAATTCGAGCGCGCTTTGCGCAGGCATTCCTCGCTTCAGCTTGCGTGTGTCCGCCCTTTCTGTATTAGGAGGGGCAGTGCGAGCCGAGGTGGAGGAAGTAGTCCATTTCAGCAGGAGCGCCGGGCTTCCGAGGCGGGCAAGAATCTCGTGCGGGCGCTGTTTGACAAGCGTGGCCTAGACCGCATTTCGATATGCCGCAGCGCGCAGTTTTACTCTGCAACACTACACTTTCACTCTGCAAATAAATAGCTCTGATGGCGGTTGAAAAATATCTTAAAGGTCCGTATAGGTTATGGCCACTCTTTCATAATTATGAATGATCGTCAAGACTACTGTGAGCTAGTTAATCATTGTCGTGTTAATTGCTCTACGTTGTTAGAATGTGTGAGAACACTGTCATTTCGCATTTTTTCTTCTTCGTGTTGGAGGTCGGTGACTTCAATGGACGTTGGTTTTTCATTTAATCCTCAATCCTCATTCAATCCTCAAGCCAAGGCTTTTTGACTACGACACTTGCTTTTGCGCATGCGTAAATAAAACTGAAAACTTTTTCAGTATTATTTATCACACCTGACAATATTCAGCTACCAGTCAACCGGGCTATGGGAGTTCCCGTTTACTGTCTTCACGTTGTGTTTGAACTTTATATAAGGTTTTGGTTTTGCATTCAACCTCATACGTATTTGCGCACCCTTTGATTGTTCTTTTTCAATGTCTTCTAAACAACGTTTTTTTTCGTGCCTGAAGCAATGAGTTAATGCAAACCAAATGCACTGTAATATGGAACGATTCTTATGATAATTATTCTTTAATGAAATGCAGTTCTAATACTAAATGACATGCAATTGATTGTGTCGTATGCAACGCGCCTTGCGAAATAGTATGTCCCAGTTCTCTACACTGAGGAGAGAGGGTTAATTATGTGATTAATATGACAAAACATTAGCGTCTAATGCGATAGAAATGAACATATATTGAAAGCTTTAATTCTTACAAATTGCCTAGCACTAAATATGATTTTGTACTATCACTACAAATCGTATACAAGTAATCCGGAAAGTAATTATCCGTAAACTACTTCTGGGATATGACGAGAACGTTTTCAGTGAAAAAAGTAATGCTGAATGTTTTATTTAAATGTAACCGTTCCTGGCTAATGAGATTATCTCAAACGTGCTTATGTAGATAAATCAAATGATTACGAAATTCTTTCTGCTTTCTCCCAAATTTCTGAATGAATCTGCACAAGGCCAACGACTCTATTTCTTTTACATCTTTAGATGAGATGTATGGTCAGTCAACTACCTTAATGTGTAAGTATTGAGGCCACGTATTAAGCGATAAAATACATCGGTGAGCAGTAAATATTTCGTCAAAAACTCGACTCTTCGTAATTACTCAAAAATAGATGTATATAGGTCATAGTATGTTGAAGGTCAACTCCATTCTCGTTATATCCTTGCTCTCCTTGAAGAGATCCAAATACATACGAGTATATTGGCTTTTCTATTCATTGTGTGTAGCGTTGTTATGCTACAGCATCGCTGCTACGAATCTGGCAGTAGAATGCAGGCCACTCATCTGATTGTTAATCTACGAAATTATGGAGAATTGATAGTATCGTTGTACAGTGGCAGCTATTTGAGCTTTCGTTACATCTAAAAAAGTTTGAAATATCAAACTTTATGACATATCTCTCATCTAATGGACCAGTGGCATAAATCTAGAAAATATAATTTTAAAGAAGTAAAATTCTTAATTAAAATACTTTAAATCAAAATTATACTTAGACTAATAGCCATGCCTCGTGCCTTGATCTACTGTTACTTCTTTTGAAGATTTCGTTATGTGTCACTTTTAAATATTTTTTTCGATAATTTTTTCCACGAATAGAAAAAGGGACGTTTAAGAGAATGGCACTCATATTCGTTGACCTCTGAAATTTTGACAATCACAAAAGTTAAAAATAATGTGACAAAAATTTGCACTGTTAGTGGGCTTCTAGTTTCTTTAAATGAAAGGTGGTTGGGCCTAGCGGTTTAATCATCTGCTCATATTAACCGGCTTTAAAGATTTATATTTGAAAATTAAGAAAATGAATCATTTGTTCATTGATTTATTTTGTTACGCGAGATTCAATCGATCTATCAAAAGCATTCGTCTTCTGGGAGAGCAAGCGAGTAATCATGAGGTTATAGCTGAGGCGAATTGAAGAAAGATTCTGTTTAAAAAATTGCGAAGATTAATGATTGTCACTTATGTACTTTTCTTCTCAGCAGGTGAAGGCCAAACTTTGACGGGTTTCCACTCGTAGAAAAGAACATCCAATCGCCGACCCGTGGCGTTGCTCAGGCCACTTGCCTCCTCCACCCCCCTCCCACGGAAGAGGCCCCCGTGGCTACAAACTGCGTCCGCCCTTTCAGGCGCTCGCGTCTCCACCCCGCCCTGTCGTCCTCACGTCCTCTCCCCTTTGAGCGTTTTCCGTAAGGCGGCTCCACACATTCGGTATTCGGCGAATAGCGAGCGCCCGCTCGCTGACTCCCGCGTAGCGTGCGTGGGTCGCTTGGTATTTGCCGAGCGACGAACATTCGGTGATCGCCCTACTCACCCGGTCTTTTGCACACATCAAAGGAAGCGAACATTCGCCGAGTGCATCTGCTGCTCGGGATTGGGCTGTCGTTCGCAACTCGGGGAATGCCGAATGTGTGGAGCCGCCTTCATTCTGACTCTCCCACCCCTCCAGCCCCCGAGTGTCGCACCCGAGGACCACGTTCACTGCCGAATCACTGTCGCATTGGCTTATTAACAAGCCTTTTAACATAATTAAAAAGTCGAGACGAAATCTCTACCGACCCACAACAAAAAGGACTATTTTTCACCACAATATCTTACCACTTCAACCGTGCGACCGAAGAGGCCAGAGACAAGTTCGTCATTAAAGGACTTCCCCCAAAATACAGCATCGACGCAATAAAACAAAATCTACAACAACAGAACATTACAAACTACCACATAACAGAAATGCAACGACGCGACAACGACGGAAATTTAACCCCACTCGGCATCTACTCAGTAGAGACGAATAAAAAGGAAATGACCAACATCAAAGCCAAACTGACATACATTGACTATTACAGAATCAGGACCGAAAACTACAAGACTACGGACAGAATCCCGCAGTGTAAAAACTGCCAGAGACTGTACCATACCAAAGCTTACTGCCGACGGACCCCGACCTGCGCTCTCTGTGCTCAAGACCACCCCACAGAAAACTGCCCTTCACATACAACCAAAGACCGCTCCTTTACCCCAAAATGCACCAACTGCTCCCAACCCCACCCCGCATACGACCCATCATGCCCAGCCATAGTAAAGGCAAAAACCCTGCGACAGCAATCCTTGAAACCCACCTTGACCACCACCACCCCACAATTCACCGAACAATCCTTCCCACCCCTACCGAGATACAGCTCCTACGCCACAGCCACCAACCCATCCCAACCAAACACCGGAACCCAACCCTCACAGTCCACTGCACAAGACCTCAAAGACCTCTTTTCTCTCCTACAAAATCCATCTGTCAAAAAGATCCTGGCCCACATCAAACCACTCCTAGCAATATTAAAAGGCCCAGAAGACATAGTAACCAAAATCATAGCCGCCGGCTTAAAGATTGTCGAAATCCTGAACTAAATGGCTCCCTCCCCCCGAATCTTCACCCTGTCCTCATGGAACGCAAGAGGCGGTTTGAACCAAAAGATCCCCATCCTAAACCAATTTCTAAAAGACCACTCCGTCGGAATCCTCTTACTGCAAGAGACATGGTTGACACCAAACCTACCCCTTCACATTCCCAACTACATCACTACACGCTCCGACAGAACCACATCCCAGGGAGGCGGCACGGCCATCCTCACCAGACGTTCTATCCCACACACCCAATACCTCCTCCCACAAACTACTGCCCTTGAATGCACTGCCATAGCAATAGGCACAACCTCAACCCCCATACTCATCATATCCTGCTACAAAAGACCCAGCATCCCTATTCCCACATCCGACCTCGACGCCCTAAATAACCTACCCTACCCATTCATACTTGCAGGAGACCTAAATTGCAAATCTACCAACTGGGGCTGCGCGACTAGCAACACAAACGGACTCCGACTTGACAACTTCTTAACTATAAACACCCACATCCATCTGAAAAGTCCACCAGAACCTACGCACATACTCAACGATCTCCCACACGATATCCTCGATATTGTTCTCCACTCTTCCCAACTCCAAGTAACCATCCCCTATCCCAAATACGACCTTTTCAATATCTCGGACCACCTCCCCATAGTATTCAACTGTTCCACGGCCTCCTACTATGCCCTCCCCAATCCACCCCCCACCCCTTCCACAAATTGGAAAACCTACAAAAGTACCCTAGCAAAGAAAATCCACATCCCTCCAGAAATCAATACCATAGAAACAATCGACAAAGCAATACACCACCTAACCTACCACATCAAACAATCCTACCACAAATCAACCACCTTTACTCCAAATCTCCACCCTACCCTCCCAAACCAAATCCTCACCATGATAAGACACAAAAGAAGAGTACAACGACTCTATTACAAACACAGACGCGACGAAGACAAAAGACAACTAAAACAAATACAAAGACAAATACAAGCACAACTACGACAAAACGAAACACACAAATACGACGACTTCTTAAAGGACAACCGCAGCCCCAACAACCTACATAAAGTAATCAAGGCAGTACGCAACCACCCCCCCGCAATATCCCCAATCCTAAAAAACGACACCCTCACCTTTGACCCCCAAACTATCACAGACACCCTCGCAAAATCCCTAGCCGACCGCTTCCTCCCTTCCAACCTCCCAATCCCAGACAATGCCATCCTAAACTACCTAAGAACCCCCACACTACCACCAGAAAGACAACAACTATGGACGACCAATGACACAGAAATCCGACAAATCATTAAGACAATAGACAGCACAAAATCCCCAGGACCCGACGGAGTCCCCCCATCCCCAATCAAACACCTGACCAAGAATGCAATAGACCTCCTTACTCTCATCTTAAACTCCTGCCTCAAACTATCCTATTTCCCCGCAGCCTGGAAAACCGCCCGCGTAACCATGCTCCCCAAACCCGGCAAGGATCATCGGCTCCCCGCAAACTACCGCCCCATCAGCCTCCTTCCAATCCTTAGCAAAATTTTTGAGAAAATCCTACTCCTAAGACTAACACCCATCCTAGACCCCATCATCAACATCTCACAATTCGGCTACAGAGAGGGTCGCTCCGCGGCCCTCCAAACCCTGAATCTCTCCATCGCAATAGCCACCCCAATGCAGGACAAAAAACAAATCCCAACCATTTTCACCGACCTCACCCAAGCCTACGATACAGTCTCCCATCAAATCCTCCTCATGAAAATCAAACCGTACGTCCCCAACCATTTCCACTCCTTACTCGAAAGCTACCTCAGTCACCGCTATTTCCACGTTCGCCACCTAAGAAAGTGCTCACCTGACCACCCGATCCAAACCGGCGTCCCACAAGGAGCCGTGCTATCCCCAATCCTATTCTCCATCTACATCAACGACATCCCACGCATCCACGGTGTGCAAACCTTCCTTTATGCCGATGACCTTGCCTTCCTCACATCCTTCCACTCTCTAAACCGATCCCTTATCCGCCTTCAGTCAGCCCTAGACTCGTTCACACTCTGGGCCTCCCAAAACGCCATCATAATCAACCCCGTAAAGTCACAAGCCATCATATTCTCGTATAAAACATATCCCTCTAATCCCCCTCCCCTATCCATTGCAAATACGCCACTCCCCTGGACAAACGAAGTAAAATACCTAGGACTTACCTTCTCCCGACGCCTCCTTTGGACCAACCACATACATGAAACAAAAATAAAAGCTGCCCGAATAACGAACGCCCTGTTACCCATCCTCACCCATCCATCTCTTCCCATAAAAAAGAAACTGCAAACTTACTACACCTACATCCGACCAATCATCTCATACGCTCACCCGACCTGGACTGCCACCTCCCGACAAAACCTGTCAAAAATCACCATAATGGAAAACTACGCCCTCCGCCTCATATTCCGCCCACCCATGTACACGCCCTTCAACCAACTGAGATCCCAACACCAAATCCCTCACATCCTCACTCACCTCCACCACTCGGCAATAGCGAAAATTCGAAAATTCGTCCTCAATCCCAAATTCCGCCAACTCATCATCCCCCACCACCATATCCTTAGAAACCCACCCCGCTTTACCCGCAAACAGCACCCACTTGACATCCTCCAACTCCCCCCTCCCATCACCTAAACCAGAGAGCAACACAAAAAATTCAAGACCACGACGAAACCCACAACTGTAGGCAACACAGAAAAACCGAAAAACGCAGAAAGAAACGACATCCCGACTAAACAAACGAAAACGAAAACCGACAAACGACAGACAGACAAAGAAAGACGCACAAGCATCGATGACAAAATCAAATGAACGCCGACTAAATTATCCACCCCTTGCCAAACAAACCACAGCATCCTATCATTACACCCAACTGAAAAGGACCGTTTCCCCCCCCCAACCCCATCCCGACCCAAATCCCGTTCCTTCCCCTCCCTCCCCGTCACCCAGTGCGACCGTAACAAAATAACCCATCTACCCCGACTCCCAATCCCCGTCCCCGTACGGGGGAGAGGAGTCACAGCACAACTGAAGAACACACCCGGCTACATCAATCCTGCTCGAAGAGACCCCACAAGGGTCAGGCGAGCAACACTAACAACACCCGGAAGGCGAAGGCGAAGGGTCGTCCATAAATTACGTAACGCTAAAGTAGGGTGAGGAAGTTTGAGGGTTTGAGACAGAAATTTTTAAGTCAAAAAATTAATAGTCAAAACGTTGGCAAAGCTTGTCCGTGAGCCAGGCGTCGTGTCGGATTTCCGATGTAGAGACAGTTTTTCCGTGAATTGACAAGTCATCCTTCAGTGACTCGAGCATTGCTTGCGGGCATTCCCCCGGTACAAAACGATCTCCATCCGGTCTGCCGGCTTTCCCCAATCCAATGATAAGAGGTCCGGGAATTTTCAGAATTTCGTCACGAAATGGGCTTCCGCTCTTAACGAGCGCCTCGCATGCAGTCGATAACTTGCAATGGTGTGAAAAAGGATGCATGCCTCTCGTTCTTGGTTAATCACCAACGATATCTGCTCCCGGTCACTACTGAACTAAGAATTAAGAAAAGAAAAACTGATTACTTACTATATCGAAATAACATAAAATTTTAATTTAGGAATCAGTTCAATTTAAAATATTCCTATTTCTTCTATTTATTTTATTACCAAGCAATCTAACATTAGTAAATGTGATTTAACTATCTGATACCTCTTATTGCCTTTTCTTAATAATCATCTATGCTCGCTCAATAAAGGGTTCTCTGTATATTTGATTAGTACATGGATATATGACGACATGAAAACTAAATTACCAGGAAAATTGCGTAGTGCAATCTTCGCTCCGCGCGCTGTAGGGTTCTAATGCCGATGTTTTAAAAAGTGATGTTTCTTTTAAATTGGTATTACATTTACGTTACATTGGCACATAATCTACTCTTTTAAGACTCCGAGAAAAGAAACGCTATAAATTACATATTAGCGTGAAAGGGAAATACCATAACACGCCGGTACGCCATCCGGATAGTGCATTTTAGGAGAAACAATAAATTTGTTGTCTCGCGAAAAAACTGTTTTAATTGAATGGCTGTAATGGCTATCTAGCCTATATTCAAATGTTCCGGAACAGGAAACATTGCGAGTGCACCCCTGACGTGAAGTCAACTGCTTGAGCGCCGAAGCTCTTCTGTACAAGTGCATCCCGTACTTATTTTAACCGCACAATAAGGACGAGCGGCTTCTGCACAGGGGAAGTATTTGTGAAGCCCCTCAAGCTCTCGAATACGTAACTAGTGCTCAACAACTCTGTATTCTCAATGGGCTGTAGGTGCTCCTACAGCCCATTGAGTTGGATGTAGTTCGGCACTGTCGAAATATATTATAGTAAATATTCGCACCGTAAATAAAAATTGTGCTGCTTTTTTGCAATCAATTAAATGTGTGAAGATTCAGCATTTGTATAGGTGCACTGACGGGGGCAACCTGTTGCCTTCAACCCACGCCGACGCAGAAATCGATAACACAAATTTACAATTATATTGTTTACTAAATTGAAAAGAAAATGGACATACTTTTATTCTTTAGTCGGTTCTGATTGGGTTAATTGCTACAAATTAATATGATTATAAGTAGAAGAATAGACTTACCCGCAAGAGCTTAAGTGCTGCCGAACAAAATCGCACAAAATGGATTTCCAAATAGTAGCACGCATACTGCTGAAGAATATCAAACAATATACATTCGCATAACACTTTAATCGAAGAAATATTTTAATTAGTCTTCAAAAATATAATATAGTATATATACAGAACAGTTTTTACCTACCAAGAATATCAAAAATATTGTTGATACATAACTCAGCACATAAATACCAAATATTTAATGGCGAACGTCCACTTCCTTTGCGCCTTTCTGTCGCATGACGTCCGCTACGTCGTAATCAGTGACGCAGTTGGAATTCAGTCGGAACTTGCACAATGAGATTAGGACACAAATTAAGCATTAACATAACACAAATTAATTTATGTGCGTTTTTCAGTCAAAATCGAAAGTCCAATTGTTTTTATATTTTTCGCAAATTTTGGGTATTTTATAAAACCGTAGATATCTCTCATATTGCACCCCTAATGCAACAGGGCCACAACTCCAAAATCACTCATGTCGCAAGAGAGCCTTCGGAAGTTTTCTCGAGCCCATTTAAAAACAGGAATTGGATTTAAATTGAAATGCTATTACTTAGCTATTTATGAAAATAAATGGCGTTGTTGTATATCCCGTAATGCATAACGAGGGTTTATCTCAACTTTCAATTATTCGTAGATGTGTCCCTCATGCATTAGGGCCAAAGTCTGTATAGTTTTCTTTCAATTTCTGCACGCATTGGCAATTTGTAACATACTCATACATTTTCTACAATTTCATTTGAATGTATAATGTTGCCCCATCGTAGATGTCTCTATCCTTACTTTTTGCCACAACGATAGTTTTGCAATATTCTCTGTCTACTCAATAGACCTCTGCATTTTGTGAAAAATAGCTGACCTCAACTCGGAGTCCCACCTGGCGAGCGCTCCAGGTAAGACAGAGAAGGCCCTGACTTGACCGCCGCTAATGTGAAGTTGGGACACACTCGGCACCAGACCAGATGGTGGAACATATATTTATTCTGGAGGAATATATAGTAATATATATAATTCTCCATTCTCCTATTCTATGGCCTGGGTTTCGTTCCCGGGGCATTCGGGGTATGGCGCTTCGCTATGCTGCGCGCACTTTCAATGAATTCTAAAAACCTGAAGTCTTTCGAAATCGCTGTACAACGCTTTCCAACTTCATGTTCGCCGTTCACATTCACCAAGTAATCATGTATTTGCCGTTTGTTCCTCTGTCGTAAGCAATGTCCTTGGCAGTGTTTGGAAGAAGAACCAAGACGAAGTACAGACAGTACAACGCTCGTGCATTTGGTTGCACGATTACACCACAACAACGAAGTTCGGAAGGTCGACGAGAGTTTTTCTTAAAAAGGACAAAGATACTTGCGCTAATACAGATAGGCGAGCTTGTTTTAAACAACTGTCAGTTCCGTCAACGGTCTGAAAGTGATGCGAAAGAAAGGTTTAGACTTGCGGTTGATGCTTTAGATTTTCACGAGTAAATAAATGCTTAATAGTTTTTAGAAGATTTGTGAATTAATATCCTGAATTGTTTGGCTAGTATAAATCTAATGTACTTCATTATCAAAAAGCTCATATCCGTCACAAGGAGGAAACTCTTAAAAAATTAATGGTTGATGGCGTTTCATGAAATTACTTTGAGTAACAACCGTCTTTCTAAAAAGGATTTAGAAAAATGGTGTCACATAACCTTGACGAGCCATGGACTTACTATTATATTTTTTGGAGGATAACCTTATTTACGTAGAACGGGTTGACAGAAACATACGAAATTGTGTGCCAATTTCAAGATATTTCAATTTTTTATATAAAAATGCCATTTTCGTGATAAAATATGTGGAGTCACCCGGTGATAATTTGGGGGCCATGTGGGAGAATACATAGGGGAATACGTGGGGATCATGTGACGGAAGATGTGAGCAACATGCTGGGTACATGCGAGGATGCAAGAGAAATAGGCGTGAGGAAACATGCGGATAAGAATGGGGAACTTTTAGGAGTCTTAATGGGAACATGTGGGGGGAGGGAAGGTTGGAGACGTGAGAAACACTTCGGAGCATTCTACAAAATGAGACCTTAATGAGCCTATTACATTTTCGTTGATTTACCTCTTCTGGGGACCCCTGATCCGTAGGCTGGGTGGTCTGATATGAGCAATAACTCCAAATCCATAAAAAAGTAAGTTGAAGGGGTAGAGAGGAAAATAATATTCTAAGATAAGATTAAAATAGCACTATGCTATTTGATTTTCTATGAAATTTAATCCCAACGCTTAGCATTATTAGGCTGTGTACTCACGCATAACCGCCGGTTTACTCACCCGCGTATAATATGTTGTTAAAGTACTGGCGCATTTAGGATCCTCTCTGAAGATACTTCCACTTTTACAAAAATTGTTTACAAGGTGCAGAATGTTCGTATGAGTCCAGTAGTAATCTATCAGTGCTAGTAACTAATACTTGTTTGATAAGTTCTAATACAGTAGACGCTAATCCGAAGTTCGCTAATCCGAAATTTCGAATAATGGATGCTGTAAGTAAGGAGCTGAATCTGCTTGATGATGCGATGTGATGTGATGATGCGATCGCTACGTTTTCTCACATCGCTGTTTTCTCACATCGCACGCTACGTTGCATTTCCTGGTAATCCTATAAATGTAACTTCAAATTAACTTCTACCCATAGCAAGTCACACACAGTTTTCAATTGTTTTTGGCGTAAATAAATAAATAAATAAATAGATAGATTTATTTGTATATATACCGCACATTATTTTCGGATAATCCGAACATTAACTTCTACCCATAGCAAGTCACACACAGTTTTCAATTGTTTTTGGCGTAAATAAATAAATAAATAAATAGATAGATTTATTTGTATATATACCGCACATTATTTTCGGATAATCCGAACATTTCCGAATCCGAACAGACCACAACATCCTAGTTCGGATTACCGGGGTTCTATTGTAATTATTATAAATATTGTATGATAAGAAAATTAACCTGAGCCGCCATGAATTAAAGTTATAAACATCATCGCAGAAAGTAGTTAACAGTATAATCATATTGGCTGGGTAATGTGAATACATTTCTGAAACAAAATATGTATAAAACGAAATTTTGTACTCGGAGAGCGTTTAAAAATGCTATTGGTATGGGGAAGTTAATTTCTCAATTTTGGAACGAGAATGATTATCAGGTTGAAAATATTTAAAGTTGTTATTTTATTACATATTCTTCGTTTCTTTTCTGATCAGAAGGAACTTAAGATTTTACAATGAAGTGTCACTCATCACTTCCCGGGAAAATGTTCTATTGTTATCCGTTATGAATTCAAGAACAAATATGGAACGTTCTCCTTCTATGAATTTAAAATTCACTGTGTCCTTGTATGGATTTGCATATTCTACATAAAGCCAGGGTTGAGCCCGTCTGGCGGAGGCGTGTTCAGGCATGTCGTTGAATTGAATTGAATTTGCCTTATTTTTACGCTCTTCCGTCTGACCACGCGAATTTCGCTACGCTCCTTTCATCAACTAGCAGAGAAAGGAGGTATTTCTTGGGCGAGAAACAGGCGATTTGAATTTAGCTCAGAGGCGTCATTTAGGCTTGAGGATCTTTTACATGCAAGTAAATCTACTAACATGGGACAGCCGGCTTTACTTCCGAAGGAAGGCGTACGAAGGATTTTCTCGCCCTTAAAAATCCACGGCTTCGATCGGGTTTGAACCCGCGAACTTGGGTACAACAGACCGGTACGCTAACCGTTACACCATCGCCGCCGCTGCCGTTCGAGAGTAGCGGGTTCGAGTCCCGACTTGAGAGAGACCATGTGTCTTATATGTTGATCATACTAGCGTCCTCACGAATGCAGTCCACTTTGTCGATGTCTCGTGTGTGATACTAGTTGTGTCTTTGAAAATTTAAATTGATGCCGATTCGATACAATTCGACAAGGAAATTTACTCCTAATTAAATTCTTAAAATAGTAGTTGTTTTGTTGAAAACTGTTTTAAAATCAAATTGTCGAAAGTTGTTGCGTATTATTTTTCGGTGAAAATGCCAAATGCAAATTATGGGTACAACACTAATTATCAATGGCTCAATCACATTTTTTAAGGCAAGGCTTAAGGTGTAGTCTTTAGCCAACGTGATGTATTTTTATGAATATTTATTCATTTATGTTCAATTTAAAATGTACTTTTATTAGTGAAATTAATAATGTATTGGTGGATAATGTTTATAACGTACGCAATTAATTCATTGAATGATATTCGTTAAGATACAAAATTAATAAATGCTATACCTTTTAACAGGCGCGGATCCACGGGAAGGGAAATGACGGAAATTCCCCCACCTCTCCTAAAATGTTTCAGTAACTTTCAATTTAAACTTGTCACGAAACTTTCAAGCCAAAATATTTTCGGATTATCATTAAAACGAATAAAATCGTATCGCATTATGAGTTGAGTACAGCCTGCGACATTTTACAAAATATGTAATATGACACATTCGACCAAACGGTTTTTTGAATTTCCCATCCCAAAATTTGTCTCTGCATTCGCCCCTGCTTTTAATATGTATCATTGGCTTGGGAGAGGGAGCTTAAGCTACATGATCCCCTTAGCGCGACACAGCATAGTACATGTGTTATAGAAAATTAAATTAATCCGTAAGATGTTCCTGACAATAATGAAATAAAGGTATATTTTTGCAAGATATGTTCAAGTTATGATACTGTGTTCAGCAGTTCTTCGCAGAAATTCACGTTAGCCAGTGGCGCGGCCAAGGGTAGAGGAAGGTCGCGAGGCTTCAGCTTCCCCTCCAAATAAAAGCCAAAGATACGAATTTAAAAAAATGTAGCGTTTACTAATTTTCTGTACGACCTAAATTTGTTCAATAGATTAATTGTTTATATTATAAATATTAAGTAAAAAACAACCAATCTTATGCAACTAGTTAATGTTAAGCATGATTGATTAACTATATGTTTTGTAAACGAGCGACGTCAGGAACTAGTTTTTATATTTGTACGAATGCAATAAGGCAAATTATAAACGAGTTCTATACGATACAAATTTAAAGAATTTAAAGAAGAGAATCAAAGTTATTGTTGGAAAAAACATCGTAGATTCACGATCATGAGAGTAAATTATGGATGTTCCTGATCATGGGACTTGGTCCAGTACAAATCAACATATTTAGATTTGCCGATGCTTCGGAATATTTTAATTCCACTCTCAGAACTAATAATATTACAAGGACAACATTATGAATAAAGTCTAAGACAAGACAAAACAAAAATAAATGTACAGATTTCAGTGTATATTTATTTTTGTGTTGTGTCTTAGTCTTACAAGTATGTATTAACAGTATCGTTATCTTTATATTATTATCCCTTAAGATGGAATTAAAATATTCCGATATCACCTAACTGAAATCAGGTAATGTTTTAATATGTACTGTGACCAAATCTCGTGGTCCAAAACATCCATAATTTTGGAAACAACTCTGTTGTATATCAACATTATAAACGACATTTCCTGTCGCAAAAAATTTTGGGGCACGTATGATTGCGTCATCACATGTTCAGCCAACCGCAGCGAGAGAATCGAGATAAAAATATACGGAACAGACGACCACCGTTTTCTCGCAGAGACACCCGACAGATATACAAGAAAGTTGTTTCGAAATTTTAAGTTTGATTCTCTTATAAATTTATAATGCCATCATACACATACACACACACACACACACACACGCATACACCAAAAAAAGCGTGTGCAACTCGTTGAGAATGCTGCTTTATTGCACTAGTACAAATTTGAAAACATATACTCGTGCAATAAAGTTTAACGTTATAAAGTAATTACATAAACTACTATTATTACGTTACTGTTATTTGACATCAATGCAATAAAGCTTAACATTATAAAATAATTGCATAAACTACTATTCTTACGTTACTGGTGTTTGTCATCAATGCGACAAAAACGGTGGTCGACTGTTCGGTTTATCGCCACCCACATCCCCACGATTTCCTCACTGCGATTCGGTCGACTGTGCGCTTTACCGCCACACCCACGATTCGCTCGCTGCGATTGGCTGAATGTGTGATGACCCAATTATTCGTGCCGTAAACGGCAAATACGTCATAAGCTGTTCCATAAGATGCCATTCATGAGCGATTTCTTATAACGGGAAACATTGTTTATAATGCTAGTATAAAAAAATAAATATATTTCATATTCAGCGTATATGAAAAATTATTTTTGAAAAATGGAGTTTATGGACTTAAAGCCGCCGCCCCCCCTCTCCCGAGGAAAATTCGAAGTGCACCTCTGACGCTAGTGGTACGAGTCGGTTGTTATTATTTGCGTGTTCTTGAATTTAGGATGTTTGTTTAAAGGCTATGGAGGGGAAGTGCTGCATATCAACATTCGTCATGCGGTGCTCCTCAGAGGGTCAACGAACTCCGGTTTCCGGCGTCG
Organism: Gryllus longicercus; assembly: GCA_038098605.1. Lineage (NCBI taxonomy): Eukaryota > Metazoa > Arthropoda > Insecta > Orthoptera > Gryllidae > Gryllus > Gryllus longicercus. Next base: position 128,328 of record JAZDUA010000109.1, on the reverse strand, counting down.
TTTACGAGACTAACCGCACGAGACTTACGCAAAATTGAAGTTATGCGGTGCCACGCCAAAGCGTCTAACTAGAACCCAAGCGTGCCAGGAACGCGAGCGGCCCAATCTATCTTCGTTGCGGCGCGAGCAGGGCCACGGGGCCTTCGGTTCGGAGCGTCCCGCCGTGCGCTTGGGGAACAGCCAAGTCCTTCGCGGGAGAAAAAAAAAAAGAAAAGAAAAAACAGGATTTCTCGGGAGCGCGCGCCGGTGTCGGGTCTACGCAACGGGCCGGCGGACCGTAAGCCAAGCAACGCAACAGCGCCCAGGCCGTTACGCGAAACGTCGAGTGTCGCAGGCCGCGAGGCGACGGCGCGTTCCAAGCTGTTGAGCGAAGACAAGCGAGCGGCGACGAAGTGAGGCTACGGTACGGGATGGCATTGCCCAGCGGAGAAAAACGGCAAATTAAAATAAAAAAATGAGAAAGAAAAGAGAAGAAAAAGCTGGTAGTCCTGCATCAGTGTGATAAGAGCTACATCCAATCGGCCCACGTCCGTCTTTTTTTATAATTCATTAATTTATTTAGTTCGTTTTATAATTTATTTATTTGATTGTCGTGTGAGCACACGAAGCCCAGGCGGCACAGGCCGTAGCTACGTCATCGGGCGTGGGTGGAAAGACTACTCAGGCGCCCTTTGCCTCGGCGGCGCCCGTCTCTGCCGCCGCCGCCGCCTCCGCCTCGCCCGGGCCGATAAAAGGAGCCGTGACGTCGGATCAGCTGTAAATACGGGCTGGCCAAGGTCGCGGCGCGTCAGCCCGGCCTAGTGAAACCCCAGCGCCCGCCACGCGCGCGCCGCGCCAGCCGCTGGGAGGGAAAGGTGCAGGAGGCGAGACCGGCGCGCGGCGTTGCGGGGCTGGGGGTGGGGGCCAGGGCGGGGGCGGGGCACAGGCGGGGGGACGCGGGACGGAGGCGAAGGCGTGGGGGTGGGAGGGGCGGGGGCAGGGGCAGGGCAGAGGCGGGGGCGGAGGCGTGGGCGCGGCAGAGGGGTGGAGGCGGAGGCGAGGGCGAGGGCGAGGGCGAGGGAGGGGCGGGGCAGAGGCGGGGGGCGGAGGCGGTGGAGACACGGCTGCAGGTTGGATGGGGCGGCGGGAAGCGGACTGCGGGAGCGTAGTTGCGCCGCCAGCGGATTGCGTCTGTGGTGACAGTAGCCAATGTTGAAAGCGCCACATACACGTTTTATTTCTAATGGATGCAGCTTACTACTGATGAAAATATTTCCTGTTCGAGTATCGATATATTAAAAACCGGACTATCGAAAACGCACGCGGAGAAATAACGAAACAACAGATTAAATATGTGTACAACTACTCGATTAAGTATTTCGCTAAACCAACGTACAATAAACGTACCCTCACCGCCACGGAAAACGCTACGCTTCAATTCAGCAGAACAGCCTGCTAGAATCCAGATTAATCTCTCGAGCAATTGCCCGTCAATCTGAGAAGAAAAGCACGCCAACATCATCTAGGCACCCGAAGACCCGCCGTTTCCACGCTTCCCTTTGACGAACGATTTCGGGGTTTGAACGAAAGCGCGCATGCGCCGAATCGCTTCTGCAAACTCAGAAGAGACAACGCGCATGCGCGTGGTCGTTAAAACTGGAATTACGTCACTAGGAAGAGAGTAAATCAGACCTACGGTACCTGCAGGAGGCTTTTCCCGGAGAATAAGATATCATTCCACAGGATGCAATTGTATGTCCCAGTCAATATACCCTAGAAGATGTTAGAAAACTTTTTTGAAAGAAAGGCAGTTTCACGAAACGCAATCGAAGTGTACAAATGAATTCAAAGCTCTTACCGATTTTGGTCTACTTTTGCAGATGTTACAATATGAGTATAAAAACTAATAACGTATCATACTTTGTTTTACAAAACACACAGTGTGAAATAAACCAAGTTTATTGGGATAATTCACTTACACTACTTACACTACTACATTCTACTACTACGTGCCAATGAATTGAAGTGTTGCGTATATTTTCTGAATTAAATTAAAAATGGAAGTAAAATTTCTTATGCATCGGCAAATAAATCGTTAATGAATTAGGCTTGTGACTATGAATGGGGATGCGATACGCTAACATGTCACGTATGTTTATAGATATATGAATTTAGTCTTTTCTCGACTTTGAAACTAACAAGATATAGAAACGACTAAAAAAATATGAAAAATAAGAATTCAGGTGTCTAAATCTCTACATCGATGTTCAAATATTTAGGGCTACTAATTAGCATAAATAACATGGAACGATTATATTTCCAAAATTACTAATAATACACACATTACAATGCTTAAAGTATTCTCCGTAATAAATAAAAAATCTAAAATTAACATAAGATTCGGCTGCCTCTTCTTATGCCTGTCTAATAAGGCAAGGTGAAGTTACCATTAATTAAAAAAATTACAATTCAAAATAAATGTCTTTGATGGCCCTTGAAAGGTCTTTGCTTCATTCACATTGACCAAATTCATAAAGAAATGTCTATTGACACATTAAAACTTGGGTAATTACATTATCTTCATGTTTTACTAATGTCTCCCTACCTATCAAAAAGATATGTTCTCTTCGCAAAAGAGCTTATCCACTTCATAGAATTCAAATTCGTTATGCTAAGGATTGATTGCATCCTCCCAGATATTCTGTTCATTATTTTAAACCTACAGTAAATAAAATATTCACACTGTAAACAAGTTTTTAAAATATTAAATTCTAGATAATATTAAGTAATTTAGAGATCCTTCAAGGGTTTAATCTCAGCAATTTGCAATTGTAAGTAGTTGTAGAATTTAAAACATCTGTATTATCCATATGTAATACTCATGTCTGGAAAATAAATCATGCATGCATGCATGCATGCATGTAAATCTTGAGAGACTTAATAAGTATAACAAGAATGAATACATTAAAATCTTAATACTTCCCTTCATAATGTCGATTAACCCACTATTGAAAAATAACGTAATATTTCATAATGAAAGCATACATCTAAATGCAGAACATTATCAGAGAGTGGTTTGGCACTTGATCTCATCTACTTTCAACTTCGTGTTTGAACGAACAACTAGGTAATGAGTAATAGAATAACTTCTCTTACTACTTGCAAATCGATCTTGTTTTAAAAGACTAAGATATCAGGGATAAACAAAATCAGATACCTTTTAAATTCAGTATATGAATGAAATGATAATGAAAGAAATAAGAGAACATGTTTGGCTGGGTGCTCTTCATCAACTCTCTTTCTCTGAAGTAATAAGTGACATGATCAAAAGAAATCATCCTATACAGCGGTGAGTAAATGTAGTCTGGTGAATATGCAATACGTTCTATGTAGTAATATAACATAAAATAAGTGGCTCAGTGCGAAGCGCGCTGGATCGGTAGGTCCGGGTTTGATCCCCGGGCCGGCCATCCTGACCATTCTTCCCCTCGGTCACAAGGCGAATGCCGGGATGGTTCCAAAATCCCACGAACACCTCACATTATCCCATCTCCCACCATCATCCAAGTCCTTTCACCACTATCACTTTAATAATAATAATAATAATAATAATAATAATAATAATCGTAATAATAATAATAATAATAATTATAATAATAATTATAATCGTATTAATTATAATCATATTAATTATAATCATAATAATAGAAATTATAAAATATATAATAAGCTACGTATATTAATATATTGCACAGAATTGCTATATACGAGTATTGCTGAATACGTCCGGTGCAAAATTTTTAAATATTGTTTTCCAGACATGAAAACTTCTTATCATGCGGGGGTTCTTGCATTTTTTGCTCTCGGAGAGTTAGTAATGAGGCAAGAGAACGTGTTTTTCTTCGCGTGAGCTCTTGGTGACAGGAACGGAGGAGGACGGGTAGAGAAGGCGGCGACGACGGCAACGCTCGCCGAGGCGGAGGCGTCAAAGGACAGATGGTTGGAGGGGGGGGGGGCTGCACTGGTTGCCCGACGACGGAGGTAACCAAGAGGTTGTGGCAGGGTTACCACTGTAGGTGTTCGCGAAATGAACTGGGTGGCGAATTGGGAGAGAAAGTGGAAGCGGTTCTGGAGATTTTTCCTAGGTCCGTTGGGAAAGAGAGAGCTAGAATACAGAGACGAGAACTTAACGTTAAACTAGTGTTAGCACTAACTAGTTAAACTAGTGCAGCAGCACATTATTTCTTGTATTGTTTTAAACTATTGTCATTTTAAAAAATTAAGAGGATTCAACGAAAATTAGACCTGCGCCATTTTTAAAACGTGCATTACTCCATCTGAGGAAAAACTTGAGAAAAAACAACAATATTGGAGTTTTTTTAAATTTAAATATGCATCATCATATACACATAAATCATCATCAACAACGCCCTTTGTCTTATTTAATTCAAACCATTCTTCAATCACTCCTGGCATTAATAAGAACAAACTGTGAAAATGTCGATGAAATCGGTCGAGTAGTATTTACGTTAATGTGCCACAGACCTTTTCCCTTGCACATTCCCTTTCTCCTATGTGCACGTTCCCTTTTTTATATACAGATATAGAATTTAAGAACTAATGCAACATGTATTTAACAATACATTGCTACCATTTTCTGAAAGTTTTCTGTTAAAATATTTTCAGTTTTTCAGCACTTCGTTTCTTTCGTTTTATTTATTTTTATATTTTTTATAAGTACTAGTTCAACATCACATGCTGTTCTGAATACACAACTGTTATCTACGTACACTTAAAAATTCACCAAGAATATTTTAACGTGTTTATGGGTAGGCCTGGCTGTAAGAGGTATACAAAAATAGAGGGGAAATCTATGCCAGGGGCCGTCGTCGACCCATCCCCCTGTTTAACATGCGACTGTTAAATGCTTCAGAAATATTCCTATGAGAATAGAGAATCAATGCAATTAGTTCAGTCAATGCAGGATGGTGCAAGAATACTTTTCGAAATCGGGATATGAGTAGACTAGGACTCAACATGGAATAGTGTATTAACACATACGTGTCAACATTAAACTATAAAGTGTCTCACATGGTCAGATATTAAACCAATTAGAAATGTTATTTTTCTCAAGTGTAAAACTGAAAGGTTGAAAATCACTAATGTACATTTTTAGACCACAGACAACTTACAGTTCTCCTACGGTGCGTGATCCGTGCAACGCAAGGCCCTATTCAACACGACACGACAGACAACGGAGAAACATCCATGCCGCGGTGGGATTCGAAGAGTTTGTCAGAGCCGCTAAATGGGTACATGCCTCGGTCCCCGGGCCCCACTTCGTAAACACTACATATTAAATGACTGTGGTACCTGTCTTCATCCACAACGTCTCTCAACCAAATCAAATAACGCGGCGGAGATACCCTGCAGTGATTCGACGGAGAGGAAAGCTCCCATTGTCAAAAGGGGAACACGCTTAACTTAACTCGGCTCTAAGCTAATAATAATTTAAAGGCAAGGAGATGTGGAGATCCTAACTTATCGCTCAGCTCGCTTTAGAAATATTACGTGTACGTAATACAAATATTTCCAAAGCGTGCTGAGCGATAAGGACTACAGTGGTCTGAAGCGAATGACGAGCCCTCGAACTGGCGATAGTTGGAGCCTGAAGTAGGTCAAGCGAGACATTTTCAAATTAATACATCGGGAGCAAATGTAAAGGCCCTTTTACGAGGACACGGTGTACTTTTCATGTAGATTAGACGTACAGAACGCTTTCAGTCCATTCTGCAAGCTTTGAATATGCGTATGAATGTACTTAATGCTTCTGCAATTGAATTTAAATAAAATTTTAAATACTTTTAATTGTGAAATATTAATTTATTAATTTTCGTTCCAAAAATTAGTCAATGGTCAGCAGATCGGAAGCTACTTGAGGATAGGCAAGTTTCGAATATACATGGCTCTGAAAACTAAACGCAATATTTCTATAGATGTACGCTATTCAATGCCACATTTCCAATTTCGGTCACTCATGTGGAAGTTCTGATAGAAAATTCGGTTCGCTGCGAAAATGTTTTATCCTGATTATCCCCATTCCTTGTCAGTCACTCCACCCTTACTCCATCATCATTAATATAATTACTACTATGGTATTAACTATTCAATTTAATTATCTCCCCAAGGAGGGCAAGATGGAGACCATAGTAATGCAAGCCATAAAATGATTGTTATCTTGAGTGCTGTAATATCCCTAACCATTGCCTTCCACACTATGCGCTATTAAGCAACTATTGTTCACAATGTATCACATCATTAATAACAATATGACTATCTAATCTAACAGAATACATTTATTTCCAAATTTTAAATGTTTTAAAAAAATGAACACTTGGAAGTTCCTAAATATCGTGTGGAAGGATGGATTAACCAAATTTATTTATTTATTTTATTTATTTACGTCAAAAACTGTTAAAAACGGTGTGTGTATTTTGGTAACCCCTGGAACAAAGTCGCAAATCTCATGGTTTGTCGATATTGCTCCAGTATATATTGAGAGTGACTGGAGAAATCTCGCTTGGTCAAGGTGACAAATCACGGACTGCTGCGCTTTATGTCAACCGGTCGTCACCTTCGAATTCCCTCTCGACCTTGCCACTGAGTTGTCCAGAAGAAATAGAGCAGGCTAGGAAGGTAATAGGGAGGCGACATTATCCTTTCCATTGAAGTTTTTTAAAAGAGTAGATTATATAAACGGAATTGTTTATGTCCACTGTACCTAATCGTTCATTCGACTATATTATGAGGCTTACGGCTGATTCTATAGTAGTTGCTGGAGGACAATCCCGAAGATATGATTCACTGAGGGCATCGACGGGTATGTCCTAATGTGGCGGCTGCTCCCTCCCCTTCTCATTAGTCAATCTGACGACGCCAGTGTGCAGGCGCCGATGTGGAAATGTTTCGCTGTCGTTCGCGCACAGAACGGCTCCTCGAAGTAATAAAATGGAACCATTTGAACGTTCTGCATGCGGGTTCCTCTAAGGCCCGTTTTATGCTCGTCGGTGGCATTCCGCGGACAAGTGCCTTGAGGGAAACGCTTTAACAGCACATCCCACCATATGGAAAGGCTCGTAATATCGCATGCATGCACGGGGCCTGGGGTTGAGAGCTCCACCGCGTGAAACAAGCGTACGTGTGCCCATCCTCCGGTGACCCTGGCCCGTAGGTATGAGGTAAGGTTTCCAGCGCCGCGCAGCGTGCAGCCCGACCCGGCCAGGCCGCCGCCGCCGCACGTCGCAAGGCCAGCTCCGAGTTGACTACCTCAACACGGCCGCTGACGCTGCAAGGCCGCTTCGCGCGCAGGAGGCCGCTCCCCTTCCTCAGCCCCTCGCGCTGCCCCTTCGCGGCCCTCCCCGCCGCCGCTTCTCTCCCCCCACTCCGCGGCGCGCGCATGCGCAGGCGGCGAGCGGGCAGGCGCGCGGGGCCGTTGATCCGCGGCGCGGCGCTGCGCGAAAAAGGCGATAGCGCCGCCGCGCAGGCTCAGGCCCTGACCCGCGCTCGCGAAATTCGGGCGGCGCCCAGGGCGGATGCCGCCCCCGCCCCGCTCCCCCCGCCGCGGCACCCCCCCTCCCGCGCGTCCGCGGGCCTCCCGACGGCGATGCGGCCGCGCTGCGCCCGCACTGGGATCAGACTGAGCTCGGAGGCGACGAATTTGCTTAGTACTAACGAGTCACGCTGTCCTTTAAACGTGACGGAAGGAAAGGTGTAATGCAGAAATCAAATTAAAAGTGAGAATAGAAATTAGTTTCATCAGCACTTAAATACACCTAGCTTGGGTTAACGATAAGATTCAAAACACATTTTACGTTTTCAAAGAACATATAAAAAAATGTGTTATTCTGTATAATTTAATTATACATGACAAATTGGAACCAAATACAGGTAGTACATTGTTCAACAAATTTTGAAAAGTTTAATGTGAGGGGTAAAGGAAATGATTTCTTCGTTCTCTGGGAAGATAAAATTCAGTGGCTAGTACTCGTTTTCGAGATAACAGCACTTATTAAACGCGGGTTACAATAGATTACGAATATAATTCTAAAATTTTAACAAAAATTGATTTGTTATCTTAATGGAATATCTTTTTGGTCCGTGTACAAATTTCTGTCTCAAAATAATCACTCTTCACCGTCCAACATCGCAGGACTCCATTTCACTTTGTGCTTCCCATCATCGAAATAATGAAGCCTTCACCATCTTTGTAGTTCACGTCACCGCAGTTTGTGGGATAGAAATACAGGTATGTATGCAAAAAGTGAATTTTTAGTGACATACAACGCACTTCATACGAGTCCGTCAAATATTCTACAAATTCTTTGAAATTTTCAGCGTCTAATTTATCAGAAAACGATTCATCACATTTTTTAGGGATGCCCAAACTAATTTCTCCTTAACGCTCGGCACCGCTTCAAGTTGGTGATTTTGGAAAACTTTTTTCTGGTTTGAAGTCTCAAGAACACATCTGCTTTAACGTTTACGAATCTGAGCATGCAGAATTTTGGTCGCAAGTGCGTGAATAGAGAACCCGTTACATCTAAAGCTTTTACGAAATGTTCGACAAATAATCTGATCATCCTGAGCTTGCATTGTAGTTGTAGGAGCAACACTTTGTTTGCACTATCAAGAGTTCAAGCACCCCATTTTTAATTCACTGCAGTAATGATAGCTTAAGTGTCAAAGTTTCCTACCAAACTGGATGTGCTTCCCGCAACTATCTTTCTCTCAGATGAGATAGCACTTACAAGGGAATGGTCTAAGGCGACACGTGGAAACGCCCTGAATATTTTTAACTTAGTGTATACATGAAGGGCAGAGTACACACAACATGTCAGCAGCTCATATGCATCGGAAGTATTTTTAGAAAAATTACGAACAATTTTTAAGTTATTGTTGAATTTTTAGAACAAATTATTAAACCGATAATATACATTATTTTTAAAAAAGTAAATTTTAATACGAAATATTGTCTTTCATAAAAAAATTAAAAAGATTCCACAGTAAAACCAGACGTAAATCAATATTAAAAACATAAAGTTATTGCCGCGAGAGTGGAAGGCTAAGAGTGGGCCAACACCCTATTGAATTCCAGCATTACCGATGGAGGGCGCCAAGAACTTGTGATTTTCCGCCACCTGTCCGGATCACATAGTGCATGTGCAGTTGTATCACGAGTAGACCACTCCTTTTACATGACCCCCTCAGCGAATGATTTTTCTTGAAACGAGCACTGAAACCCATATATTGCATGCAAATTATTCCCGTGTTAACAGACAACACCTCTCTCCGAACACCGACAAGCACCTTAATAGTAGTTTTCTTTAATTACCCCTTTTAAGAGACCACTACGTGGAAAATTAGAGCACTACTAAGTTTTCAGTACTTAAAATGAAAATTGGCGCCGTTGCAAAACACGACGTCCTGGGCCTCAGCATCATTCTCGAAGAAACCGGATGGCAGGTGGCAAATATGCCATGAATGAAGTAACAACTACTAGTGATGCTAAAAAGCACGTAATTTGACGCCAGTATTTTCACGTAAAATAACGCGAAAAGTACTCAAATTTTCGAAAAATTGTACATGACCTTATTTCAAGATCTATCTTTAAGGAACATATTCCATCAAGGAAAAAAAATTCTATCTTTAATGTTTTAGTTGTAGGAAAACTCGGGAAAAAATGTGAACTTTTGCAATTTTCGAAAACATCAGGGTTTTTAACGAACGTGAAACCTACACCACTCTCTTAAATTCCTTCACACTATCCAACAACAAAATTTAATGGAGATTTAAAAACGATGGAGTAATTTTTTTGAAAGTTAGGAAAATGTCACAGGTGCTTCATGTAAAGTATCTCCCAAAATTCAAATATCTATTTCATATTCAAGGGCCCGTGACATCAGCCAGAACAAATGATGAATTTCAATTTTGATAGAAAATCGGCTGAACAATTAAGACGTTAGCGTTGTTCACAGACGGACGGACACACGTTTTGCCGTCATTGGATTTTTTCCGTATCAAGGACCCACAAAATAAGGATTCTGCCACGTGTTAGATGATTGTTTTATAAATTTAGCAACTGGAAGTATCCACCTATCCCTTATCATGGCGCTGTAATACGAGTTTTTCTGCGAAAAATTCGCCATTTTTTCTCGCAGCATTACATAATTTTATCTTTACTCAATTGCGATAAAGTAACAATAAACCGTTGCCATTAATACTGTATCAGGTTATTCTTTCAGTTTCATTTCTTCTAATCAGACGGCAGTGAGAAAAGTGTCCTAACGTTTAATTCTTTGAATAAATAAAGCGTTCCTTACCTTCCGGGAAGAACATCTGGTGCGATAGAATATCAATGTCTGGGTCATCGACTTGGTCCATAATACACGAGTATTTGGGTTCGGTCTAGAATCTAATCCCAGCCCTCACCCAAGACCGACAGCTTAATGTTGTTGTTTTTGTGTATATTTTGGTATGTTTTTTTTTACTTTTTCGCCTTACTTCGTAAAAAGAAAAAATATTGTAATCGTGCGCCGGATGACAGGATATTTTCGACAGAAAAACTCTTATTGCCGGGACCTGGTAACGACAAAAAGGATAAATCTTGTTTCTGGGTATAGTAAATTACTTCCTCTAACATGTGTAGTCACATTCCACGTTTTGTGGGTCCTTGCTATCGTAAAATCCATTGACGGCAAAACGTGTCCACCTTTCAGCCGATTTTCTCCAAAATTGATATTCCTTGATTGATGTAAAAGAACTTGAAGCCCTCTGAATACAAAACGGATATTTCGATCATGGGGGGGGGGTACTTTACATGGAACCTCAACAATATTTTCAAACTTTTCTCGAAAATTATTCTAAATTTTTGGATTAAACTTAGTCATTGTACACATAAGGAACGCTTAAAAGAATGGTGTATATTTAATTTTCGTTAAAATCCCTAATTGTTTGAAAATTGCAAATCTTTATTTTGTTCTGTCTCTTCCTATAACAACAATATTGGAGAGACATTTCTTTCCCATGAATGAAATATGTTCTTTAAAGACATGTGAATAAGATCATGCGCAATATTTTCGAAAATATGCATGATTGCGCGTAATTTGGCGTGAAATATAAGGATTTTTTAAACATTTTCTTTCAAAACACTCTCCAATTTTTTTCTTTAGATTTCCTTTTCGTATCTATCAAAGAACGGTAAAAAAGTGGTGCTTGTCTTATTTCCGGCGATCTCCGTGTATTTTTAAAAATTGCAAAAATGTTAGCATTTTAAAACGACAAATGTGAAGTTAGAGAATTTTGCTCTAAACAAAATATTTTCCAAAAAAATAGCTCGTTCAAAAAGGCCATCCGCAATAAAAAATTAAAAACAACCGAAATTGTTTGCATTAATAAAAAACTAGGGACGCTTAAAAGAATGACGCAGGTCTCATATTCGCTGACCTCTCTGAATTTTCGAAAATTGCGTTTGGAAATTAGTAGAAGAGACAATTCGGTTTTTAAGCGTTGGCCCAAGTGAGTCGGTGAGAGCGACTGCGTAGTGTAGCGGTAAAGAACACGGTGAGTTAACTCGATGGACCTGAGTTCCAGTCGAAAAAAGAATTGCAGGTTGACAACACTTTTGCAGGTTAATGTAATAATATAATATTGCAAAGCCATAAAAGTAATGGGAGAAAGTACGTGCTGTTGTAGCACCATATGTTTAAGTGTTCCTGTTGCGAAGTGTAGGGACATTCTCGCTTTTCTGGCAAGAAAATGTACGTGGCCCCACCCGCTGTAAGATCGTCGCGTACAATAACGTCCAGGTATGTACAACAAGGTATTTGTGGAAAGGCTACGCCTCTCATCTGCTAGTCCAAGTAAACAATCGTTAGTGTGGTAGAAAAGCTAGGTGATTAAGTAAGTGATTGACGTGTATCTTCGTTTTGTATTTCGTTATTAACTAATGCAAGATGGCAGGTCGTTGATGAGCACCGAAAATAATAATGGTTGTAAGACACTCATCTGGAGAACTCTCAACGTAATTAGTTTCTCCTGGTAGTTCTTGTCCAACTCTATTTTACTTCAATATAGCTACTTTTCTTCTAATATTAACTACTCTGTTGCTTCGCTTGGTAAACCAATGATCGAACAATACGATGTGATGTTCTACATTATTGACTTATGACATGTAATCTTTATTATAACTGTAAATGTTTCGCAAAATGCTCTTGAAAATATTTTAAATAGAATCAGGGTATGACTTTTCATAGGTAGTACACGTGTTTTGAATTTTTTCCATAAATTCTTGAGCCGCACAACAGGCCCTAAATACATTTAGGGATTTACAAAACATGAGAGATTTTTGAAGCGATTATCTAGCGAAAAACAAACATTCGTATACTGAATTTAAAAGAAAAACAATATAAATGTTTAAAAAAGTATTGTGCCAATGGTTTATGTTAGTAAGCGTAATAGACTTTTGACAACGTAATAGGCTTTGAAAGAAAAGCAATGTACACCATCATTATTATCGGGATAAATAATTCGGTGAATTTTTGCCGATAAATGTCTCTGTTTGGTTGGAGAGTAAGTTAATTTTTCTCTTCATTGATCAACTATCTCATGAAACAATAGTCCGCATACTTTTTCAAATGTATACTTTTATCTGCTCCGATTAGGAAATCGGCAGAACAGTTTGCATACTTCAATGTGGTTCGTAATTGGAAAGATTATCTACCTGTCTCTTTCTATAAGAGCCTTTGGAATTCTTTTTTACACCAGACCCGCAAGACCACGCTTTCACCATTGCCTCAGTCTTGACGAACACTTCTTATCCTTCCTGAATATAAAAATGCAGTCTTATTGCTTTTCCATTTGAATTTCTTTGTGTCGATTAGAAAATAGGCATGATCCAAAAAAATCACAGATGCCTGCCAACTCTGTTAAATTTGCTTTCCTGTGGAAACCGTAAATGATGTGTTAACCGATATTTTAATTTTTCTATAAGTGTTTATAATTCATCGATTGTTGTATGATAGCTTAACTAATGCACGAGGATAGCTTTAGCTTTTAATCAATTCTCTATTCATTCTGTCGATAAAAGATGAAACAAAGAAGAAATACTTATGTACACAGGCGTTATAAAAGGGTTCTAATGATCGAACGGCGACAAAAAATTCCCAAGGCTTTTGGCAATATGAAATGTTAATTTGACTCAGTTTGTATTATATCTCCCTCGTTATCACGATCCTCTCGATCGAGGTAAATTATACAGAGTATATCAAGCTCCTTATCGAAGGCAATAATGAGCAATAACGTCTCAGTAACAACTAAAAGCATTTAAATGAGTGCAGGACAAATCCAGAGACGAATAGGGAGGCAATCAGATTTAACATAAGCTAATCCCATCTTGGGTAAATTTTATTTTATTGTCATACCCATACTGTTCAAATAATGATTCTCAGTGTAATTTTTATTTCTCATCCGCTACGTATTTACGCAATAAAAAAGTACTGAAATACAGCAGTGGAAAAGAGCTATTTTTAGTCGAAAAAAACAAACACAATGTAGTGCTCTGGGTTAGAAAAAATTGGATAAATCTTGTCCCTATATGTAGTAAACTACTTTCTCTAACGCGTGTGTAGTGAGAATCCATGTTTTGTGAGTCCTTGAAACCGAAAAATTGGTTTCTGTTTCTCTCTGTTCTCCATCCCTGGTCACACGAATTTCTCCAAAATTGACATTACACCTTCGGACTGAACTCCAAGCCCTGTGAATTTGAAATGGATATTTTGATTTTTGGAGATAGTTTTCATGAAGCTTTAAAAACATTTTCAAAAATTTCTCAAAAATGGTTCTAAATGTTTCGATTATTTATTTCATTGCAGATAGTAAAGGAGGCTTCAAAATAGAGTAGGTTTCACTTTCGTTGCACCATCTGAATTTTCAAAAATTGCGTAAGTTAAACATTTTTTGGAGTCCTCTTACAAATACAATATTAAAGATACAGATTTTCCTTAATGGAAACTGTTTTTTAAAGACACCCTTAATAATTAAATAATTTTTAAACAATAACTTTCTTAAACCGGCTCCAAATGTTTTCTTTAATTTTTTTCTTGAATAGAGCTTATAAAATGTGGTAGAGATCCCACTTTTATCAGTCATCGGTCAGTTATCCCTCATCCTCGCTACCCAGCTAATCCCCTTTCACTTTTCGTTACCTGAGAAGGCATAACTCGACTGCATTCCGTTAGTAGCGCAAATAGATGTTCTCGCACCAGTCGAGAAAAACTCGAGTGTAGGTGAACATGATTGAATCTGCGGAATTGTGTGTTAAGCGGGGTAAGAAAGTGTTCGTGATACGAAGTTTTAAGTTTTGTTTCCACAAACTTTGAAGTGGGGTTTCCAACGTTGGCAGTGCTCTAAAAGAACGTGCAAATGTTTCTTGAAAACAGTAGTCAATTAGTTATCACCGAACAATACATTACCAAATCTGCTTACTGTACAGTCTGCCCCTGTAAACTTAGAAATCAACCTTTTACTAAAGGCCCATTCACAATGCAAACATAAACATAAATATAGCGCATAGACATAAACATTAACATAAGTGATAGACAAAAGTATTCACAACATAAAGGTAAGCAAAATAAGAGTTTATTTGGCCGTGAGACATTCTGGTTTACTATTTATTGGATCTGAGAATCGATTTCAAGGTATCGACTGTGACCATCAGGGGCGGATTACTATTTTTGCCGCCTGTAGGCACATCAAATTTGCCGCCCCTTGTTTAAAATTAATGTTACATTTCAAATTGTAACGTTTCAGTAACAATTCCTCATTAATTTGAACGTTTTAACTTTGAAAGTAACATTACATTTTGCACATTGTTTTCATAAACTAAATGGATTTTTTGTATTAGCTAATTTTGGTTATAAACTGTATCTTCATAGCAAGTAACGTTCAACATTATTAACGTTTCCACACTGAAACGTTAACATTAAAAGGAAACTAAAACATGACAACTAGAATTGCAACATGTTTTCTTTCATCAACGGGTCTTACTTTCAAATTCATATACTTCTGAATTCATAAGGTATACTCTAATGAAGTAGACAAATAAATAGCTTGTATTAAATATTAATATGATAGATTTTTATTTACAACAACTGAACGATTAGAATATTACGACGTTGTAACAGTTTTTATAATTTTCGATTTACCATTATAAACAAGGAATATAACATTTAACTTTTTGGATGGGGTTTTTTATACAGTTGAAATAACATTTTATTAATTATAGATGTAAAATTTTGCGACGTGCCTTTTGGTGAGCAAATTCATCAATAATTATAGTATAATCTAAAACGCTGAGATAATTTTCTTCGATACACAATAACGCTAAGAGGTTCAATCTGCCATTGTAGAACGCAAATCATTTTTAATCCTTTTTTAACAAGAGAATGAACGTTCTACTGTGGAATTGGCCACCGGAATACATAAAAAGATTCGAAGTGCAATGTCAACGTTAGGATAAATACATTCTAATTCTTCTTTCCGTTACCACTTTAATAAAGCTGCAGGATTCGTTGGCTTAACACCTTCAAGGATTTTTAAATACGAACTTAAATGTATAAGCTCAGAAACAAGCGATTCTTCAAGATCTTGGGGAAATTGTGAACATAAAAATATCGTGCTTTTTCCAAATATATCGAAGATCATTTTGCTATTTCAATGACAGCCTTAAATTTGGCATATACATCTTTATACGCTTCAAGTCTCTTATTCAATTCTGCAAGTAATTTATCAACAATAACCAAATAAATGTCGATTTTAAACTTGTCTCGTGCGGTCAGTTCTGCTGCATTCTCGTTAGTTTCATCACATTGCATTTTACGTTTCCTTTTTCTTTTGTTTTCCGATTCGAACGTTTCAGTATTTGACAGCTTCTTACCCTTCTCTTCAAAAAATTCAAAATTGTCTCTGTTGGTTTTTGAAAGTTCTTCAAGCGAAGTGTAAATACCAACCACGGAACTTAAATCGATATCGACTTTTTGCAGTTGTTTGTTCGACGCATTCAAGCGGTCTAAAATGAATCCCAAACCTCGGTCATAATAGCAGTTTCAAGTCGATTTAAAGCAACAATAAGACCTTTAGGTTCCGCACGCGTTGGCGGTTTTTGCGTAGAATCATCAGATATAATTTGAAGGGCATCTAAAACATTTTGCCAACGATGTTTTAAAGCCTGACATGCATCATCTCGAGCTGACCAGCGCGTAATTGAATGATTTTCAAAGAGGATGTACTGGATCCTTTTTCTACTAAATTTTGAAGTATGTCCCACCTTGATGTAGATGCACTAAAGAAAGTATATAAATTTTGTAGAAGTAGAAAATAAGTACATGCTTCAGTGCATGATTCAGTTGCATTTGTACCAACTAAATTTAAAGAATGAGCAGAACAGGGGAAGAATTCAATTAGAGCATTTACATCTTTCATACGGGCTTGAAGACCTGTGTAAAGACCGGACATATTTGACGCGTTGTCGTAGGACTGTCCACGACAATTATTAATGTTCAGTTCGTTTATTTCCATAAAATTACATACTGGTATGGCTGGCATACCAGCCCTGAGGAAGACCACGACAGGATGGTCGAAACGTCGGCAACACAGCCTTCGATGCGGCGTCACCCGGACAGCCCAGATCACCCACATGACTCTGGCCGCGGAAGCCTACGACTTCATTTAACATGATCACGTGTAGCTTCATTAATAGACCACAAAGCTGGATCACTTTTCCAACAAAAACGATCAGTCGAAGTTATGGTTTCATCAATTTTATGTTCTTGCAGTTGTATACAATCGGTAGAAATCCTATTTAATTAAAAAGGAAAATACTAAATTATTATAATAATGTATTGTAATATTATAAACAAATATTCTAGAAAGATTACAATTATATATATATATATATATATATATATATATATATATATATATATAAAGGTTTAATTAATTATACAAAAAAAAAGCTTAAATCTATTTACATCGGTTGAATCGTCGACTCATAATCAATCGCAGTTATATTTTCAATTGCTTGAGGAACCATTTCATTTTTAGCTGTTTGGAATTTTGCAGTCTCATTATTAGATTCAGTGATAACCCTGAATAGTGATAACCAATTCAGTGATAACCCTGACTTCCGGTGAGCCTTTTTCGATAATCATTCATTTTAAAACTTCAAAATATCATTTTTACTCAGCAGGCTCTTACAATAAATGATACACAACAATAGTAACAAAAGAAAGAAAAGGGTTATTTCCAGATCCGTCTTCTAGAACTAATTCAAGAAGTAATAGAAATAGCGCATATATGAATGCATAGCGAAATCCATTAGCGATTTCTGATTGGCTAATTCAACCTCCTTACTCTAAGAATGTAATTCTTTCTGATCAATCAACCAATCAGAAGTCGTTGGCAAATTCTTTCCATGTATTCTGTAACATTGAAAATGTCCCCATTTGAAATTCAAACTTAATTTATAAATAAAAGGTTGAGGGGGCGGCTTTAGTCTCGTTTAAATCATTTTTAAAATAAAAATAGCATTTATGCTGTTATAGTTTTTAGAAAACCTAAATTTGTTTTAGAAAATATCAAGTTTTAGAAAATTTGTGCCTTTAAAAATTTGCCGCCCTTGAAAATTTGCCGCCGTAGGCACGTGCCTACTGTGCCTATGCGTAAATCCACCTCTGGTGACCATAACGTTATGACGTTAGTTCTTCTAAAGACTGCTCCAATTTTGATTCTCGATTTTGAGTTACCGTTCTGTAATTGGTTCATTTCTTATGACTTACTTAAGCATAAGCACAGAAGCTTGACGCTTGCAAGCTTTTAAGTTAACGTCTTACGTGTTATGCTTATGCGAACGCATTGTGAATGAGTCCGCTTATGGACGTAGTCCTAACATTTACGTTAACGCCACCCTTATGTTTATGTTTGCATTGTGAATGGGCCTTAAAGGAGAAAACGGAACAGGATGCAGTCGGGTTATGCTGTTTTGAAGCGGTGGGCAGCCAGCTTAGGAAACGAGCGTGGGATGCAGTCGGTGTACGCCCCCGCGTTGCGGGGGCTGCGGGCGCGAGAAAGTGGCCTCGAGCGGGCCGCTCGCTTTGACAGGCCGACGGGGCTCGTCAGCAAAGGTCACGTCGCTTCTTCCCGGTGGCGCGTGATGCAAGTGGCCTTTGGAGGCGGAGGCGGAGGCGGAGGCGGAGGCGGAGGCGGAGGCGGGGGCGGGGGCGGGGCGGGGGCGGGGGTGGCGCCGCTACGCGCCGGCACGCGTCGGACAGCGCGGCCGCCGCACTCGACCCCATGGGCTGGAATGCAGGCCGAATGCCGCGCCGCCGCCGGCACGAATGGCCGAATTTTTACTCCGTTGTACCTGGACTTTCGCTTGTGCCAGGAAGAGGTGATGGCAATGGCGACGGAAAGATGATTGTGCAATTGCCAAATGAGAGGCAGAAGAATGGGAGAGCCGAAAGGAACCCTGTCGTGAACTGACTTTGAATACTACTTTCTGAGGAAGAGACTCAACGAAGGGAAGTGAGAAAAATGATTTTCACATACTTTCTTCTTTTAAATGTAATTATCAAATAAAATATTTGATCTTATATTTGTGGGGAAATTGTATAATTTAATTCTCGCGCAATATTGTTTACTAACGTAGTGAAGAGAAAGTATTGTAATGCTAACGGCGGAACCTGGGGTACGGCGGAAATTGATATCAAAAAAGAGGGTAAATCTTGTTCCTGTATAGTAAGTTATTTCCTTTAGCAAGTTGAAGAGCAGAGTCTACGTTTTGTGTGTCCCTGATGCCGAAAAATCGATTGACGGCGAAACGTCTGTCCGTGGTCAACGCTAGCGCCCACAGTTTAGAGGATTTTCTCTAAATTTGGTATTTTTCCTTTTTGAAGTTAGCGAACTTGATGTTTGCGAGTTTGAAACAGGTATTTTGATTGTTGCGGCACTTTGCAAGAAGCTTCAACATTTTTTTAATTTTATGAAATGTGGCTCCAATTTTTTTCATTAATTTTTTTCTGAGTTAGCATAAAGGACGCTTAAAAATGGTGCACGACTCGTATTTGTTAAAATCTCTTAATTTCGAATAATTGCAAAAGTTCTACAACTACAATATTGAAGAATACAACGCTTTTCTAAAACTATAAAATTGAAGATGAGGATTTTTTTCTCAAGTAGTAAACAATCATAGAGTTCACAGACACAAAAAATAATGCGACCTGAACGGCCTACGTTAATTAATATACCTTCACACAACATCCTCATCAAACCACCGCGCTCTCAGTAGGTAATTAGAAATAACAATTGAATAGTAAGAATTGAAATACAGTAGAAGCTCCCTGAACCAAAACGCTTTGAAATGAATGTTTCAGTTAACCGAAACGATTGGAAAAATTCGTGTGCAAGAGAATGGCACAGACTTTCTCGTACTAGTTAGTTTCCAGATCTCTTCAGTTTGGGGTATCTATTTGGTTTTGCCCCACACTCTTCTCAGCTGCCATCTATTACTCATATGTCACTCAAAATTGCTAAAAACTACTAATATTTTCAAAAAAATGTACATGCTGTTAATGAAAGAACTAATTGTGGAGAAAAAATTTCATTGGAAGAAAAAATCGCTATCTTAAATGTTGTAGTTGTAGGAAGACGCTGATAAAAAGTCAAACTTTTGTAACTTCCGAAATTTCAGATTTAACAGTGACAATCAGATCTATGCTATCTTTATAAGTGTATTTCACTATATTCGTACAACGAAGTTAAAGAAAAATCTTGGAGCCATAACTGAAAAAAACAACAACTGAAAATGTCACAGGGACGACGTAAAACTGAAAATTTAAGGATTTTTTCAAAATAGAGCCAGATCGACCAGGGAATATTCATTTTGGGAAAAGTCCTATGAAGACTTTAGGCGCTAGTGTTGTTCACAGACGGGCATATGGCAAAATGAACGGACATTTTGAAAGAAAAAAAATCGGTGTCAGAGGATCCCAAAACCTGTATTTCATTTGGAATCTCGAAATTGATTTTCCGCAGCATTACATAACTTTCTCTAAACTAAGTATATTACTTCGTCTATTTGAGAAAGTAAAAGAGAGGTAGACAAAGCGGAACAAGCGCGATGCGCCGTCTCCATGCCATCATTAGGGGGGAGAAAGGCAGGGCGATACACCACTGCTATAAAACGGCACGAGAAGAAACAGCAGGACAAACGATTTTTCCAAAAAACAAGACTTTTGCAATTGTCAGAATAGAATGTACATGTTCACTTACATTCAAAGAAAAAAGGTCTATTACATAAGCAGAGAAAGTAATTTTTATTTCACCTTCATCATTAAGAATTGACACTTTCTTCTTAACTGACATTTTGGTATTCCGAAATGACCCCACCCCCTTATTTTTTTATTAACAGAGTTTCTACTGTATCATCACGATTCCAGGAATGGCACAACTAGATATTACTCCTGACGTGTTCACCAAGTTTCAGCTCAAAAAGTCTAATTTAACACGGTTGTGCGCGTCACATTCTTCCATTCATCCATCCACAGAGACATACCGATTTTCGGAGACAATATTGAGTTTATCTTCTCGCTGCACCAATCTAGCCATCTTTGGAACAGCACTAATAGACGTTAATCCTGACGTGAGTGGGAGGTTACAGCTGAAAAGAATCTTAAACTCGGAAATTAGAAATCGAAAATTAGAAATTGTATTGTTGAGATATCTGAACTTCTCTTTTCTGTACTATTGTATAGGGAGGTAAAAATTATAAATTCAGATAGAAGTTGCAGTGTTTATTGAAGCTCCGTATTTACATTTACAAGTTATCTTTTCAAAGTAAATTATTAGTTAATTGATATTCCCACTTTTCGCTACACTATACACTTCGATTCGGGAAGTTACACCGTCAGAGTGCCTCGGTCGAAGGCGGTTTTCTAGGTTTGGTAGTGTCTTTTCTGAAGTAATTTTCTTCACCATGATCTTTGAGGCAGTTTCTTTTCATGTCCTTCCAGATATCTATACAGACGTGGACAAATTGTTAGCGAAATCATTCGTTATACTTTAAATTGTGGCTTTAAGGGTAAAAACGAACTAGTTGGACGGTGAAAAAATTGTTATATTTATGTAAAATGATGTGTGTACATTGGGAGATGCAGCCCTGGTTTGTAATGTTCATCTAAGCGAATGTTTTATAACACTATCCATTGCAATGATAGCCATGCCGTTTTAACAATACTTATGTTTCCTTGGAGACGTCTTTGGGTGTCGTAATTTTTTTTTCTCAGCGCTCGGACGTTTGCAGTTCAATTCGCCAATCCACATTCCAGATGTAAGCCCCATCCCAAACCCGCCCCCATCTGTGAAAGACGGGTGGGGGTGTTTGGGGTGGGTTGCAGATCGCTCACAATACGAGAGTCCGTGAAAGCGCGAAGGTGGCAAGGTAAAAGACGTGTCTACACGAAAGCTAGCCAGAGTTGAATTGCTACTACCATCCAGTAATAAAACCATGACCGAAATTACTCGTACTGTAGGAGTTAGTGTGGCGTATATGAATACATTTGCAAAAACGTTGTAGGAAGAAAAGCGGACCACACCTCAGAGGAAGGAAAAAGAGAACGAAGGAAGGTTACAACCAAAGGTTTGTTTCGTTTCTTGCTAAGAAAAGCCATTTAACATCGTCTCAACCCCGAAGGGTTGTCCAAGAGAATGGAGTACAAAGTTCTCAAGAATTGTAAGTAGGAGGCTGTTTGAAGATACCTTGAAGGTACGATGGCCCTCCCAATAAACAAAAATTGACTACCTCTGTGATCAAGAAACAACTTCAGTGGACCAAGTTGCACCAAGAATGGACAACACAGCAGGGGCCGAAGCTATGAAGGTCATTTTATATAATTCAATGAAGAATGAAATTTCATTTCACCGATCAAAAACTGTGAAGAGTGAATTGGATTCCAGTGATATTTGTGTGCTCGACAGGCCAGGAAATATCCCCGATATGAATACAATAGAATCAATCAAAACATTCTACAACAAGGGAACAACTCGTGGAGTACTCATTGTTATTTTAAATGAAGAGGAAGAAATTGCCAAATTATGGTTATTTATTTCAAGACTTGCCCAAACGAATTAGTTCTTTAATTAATGCTATAGATGCTCATACAAAGTATTAATAAGTTTGTAGCTTCTTCAATTCTGTAGCTTAGTTGTAAAGGTTTGAGACAATAAAGAGATTTTTCTATTAAATAGCATTTTGCTAATAATGTATCCACGTCTGTATTTATTTTACTCTTCCGTTCTTTATTAATGTGTTTTAGCACGCCAAGCGCCAATCCTTCGCCTGCACAGTGGGCAATCATGACTGATATATCATCCTATTTTCATGTCAAACTATTAGCAAATTACATTAATTAGAGTATTAGCGAATTATTGCACGAATCGGGAAACAAGAGTTCGCCAACGATGTAGAGCGTTGATATTATTCCCTTTTTCGACTTACGTCCAATTTTAGCCTATTTTGTTGGTTACATCCTTATTCCGGTCAGTCCTACAATTAAAGACATTGCAGTGAGTTTATTGTAAAAATAATGGTTGTGAATAGATCGGCGGTTTCCAACAGTTGGAACACACAGTTGGAACTCCTGTGACAACTGGATATGGAAAAGTGGAATGGGCGCCGTAAGGGAACGTGCTACTCTGAGTCTAGAGACTCTAAACGCCCACATCTTACAAAGCTCTCGTGGAGTTTTTAATACCACGCTTTCAATGGAGCCATACGGCCCTGGACGAGGAGCTCGTCTCTTGAATCTCCTTCTAGAGACGTCTCCTTCACATACATCAAGGATTCCCAACCTTTTCCTTGCATCGACCCCAATTTTCACAAAATGCTTGCTTCATCGATCCTCTAGCATTTTTCTGTGTAATAAAAAGTATGCTACGTTATCATTACACAATGAACTGCATATGTATGACTCACAGATAACAATTTCGCACACAAATATTTTTTGTTATTATTTCTTGTTACTATTGCATGTAACGGTATGGTAAATATGAGTATGACAAGATATGATGATAGGGGTGTGAA
The DNA here is from genome assembly GCA_038098605.1 of Gryllus longicercus. NCBI lineage: Eukaryota > Metazoa > Arthropoda > Insecta > Orthoptera > Gryllidae > Gryllus > Gryllus longicercus. The sequence goes on along the minus strand of JAZDUA010000109.1, from coordinate 105,158 downwards.
AGGACGAACGTTATACAACCGTGCCTGAGGCGGGACTCAAACCCGCGATCCTTCGGTCCGAGATCGCTACGATACTACTGCCTTAGCGATCTCGGCCATCCGGACCGGCTACACATATTTTTGTAAATATCTCATTTCCAAAAATCGGAGATTCTTCCTCTTTGAAGTAGCTGAGTTGCGAATCTTTATTTTTGTGAAATGGTTGCAAAACGCGGTCCATGTTGCGCGTGTTTCAATAGCTGACCAATACACTTCTGTAGTTCGTATTGCGGAGAACAATTTCGTGCTCGATAGAGTTACGTTGGGAAGTTGTATTTATAATGGCTTCAGTTTTCCAAACATTCTAACGATGAATGATAAATGCGAAAGAACGGGAACGAATTTTTAATTTATTGTATGTTTTGTAGATGTTTATCAGAAAAGAGTTAATTATCTTTTTCATTAATATTCCTTAAGAAATCAATGAGATCTTGATCTTTATTAGAAAGATCAGTCGTTAATTCACATTCGGCCATTGACCCGCAGTAGACTCCTTAATCTCCATTGACCCCTTTTAAAATTTCATCGACCCCCAAGGGATCGATACCAAACCCGTTGGGAAGCCCTGACCTAGATCAAGATTGAGCGTCTCTCTTCACCCGCACGAGTCACGTCACACTCCAGCTAGGGCCAGGACATTGGAAGACGGTAGTAGGCGCACGATGTAGACTTACACCACGGCCCCGTGGAAGCCCTCGTGAAGGGCCACGCCTGATAGAACACGCTCTTATCTCTTTGCAAGTTGATGCATGTCATTTATCGTAAGTTAAATTAAATTAGTTTATACAATTGACTACTTTATTTTATTAAGATACATGCACGAACCAACACAGGCGAGACCAGGATTCGATTCCTAGTATCTCGGGGTGGAACTCTAACGTACCCACTGCCACACTAAAGGTCTTCTCGGACAAAGAGACATGCACGTGCCCGAGTGCGAGTCAAGTAGGAGTCGAATATTTATGCATCCGGATGTGTGATTTAATTCAGTCGTACCGGCACTGTTCCATAGTCATTGTATGTGAAGGAGGCCGCCAAGAGAAAAACAGGAAGATAAGTTGTTTCCTCCGTCTCTCCGAATTCCATCCTCGTTCTAAGTTCATTTCATTGTAGCGACGCGACATCTTGTATTCCGACAAACATGTACTAGAACGAAAGTGTTTCAAATGAAGATGATTTTAACTTTTAGAGTATATAGCGTTAGGTAAAGGAAAAAATCCTGAAAAAAGCAATGAAAATGGAAATTGTATTCTCCAACACACAAGCAAGGAAACTTGCTCGTGTGGTCTTATCACGTAAAAGTTTCGTAATACAGGGTTTGTGCAGTCCTTTCCGGTCGCGGTTTGCTTCAAGGTTTCCTATTCCTTCGATTCCGCGCACCAGTTTCGCGTTAGTCAGCTACGGCTTTCTCTTGCAATAGGAAATGATTCAACATCTACCATGGCAAATCCAGATTCATTACGTAACTGAAACATTTACTTACTCTAGACCATTTAGAGGAAAACAATGGCCATATTTTCCTTACCTGAACGGGTTCAGTGAACTTCAAATGTATAGAGGCTTCTGGCTTCCGGTGGCTTACGACAAACATTTCTTCATTGGCACTGCCATCTCTATAAAAGAAATGCATAGTTTATTTATTAACATAGATGATTATTGCTTATTAACGTAAAAAAGATAAACTTTCGTGTGGCGTTTGACAAGAGTAAAGCGACAGTTATCACCCAGTAAAGGAAAATAATCATCGCGACATTTGTCCTTCAGTTCATCGAGAAAGTCAGCAATTCAGATTGATCGGAACTGAAAACAGGTACCCACAAACATCTAGATACTAATTCCAGAGATATTTTTAATGTTTTCTTGGAATTGTATGCATATATAAACTGTGAGTACGGTCTAAACTAGGCAATGCAATATTACTTATGCAAGACAATGTTATCAGCCTATGATTCTATCCTCGATGTGCTCCACTGACTTGTCTATCAGCAGCTCAAAATCCGTGATGAACTAAAAGGCTGCGAAATGACTGATGTCGCATCTGTTGGGCTATTAAGATGATATATTACTGAAGATTTATAATAATGAGATTTAGTAATGTTCCCCGCTCCTCTCCAGCAACATATTCGAGGTCTGTTTATGGGAACGTTTGGATGTTAAGCACACGTTTTAAAAATAATTACGTGCCTTCTCCGATTCAAATATAGCACATCACCTCCATCACATAGACTAACGGTGTTACAACACCATACAATTAATCGCATTATTGTTAAATTTTGTGATTTTAGAAAATTCAGAGAGTTCAATGAAAATGAGATCTGCACATTTTTAAACGTCCTTTCTCTATTCGAGGGAAAAAACTGAAAGAAAAAAATTGGTGGTTTTTAAGATGTATTTTATGTTACCTTTACTTCCAGCAAAAATTACGCGAAACTGCTCATTTTCCAAAGAATTGTAAACAACTTTACTTAAAGATCTATTTTTAGAAGATATTGTATTTTCTAGTAATCAACAGTGTGCTTTTCCAGTATTGTTTTGCAATTCTCAGAAGTACAGAGTTAAGCGACAATGAGACCTGCGCTATTTTTCAGCATTTGTTGCTATATCAGGTTGCAGGAAAAATTTAAAGACGAAAATTGAAGCCTTTTTTTAAGCAAACGTGTTTAACAATTACCTATATTTCAAGCAAAATTATGCGAAAACTATAATAATATTTTCGAAAAATTACATGAACTTTCTTCAAGGTCTGTCTATAAAGAACAGTTTTCATTAAGGAAAAAATATATGTCTTCAATATTGTAGTTGTAGCACGTCACCAAAAAATTTCAAACATTTGCGATTTTCAAAAATTGAGCGATTTCATGGGAAATGAAACGTGACAACAAGAAAAGTGACATACATTGGTAACAAGTGTGAAATATTATAATAGAAAACATTGCTCATATTTCACACAAAGTTACGCAAACACTACTCATATTTTCGAAAAATAGTTAATGACCTTATCTGAAGATTTGTCTTTAAGGAACAGGCTTCATAAAGGAGAAAAAATCTGTCCTCAGTATTGCCTTTGTAAAAAGATGAGAGATTTCATCGATTCTGAGATTTCATCGAAAACGAGACCTGTGCAATTTTTAAGCGTCGTTTGAGGTATCCGAGGAAAAATTTCGAGCCATGAAAAAATTAAGGAAATATTAATGTTTCATGTAAAGTACCCTCAAAAATAAAAATAAAAATTAAAAAACGTTTCAAACTCGCAGGGAATTGAGTTCGTTCAGGTCGATTGGGGAATTTCAAGTTTGGAGAAAGTTGCTTTAAAAGATTCAGGCGCTAGCGTTGACCACGCGCAGCCAGCCAGACATTTTGCCGTTAACCAATATTTGGAGATCACGGATCTACAAAACTTACATGGATTCTCACTACATGTGTTACAGGAAGTACTCTTACTACATACAGGAAAAAGATTTATCCTGCTTTTCATTTCCAGTATTACAAACAAATATAAAACAAATTTCTGTCGAAAAATCTCCGATTTCGTACTACGTATGCAGTTACGCGAAAGTAAAAGTAGACGCTTTTCTTAACATAATTATTTACTTCATTCAAAAATGACGATTTTTGAGACGAGTCACTTTCTTGGGCACCGACAATGTCAGTAACCCAGTTAATCAATCATGGATACTTCGCGATATTGATATGTTTTAAAGTTTTTAATCAACTTTCAGGAAAATTCCCCTTTTTGCTGTGCCCTATTCCTTTAGTGAGGCGCGCTGCTTGCTGCATGGCGTGGGCGTGGGCGTGGGCGGGGGCGGGGGCGCGACGCGCATGCGCTGGTAGGCCTGGACAGGTCTCGCGCACGGTGCACGTGCCGCAATGGAGTCCGCGTGCGCCGTTTGATCCCGAGTGTGAAACGACGAGGGTGCGCCGCCGGCGCAGCCCCCCTTCGCAGAGGAGAGTGAAACGGGGCTGCTCGCAGCGCCGCGACGGAGGGGAAAAGGGGAGCGCGTTCCTTTTCTTCGCGTCTTCGCTGCCGAGACTTCTCTCATGCGCTCGAGGGGGCAGCGGAGGGTGCTGTGAAGGCGCGCTAGTAGGGAGAGTAATTTTTGATGTTGCTCGAGAAATTCAATGTCGATATTCTGAAATCGATATTTATGGTCCAAAGATTGTTTTAGGAGGTGAAACAATACGTTCGCTAATATGAACTTCCTTTTACTCCCCCCCTCCTTTGTGACAACTCGTAACCGTAACGGTACATTCGGAGTGGATGCGTTGGAAGAAATTTGACCTGAAACATCTAATATTTCTAACACTGGCACTGGCAGGCATGGTTGGACTTGCGGGTCGGCATAGGTGTATGGAATGAACTTGAAGTATTCGTTGCCATTCGAAATGGCAATTGACAAACTTATTTCGTTAGTTTATTAACAAAAGCCGTATGGAAGACCTTCGTTTTGATTCTCTGAAATTATGTTCGGAAATCACATAAAAAAATCCATAAGATTGCTGCCGAATATGAATCTTACCCCAGGAATGCACCAGGACTGTGAAGGAAAATTTCAAAAATATATCTCGTATGTCACATAAAACTCAAGTCAAATTTCTCTCTCAGAGAAATGTTATAATCTTTTCGGTTCATTGATTGATTAATTATTTCAAGTTTTCGGACGTGTCAACTACTATAGTTGTCCCGTAAATATAGTCCCGTAAATTTAGTACATATTATCACGGAGGGTGTTGGTGTTTCTCCCCGATGCATGGTGAAAACCGGCGCCGACCTACACATGGGCTTGCGGGGTTTTCCCATCCAGATTTCGCCCACCAGCGAGGCACCGTCCCAACCGGCATAAGCTATAAGCTTCCGAATTGTGTGGTAGTGTAGTGCTTGTGTGTGCGTGTGTAAGCAAGGATATAAAAAAGACACGAAGGAAAGATCGCGCGCGGTCCGTGGCCCGTTTGTTAGCCCGGGTACTGCTCCGGCATTCACCTGGTTTTGATCAGAGAAATCACAGAAAACTGCCGATGAGAGCAGCATTCCACTAGAACTCTCCTCCAGGCTGTGAAAATATATATACAGCATATATTTTCTCACATTATTTGTAACGGCTTCTCTATATTATACAACATGAACCTGCAAACCTTGCAACCAGCGATTTTTTTTCTCCGCACCGAGCTCTAACTCAGGATAATGGCCTCAATTTTTCGAAAATTCAAAAAGTTCAACGATCATTACATCTGCGCCTTTTCTAAATCCTTTTTCTCTCTCCGTGAAAAAAAATTGAGATGTTCATGAGAAAATGTTTTTTTTAATTGCATCAACATCAAGTAGAAATTACGCGGAAACTACACTTTTTTACAGAAAAAGTATTACATTACCTAATTAAATATTATATATTAAAATTCAATTTCAATTACTTTCTTGCATTGATTCAAAATAATATTGAATAATTTAATACCCTCTCTTTCTATATTTCATTTCTTAAAATATTAATTCTATTTTTTATTTTTTTTAAATACTAGTAATATATTGATCCTAATGTTTTTGTTTTTGATTCATGTTTTAATTTGTTTACATTTCGTGTACTAGAAAACTGATGATAAGCCATGGAAATCTCCTTTTGAAATAAACAATATTGTTGGCATTGAGAATTCATAATTATTTCTGATATACCGAACTTTCTATGTGTACCTTGCCTAAAGCTTGTCAATTGAAAAGTAGTTTCTGAATTAACAGTTTGTACGGCATTTGTTGTTACATCTTTCCAAAGTTACTTGAGAAAGAAGTTAGCCTTATGAAGGGAGAGTGAAGTGACAAGAATTCTATGCGCGACGCAAAAAGTTCATACCAGTGAGGCGTGTTAGTTGAATCCTACAAAAGAAATTTTCATATGTTCTCAGGTGATTCGTTCAACCAGTGAGTTGAAGATTTCCAAGCCAAAATAATGGAAAGTTAGTTATTAAACCTAAAATTAATGTCTGTAAATCTGTAACCATTGAAAGAAAAGTTCAAATAAGACAGAGTTAGTACAAAATAATTGATTTTCGCGTATCGTTGACCAAACAAACATAGAACGCAGATGCTTCGGTCTAAAAATAAATTTAAGACCATCTCCATATACATAAACATTAAATGAGCGTAAACATAATGGGCCAAGACCTATTCATTGTTATTCAATTTCCCCATTATGATGGGCTCCGCAGTTGCCAGCGATAAGCGTCTAAAGGGGTCGAGGCATAATGTGTAGTCAGTGCATGTAATAACATTGTTTTGTGTACCTAATTGTTCAGAGCAATTTACTCAGTACCACAACAGAAGAAAACAGCTCGACAACGTAGGGCAAACACAAGACATAAGGTCCATGTAGGCCCACGGCGAAGTGCGCTGTTTTAGTTCATATTTCAGCAAAGCTAACTACTTTGCTCGAGTCATAGATATTTCCTTCTCCTCGATATCGGAATTGGTATTCTCTGCCTTACATGCCCACAATGTAGCACAACCACCCAACATCTGTTGCAACCGTACCAAGATCAAATTCATCGTCTGCAGCAACAATATGAACAACAGCAACAAGAACAGCTTCTTCAAAATATATATTTAAAACGCAGAAGAGAGAATGGCAACAGCATCCACCTTTACGATATTTTCATTTAACCTTACCAAGCAGTCTCAAAGAAGTTTCTTAACCAACTTCTGCAGCGAGCACTGTGTTTCAATTCATTCTACTACAAATAAAACGAAAAGAATACATCAGGTTAACAGCTGAACAACCCAATGCCTATGCTAATGTACCAACCTCAAAAAGATTCAGCCCTTTAGAAATTTTATCTGACTGTCAACCAGACCACGTTCCACACTTACGTACAAGAAGGAAATACCGCATCTGAACCTTCTCCAATTTTTATTCATAAAGTCAATCCAGCCGACTTTAAAATTCCGATCAGTTCGCGCTTAGCCTCCGCCTGAGTCAGACGTGTGCTCCCCACCGCGCCGCGCAGTCACCGGTGAATAAGGACCCCTCATGCGCCCTTGTGGGAACGGCCGCAGTGCTCCGAAGTTGTCTAGTGGCAGTGTTTTTCGTAAAGCGTCGTGAAACTAGTGTAAATAAAATTGGGGAAAGAAAACGTACGCAGTTTCCTCACGACGGGCAAATTATTGACTATCCACTAATTGCATTACGCAACCCTGCTCCGACATCTCAGAAGAATATAAATGTAAAAATCTTGAAACCAGCGGACAATGGAACCCGATGAGAAACCATCCATGTTTCAACAGCACCAGCAACAGCAAAAATTACCACAACTAGCCTCAGCATTAACAAACGTTGCAACAACATTTACCAAAGCTGAGCTACAGACGTTGCAAAAATTACCACTGCCACAGACGTTGCAACTACAATTACAACAGCCGTGGCAACAACAAAATGTACTTGACTGTCAACGTTCACAACAGCGAAGCCAGCAAATATCCTCCAATCAACAGTTCGTTATTGAAGTTTTATTTCAATACCAACGAAAAAGCAACAAATGAAGAATGATAACCCATAAATAAATGTAAACTATGTGAATTCAAATAGTGCCATAAATGCCAAGATCTTCCAAAGCCCTCAACAGCAGAAACTACAACTTTAACGCAATCCACAAGAGAAGAAACTGATCAGAATATACACATCAACAAATCCTCGAACTACAAAGATAGGAACAAGAAGTAATATTTCCAAAGTCATTCTATTCACAAATGGTCACTACACGTGTCTCAGAGGTATCACCAACAACTACAGGCATAGAAGTGCAATGCAGGTAACGTACTCATCTTATTCACCTTTACAAAGCCATTTTAGTATTCTGCTTGAAGTTAAAAATGTCCTACAGCCACCTAAGCTGTATAGAACAAAATATTTCGTGGATAAAATTTAGAAAGTGTTTTTGATAACTCTCAATGACTACAGAAAAGTTATACATCAGTAACAATCTAAAAATTTAGAAATTTTTATGTGTCATGATCCATCCTCATCAGAAGCTGGTGTCAGCTGATATATGGGAAGCTCGTAAGCACGTGTTTACTCGGTTCATGTATTAATCCACCTCTGTATACCACATACACATTAAAACACCGTCGCTATCAGATGTAGTATTACGATTTCCATACATCTAACATGTTATGTACGCGAACAAAAACGCAAGGGTTAATTGCTTGTTTTAGGAGTGATTTTACTCTTCAGGACGTGATTTTACTCCTAATTGTCTCCTATGCTTGATCAGTAGTCTTATTTTCAAAGTGCTGATTTTTTTCTGCCTAGGGAGGCGAATACGAAATTTTCCAGGTAATTTTTCATCAACAATTTTAAAAATAATTTTATTACAAATTTAAGTCGAGAAAACGTGTACAGATAGTGAAAATACATTTATGTCTAGAAGCAGGCTAGGGTTCATTTCAGCGTTAGCTCAAAGCATCAGGGAAAATGGATGAAAAACCTGATCGAGATGGGGATCATTGACCCAGAAGCTGAGGTACAATTCTATTTACAGTTTTATTTAGTCCTTTACAATCATACAGTGTCAATAGTAACTAAAATAAAAAATATCAATGTTAAAATCAATATTACTTTCGTTTTTGATACTCGGTATACTCTCTAATTGGGTGAAGCAGATATGCTGGAAAACAAGATTTGGCACTTAAACGTGGGTATCTATTTTATTCCTTTAATGTCATCTGGCAATCTGTTGTAAAATAATGTACAAGTACTTAAAGATAATTTTTTGAAGTGAGCTGTTGATACTGACACCTGATGAATATGATTATTAACGTCAAGTGTTTAAGTTATAGACATTTGTATTCTATAAAAATATGTTTCCACTCCTGACAAAGTCATTTTTGATAAAAAAAACACCAATTCATAAATGAAGAGACAGGGACATGGCAGAATTCCGCGCTAAATAAAGAGAGGCCAATAAGAATCTCGTGGGTGGGATTTGCTTATTATTGGCACTTTTCTGTACTCTGGAAGTGGGTGCTATAGGATGTGTTTCCCAGAATATTATATATGTTAGGAGGGAATGAAAATTCCTGAAATATTCCCAACAAGCATCATTACAGCTAACTGAATTTGTTAGAATTCTGAACGCATATACCATAACAAACTTATTTTTGTGCTCAATTCATTTAAATGGACATTTAAATGAAACTGGATTTGGAAATATTGTTTATCTTAACATCAGTCAATTGCACGTCGTTCATTTTTAATGGAGAATACAACTGTTTATTAAAACTTGTAAACTGCATTGAAACTAGTTTTCTTTTATTTACTATTAATTAGTTATTACGGAGCCGATTTCAAAATATAATTTTGTACTATTCACCGTTTTTTATTGTAAAGAATATTCGAATCATCTACAAAGAGATCTGATCTTCGGTTTCGTATCGTCGAGGGCATATCGTTTACGTATAATCGAAAACGAATATGGCATATTCGAGAATCCTGTGGGACCCATAGCACAACAAATATTTAAACAAACGAACTAGTCCTTGAGATTCAATCGAATATCTTAGTCAACACTAGTTGATTTAACTTTAGCACATTTGTATGTTTGCTATTATAAGCATGGAACTTTGTACACACGTAGGTCATAGGTCTATGAATACAAAATTGTACCATGCTGTAATGTGGCTGTGTTCTGTTACAAAATCATGCAAAATGAACTGACATAATCAACTATCACGAATAATATATATTTGCGTTTCTAACTCATTGAAGATAAAGTATATATTTTCAATATGGTTGAGACCAATATATATGTATATATATATATATATATATATATATACATATATATATATATATATATATATATATATGTATATATATATATATATATATATATATATACATATATATATATATATATATATATATGTATATATATATATATATATATATATATATATATATATATACAAACGACAACCTGTGCACCTCAATTCAATTCAAGGCTAATTATTTCCTGAACAGTTATGTCAATGATTCATTAAAATGGTCTAATAGTACATTATTCTTTAAATTCTTTCTTCTTCGACATATCTATTCCAGGGACAACTAAGTCTCTCTCTGTCTGTCTCTCTCTCTCTCTCACACACACACACACTCTCTCTCTCTCTCCCCCTCAATCTCTCTCACTCCCTCTCACTCATAAGACATAGGATGTTGACGACTGAAGGTAAATCAACATTTCACTGAATTGATGTCTGAATTTGGAAACATTGAATTCAAACACCCATCACACGGGAAAATGTAAACTTTGTAGATCCTGACTAGTTATTCTCCTGCAAAGGAAGTCAACAAGTCCAGAAACTCACTAAAACATGATGGAAATAAATACACATCACTTCTAAAGATGCTGGGATGAACTTACGTCTGGCGCGAATTGAGGGAGAAGCAGGCGCCCCGGCTGGTCGTCAGGGGCCGGAAGTTGGAGCAACAGTCGAAGGGCACGCCGTTCCACAGACAGCTCGCGAAAAGGCGGTCACACGGCTTAAGAAGCTGGCAATGAAGACCCAAAAAGTCGTTAAAATTGCGTTGAAACGCCCAGAAGGCTTTGTCAAGCCAAGCCGTATAATTTAGTAATAATAATAATAATAATAATAATAATAATAATAATAAAAGGAGTGGGAATAGAAGAATTGTAGATGTGGCAAAAAATGCCAAGAAAACTACAATAGTGGCAGAATAACACAGACTAGTGACCTGCAGCAGCAAAAGTTATGCTGAACGAAACCACTAAAAATGTTTTTTTCAAAAGTAGCACACACTGCCCAAGAACAGCAAATACATTACTCTTGTAGAATACGTCAATAAATTAAAATTTTTAACAAAAATGTTCTTAAGAATACTGCAATAATATAATATGGTATATATACAGTACAAGTTCTTTACGTATAAAGAATATCAAAACTAGTGTTGTCACAACAACATATTCTTTTCTCGCATAGTTTCTACCGGCTACTTGTACATGAACATGCAAAAGGGTTTTCAAGCAGCAAACACTTCTTCTGTGCATAGACTCAAACTCAGGTATACAGAGTTCACACGTCACCCCTTACCGCTACACCAGACAGCCGCTCTGAAATACCAACTCGGGCCCACGCTTAAAAAAAATTCTCTCGCCCAATATTTCCATCACGTAATTTTCAAAAATTCAGAGAGATTAATGCAAATTAGACATGCACCAGTGTCCTCTGTTTTAACCGTGAAAAATATTTGAAGAAAAAAGGAACGGTTTTTAAGAAAATATTTTTAATGCATGAATTTCAAACACAAATTACTCGAAAACTACTCTCTTTTTTTTCTTCAAAAAATTGCACGTGACTTTTTTTAAACGGATGATTTTTTAGAACAGATTTTGTTAAAAGCAAAAATCTTCAACTACAATTTTGTACTTTTGAAACGTAAAATGTTTGCAATTATCGAAAATACCGAGTTTGCCGGAAATGGGACCTACTCCAATTTTTTTACCAACCTTGGATACTTACGAGAAGCAGTTTTCGAAAAAATGATTTTCTTTATAAATCACATTAATTTCACGCACAAATTACACGAAAACTACTCGTTTAAAAAAAAAAGATTGTACATGACCTTTCTCAAAAAACTTGTGCACCAGTTTTTTCATCGTCTTTTGATAAGTAGGAAGAAAAATTTCGGAGAAAAGTTTGGAGAAGTTTTTAAGAAAAAAGGTTTAAAAAGTTAAGAATTGCTCGTATTTCACGCAAAATGACACTATAACTACTCATATTCGAGTGAGAAAACTTGCAGCAAGACGCGCTCTACAGAACCAGGAATTTGTAGACGTTTTGGAAGTACTTTCAATACAGCTAAACGAAAATCATTTAATACATTTGCTGAAGAAGGCGTGATCGCGTTTCCGAGTCACACACGAGACAGGAAGGACAACGAAAAATTGGTGCCAAATGTTTCATTCACTGTACAGGCTAAATGGTTCAAATCATCGAGAGAAACGATACAATGTCTCTCTGGTTATAGATTCTTTTGAGAACATTTGCTTAGAAGAGACCTGTGAGATACTTAATGTAATGTCTGATGAAACAGCTGAACATGTCTTCACTGAATGTGAGCTACATCCTTCTGGCGTTCCAGAACTCTATTACTACAACCAACTAATTTAAGTGAGAAAAATTTTGAGATATTTCGAAGCGGTCTGTCAGAAATTTTGTAAAAAGCGAGGAACTGTTTTAAAAACATCCACCAGACTCTCGGAAAGTCTCAATAATAATATTCTTACTCGTGTATACAGAGTGTCTCAGAATAAATAGGCATATGCATTTATACTTGTGGTATTTGTCCCTATTTTTAGGCAACCCCGTATGCACTGATGTTCGGCAGATCACGTTGTGACGCAGTCAGGGGATTTCGTGTACCTGTCGAACTTCTGTACATATAGGTTTGCTTAAATTCAGGGGCAGATGCCACGTATAAATGCATGTAACTTCGCGATATGTAATTTTCCCACAATGTTCACTGGCAAAAGTGATCATTTCGACCTTTTTACATGCCCTAGAAGTTTGAAACATTGTAAGTGTCTCAACACCTGTACATGTATCATGCGCTGCCCAGTTGGTGGGAGATACCTGTTTGAGAAAAACCTCGTACGTCGACGGGTAGCTAGACACTGGATCACACCGTTTGACGGGGGATGATTGCCGCCACCACTCGCAATAGGACAAACACTACACTTACGACATTAATGACCTTCACATTTGACACGCCCGGAATTAATAATTAATCAATAAACCAACGTACGTGGACAATAAGGCAGTGAACTCAAAACCCACGTTAAGACATGAATGTTTTCAATTGTGTTTAAGGCGTGGGGGGCATTCCGAGTCACTCATGCATTACACCTGCACCAAAATCGTTCCATATCGTCTTGCCCTGGCAGACAGCTGGGAGCAATCTGCTTGCATAATTGAGGAACTGAATCCCACACCCAGAATAATGGCACAAGTACCGAGATGAAGCCAAAGCATATCGTTAGTAAATATGTAAAGGTACGGAACCGAGATCGGTCTATGCGATATTCAGGCGCGACGATTCTCTTCACTACACCCCAGAGGAGCATTAGATACCGCGAGAAGCCCTGGTATTCATTTGGACGCTGCAGAGAATAGGAAACTAATAGTGCGAGAAAGTATGTGTTATTCTGTAGCGCCTTAGTTTTCTTCTGTATCTATATTAGTAATTTCCAATTTGCGCAGAATTTGAAACCGTCCAGTTTCCAACCACGTGAGTGGTGTGTATGGTAATTTCACTTTGCGTGTAGAGACTGAATTCTCGTATTCAATGAGTTACTGCTCACTGTATAGCTGATGACATGCGAAAGCAAGACGTCAAGGAAGAGGCATCCCGTCCTTATAGAATATTTGCTATTGACATGTTGCGTTATGGAACAGCAAGTTTTTATGAAATGATTGGTACGTAAAGATCTATTGTGCTACTTATCTACATATACTATACTATGCCTTTGCAATATTCGTGAACACTGTTTATGTTAAAATATTTAACTTATTGCATTGATACTCGATAGTACTTTATTTGCTGATCTTGAACACTGTGCGTGCTCCCTTCTTGAATGCCATTTTGTGTGATTTTGTTCAGTAGCAATTTTGCTGCTCCAGGCCTGTAGTAGTATTTAATAATTGTCTATAATAACAAATTAATTAAGTACCTCGATTGAATTCGTTAACGATAAATGGATAAATGAAAATAGACTCCAAATTCAACAATATTTTCAAGAAAACCCGAAATCCGCTGGATTCAACACCTTTACGTCCCCCACCCCCACAAGTGCTCTCGAAAACTCTTGGTTGCGTAGCTGTATTTTCATTCTAAATACACATGATTTAGTTCAAGCTAGCAATTTAAATGACAGTTCTTTCAACAATATTTCCGAGGGGGAGTGTCCGAACTGGTATCGCCCCTTCCTGGGCCCGCTCCGCGAGGGCACCCACCTGTCGCACGCGGCCTGCGGAGGCTGCGTGCCGCGCGCAGGACGCGCAGTGTGGGGGCGGCGGGGGCGGCGGCGTGGCCGGGGGCGTGGCCGGGGGCTGGGACGCGGGCGGTGGCGCCGCCACCGCACAGCCCCGGCAGTAGCGACCGGCAGGCCTCAGCAGCCCCTGCAGGAAATCCGCCAGCAGCTCCTCCTCGCCCGCCTCTGTCTCGGAGGCGGCTGCCTCCCGCATCAGCCTGCGCGCAATTGCAAGTGAGAACATTCATGATACAAGTGATGAATGCAAGATGATGCAAGTGATAAATTCATGTACGTTGTTGACATTACCGTATGTTGACGAAATGAAACTTGTGATGCTACAACAGCTCATAATTTCTATTGGAGGATTCGAGACCGTAAGGGATATAGTTCACGGGAGTAAAAACAATTAAACCATTAGTTTGCCGACGTTTCGGAATATTTTTATTCCATCCTCACGGCTTACTCCATAATTAAGGTAGTTGGAGCGAGATATTCCCTAGTACATATAGAGTCCGTATTACCGTTAATAATATTTATTTGTGAGGTAGGTGGGTATAATGACCCCTACATAAACAAAATACGAACCCTTTTATTTAATTATTCGAACTAATTTTGTTTCATAGATGCAAAATAAAACTATTTTAATACCACATAAAGACCTATCGTTGACTAGTTTCTTAACTACTACCAACAGATCGCGTGGCCACGGAATGAAAAATTGAGGCATAAGATTGAACAGAAAAAAGCACTATTACACAATTAGTAAGAGCAAAATCATAAAAAATAACATTTTATACATATACCTATGTTTTTTTGTACAGTAGTAGCTAATACTGGCAAAAATTGCCACGTTTGAGTAGGGCGATAAGTCTTTGGTAAATTGGGCAACGCCGCATGTCTGCTCAGGGCTCATGCTTCTTCAAAGTTTCATTGTTTTGAATCACTTTGCTGATCGTTGCCTGACCGACACGCGGTAAATATCAATATCTGAGCGAATTGGCGGAAGATTTGTTTCAAAAGCGGAATTTGAGAAAAGATTTCCAATATTTATCAATGTTTCTTTCTCTCTAATTTCTATTTCTTGAATTACCTGGACCAATTGTAGCTTATACCTTATATTATTCGATTGCTTAACAACAAG
Organism: Gryllus longicercus; assembly: GCA_038098605.1. NCBI lineage: Eukaryota > Metazoa > Arthropoda > Insecta > Orthoptera > Gryllidae > Gryllus > Gryllus longicercus. Next base: position 89,950 of record JAZDUA010000109.1, on the reverse strand, counting down.
ATCAGTAGTTTGGTCCTTTCCAACATTTAATAATGCTTTACATTGTAAGTTTACAGAAATCCTAATCATTGACTCCTACTTCCTTATTCTCTTTCTTATCCCAATAAAAAATTGTTTTTTTTCTGTTATTCCCCTATTTTATTTTTGCTTAGGTAATGAAACTGCATGATCAAATTTTATGTTTTAATAGTTTTTATTGAAATTTTAGAACTATTTTTGTAGTTGCAATGTGCCATATTATTTCTAGCGATGAGAGTAGGTAATTCATAGAAACTATTTGCTGGTTGCAATGCTTTTAACATAATTTTATTGTGTGTTATGATATTACTTTAGATGCAAATTATTATGTAAAATACATATCAAACTGAAGGTGATAAAATGAAATTACCGCATCATATAATTCTGAGAGCTTTATTATTCAGACCCTCAATTATAAAATTATAACACTGTTGGAGAAAAAATTTCAAAAGAGATTTCCAAGTGGCATGGTCTCTTGTAATCGTTTGTCTTGAAGTTGCGCTCAAAATGAAAATAGGTTTAAATGTTTTGTAAATAAGACATGACACTCATTTAAAATATATTACTACTGGTCAGGAAATGAAAACAATGCAGAAATGCAGAGAAAAGATGTTTCTATTAAAATAATAAAACTACGAATAACTGAATTTATCATTCCTCTTACAATTTTAATTGCATTTGCCCTTGGATGGATTTAGATACTGTAGGCCTTCAAGCACAAAACTGTATTGGGCACTCCTTCAGAAAAATCTTTTATTAACCAAAAAACACTAATTATGACAGAATAAATCGTTGTAAAAATACAGATGTAAATTAACAAATTGATTACAAAGTGGAAGTTGCTTTTAAATTTATCATTTACAAGTACATGTTTAGTTTCTTATTGTTCCATTCAATTTATTTTTAAAATCAAACAGAGTAGTTTAGTAAACTATTTGATTAATGATTATTATTATTATTATTATTATTATTATTATTATTATTATTATTATTCTAATAAAACATGTTATGAAGTTTTTAATAATATTTTAAAAAATCCGAGCAGGGGGATGGGAGTCCCAAGCTTTCTTATTTTGCTAATAAGGAAATCCAGCACTGCATTTAACTATACCTTGAATGGTAGATATTAACATTCAGATTGTTTTGTTGTTAATTGAATTGTTGCAATTTGAAAAGTATTTCAACATTGAAACACATTGTTCATGTGTTTCAAGCCACTTAAAAGCCTATTTCTAATACCTTTGTGAAGTGAATGCCCACCCAGTAGCTCTACTGATTGAGGTGCTGATCTACGCTAATGATTGCTACTTTGAGTCCTGTGTAAGGGATCTTGCAAATATGGTGTAGAAGGCAATGACAATCCACTGTGTATCATGCATAATAAAAACTATAATATGAATCATTTTGTAATAATCAATCATTCGAATAATACAATAAATAATCATTGTTCAGGAGCAATAGTCAAAGGCTGACATACGACACAATACGAAACAACATTGATGTACTGAATGTATAAAAAATTCTATAAACTCTCGAGATCACCCATTTTCTCAGAGAGAGTAGTATCAAAGTGATTCATTCGGAATATTAATTGAATTGAGATTTTCATTCAGATCGCACAAATAATTATATCCATCAAATTTCAGCCTTGCTGAATATCTGGTTAAAATGAAAGGAAATGTTTTCCAAGGATGACGATCTTTTAATTGTGCCTAAAAGACCCCGAAGAATGTAAGAGAAATGCAGAGGCCTTGTCACTCGATTTGAATGAAGCGCGCTGCGCGCACAGAGTTACGCGTCACAGTCCTGACTCTCTAGAAAGCGCGCGAACGTCTCCCGTTGGACTGATTTAGGCTTAATATTTTGTAAAATTCTCCTATTTGAAACGGTGAATGCCCTTTAAATTGCGCATATTAATTCCAGCTACGTAAAAGAGGGTTTTAAAAAATGTTCAACAGTTAATTTTCTCACATTTTTAAAATTTCAAGTCAGATTTGTCTAGTCTCCATAAGAGCCCATGTTAAAACAACAAACTTTACGGTCTCATTACCCGAAAACTAGACGGTAAAATGGATTCAGTCTCCACGAGAACGTAGAAGAACCCACATCTTTCGATTAATACGATAAAAAAGGCATGTCGAACGTAACACGTATCTCGCTCTAACCACCTTAATAAGTAAGCCCTGAGGATGGAATACAAATATTCTGAAACATCGGCAAACTAATGATTTAATTTTTTTACTCACTCCGACCAAATCCTGTGAACTACATCCCTTATCCATTCACTATTCTTTGTATCAGATATATACGTAATATTATTTATAGCAAATCATATCTTACTAATAGCTCATCCAGCTCTCTCTGAAACACTATCTTCAGCTGAAGAGCAAGATATTCGAATTCGCAATTTTCAAAATTTCCCAGCTTTCACAGAAAACTTTATGTGCATCAATTTAAAAGTGCACTCTTCTCTACTAGAGAAAAAATTCCCCTGTGAGAGTGCGAATAGAATACCGGTTTTCATTCTGGTAAGCTAGCGCTACAAGACCTCAACCTCGTGCCTCGTTGACGACAGATCTAAGAGCTCTTATACAATAGATTATACAGGTCAACAAAATACATCTTATTTATAGTGACTCCAAAAATTAGTAATGTTTTGAAAAATATTCACGAAATTGATATTTAAAGATCTAATATTGAGTAAAATAGTGCGTAAAAAAAGGAATCTCCAGCTTCAATGTCTTCGATTTGTGACAGATTCCAAAAAAAATGAACTATTGCAATTTTCAATATTACTGAGGTTCTAATGAAAATCTGGCTCATGCATCTTTATTAATATAGATTTTACGATATATTTATTAATGTACCTTGCTCTACTCGAGTAAAAATGTTTAAGAATATATTGGGAGCCATTTTTGAAAAAAATCATGTCACAATTCCACTCAAAAGTACGCGAAATCTATTCCAAAAGATACGATTTTTTCCGTCCCTCGAGAGTCATTTTTATGATATAAGGGCGTAGGCGAGTACAATGTGTTTTCACCAAAATAAATATTTCTCGATGCATCTGACAGATGTCGAGAACCTTCGAATTTGAAAAGGATCTTTTGATTTTGGGTTGCTATACGTAGAGCTCCTAAAAATGTTGGACTAACTACAATGGCATTTTGGGTTTATCTCAAAAAAGAAAGTATTGTAATGGCACGGCAGAAATCGGCGATTTTTCGACGGAAAATGCTTGTTGTGGGACGAAGGTATCGAAAAAAAATGGGTAAATTTTGATCCTGTATGCAGTACATTACTTCTTCTAACACTCTGTGTGCACAATGGACATGCAAATTAAGGCTAGTTTTCTATTTCTAAGAGTAAACTGGAATTATTTTTCAATGTAAAATGTATATGTGCTTCAAACATATAATATGCTTCGAAGGGTATAAAATTTCAAAATACTTACCTGGCAGCAAAAACTGTCGTGTTGGGGAATTCACAGGCTGAAATTGCTGGAAGCGCGGTCGTCCAATGTATATAATCTGTTTCCAGCATAAATTCAGGTGAATTGAAATCTCCGTGTTCCCAACAGAACATTACAGCGACAATTGCAGCACAGAGGAATGCCGTTAGTTCGAGCAGAGCGCGTATCCTGTAATGAGGGACGAGTGAGAAATAATGATGCCAATTGGGATCTGACTCAGAGTAGAATTACATAGGGTCTCTAGTAGAAACTTCATATTGCCTCATCCCGTTTTATTCTATTTTTATCATATACATTGGCTAATTCTGGGTCTCCTTGTACTTTCAACCATGTGCTTATGAAAGGCACAATTGGAATGAAAAGCACTGGAGAGGCGGCACTGAATACTTGAGTCGTCTTACATACTGCATAATTCCAAAATTTTGTTTACGGTCTGTCTGGTCCCGAAACAGATGAAAAGTCGACTATGTTTAGTGGAAACTACACGACACAAAATGTTTTTAACGATGTTCACCTTTCACCTTCACGACGGCCGATGGTTGGTTATGGCTAAGGTGGATAACGAACGCATATTCATCCGAAAATCCGATCTGTTCATCGATTTGCACCCACAATCCTCATTTACTTCACATCGGAATTTTTTATCGCAACCAATAGGAACTAGAGTTTCAGAAACCTTCAATCAACTTGCAGAAAGGAAGAGCACTTTTACTCGTTAGTCCAGCGATTGGTATTTGCGACGTCAACAGCACCCAGAAATAAGTGGTGGAAGATTTAATGGGCACTAGCATTAAGTGGTTATCTATTGTTATTTCCCGAATAATGCCATGGGAAGTTTTCATTGATAGAGTAAATATCACGTTTGTCTGGCCAGAAACAGACGTTAGAGGCAGGTGCGCTCATGTACGCGTTACAGCAAAGCTGTGGGTTCGAATCCCACGCAAAGCATATATGTTTTCATTTATGATTATCCCTGCGTCTCTTTTATCATTCTTAAATCCGTATCTTGCCCCTATCTCTAGGCAATACCCGGTAATGATAAAGAAATTCTGTGTCATGCTGTTGGTCAAAGACTTACTATCGAGAATTGCCCCCTATTCCCGTACAAAAGTTTAATCACCGAGACGAGCCACGAGCTACCTCCTGCATAATGAAAGGTTCCAGCTGAGATGTGCCTAAGGGCTACTTAAGGATTGAACAGGGAAGGACAGGGCCGTCCTGATTTGGGTGTGACCTAGACGAGACGAATGGACACATAATGCCTCTGGAGGTTTTTAAACCTTGCCAGATGGCAGCCGAACAAAGGGTGGAATATAGTTCTTAGATTATTCTTCTTCTTACGAATAAGCCCAATTGGGAATACGCAAAGTACTCAGATGTGTTTCTTAGTCTTTATTTGTGCCCATATTTCTTTCACCCTTTGGCGGTGCGCGTTTTTTCTCTTTTCACTCCAAGCTTTTCCAGTTCTACTCTTTGGTACTTCTTCCAAATCAATCCGCCATGAATGCACTTTAGATCTGCATGTGTTCCTATTTTGAATATCTTCTTCTGTGATCCCTGAAAACTTAAGGTTCTTTTTAATTTCGTTGATCCGTTTTATAGTACCAGTTGCTGTTTTACTTATTATTATTATTATTATTATTATTATTATTATATTTATTACTGACAGCAGTAGTAACTTAGTAGTAGAAACAGTAACTTGCTGAACGATATTTGCACAGTCGCGAAGGGCTTCACACTCCCGAGATTTAGAGAGTAGTACATTCCTTTGAATTGTCGATTGAATTTTATATCCAATTGTTGGGAAGATCTGTGGTTGGCTGCAACAAATCAGCCGAAAACCAGTACTTATACTTGTACATGTACTTGAAAATCACTGTAACGCCCGCAATAATTATCATTACTCCTTAACCCCTGAGAGCTGAGAGGGCCATCATCTAGGGACTCAAGGGACAAGCAACTGTTTAGGTAGATCCGAAGGCGAAAATGTTCCATTAGCTTCAGTAACGGCTTTTGACTTAAAAAGCTGGTGGTACACACACACACAAAGTTATGATACAGTATCAGATAAATTTCTCGCATTATTTCTAACTTTTGGAATTTTCGAAAATTCAAAGAGTACAAAGAAAATGCGTCTTATGCAAATTAAAGAAAAAATTGGAGCACTTCAGAATTTTTTTATAAATGCATTAAATTCAGACAGAAATTACGCTAAAATCACTCGCTAAGAAAATGTACATTAACTTTTTTAAGGATCTAATGTTTTAGAACAGATTTTATTACACACAAAATCTCAATCTTCAATACTGTACCTTTGCGATGTTATTTTTCCCCAAATTTAAAAAAAAGATATTGCGGAGAGTTCCCAGAAAATGGGATCAGTACCACTTTCCTTATCGTTCTTATCTGCGTACAAGGATATAATTTAATGAAAAACATTAGAACATTTTTTTGTTGAATTTTTTCATAAATTGCATAATGAGAGAACTCGTACTGATCTAGCACCATTGGAGTGTTTTGGAACAGTAGTAGGTTGAAGAGGTTTCACATAATACATTGATAATTAACTCCTGCAACTCAGCACCCGTGAATTTAAGCCCTCACTTAAATTTAAAAAATTTATGAGAACTACTCATATAACGACAAATGTGTTTGAAGATGAGGTGAGTTAATTTGTACTCGAGAAGTTGCTATATTTTTACATACCAATTATTTCTCACATAAAACTGCAATTTAATACGTGACGAATCGAGCAAATTGGCTCAGTGCATAGCGCGCCGGATTTTCAATCGGGAGATCGGGGTGCGATCCCCGAGTCGGCCATTTCGACCGGAGTTTTCGTGATTTCCATCGGTGACAAGGCGAATGCTGGGATGGTTCCAAAATCCCACGAACATCTCCCACTACCCGAACTAACACCTCCTACCATCATCCGAGAACTTTCACCCATCATCATCACCCAATAATAATAATAATAATAATAATAATAATAATAATAATAATAATAAACCATCATCCTATCCCCCTGAATTGGTATTCAAGAATATCAACCGTCTTAACCGAGGGATGCAGTTGAAAGTCTGATCTCCATAATTCCACACTTTGATCTCTCCAGGAAGTAGTGACCCATACGCAATGGATATATATATATATATATATATATATATATATATATATATATATATATATATATATATATATTTATATATAAAGTTGGCGGGTTCAAACCCGATCGAACCCGTGGATTTTTAAGGGCGAAAAAATCCTTCGTACGCCTTCCTTCGGAGGGGAAGTAAAGCCGGCTGTCCCATGTTGGTAGATTTACTTGCATATAAAAGATCCTCAAGCCTAAATGACGCCTCTGAGCTAAATTCAAAATCGCCTGTTTCTCGCCCAAGAAATACCTCCTTCCTCTGCTAGTTGGTGAAAGGAGCGTAGCGAAATTTGCGTGGTCAGACGGAAGAGCGGGCCTGATGGTCCGAGTCTCGCCACGTAAAATAAGGCATTAATTCAATTCAATTCAATATATATATGTATATATGTATATATATGTGTATATATATATGTGTGTGTATATGTACTGCAAGTTGTGTACATGTACACAATATACTCAATGTGTATATATACACTGCAAGTTTTGTACGGCTGTCGCCGCTTATCGCTTCTCAGTTTCCACCTCTTCTGATCTTCCCAGCCTCCATCTTTTCAAGAAGAAATGGAGGTATCTTGCCTCCATTTCTTCTTGGGTGACCTTTCTCCGCCGCTTCTTCCGCTCTCGAGGTGTCCAAGCCCAGATTTCTTTGTCCAGCTACTGCTTCCCATATGCTGGAGATGTCCATACCAATTTAATCGTTTTGTTCCAATTGAATCTAAGATGCTGATCTGTACATTCATCATCTGCCTTATTGTTTCATTTCTAATACGATCCAACCTGGACACCCAGCAGCACCTTCTCCAGTAGTCAATTTCAAGGGCCATCAACCTACATTTATCCCTTTTGTTCAACGTCCATATTTTAGCTCCGTGTGTACTTATGCTCCGTACGATAGTCTTAACGATATAAGCCTTCTCCCGTTTTGTGAAATTTTTGCTCCAGAGAATAGAGTGTAACTGTCTTTTCGCTCTTTCCCTCTCCTATCTTGTTGGAAATTTCATCAGAGCTTCTTCCCTTCGAGGAGAGGTAACTCCGAGGTACTTAATGGTTTCATGTCATTTAATTTTCCTTGTAGGAATGTTCAGATCCCCATATTCTTTATCTCCCGATATCATATATTCCTGTTTTTAAAGGTCTATAGTGAGACCACATGTTTCATACTCCTTTTGTAATTTGCGAAACATGTAACTGGCACCATCTGCGTCTCCAGCTATGACCACTGGATCATCGGCAAACAGCAGAGTGTACAGTACATCATTTTCTATTGGCAATCCCATTCCGCCACACTCTTTTCCGACTTGTAAGCGCTTCTTCAAGATAAATTTTAAATGAGTGGGACTCTTGAGCACTCTTGTCTTAACTCCTTCTTCGCTTGAAATTCTGGGGAGAGTCGTGTACCTATTTTGACAGATGTTATTATCACTATATAATCCATTGATATAGGCTTGTTCAATATCACTTTCTTTCATGCTTGGCCATAACTTATTTAATGGCATTGTGTCGTATGCCTTTTGTAAGTCAAGTTTGAGATGGACATTCCTTCCTCTTTAACATGTTTTTCTATTAGTTTTTTAATGTGAAAATACCATCAATACAAGACCTTCCTACTGAATCCATTCTGTTCCTCCGATACTGTATAATGAAAATCAATTCTACGTTTTAGGATCCTGCAGTAAAGTCTTGCTATTGTGCACAAAACGCTTATCGCACGATAGTTGTTGCAGTCTCGCCTACTTCCTTTCTTAATACATTTATTTATTTACCGTCAAAAATCATTTAAACACTGTGTACGACGTGTTATAGAAGAAGTGCATCCATAGCACGCTCTCTTAAATTCTGGGATCTTTACACTTACCCGTATACAAGTTGGACACGATTTTCCAGAGCACGCTCAAAGGAAGACGGATGGATGTGATATTGTGGGTAGAGAGATTGATCACGAAACATATACCAAAAATAATAATTTAAGAAGTTCATGCTGTCTACATCTTCCCTCAATAATGTATGGGGATATTCCTTGTTTTCTCAGTTAAATAATAGTTATTAATGCACCGAGGGCGTTATAAGGGTCATAATAGTCGAACGGCGACAAAAAGTCCGAGGGCTTTATTTATCCGCTCGATCATTAGAACCCGTTAACGCCCGTAGTACATATATGAATGTATGTTTTACCTAATTTTAATTATTCATATTTACTTATTTATTAATTAACTAGTTGCCAACTTACACTCGGTTTGCCATTTCATATTTCTCTCCCTAATTCCCTCCGTAAGAGAACATGTAGCGACATTCAACTGTTTTCGCATTTCCCCTGTAACTATGAACCTCTCGATCTAGGTAAGTTATGTACTGAATATTGAACTCTGTACCGAAGGCAATAACAAGCAATAACGTATCAGTAAAAAATAAAATAAAGTATGAGTCGAATGAATAATTAGAACGTCATTAATTTTTTCAGAATCATTATTGCTCTTTTAAAGTAATATTTATCACCTGCATTTAAGTTCCTTTGACAAGCTAAATTTCCAGCAGAAAACAAAATATTCTCGATATTGCCACCAGCCGAAGCTAACTGCAGTTTTCATTCTCACTTTTCCCCACAATTTGTACTTCTTTTTCAGACTTTACACTTCGCAGCATCTTTAATTTTGCGTTTTATATTTGAAATCGTGACTCAACAGGCGGAGTCGTAAGCTCTCAGCGCCAGACACCCGGCTCTCTCGGTCGTGGACACCTCGCTCTTGACGTCGAGGCGAGCGAAAACCTGACGTAGTACGCCGCCATCTAGCGGAATTTGTATTAACTTCCGTGGTGCTCGAGCGAAATCTTCTCGTGTAGGACTCTAGGTAATTACAGACACTTTCTAAAGTGAACTAGATTGCAAAGTTTTTATTTAGTATTTTAAATAAAATATTTCCAATTCCTAAAATGACAATTTTAACTTGTCTGGGTTAGCACGCGTGTGTATCCACAACCTATTAGGTAAAACTCGCGAACGAAATTCGTCGGCTCCTGATTTTCTTCGGCTTCAGCTGACCTATCCCACCAGCAAAGATACACATACTCATGGGAACAGCTGTAGTGTCTCTGACCGGGAGTCCTAGGTTCGAGTTCCGACCGTGGCGTATTTTCGACTCTACCTAGATAGCTAGGTCGAATTCGGCCGCTGTTACGTCGGTGGAGATAGAACCCTTACAATCCTATTACACAATAATTCTTACGCCGTAATTTTGGGCTAATTTCAAAAACACATAGAAAGTATCTTCCAACACTCTGAAATTAAGATTTCAAAATGAGCTGGTAAAGCTAGCACCTCCACTTGCTCAAATCTGAAATACTTTTATACCATCGAAACAAGCGCATTTTGAGCCACATCGCGTTAACTACAAGAACAAAAAATGCAATCACATATATTTGATCAAAAGAAAAAAAAGCGCCCTAGTTTTGTGCTAGTCAGAGACATTAAAAACATTTTTTTTGCTTCCCCACAACATGAAATTAAGATTTCAAAAACTGATACTGGTAAAGCTTGCATGTTCACTTACTCAAAACTACAAAATTTTGGTACTATCAAAACAAGATAATTTGGGCAACTTTTAACACTTTGCAAAACTTCAACTCTCTGCTGCATTACAAGACAAAATGTTATTGGATCTTTGAATCAAATTCTAAACTACAAGTAACTAGCAGTGCCTCAACAGGACATACTTTCTGACATTATTTTTAACTTTGACAATTATCGAAAATTCAGACTTAAAAAAATAAGAATTGCGCCATTTTTTAACTGTCCTTTGCTCTGAGTAATAGAGTTGCAACTGTATTTGAGAATATTTTTAATAACCCTTATGTCGATCTAAAATTACACGAAAATTATTCGAATTTCTTCCAAAAAATTGTGCTTAAACTTATTTACAGATTTAAGTTCTTAGAAATGATTTTATTCTGGCAAATGATCATAAAACATCGGCCTGGTCGCCTGTTCGTCCGTCTGTCTGGTCGTCTGTGGTAAACGCTAAAACCTTTCAGACGATTTTCTCCAAAATTGACATTCTCGATCGATGTGGCCGTACTAGAAGCCCTTCGAATTTGAGAGAGTATTTTGATTTCTGCAGGTTCTTTATAAGACGTCTCAACAACATTTTAAACATATTCTCGAAAACTGTTGCAATATTTTATTGAGTTTTTTTTCTTCGGATAGCGCTAATGACGCATAAAAAGTGGGGTAGGTTTCACTTTCGATGAATTTTCAGAAATTGAAAAAGTTCAAAATGTTTTCCTACAACTGTAATGTTGTCTATGGGTCTTCCCACAACTATAATATTAAAGTTAGAAATAATTTCTCTCAATCAAATCTGTTCTTCAAAACCAGATCTTTAAATACGGGCATGTAATTTTTTTTAAAAAATATTAGGAGTTTTCGCATAACGTAACATGACACATAGGTCATTTTAAACCGATTATATTCCCAAAAACCGCCTAAATATTTTCTTTAATTTTTGTGTAAAATATGGAACATTCCTATTTTTGGCGAACTCCGCTTATTTTCGAAAATTGCAACAGATTAACATCGCAAAGGTGCAATAATGATTATAGAGATTTTTTCTTTGATGAAATACGTTCTAATAATTTAGATCTTTATATAAGATTATGTACAATTTTTTTCGAAAATACGAGTAGTTTTCACATAGGTATTGTTTGTAGTAAAATGTATTTATACTTTTTTTTCTCAAAAACAGCTCCGAAGTTTTTGGTTAATATTTTTCTCGAATAGAGGGAAGTATGTTTATAAAAATGGCAAAGGTCTTTACTTCTTTACTAACATTAGTTGAATTATGAATAAGCGTAGCAACGAACATTGTTAACAAAATCTGATAACCAGAAATGTTCACTCCCGTACAATAGAAACTATTTTGCATCGAAAAAAGAACTACAGATTTGATATTAGGGTCCTGTCGTCAAAATAACCAACCCCTATCACTCTCGCATCTAGCGAAATGATGGCTTAAGAAATGTGCGCGGATATTAATAAAAGCGTCAGACATTGTTTACAATTGTTTTTTTTTCATAGGGTATTAAATTAAAATTCAGGTGTAGATAAATAAGAAAAGTATATTAACGATGCTAATAAGAAAAGAAAACTACATAATGGGTGCGGTGGACGGAGCCCTTTAACGCCCACGCAGCAGCGTTTGAGCTTTTGTGCTAGAAGGCATTTTGATCTTGCGGTCGGCGACTACAATGGAATTTTGACGTCCGCAGGATACCCTACCTACGTTACACCTACACACATGGCAGGTTTAGAATTATGCGATGCGCGAGTCAAGGACTACGCAATCCTCAAACATACATGTACTTCTCGTTCATATTTCGATTTTCACTCGCCATTATCACGTACACAGTCGAATCATCACTTTACTGAATACGATGCCGCATGTAAAATTGTGCTAACTACTGGGGATAAATTTGAAAATAACGAAAAATCCCAGTTTTCAAATCAAATTCCCGGTTCTTCCCGTCTTCCTTTTCAAATTCTCGTTTTTTCCGGTTTTCAAGGATTCCAGGACCACTGGCCACCCTGGCACCGCAGTAGAAATCGAGGTTCAGCGTCTGTTCTTTTTCCACCTCATGTTCGTGAAAGGGGCGTGAAAGGACGAACACAATACAACCATGCCCGAGGCGGGACTTAAACCCGCGATCCTTAAACCCCGGTCCGACATCGCTACGCCACTACTGCCTTAGCGATCTCGGCCATCCGGACCGGCGAGTGGCTTTAGTGGTCCCTAATTTCGGGCAGAGGGTGCAAGGTTACGACGGTTTGACTGCTTACTAAGGTCAGTGAAGGAGATGCAGGAGAGAGCGAATGCACTCCGTTTTGGCCCTGCGGCTTCTCAGTTTTTTAAACATTCCCATGCGTGCAGCAGTGTTTCAAGTGATTAAATTGTGAATTTGGAAAATCAAAGTTTGTTTCGTCTTAATTTTCCCGATAATCTTTAAGTCACCTACTTAGTGTTAGTTCTAATTCTCTGTCCATTACGCTTTCTATAAATCGCCAACGAATTAGTTTCTTTTATGGATGCTTGGGATAGTTTATTGGAATTCGTAATGCTAGTGAAAATTCCTCAAGATTCCTCAAAATTCCTCCTCCTCCCTCACAAACAGTAAATGGGCGACCTCAATTTGCATATGCTTTCGTAATGCAAAATGTAACATTTTTTTCATTGTATATCAATTAGGTGACGGTGCTCTGGTAATTCTGTGCGGAGAGGTGCATGCGTTCTTGCAGTATACTCAGCAAGCCAGAGTTGAGAAGGGGGAGAGGGCGAAACCCGTTGTTACGATTATATGGTCTTGCTTTCTTATGTCAGTGCCAATATCCCCTCATAGGCTTTGGTGCGTTCCTATACTTGAGGGAGTAGAAGATTTTTGTTACAAAAGGGGGAAGGGAGAGCGTCAAAAAGAAGAGTTCTCCCAGAAGTGCCCCACATGCTCTCTAAAATGTTCTTCCAAATAATACGTCAAGTGTTCCCTTAATGTTCCTCATCCTCGCAGTTAACCGTGTGTTCCTGTATTTGTTAGTAAGGAAAATTAAAAATGTAATTTAAGTGTTTTTTATTACGAAATGCTTTTATGAACGTTACGGCGACGCATAGTACAGTACCTCCCCCGCCAGACGAAACAGGAAGTTCTGAATAGCTAGAGTACCCAGAAGAGAGAAAACTTCAAAAAGTGTAAGAGAAGGGTCTCGAACATTTTTTGAGAAAAAAGGAATCTAAAAAAACTGCTTTTTAAATCATTGTTTTGAATACCAGGTGAAAATATTATATCGTGACAAAACAAACAAATAAATAAATAAATAAATAAATAAATAAATAAATAAATAAATAAGTAAATAAATAAAAATAAATAAAAAATAAATAAAAAATAAAAATAAATAAATAAATAAATAAATAAATAAATAAATAAATAAAAATAAATAAAAAATAAAAATAAATAAATAAAAATAAATAAAAAATAAAAATAAATAAATAAAAATAAATAAAAAATATAACTTTCAAAAACGTTTCATTTTATAGATTACTGGATGAAAGCAAAACGTGCATTGCATTCTGTTATACAATTGTGTTGAACACTTGATACCCAAAAAACTGGTTTTGAGGCTCTAGGCTGCATCGTTTCTGAGTTATACACGATTGTAAAGTGTGCTGCACGTAGTGTGTTTTGCCAGTTGTGCGTGAGCCTGATAATCCATAATCTGTGAACTTCTATGTTTTTAGTCTTGAATTTCTTTGATGCACTTCTAGGGGGTAATTCCATACCCAGCAATAATACACTTATGGGGTTTTGTGTTGGTATGGGAATGGTTTCTTACAAAAGAAAAACAACTGTTGTCTTTCCTCAGTTTATTATAGAGGAGATAACCTTCCTTGAGCCCTGCAACGTATAATTTCTAACACATGCCAAAAATATATAATATAACCTTAGGTGAAAAAGTGTAATAAAAGAATTCGATGCAGTGTGGAACCGAACCTGCGAACACTTAGCAAGCCCTTGTGTTATCACTTGTCCATCTTTTCTCTCCACGTTTGGTACACCAAGGCAGCACTATGCCTAATCGTCCAATTTCCTGTGGCTTCAGTTTCGGATTCGGAGCATCAACATAGAGAAAAATGTGTCAAGTCTTCGGGCCTGACCACAACCCCAAAAAACAAAAAATCAATTTCACGATGTTTTTTGCGATAAAACATGGAAGATGGTGGTACAATTCTGAGTTTAGATTCAGATTCAGCACGTCGAAATACATAGAGAAACATGTCAAATCTTTGGGTCTGACTTTTTTGTGTGCCTATGTAATTTATACAGAATAATGTAAGGGGGTCGATGAACACAAAAGGTTGTGAACCCCTGGACTAGATCGATCAATCTTGGAGAAAAAAAGTTACTACGGTTTATGTGGTAGTGTTGTCCACAAACAGACGGTCGGAAGGTCAATTGTTCGGTGTCAAGGACCCTCAAAATGTTGAAGTTGACAACACGAGTTAGAGGAAGTAATTTAGTACGTACATGAACAAGTTTTATCCACTTTTGCCCAACGGTACTACCTTTTCTCTCGAAAAATCTTCGTTTTGTGCCGCAGTAATACTATTTCCTGGGCACTACGTAAGTAGTATTCGAGAAAGTGAACTATGTAAAGTATATTTGTAGTATATTTTATAAGAAAGAGGATGGAAGTTCGACGATTTGAGATGGGACAGTTGCTCCATCTGAGCTACGCTCATGGAAACATCTGATTTAGATTTAAATTTATTTTGTCAAAAAACAGTAAAAGACTGCATGTGACGTACGGGGGAGAAGATCTTCTGTTTTTAACTATAAATTGTTGAAGCATAAATAAAGTTAAAGATAAATAAAAATAAAATTTAAAAATGCACGAAATTAGCAACAATTGAAAAAATAGACATTTTCGTTCCAGATATATAGAAAACTTACTTGCAATGGTAAACGAAATGCAGATTTGATTTTTCTACACTGCTAACAAAATAGTAACTCACCCTTACCTCTACTCCTTCATCTACAAACAAAAGAAGAGTTCAACAAAACGTACGCATAGTAAAGCTACGTTTACGTCCAGAAGAAAAACAAGTGGCCATCTCAGCATTTGCTCAATGTATCAAGAAAACTGGACAAAAACCTGATCGAGATGGGGGTCATTGACCCGGAAGCTGAAGTACATTATTTGTTACAAGCATATTGTCTTTTTTTTAATATACAAAAGATAGTAAATTAATTCATTATAAATCACTGCTTTGTTAAAATAAACATTAGCCGTAGTGGTGTAATTCGCCACTAGTGGTGTAATTCGCCGCCGGGATGTTTGGTCCCGTAAAGTCGCTAGGGTAAATCGCGACATGGACTATGTGGCAAAAGCGCTCGGATTCATCTTTGTGGATCCGAACGGGTGGATCTCGGAGAGCGCCCTAGGCCGGGACGGCGTCCACCTCAACCGGAGGGGCGCCGCGGCGCTCAGTGGCCTCTACACCAGAGTGGCTGAGTTCTGCGCACGCCCTCCTGTCATCCGTTGACGCTGTGAATGCCCGCCGACTTTGCACGCTACGGTCGAATCGCGGGCTGTGGCGATAGGAGCGGAAGCTGAGGGTCTCGCACTGGTGACGGAAGCTTCAGCGGAGATGTGTGTGACGGCGGCGACGGCGGCGACGGAATATATTCAGGTGAGGAATGGCTTTCTAAGATTGTTGCAGGTAAACTGTCGAAGAATAGTTAATAAAACCATTGAGTTTTGGAACCTAGTTGACTCGTGCGATGCCGATATAGTGATAGGGACAGAATCGTGGTTATCAGATGACGTAGCTAATTCTGAAATCTTACGCTCCGGCAATAAATTATATCGAAGAGATAGAAAAACAAGAGGCGGTGGAGTTTTTCTCTGCGTTAAATCAGCGTTATATGTTAGAAATAGTTGGTTTAGTAACAACCTGGAAATTTTAGGAATGGAAATTGACGTACTAGGAAATCCCGTGGAAATTATTGCTTGTTATAGGCCGCCAAACGATGGTTATGAAATTTTAGATGAAATCGGTGATAGGCTGGAAAACAGAAACGGTCGGTCTATTCTTCTCGCTGGCGACTTAAACCTTCCCGACGCTAACTGGAAAGGAGAGGTGTGCGACAGGAAACTTCAAACGCGCGTCAATCGTCTGGTATGGGAGCAGGGATTAACGCAGGTAGTCGACAAACCCACGCGGCAGGGAGCAATTTTGGACATTTTCCTTGTTTATCCAACAGAAATGTTCCTTTCCTGCGAAGTCTTTCAGGGAATTAGCGACCACAAAGCAGTGATGGTAGAAGTGCAGGTAAATGTAATTAAGCGACCTAAGGCAAAAGGAACGATTGTCAGGCAATATAGAAAAGCGAACATTGAAGGACTACGTAGATTCTTAAGAGAAAAATACGATAATTTTCTAAGAACAGAAGGGGGAATAGAGGAGCAATGGGGAGCTTTTAAAACAATCGTAGAAACCGCTTTAGATACGTACGTTCCTTGCAAAATACTGAAAAGTAATTCTGATCCTGAATATTTTAACGGGGCAATACGACGTTTAAAGAGAAAAGTTAGGCTAGCATTTAATAGGAGACATCGCAGCATTGCAGACATGATAACGTTTAAAAAATACTACAAGAAATTAGAAAAAGAAAAGAAAATTGCTCATGAATTATTTTTAAGAAACATGTTGGAGACGGGACGAAATAATTGGTCAAGCTTTTACAAATATGTCCGCAGACGCCGGGGGAATAAGGAAGAAATTCAGGAAATTCGAGTCACAGATAACGAGCCACTGCACGACGACCAGGCAAAAGCAAATGCGTTCAACGCGTATTTCGTATCGGTATTCAAACCAGAACGGGCGCAGGAGCAAGTTCATTATTTTCCAGTAGAAAACCAATTTAAACTCCACGCATGGGAACTCCGCAATCGTATAAAATCACTGGAAAACGGTAAATCACGCGGGCCAGACGGTATCTCGACAGATTTTATTAAACTCGGTGGTGAGGCGATATTGCCCTATTTGTTAAGATTATTCAATATTTCCATTAATAATGCAAGTTTACCAGACGATTGGAAGGCAGCTATAGTGGTTCCAATTTTCAAAAATGGTGATAAAACGAAAGTATGTAATTATAGACCTGTATCCCTCACATCAGTAGTATGCAAAATAATGGAGCATTTAATAGCCGGGTACATTCGTCGCGAATGGGAGAAGGCGAACTGGATTTTCCACGGACAGCATGGGTTTAGAAGTGAACATTCGTGCGAAAGTCAAATTGTTTCTCTTTTTCAAGATCTAGCTGACGAAGTTGACGCGGGTGGGAGGGTGGATGCAGTACTAATCGACTTCGGGAAAGCATTCGACGTGGTACCGCATAATTTACTTATTAGGAAAGTATTAACCTCAGGAGTTGATGCTAGAGTTGTGAGGTGGATAAGCGAATTTCTTAGGGACAGGAAACAAAAAGTTCGAATTGGCAATCAGTTTTCAACTACGGGGAATGTTACTTCAGGGGTTCCACAGGGAAGTGTGTTAGGGCCATTACTCTTCTTAGCGTATGTGAACGATCTCCATGTGAACATACAATTAAAGGTGCGTTTATTTGCAGACGATTGTGTTATATACCGAAAAATCAAAGATAGCGCTGACGAACAAATATTACAGCAGGATTTAGAGCATTTACGGGATTGGGCTGAAAAAAATGACATGGGAATTAATGAATCTAAAAGCAAAACAATAACGTTCGGGCGAGGACGAAATTATGAGGAACCAGACTATCGTTTAGGTGAGGTTATCATCCCAAGAGTCTCATCATGCAAGTATTTAGGCATTCATCTAGATAGTAAATTAGGGTGGGAGATGCATATAAATCAGACAGTAAGAAAAACGTGGAAGTCTTTGCATTTTGTAATGCGAATATTAAAGAAAAGTTCTGCAAACGCCAAAGAATTAGCATATCTTACGCTGGTTCGCCCTCTCATGGAATACGGAGTTGCGTGTTGGGATCCATACAGAAAGGCGCACCGGAAAAATCTAGATAGAATACAGAGAAAAGCGAATAAGTTTACCTATAGAAGTAACGCAACAAAAAAGTCATGGGAACCTCTAGAAACGAGAAGAACAAAGGCGAGGCTTTGCGCTCTTTATAAATCGTACGTAGGTCAACCAGCTTGGAAGGAAATTCAGATTAGACTAGAAAAAACAAATTATTTCGGCCGAAGCGATCACACCCACAAAATTCGAGAAAGGAAACAAAATTCAGATCTTGGGAAGTTTTCCTTTTGTAACAGAACAATTAGAGATTGGAACAGTTTACCTGCAGCAGTTTTCAAAGCTTTTCCTCTCAGTGTCCGAAGTTTTAGAAACAAATTAGAACAAGATATTAAATTAGTATGTGCTGTGTAGTGCGGTGAAGTGCTGTGAAGTGCTGGTCAGTGTAATTCAAAGCAAAAAAGTGTAGTGTAGTGAAGTGAAGTGTGGTGAACGTGATCAATGCACTTTTCAATGCTGCTTTTCGTCTTGTACTGTATTGTGTGGTATTATTATTATTATTATTATTATTATTATTATTATTATTATTATTATTATTATTATTATTATTATTATTATTAGTATTATTATTAATGTAAGTGTTGTAATTTTGGCAATTATTGTCATTAACTGCCACCGGGTTATACCGAATTGCAGTTCTAATAAATGTATGTATATGTATGTAAACGGCTTAGGGATGCGCAATTAAAAAATTAAATTAATTATTATTTTTCTTTTTGATAATCAGTATAGTCTCTAATTGTAGAGAAACAGTTTTGCAGCAGAAAAGATTTTACTTTCAACTTAAATTTGTGTACCGGCTTCAAATGTTTAATGTCATCTGGCAATGCGTTGTAAAGAAACGTACATGTATTGTGTGTGGATTTCTGATAGTGAGGTGTTGATACTGACACTTGATGAACGTGATATTTACGACGTGTGTTGTAATTATAAATATCAGTATTGCATGAAAATATGTTCCCACCGTTAAGTAAGTCACTTTTCACAAATATTACAGATTCGTAAATAAATAGACAAGGCAATGGTAAGATTCCAAGCTCAATGAAGAGAGGCTTGCAGGGATCACGCGGATGGCATGTTTTCATTATTCGAATAATTTTCTTTTGCAATCTAAAGGTCTGGGTACTACGTGATGAGATTTCTCAGAATATTATGCCATATCTCTGGCGGTAATGCACATTTGCAAACTACACGCAACGAGCTGCATGAAGGCTGACAGAATTTGAAAGAATTCTGAAGTAATAATGAACATAATGAACTTAATTTTGTTTAATTCTGTTATATGTTCATTCCATTTGAGGGTTGATTGAATTGAGAGACCTAGAAATTTTACCTTAACATCATCTAAAAGCATTTTGTTTATTTTCAATGGAGTATGTTATTGCTGATTTGAAATGCAAAAATGCATTGAAACTGTTTCTCCTTCGTTAACTATTAATTTGTTATTACAAAACCAATTTGAAAATTCTGAAATCGTACTATTTATTGTTCCTTTTTTGCCAAGAACATTCGTGTCATCGTCAAACAGACCCGTTGTTCCGGTTTTAATAGACGAGGACATATCGTTTACGTAAAACAAAAAGATAATAGGATCTAAGATCGAACCTTGCAGAACACCATATTCAATTGGTGAAGAATCGCAAAGATAAGTAAATAATGTACAGTAAATAATTGCGTGCCAGTACGGTATTTCTACTCTTTGAGATCGATGTTAATGGCACAAGGTTATCCAATCTATACCACGAATTCCATAAGAAGGTAATTTTTATAGCAAGATGTTATGGTCAATCACGTCAAAAGCTTTCGATATATCTAAAAACATTTCAATGGGAGCTACATTTTGGTCCATTGATGAAGCGACATCTTTAAACAAAGAAAAAAATGCAGTTTCCGTTTCCATCTGCGAAGTTATTTCGTTTTATCCACACTGTGACGGTAAACAGTTTAAATTCTATGATTTACCAATCTTCGTTCATTGACTATAACATCAATACCGTACAACCCTAATTTTGAGGCTGCTTTTCATTCAAAATTATTTATATTTGAAAAAATCACGATGAGTCAGCAGCGTGTTCTGTGCAATGAAGTCTACAATTAGTGTACAAACAACTGGCCTCCCGAGTTTAATATTACAAAGCGTGCCTAGAAAAAATGGGATATTTTGTAAGCGATGTTTCGTTGAGGCAGAGATTGCGATTTAATTCACCGAAACAATAAAATAAGTATTTCCTGGGAATATGACGAAGAACATGTTAGTATTAATTTTTACACCTGAAATGTCTCCCAATGCTCAGTAGAATCCCGGTAATCCGAACGAATACGGGGTGTGGCCTGTTCGGTTTTGGAAATGTTCGGATTATCCGAAAAAAAATGTACCGTACATAAACAAATAGTTCTATTGGATTAACAGACAATGCAACGTAACGTGCGATATGAGAAAATTGCAACGTAACATAGCAATGGAAATAATTGAATTAATAATATTTTCATTTAAAATAAATAAAATATTATCTAGTATAACGAAAGTTAATAGTATTGATGAAGCTATGGCTTGAATAATAAAATATTTTATGGCTGCTTCTGTTGATATTATATTGTCTTTTGAAGATATTAATGGAATGAAAGCTAGTAAATTAATTTCTAAACCCATTCATGTGGCTTGTCATGAATTAGATGTAATAGAAATTATTGCACCTAGAATTAATATTATCAAAAATAATGATTTTGAAGGATTAAATGTTGAAATTAAAAAGAAAAGGATTATTACCTTTTTAAATGGAATATGAACTCATTAGCTTAATTAGCTTATCTTTTTTATTGAATTTTAGTGTATGATGCACCCATATTTTCATTACTTGGGCGATCCACACGTGACCCCGTGTCTCAGAAGTTTGCCCAGCTGCTCTGAAACGGGGAGGGGATGGGAATGGAAACATGCATGATATCAGACTCTACCATGCATAACACAGCTAAACAGATTGGGATGGTTTGGAATGTCTAAATTTTTCTAGGAAAAATCTTTAAACAATTACTAACTCTCCCTCACAAATTTTATCATTTTTACTTTTTGACCACTTCACCTGTACGTCATTATTTTCTCTTTCATGAAACTTCCCTTTCACTACTATGTACAACTTACTCAGTACTATTAATGTTCGGCCCTAAGCCGCCATCCTGATTGAGGTTTTTCTGGATTTACTCAATCGCTTAAGGCGTATACCGGGAAGGTCCCTAGATTTGTTCTCCCAGACGTAAATGTACAGCTTGTCCTCCCCTCTTAAAATGTTACTACTCTAAATGTATATTAATTCAGTGGTTAGGCGGAAGAGCAGGCCCTATGGCCTGAGCCTCGCCATTAATAAAGACATTATTATTATTATTATTATTATTATTATTATTATTATTATTATTATTATTATTATTATTAAAGGGAGTGTTGACCTCAGCACAGTGCGTGCGCTAGGCGCACAATGTTCTCGCCTGTCATGGATGCAGGGGACTTTCGCGTTTGTCCAATAGTAATAACTAGGGGGCGGATTTTAATGAAATTTAATTTTTTTCTTTTCACTTTAGAACAATGCCGTTTAGTATAGAAACTCAGTTTATGTTACGACAAAACGAAATGACCCATTTTTATACGTCATTTTCTTGCTATTTTCATCGATTTCGACTAATAAGTCATTTTTTACCTTTCTACGTCATTTTTAATGCATTTTTCGCTGATTTCATCGATTTTAATGTCATTTTAATGGTACTTGCATCAAACAATATTTACCAGGTGCAACAAATGTTCACCCCCTAATTTCTTAGTAGTCAATTCGATTTATTCGCTCATTGTATTGTCAGCCGGTGTGAGTACTATGTAATCTAAGGTGCCTATGACGCCTATCGGTACCATTGTCAGTTCGGCTGATTTCGCGATAAATAAATGCAGAGATTTTCTTTTAAAGAACAGTTGAAACCAAACTTTTGCAAGCTGAGTTCACTTGATCAAAAGGAAGAAGCCTCGATTACATCAGTAACATACCTAACAGCTTGAGTTGTACATCTGATGTGGTTTTGATCAAATATTTTACATCATTTTTCTCTGTTTTTAGGGCATTATTAAAGCGTTTTATTGATCATTTTTGGCAATGTTTTAGGTCATCAAAATCCGACCCCTAGTAATAACCTTTCGCGGGCCACAATAAACGACACCGCGGGCCGCCATTTGGACAGCTCTGATCTAGTTGTTGAGGGACAGATTGTACTCATTAAAAAAAAATGAAATAGTCTGCCATATTTTAATTTTATCAATCAATTAAACTCCGCAAATTTATTTAAATCTATTATTTTTTTATAACATATATTTGTTTATTCATTAAAGATTCGTTTCAGATTTCGAATTCGCCCTCCACTGTATTATTGAGTTAGTTATTGTGAAACGAATTGTTCAATATTTTTGAATTGCTAATGATCTCTTTGCGTTAACTGAAGTGAAAGAAACGCAAATTAATTTAGGGGAATTCATGCGAAAGTTGGAAGTGCTTTTTTGGAGAGTTTTCAATACCAATTAAGGTAATAAGGTAAAGTAATATAATATAATTAATATAATTAAGGTAACAAACATAGATTAGACAGGTTTTATTTTGCGTATCAGTTATGCTGTGCGATATTTTTATAATTCGAGCTAACATCCATGTGACTTTTTATCATTTGAGCTTTTCCCACCGAAGCCAGTATCCCAAGTTCTACGATGAGAATGCTCAATAAGCTAGAGAAATCGATATTTTTGGTTAAAAGGTAGGAATTCTGAAACGAGCATATACTTGAGAAGTAAAACAAAAAATGTAAAGTTTACAAAAGATACGAAACAACCTTTCTTTTCGACATCTAAGTACGTAGAGACAGGTTGGGAAATTGGCATAAAATGCTCTGGAACAGGAGGTTTTAAAATCAGACCATCCATTGCATTACTTCTTTCGGCAGATAACTCAGAAGATAATGGCATGGAATATGCTACATGCTTCGAAAAAAAAAAGAAAAAAAAATGAAATGTAAGAATGAAAAATTAATTGTAATAAACAAAATACTTTTGCGTTGCAGGAAGAAATTCATATATTCACGTGGAACACGATATTGAACTGTGTTTGAGTTTCAATCATATAGGAACCATCAATTCCATGTTTCTGGAGGTAGATGGGGATGTTGATGCTAGATGTGGAGCAAGACAGGAACTCAGGGACTGAGCAGTTTAACAGTCTGAGTCAAGAAGCAAAGGAGAGATTTCCAAATAGCTTAGTATACAATGAAGTGATATGTGAGGCAAAATGTTGCCTCAATATAAATAATAATTTATATCATAATAATAAATAAAGGATATGATGAAATGCCTTCAATTAACTAAATTAAATTAGATATGAGATTAAATGGACCAGAGCAAGTTTCAATTTTCATAATTAAATTTCTAGAAAATAGATTAAATTTTAACAATGTGTACAATAGGTACAATTTTTTGTCACTGTTTCTCAAAGTATTCTCAAAGAAGATTCATTTATTTACTTAAACTACGACGAATAAGCGGTAGGCAAGTTTTGAAATTTGGTAACCTTTGCACATGGGGATTTGGAAAAAAGAGATGAGTGACCGATTGTTTGGGTAAAAATGAACATTTATCTTAAAGGTTCAGTTTTAGTTCATAACAGAGTTCCTCGTCAGATCCTGAGAATGAGTAGTTGTTATTCGCTTTTAGTACTACGAATAATATCTGATGTAGTATCCGCCATACGTGTGACTGAACAGTGCCCCTTGTTCCTAAAACTAAATAACTTATTATTTTTAATATTTTTATTTTTAACTTAGTATCATCAATGAACGATAAATAACAATGAAAAATTTGTAATACGATTTATTGTTACCTATTCTGGACGCATGTTTTTTCTTTCTAAAATACTGGGTGCTCCAATGTTCTGGTAGGGCCTAATTTCTATTGCTTAGTTATGGCTAATGCGTAAGTGCTTGAAAAGTGTTTTCTCTGCTCTTTGTGCCACGCAAGTTTCTTGCCAAAAGTGACAAAATATTGAAGTTGGTTTACTTACTTTTCAATAGTACAAAAATGAGCCTTTTTAGAGCTTGACAAGACAGTAATACACGACTCATTCGAAATGTTTATGAGAGACATAATGTTCTCTATTTTAGTTGGTGAATGTTTCACATGTGTTCACTTTTCCTCGGGCGGACTTGGCGAACAGCAGTACTTTCATCCTCCATGAATGGAACTGGCGCAAACAACGATTACGCACGGGGTCGTTACCATTGATTTTACCGCTGCACGTGTGCGCATGGCTTGTAGGTGACGTCATCGTGATTCCCACGTGTCATGCATGGTATCTGGACATTTCATACTTCACATGAAATCGAAATATATGTATACACACACACACACACACTTGTTCGATTTGTCTATTGCTTCCTTTTTTTCTATTTGTCTCATAAAAGGTTTTCATCTCATGAATAAGTGTGTTTCATCTGGAAGAGAATGGAACAAAATAATAAAAGGAATCTATTTTAAACATCTCTCTGTGAATTGCTCTCATTTCTTAAAAAAAAGTGACATACTGCATATTCTACTGCACATAAAATTATAAATACTAAAAAAAATCATCGTACTACTTATCGAGTTGAAATAATAATGATTAAAATTGAAATGTGTAAGTATTGCTGTGATAAGTATTTCAAAGATATAATTATTATTAATATGAATTTCATCGACAACATTCATTTTGCTATTTTGGATTTTTTTACAAACTGTTTACATAAGAGTTTGTAATTTTATCATGAATATTGTTAATGGGACATTTTTGAAGTCGAGCAATCTGTTTTGTACAAGTTTCTTTTCAAATATAAATTATGGGGTACATAGGGGGAAACTACCTTCTGCGGGTAGTCAATTCAGTATTTCACTTCATGTTGAACATCTCATTTCCAGAGTGAAAATAAATGCATGATAATATAAAGAGAATTCATTCCACAATTTAAAATTATCGGCCTTGTAAACTTTCTAGCGCTTTACGCAATATTTGTTTCTAGGGGTTATCATTTAAGTACTTCCGTTGGAACTGCGCCGAACAGCTGCGCTCTGGACTCGTATTTTGTCTCCGTTAATTTCGTGAAAGAGATTCTGCTAGAAAGTATAACGTAAGTAAACATTGGTTGCCCTGAGGGCTCCTGCGTATTCATAGTTCAGGAACAGCCTGAACTAAACCATGAAGGATTGTAAATCTGAAAAGATGAAATATTAATGGGGAAATTTGATAATTTAGGCCCTAAAAGGGAAATATGACGAGTGTTAGGAGAATGCTTATTTGGAGTCGTGATGTGAAATTGTGTCCGCCCTGAACGAGCTGGTTGTTACGCATCTCGAAATATTGACGTTATATTTTCATTGACGTGTGTTGATTTTGTGTGAATAAGGTTTTTTGGGCGTAGGTCCAAAGCGGAAGTGTTCGAAAGTCTCCCACTAACCAACATGGCAGTTTGACAGCCTAGAGAAAGGGGACTTCAAATCACTGTAACATTTTAAGGTTTGTGTTTCTGTGATTTGTGAGGATGTGCTGCAATTTGTATGTCAGGCGTATCCAGAAAATACACCTTGCGTTATTGGTACGAAACCGTGAAGATAAACGAATTGTTGCAGAGAACCTATTGGGACTTCTTTTTCCAGTTTAGTCTTTTATTAAGTGCGCTTAATTCACTGTGTTTAGGTTTGGAATGTTTACAATAGCTCTTAAAACACGTCACAGTCTGTATAATGAGTGAACTAATGTAACCATATGACATTTGAATTTTTGGGTTAGGAGAGGTTAAAATGTCACTGTAGCCTAGATTTAATGTGGTTGCTAGTGTTTGCTTTTACATTCAAGTATTTTCGAATAAATCGCATCTAAATTCAACAACAATTGAAAATGAATAATATGGAAAGAAATTAAGAGTTCACAAAATTTTCCATTTTGCCATTTAAATGTAATTTCCCAAAAAGTGATGTGGCAGTCTTTTACATGCATTTGCTCTCTTGAAGACCTTATTCAAAATTTAGATCTTTAAAATAATGTTTTTTTTAAAATCTCTTCCTATTTCAGTACTGGAGGATATTGGCCACAGAAAGTGTATTGCAGGAGAATTAAAGGGATTGTGTCTCTGGGAAGAAATATTTCACTCAAAATGTTAAAATACGATTATATTGATATTAAGACTTCTAATTGCTGTTTAAAATTGATGGACTTTTCAGTTCATTTGATGATAATTTTTTTGGTCAGTGTTCTTTGTGAGAAGGGCAGGAAAATGGTAAACATAGATCACAATTTGTATTCTTTGTGGTACAATCCATTTTCTCAAAAATAATGAACCCCTGTATGTATATATATCCATCACAATGTAATGCTGTATCGAATATATAAATTGTACTTAAGCTCAAGACAATAAGTCAAGTTGATAAACCTTTATAAAGTTAACAAAGAGATGATAATTATTACATACCATGTATATTTGGCAAATGTAATATAAAATATTCATTGTACTGTGAATCTCATTAATGAATGGTTACAGTATGTTGTCAGTTTCAATGCTATCACATCTACTTTTACCTTTATTAACCACTTCTAGTATCTTTATGACAATTGTTATTCCCATGTTATTGTTCTTTTTTAATCTGTCATTGATGCCTGATGACTGGTAATTAATATAGAGCTCTGGGATTGAGTGGTGGAAACTGTTCTCAAATATTGAGGAAATAGCTATTATAACGGTAATTACCTGTTTTATGTAGCAATTGTTCTTTCTTTCCCCCCTCTACAAAATTTGTGGCGGTTATCAATGTGGCAGTGGAACCAAAATGAGGGAAACCAGAATGAAAGAAATACACAGTACAAGATCCAAGAGAACATTGATACAATTAAAATTTTTACCTTACGCTGGGATAATGTTGATACTTGGAACAAATTGGTGATTTGTGTATATTTCATTTTATGTTTGGTTGTATTGTGTAAATACATGGATAAAGTGATATGACTGAAAACAGCTGTTTGTTCCTTACATACTGAGACTATTAAAAGATAATACTGTATGTTTGCTAGATTATTAGAAACTTGGGAGAATTTTGTAGAATAAGTTGCTTTGTTTTGGAGCTTTGAGTGAAAAGAATGTCACAACATATGTTCATAAAGTAGTCAATCTCCAGTGAGGAATACTTATCCTTGAAATATTAGACAAATATGGAAATTAAGTTTTTACTGAAATGTGTCATTTTAAATGAATGTGGATATGAACTATATTGAGGTTTAAGTGTTTGAAGAGGTGTAATGTACTGAATATTTCTATATTGTTGTAGTCCCCCTCCCCCAGGAATTGTTTCCAGTGTAGTCTTTCAGACTAGCTTTAACTTGTACAGATGTAATACTGGATAGCTTATTTGTAGAATTCAAAATTCCAGAGTTATATGGAATGGGTAAATTTTTATTATATAAATGTTACCTCTCACTTCACACTTGATATTAATATTTCAATTTTGTTACAATAATTCGCTCTTATTTTCAGAATTGTAACGTGTAGAATTTAAACAGTGTGACTTTGTTTTAACAGGTGAGCTAGACAATGATGTCTGTTTTGAACCAGAGCGGTGAAGAACAAGTTGAATGCCCCTTGTGTATGGAACCACTGGAAGTGGATGATCTCAACTTCTTTCCGTGCACTTGTGGATACCAGGTTTGATTGCTTTCTTGAGTTATTGCAGATTGTTCTCTTTAATTGACATGGGATTTTATGGCATTTAGTTGTACTGGGGCATTAGTGAGGCTAGATTTGCATTGAACTTTTACTGCAGTTTTTGATGTAAAAACGCGAAAACTTCGAACGATAGTTGTGGAATATCTTATATTAGAAAAGTATGAAAATGGCAACATCGCAATCGGAATAAGAAGCTGTTGAAAGAGCTTCCAAAATTTTGTTTATTACCACAAAGAAATTCAATTACATTTGATGGGATTGTTAATGAGCTGGAAACTTGCTCCGAAGCAGAACTACGAGAAACGATATTCTCGTAGTTGCAAACATTTTGGTAGGCTGTATTTCTTAAGCCACATGTCGAAACATGCAATCGTATTCCTAATTGTTTTCGGCACCAAAATCGTAACTGGATTTATAGGGGAGGGGAGAGGCTGTTGCCATGGAAACGAATACGGGCGTCCCAGGCCCGCGATTTTTCCCGTGTTCCTTGCATGTGGCTCACAAATAATGCACAATGTGCTGGTTCTGCTTGCGATCTTACCAAAAACTTGGGATAAAGCTGGGGGATTATTCCTGACGATTCGCTTCGGATTTTTGTACATCAAGAATTTTTGTTTTTGGGACGTTTGTGAAACCCAATCAGACGTCAGTTTGCGAGAGAACTTAAACAAGCTGTTCAAAACGTAAAGCAATTTTATCGTTAAAGATTCCATCCATTACGTAGTTCGATTTAATAGAAAGTGATTTCGTAAAAAAATAGTTCTGACGCTAACGTATGATATAAAAGTCTTTTAAGAGGTTAATTATGGTCGGTATACCAACAGAATTTCGGCTAGGTTACAAACATTTTGTTACGACGATAATGTTGCACAATACAGCAATAATCGCAATAAATTAATATAATATAATATTTGATAATATAATATATAATATTTGAATAAATGGCATTTTCTGAAACGATACAAAAATAATTGTATTTTGTATACTTGTAGTTCCAACATTCTTAATTACTCCAGCTCCATCAGTTAACATGCGGAAATGGCGTATCTAAGTGTGCTATACTGTAATCAAATACTTTCTTAGAAATTATTATAAGGAGAAAATATTGAAAAGATTGTTATAAAATATAAATAATTTGTATACTTTGCGAAAAATGTTTCAGATCTGTCGGTTCTGTTGGCATCGAATTAGGACAGATGAAAACGGTCTTTGTCCAGCGTGTCGCAAAGCTTATCCTGAGAATCCTGCAGATTTCAAGCCTCTTACACAAGAAGAAGTGGCTAAATTAAAGGCTGAGAAGAGACATAAAGACCAGCAGCGAAAGCAAAAAATCACTGAAAATCGTAAACATCTGTCTAACGTTCGTGTAGTTCAAAGAAACCTGGTGTTTGTTGTTGGATTACCAATGAGACTGGCTGATTCAGAGGTATAAAGAGCAACCTTTAATTTCTTTTTTTTTTTTAATAATAGTGTGCAAGTAATATCCATGTCTAATGGAATTTTTTAATCTAAACCTCTTTGCTTATTACATACCAAATATGGACATGTTAAATCAAATAATGGATATGAATCAATTTTCCAATAACTTGGAGGATATTTTGTTTGAAGGTAATTTGGAGAAATTAAAGTAGTAGTAGAATATTCTTTAAAACATGTGCATTTTAATTGGGGTTCTTATTTTGTAAATAAAAGATGCACAATATTAGTATAATGGTTGTCAAAATGCCATTATAAATTATTACAATGTCTTTATTTACATAAATTTCCATACCAAGAATCCTGACATTATTTATCCTTCTTTTTATTTCCATTAGTATGGGATATATTGCTGTTGTGCCTGTGAAAACAGCTATGAGAAGGGAAGATAATTTCACAGGAGAGACCTAAAAACTCTCTTAAATTAATATTTTTCTTTGTATTGCACTTCATAATACATGTTTATGTTTTGGACAGTTAAGGTACCAATTCTTTGTGCAATTGTAAATAGTTTCTTGTTTCCTGAATGTGTATGTAACTCCTTTTCATAAATAGTGTGCAAAGCAAATTTTGCAGGCGAAACAACAATATATTGTTTCATTCTGCAATGTACCTGTGTTGCACAGGCATGCATGTGTGCTGACTTGCTCGATCACACTCGTGTGTGTGCGTGTGCACAGACATTTGGTCGTGCACACTTGCACAAACTCAATCTCTCTCTCACACACACTCTCTCACGCACTCTCTCTCACGCTCTCAAGCACTCTTTCTCACTCTCGCAATCTCTCTCTCTCGCAATCTCTCTCACTCTCGCAATCTCTCTCACTCTCGCAATCTCTCTCTCTCTCGCAATCTCTCTCTCTCTCGCAATCTCTCTCTCTCTCGCAATCTCTCTCACTCTCGCAATCTCTCTCACTCTCGCAATCTCTCTCACTCTCGCAATCTCTCTCACTCTCGCAATCTCTCTCACTCTCGCAATCTCTCTCACTCTCGCAATCTCTCTCACTCTCGCAATCTCTCTCACTCTCGCAATCTCTCTCACTCTCGCAATCTCTCTCACTCTCGCAATCTCTCTCACTCTCGCAATCTCTCTCACTCTCGCAATCTCTCTCACTCTCGCAATCTCTCTCACTCTCGCAATCTCTCTCACTCTCGCAATCTCTCTCACTCTCGCAATCTCTCTCACTCTCGCAATCTCTCTCACTCTCGCAATCTCTCTCACTCTCGCAATCTCTCTCACTCTCGCAATCTCTCTCACTCTCGCAATCTCTCGCAATCTCTCGCAATCTCTCGCAATCTCTCTCACTCTCGCAATCTCTCTCACTCTCGCAATCTCTCTCACTCTCGCAATCTCTCTCACTCTCGCAATCTCTCTCACTCTCGCACACACTCTCTCTCACGCACACACTCTCTCTTACGCACACACTCTCTCTCTCTCACGCACACACACTCTCTCTTACGCACACACTCTCTCTCTCACGCACACACACTCTCTCTCTCTCTCTCACGCACACACACTCTCTCTCTCTCTCTCACGCACACACACTCTCTCTCTCTCTCACGCACACACACTCTCTCTCTCTCTCTCACGCACACACACTCTCTCTCTCTCACGCACACACACTCTCTCACTCTCTCTCACGCACACACACTCTCTCTCTCACGCACACACACACACTCTCTCTCTCTCACGCACACACACACACTCTCTCTCTCTCACGCACACACACACACTCTCTCTCTCACGCACACACACACACTCTCTCTCTCACGCACACACACACTCTCTCTCTCACGCACACACACACTCTCTCTCACGCACACACACTCTCTCTCTCTCTCACGCACACACACACACACTCTCTCTCTCACGCACACACACACACACAGAAAATACATGTTTGGAACCCGTAACAAACTGATGAGCAAGCTTGCTCGCGAAATGAGGTGTTAAAGATGTAAAAGAAAATTGTTATTGCTATCATATGAATTTTAATTTTTTTAAATTGTGCAAAAATGTTAGTTAAATTCATATTCAATATGTAATATTTGGAAATACTTAAATAAAAAAAATTTAATGTGGTGCTGTAAAATGCATGTGATTTAGTAGGAAAATTGGGTTTATAAATTGTTAAATCGGAAGTTTATTTTGACAAGACATTTGATATTTTTAATATTGTTTATTCTTGGAAATATTTAATGTTGTTAGAAAAAGAAAATTCATGTCTTTTCTTTTTTATATATTAGGTTTTGAAGAAACATGAGTATTTTGGGAAGTTTGGCAAAATCCATAAAGTGGTGATAAATCAAAGTACTTCATATGCTGGATCACAGGTAAGTGATTTTCCTTAAAGTAATTTTTGCAGTTTGCATGTTTAGTGAAGCAATAAATCAAGTACTCTTTAATTATAGCTCTCTTTTGAGTGCTCCAAATCATTTGTGTGGATCAGGTGCCTGGTATTTATAATGTTTTAGGGTGATTAATGTCTTATTTGCTACTACATTTAGGTGATTCTGAATCACTGAAGCCTATCAGCAGCCAATGATTGCATTGTGATATGTATTGCTGTAAATCTATTAACCCATTGGCATTTGCAGTGGAAATCATTGAGATCAGTATAATAGGGCCCAAGAAGTCAATTTATAATTTGTCTTGCTTGATGCATGAAGTAAAAATTAATAGCTTGGTGATAGCATTAGCAATAACTTCTCAAATTCTTATGTAAAATCTGTTAATCATCAGCTAGAAGTGTTGGCTTTTAATGTTGCTGCAGATAAGAGCTTTTCATTGTAGTCACATGGTAGCTACTATCAGCAGTCGAGAGTATTTTGGTACATTTTGTTGAGCATGCACATTTCAATAAATATGCCACTGGGTTGATAAAACTATATATGCATATAATCACTAATTAATCACTGCATTTTCACAGCATTTTGTTTGCTCCTTTTGTCAATTCATTTCAACCAATTCCTTATTGCCTTTATTTTATTACACTTGTAGTTTTTTGTCCATGAAATATCACCTCGCTTGGAAAAACAGATTCTCTTCCACAACTCATGATGAAGTTCAAGACAGATATAAGATCACATTTTGCATTGTCTGCTGGATTATTTTGTCACGGCTGTACATTGAGCCATATGAAAAAATGTGGGCTCTGATGAAGGATTTTTTTTATGGGAAAGCTCATGTGCCATTTTTTTAGACTTCCCTTGTTCCTTTCTGAGAAGTGTAGGTGCAGCCATTACAGAGGTTATTTGAAATCCAAAATTTGGGTCTGTAATAAAACATTGGCTAGTCAAATTTTGTTCTATGTCTTTATCTGTTACAATTGGTGATTTATTACAAATGGTGTCACAAAATTTGTGTGTGGCAGTACCAAGATATCTTTGTAAATGGCTTTTTCCGTCAGTTATTTTCTTCTTTGGCCCACATCTAGCTCTGATAATGTTGTTCTTGTTCCTGTATTTGTTTAAATTTCATATGAACTTCAATAAATAGCATTTCTAATGAGATGCAAACAAGTGTTCTTCTGTAGAATTTTCAAAATCTTCCCTAAATCTAGTGTTGTCATCAGGATTATATCTGAAGTTCGTTCTGTGTGTAATTTGGTTTGGTTTAGTGCACTCTTGCAGGTTGAAATAAAGTGATGACTGCTGTTAGTAACATCTGTACCTTCTGTGACAGACTGACATGATCTATGACAGTATGTTAAGAAAGTTATAGGAAACTATGCATCTATATTGAGACTTCGAATTTCACTTTCTCATTTTGATTTGTATATGCATCTTTTAATAAATGTTCATAATGAGGATTTAATGCATAATTTTTAATTAAAACATCATAACAAATAAAACATTTTGTTTGTTCTGTTAAGTTAAAAAGTTTCGAGCTTTGAAAGCATGCTGTGGAATATGTGTGTGTAAATACACTTTTGTGTTTGTTACTATTTGAATGATTAGTTTTATGTCTATTCAGTGCAATGCTATTTTACAGTGCATCAAAGTGACAATAGTCAACTTCTACAGAAGGAAAAATTAAGTCAAAGAAGCATCCTTTCCATCCTTGCAAAATCCAGTTGACCTATTTTCATTTCTTGCAGTGATCTATTTTAAATCTGTTTAGTGCAGTTAATAAATTGCTTAGTGGATAGCTGCTTGTTACAAAAAAGTGTTGTTTATGTTTCCATGATGATCACAGCTTATGTGTGGGTGGGCAGACGTGTGCTCATCTTACATTTCATAAATGCATGTTTTGAGGAGTTTGTATTGCAATTCTTTAACATACAGCATGCAATGCTTTGGTATTAAGTAATAATTTTGTAGATGTAAAATTTCATTGATATTGAAGGTGATACTGTCAATGACAGTTGAAAACCGGTTCCCTCTTGTGAATAATAAGAATGTAATGAAACGTCAGAAATAATGAATTGTTTTGTTAATGTCTGTCTCGCCACTAAAGTAGTCTTGGATGTAGATGTGAATGGAATTTGAAGGATTTCTGCATGATTTGTTTCTCATTTTATTTTTGGTAATTCATTAACTGAATATATTCTACATGAACATTAGTCTCTTTCAAAAAAAAAATAGATGCCTAAAATATAAATGCTGTTAATTTAATGATTTGGAAATAATGGAAGTAATAGTAATTTTTTTCTTCTAGGGTTTCTAAATATCATTTTTTAGAGTATTTTTCATAAGTATTGTGGATATACTAGCAGACGAAAAATAGATTGACTGTGCATTCTACCGCATGGCCATTGTCTCTTTTTTATTTTCTTGTATTCTAACATAGAGATAGTTATGTAATGTTTTTGGAACATGTTGATATTTTGACAGAAAATCACATTTTTTGGGTCCTTGAAAAAGTGTTCTTTTCTTGTGTAAATTTTTAATACTTTCTCAAATATTGTAGTTAAAATACACATTTGGGGGCTCTTGATAATGAAAGGTTGGTTTCTCTGAAATCATTTGTCGAAGATCTGTAAACATGAACTGCATACAGGATTTTCACCAAAAGGGATGTCCCATGAACAATCTGTATGACGTCATTGCCCCCCCTTGAATTTGAAAGGATCTTATATGGAGGTTTTTGGATCTTATATGGAGGTTTCCATTTTTTCATTGGAGATATATGGAGGTTTTTTGCAAGTAGTCTAGAAGATATTTTTGAAATGTTCTGGAAATGGCTCCAAAATTTTTTGCCCAATAGAGCTTAGTGTGCTTATAGAAATGGCCCAACTCTGATTTTCTGTAGAACCTCAGATATTTAAAGAATTGTCGAAATTCAATTTTATTTTTGGTATCTCTGGAATGTTGCTTACCTAATAATGCTTGTGGTGAACGGAAGCAATGTTTGCAGAGCCTGTGTGATCAAGGCAAACATAGTGGGTTAGAAGCACTTTCGTGGATTCAATTAATAGTATAATATTGTGTAACCATTTCAGATAATACAAGAAAGAATGTGCTGTGGTAGCACATCTAGTTATAAAGAGAACTTGAATTTGAGTATTCATAGGTTTTCATGATGGTCCAACTTAAAGGTTAAATTTTATGAAGATTTCCCTGAAGATATCCTTTTATGTCATAACTTTATTTTTGTCTCTGCATGTCATCCATTTGACGATTCAACATTGCATGTTATATGCCCTCATTGTTTTACATATTTATGTTCCTATTATGTCTCTTTGCATGTGTGTACAACTCCTATTAATCTATTTGTATATTTTTGTAGTTATTGATGGATAATTATGTTAATTTCTGATTGTGTGCAGTTGATGTTGAATTTAGTACATGCCATGCATGATTTTATGTATTTATATTTTGACATGTTCAGTTGCAATGTATATTTTGCTTTTGTTTTATCGTTTTATTACTGTTAAAAGGGAGAGAATTCGTTTCTTGCTTTATAAGATTGTTTATTATATTTGACTTCATAACAAAAATGTTGCCTAATTTTCTTCAAATTTTTATTGGATTTTTTGCATGAAAATATAAAGACCAGTAGTAGCATATATACAAAAAGTTTGCTTTTGTGGTCAGGAATGAATGTGTTTTATAAATTGAATTTTCGGTAAAACATTTTGGGGAACTAGGATTAAAATAAATATCTTGCTCCTTATTAGTAATGGAAGATTTTCAAAAATGTTCATCAAATTCGGGACAAGGTTAGAGTTGGTATTAAACTATTTATTGTAATTTCATACCATTGAATCCTGAAAAATCATTAATTTAGCTGAAGTTTTACCAAAAAATTGCTATGAAATATATGTAAAAACAGTTTCATTATAAAGTTATTTCAACAATGTAAGTTAATCAAGATCAATTGCAAATAACTGGTTGACGTTTTTAATAAAATTATTGTCAGTGTTGATTCTTTTCTGAATTAGTGTAAAATTTTCTTTATATTCCATAATATTTTTTTGGCACTAATACATACTAAGCTTTTGAGAATGTTTCTATATTGTAATAAAATATAACAATTTTCTCTAACTGATTTGATTAAACAAAGTTACCTTTACGTATTATTTATTGAATCACTAATTAAAGCATTAAAAAAATTAACAATGTTGACAGTACACAGAATACAATTGTTCATTCACCTTTCATACCTTTATTAGCATGGATAAATGTAAACAATAATTTTTAGGCTTTGATGAGAATTCTGATGGTCACAAAAATAGTATAAACTATTCCTATTTCAAAGAACGGGTGTAAGGGTTTATCGGGATTTATGGGAATATTGATATCAAGGAGCATGAAAGCATGGTGAGCAACTACATATGAGGGGCGATTTGAGATAGCATGTTGTTCTACTAAGATCAAAGTAGGAAATCAGTCCATTTTTAAACACATTAGAGTGGAGCCCCTTGTGACCATAACCATGGAACAAGGACACGGTTGGTAAAATAGTCATCAGAGAAACAAAAAAAGAAATAATAAAAATTCTTATAAATTAGTAGTCATACTATAATATGGTAGTATTTATATTGTTATAGTATATATTGATATACACATACATACCTACTACGCCATATTATATTGAAGTACTACAACAATGTGCGTGGGTTGATATTGCGTAGCAGTTGGGAAGGGGGTGGGGCAGACATGAAGGATTTTCTGTACTTGTAAATTATTTTTAATGTACTTAATAGCTTTCAATTTATAATACAATTAATATGTAAATGTAACTTATTGAACCAAATCATTTTGAATGAGTACTGTTATCTGGATAAACATTCTTAACACAAAAGCATAATGTGTATTATTGATTTACAAAATTAGTGAATTTTAATGATAAATGACTAATTAACAGCTTGTAATAACTCTCCTTCATAACAATTTTTTAATGAAGGTGGATTTTTGAAGGAAAAAAAAAAAGTATTGCTTCCAAAAGCAAACGTTTTTGGCTTTGTTATTACTGACATTCATATTTTCTTATTAGGAATATATTGACAATTTTAAAGTGAAAAGGCAGAAAAAAATCAAATTTTTTTATTGAGTGTAGATGTTGCCTTTTGTGTTAATTTCCATGTTTGATTTGTTTTTATTTCTGTCTTTGTAAAATCATCTTGCATTTTTACTTTTTGTTTTTTTCCCCCTCTTATGTTCTTTTCTCTGTGCCTTCTCATTTTTAAATGTATCACTTTAGTTCGTTGTAATAAAATGAATAACTTCAAAATTCATTTTAAATGGAAGGTTAATTAATTTTCAAGGTGCTAGATGTTATATTAGTTTTTTTGCTTGCACTGTGATGACAGTTGTTTCTTGTACTAACATTGAATTTTTTTCTAATTATTGAATAAATGAAAAGTTTATAAAAGAACCATTAAGATATCTTAAGTCTCATAAAAATGTTTCTTGTAACACACACATTTGTATAGGCTGTATAAATGGCATTTTTTCATTGGGGAATTTGAGGCTTATTTCTACCTCCTACCTCCATAACCTCTGAGAAAATTTCCATCACATGTAATTTTTGTGTCGCTATTTGTCATGGATGTGACTCGACTATAGGAAAGATGGGGATCTTCAAATTGGTCGTGCTCATGCTCTTTTGCACCTAAGTAATTGCTATTAAAGAGATGCTGCTCAGTGAAGAATCAATGTTTGGTTTCTAAGATATGCATGTTGTGGTATATGAAGGCATTATGGCATCATTGTCATTTAGAAACTGTTTTGTATGTACAAGTTACTCCGGGATAGCATTATAAGTCATAGACATATATTTTCTCCATTATAGAATGATGGTAGCAAGTATTTTTCATGAAAAATGCAGTGACATCCTGACATGTTTTAAATTTTAACAGATGAATAAGATAATATTTTTTACGTGTGGAATTTCTGTAAAAGGGCTTGAATATCTCTTGTTTCTGATTTAAATTTTCTGGAAATTCGTGATCTAAGCTGAAAAGTTTTAGTGACTGAGTAAATTGTCAAAGGTTACCTGGGAGCTGAGAAAAGGGCATGAGAAATAAAAAGAGTGAATTAATTTCTTTTCCAATCTAGAAGATAAAGTTCTTATGACATCAAGAAATTATTGAGAGTGTATGAACATATGAATGTAATTGTTCATCGGCCATTTTCTCAGCCTTGAAGTCCAAAAGTACAGCCAAAAGAAAATTTTGATTTATGAAGATAAAGTGCTTCATAAGTGTTATTGGTCATTTCTGTTACTACAACAGGTTTATGGAGATGAATTCCTATCCAAACAAAATTTATAAAGTAAACAACTTATTGTATTTGTGTAAAATCTGTAATTTTCTAATACTTTATCAACTTCCCTCATTGAGATTATTTACTCATTACATTCAATTGTAAACAGAAATGGTGAACTTGCCAAACTGGAAATGCATGGTGGGAAGTAATATGTGATCCTTAATGCCAGCTCAAGTATCCTGATAATATGTAAACTTGTATAGGTTGAAATTCTGGAAAAAAGAAAAGTTTCATCACAAGTGAACTAATTCAAATATGTCTCTTCCATACTTCTGGACAAATTATTAGAAATGTTAATTTTTATGTATTGTTCTCAAATAACACTGTTCACACGACTTCTTCAAAAGTTATTATCATGTATGATTCTTGGGAAATCATTTTTATTTCAACGAGTTTTGATTCTCAAACCTTCCTAAATTGGAATCTCTCTAGTCTCTCTTATGACTCCATGTCTAACTTAATGGAATATTATACTCTCTACTTCTACTTTAAAGAATTTTTGAGAGATAATTGTAGAAAATTACAGTATCATTTTAGAAGGATTGTACGATTTTTGTTATTGCATTTTTGGCTAAAGAAATAACAGAATTACAGTAACTGCGAGTTATGATCAAAGATTCTAGTGTGTAACACCATCCTATTATTGCAGTTCCAACTTGTCCAGTAATGGTTCTGTTCATTTATCATATTGAAGATGTCAAAAACTACTATTGTAGTTTTATTATTATTATTATTTATTTATTTATTTATTTAAGGTCACATCAACTACTAGGTCATTAGTGACCATTATTGCTTGTAATGGTGTGGTAACTGTGAGGATGACACGATATTATGATAGGGGGTGAAAAGACGAAATCTTTCGGTCTGAGATCGTTATGATACTACTGCCTTAGTGATTTCAGCCATCCGGACCGGCACTATTGTAGTTTGTGCACTAAGGAAATGGAGCAACTAGTTTTATTTTAATTTACCGTGTTAAGTTAATGGCATACATTCTTTCAGTGATTAGGAATTTGTGTGCATGACAGATATATATGAAACAAAGCCTACCTCATCTCTCCCGTTACTTAATTTCGATTCTTTCATCCTAATTTTTCTGTTAACCATTTCAAGTTTTATTGTAATGGATTAAATTATTTGGGCCAATGTAAAAATTAATCTGTGTTTGTCTTGTAAAGGATATTTGTATGATAATTATGTACAAAGTGGGTCTTCCTTTCTGTTTTTTCTCCTCTCACGTTTTTTTTTGTCTGTTCTTTTCTTTCTTTTCCTCCTTCTCCCTCCTCTTTTTCTTTTCTTGTAATTTTTTTAACCCAAACGTGTTTTCCTATGATATAGATAATTTACTTAGACATTTTAATTTAATGGTTTAATAGTCATCTTCATCTGCTGTGCCCACAATATTAAACAATGGGTTTTCCCATGTGTTTGCTTACTTCCATTTATGGTTATGTTTCCAGCACATTTCAATCAATTTATGAGTGATCTTAATTTATCCTGCTGCCACTTGCTTGAGAAAAACTTAAATGTTTTGCCTCTTGTTGATCCACCATAGTAAAAGGTGTTTATTACAAAATAATAACATAATTTCCATTCTATTTCCTTCTTAGTTTCATAACTATATCTTTCATAAATAATGTAAATGTAATGGAAGTTTAAATGCAATTGTAAAGGGGTCAATGAAGATGAAGGGGTTGCTAGATGAATTTGAACTAGCAACTGATAGGAATAACCAAGATTGCATATATTACAAAAGTATTAATGTAGCTAATTGTTTTCTGACATAAAGCTACAAAACCTACATTGCATAAAAATGAAGGTTAGAAAGTAAGTGACTCAGATGCCAATGTATCTCTGATTACTGGAAATAGAGATATTTACAAACATATTGGAGGACTGGTGGATAGAGATTATGAAAGTTGGACGACATTCAAATTGTAAAATAGAATAAGCAACATCGATCCTAAACAGTTCAAGGAATAGTTAATATTGTGTGTTAATTCAATGACTTGAGATTTGATTTAGGAAATGAATTTTCATTGTACTTGATTTTGTATTGTTGGAATGCAACAATAATACATTTGTCAGAAAATGTTACATTCCTTTCTCAATAGGAATGTGTCTTGCGATCTTATTGGCCTGAAATAAAATCATATTTGGAAATAGCATTTTATTAATGCTTCAACTTTTCATTTGTTTAAGAATTGTGTGCAGATTGAGATAGATTAGAATTGTAGTGAAGATACAAAGTGATTGAATCTGACCAGTTTGTAGTAGTACAAACAGTTCCTGGAAAGTAGTGGTACTGCTTAGAGGCCAGGGCAAGATTGGACAATGAACAACTTCTAAGTGAAATGCAGCAATGGAAAGAGGAGAACTGAGGAATGGAGTGTTGTGCTACATGGACTTCAAACATACAGAACATG
Source organism: Gryllus longicercus (assembly GCA_038098605.1). Lineage (NCBI taxonomy): Eukaryota > Metazoa > Arthropoda > Insecta > Orthoptera > Gryllidae > Gryllus > Gryllus longicercus. The sequence continues at coordinate 49,315 of JAZDUA010000109.1, read as the reverse complement.
TGTGAAGAAAAATTGTGGAACACTTAAACAGATTAGTTTTGATTATTCAGTCATGAATAAGAATAGATGTATGATATCTGAATAAACATGTTTATAAATAGATTCAAGAGATGGAAAAAATATGCAAACTAAATTTGACTATACACAAAGGTGTCAAAATCTCAGGCCTCATGTTCTGTGAAACCATGGTTAATTGCAGATGGTTGTATCTGCATTCCAGGACAGAATTTCTCTGCAATATGTTGTCTTCAAGTCACTTTGCAATTGTGCAGAACATATTTGCTCTCGTTTATCTGATGTGCTCTATTCTACTACACTTAATTTCTTTCCTTTCTTTTTTCCTTTCTTCCAAAATATCTATCAAAACTTGTGCTTTTGTTTGGCTCATCCATGTATTCTATCTCCTCTTGGCATGTTCCATGGACAGCTCGTTTTAATTTCCTTATACTGCATTTTTTACTCTGTCAACTCAATGGAACGTGAACATACTTCATATACTCAAATACTTCTGTATTCTCTCCAAATATCCCTAGGATTCACTTCTTTATTTATACCATGTAAAGATTTGAAGATTTCTTTTTCATTGAGCTTTTGGAATGAAGATTCTAGTGAAACACTACCTTCTTAGTTGTTCTCCTTAACATTTCCTTCCTCCACCTCCCATCCAAAGTTAATGAATTCTTTTGCATTTTCAACCAAACACCTGTTAAATTATGTTTAAAACTCAGAAAGTCATGTAATTACACATTTTATGTTAAGTCATATTTATGAAAAATTTAAGTTCGTTTCTTGGATTTGGGATTTTCATTGGATCCGGTGGAGCAAATGCTTTGACACAGTGTAGATTTTGTGTATTACGAGTATTTTAGAAGTCTTTGACATTAAAAAAATGTATTTATATGCATATTGTTCAATTTTTGCCTAAAAAGGATCCTTTGCCAATAAAAATTATGGCATATACAAAAACCAGAGATGACTGACAGTCACAACTGGCAAAGTAAAATTTATTGAGCTATCAAGTAAATATAGAGAGGTAAATATGATAATATAGGTAGACCATAAAATCAGTGAAATTGCATTCCGTATGTACTTGCCTTTCAGAGAAAGTATTTACCATAAATGAGACAATGAAGAAAGGCACCAGAAATGCTCCCAAAACATCACAAGCAGAAATGTCTTTTTCAAAATACAAGACAATTCTGTCTGATAGAAGGAACTTTCTAGAACAGAAAAACTTAAAATTTATATGACTTTATTTTTTTAATCTAAAATAGAATGTGCAGATGCAGATAATCTGTGTTCAATTTGCACATACTCTCTTCCTCTAGGTGACAAAAAGATGTGTGAATGTGCATGTTTTTGCAGCCACACTGCATATTTTAAACATTTCCTTGGCATATATTTCAACATTTTTGTGGCATATTTTAGAACTAAAAACTTGCATAAACATCTTAGCCCAAGTTATAATTGTCATTACTGTGCTTGCATATTATATTAGTTTTATTCTTGTTTATTACAATGTCACATGTCTTGTGAGGAATATGAAACTAACTGGTTTTTGCCATTGTTCTTAATTTGTTATTAAGATATAAGTTGGCCATTTGGTGGTTGCTGATGTTGTTACTTGCGAATTAGAAACTTTGCTAATTTAAAGAAATTTAATATTTAAATATTCACCCACAAAAATTGATAGCCTGGGAAGCGTGCTGTTATATTGAGAAACTTGCAATGGGTCATACCAGCAGAGAAATATTATTCTAGTTTTTACTTTCTTAGTTGTTTTATGGAATGTCTACTTCTTCACTTTTCTTTGAACTTAACATACACTGAACTGAAAATCATTTCAGTTCATGGAAGTGCACAAATGTTGAAGAATACTTAAAAATCGTGTTTCTTCTTTCTTAGAAATTTTACATTTTGCTTGCCAGGGTAACTATGTTCATTTCCAGGTTTCTTGACTCATTTGCATTATTTATAACAGTTACGCAATATTATAATATCACTTGTACTTAAAATGTGTTTCAAACCAGCAGTCTCCCTTCTCTTTTCTTCTTCTTCTTGTCACTTGTACTTAAAATGTGTTTCAAATCAGCAATTCCCCCCCCCCCCCCATTCTCTTTTCTTCCTCTTCTTCTTCTTCGTTACGGGGATTCAAACTTAAGCTCTTAGATTTAGCATGTTACCCCATACATCACCAGCCTCACAGGTAAATACTACCTTCCCGACACTTCATCCACAAAGTTTGCAATTTACATAAATTCAGAGATTTTCGTAGACATTATTTCACAATCTAATTTTAAAGAACGAATTTTATTAAGAATAATACTCTTTATCTTTAATATTGTAGTAGTAGGAAGACGTCAAGAAAAGTTTAAACGTTTGCAGATTTCAAAAGTCCAGAGAGTTTAATGAAAATGGGTCGTAGACTGTTTATAAGCATACATTGCTCCACACATGAAGAAAGAAAACAAATTAGTGGTGCAACAGCACATTTTTCTTGCGTTTTCTACATTTGCACTTGAAAATTCGGAGTGTTGAACAAAAATTAGACCTGTGCTATTCCTTTAAGCATCTGTGGAAAATGTTTCGAAAAAGAATTTAGAGCGGCTTTGAGGAAAATAAGATTTTTTAATTGCCTAACGCCAAATTACATGAAAAATAATATTTTCGAGTAATTGATCATGAACTTATTTAAAGATACGCCGTTAAGGAACATATTTTATTAAGGAAAAAATATATTTTGTACATATTATAGTTGTATGACGATGCCCACCGCAAAATTGAACTTTTGCAATTAAAAAGCAACAAAAAAAAACCCACTTCAAAATTCAAAATATTGGTTTGAAACGCCCAAAGCCTTGAACAAAGCCACGTGCTTGCATTAAACACAGAGAGACATTTGCCGTCAATCGATTTTTCAGTACCAAGCGCCCGCAAAACAGGATTCTGGCTACACAGTGTTAGACGATTTTTTCATATATTGAGCAACGGGATTTATCCACTTTTTCGTTACCAGGGCTCTGCAATGGGTTTTTCTGCCAAAAATTCACAATTTTGTGGCGGACGATTACATAACTTTTCTCTTCTCACAAAGTGCCTTCTTAAGGGCGAAAAAGTAAAAATGGGGCCTTTTAAAATATTGTTTAAAATTTCATACACAAATTACATGAAATCTCGTATTTCCCAAAAAAAATGATTTGATTAAAGGAAAGCATCTCTATCATCAGTATTGTAGTTTTGCAATGCTTTTTATTGTCAAAAATAGAGTTCACTGAAACGAGACTTTCATCTCTGTGAGATTAAAAACTTTTCTTTTTTTTGCTTTTCTTTTTTCTTTTTTTTTTTTTTTTCCATGCAAAAACTACTTATTTTCAAAGAATGGGACATGACCCGTTTTAAAAATCTTTTATTAAGGAGAAAACCTCTCTTTCTTCAATATTAGTTATAGGAAGATGCAGGAAAAATGGAACTTCTTCTACCTTTGAAAATTCGTAACGCTAAGATAATTAGACCTGAGCCATTTTTAAAAGCTTACTTCGCACAATCGAAGAAGAATTCCACAAATGCACAGCCATTTTTGAGAAAATTTGAAATTACTGATGCTTCATGTGAAGTACCCCGAAAAATCAAAATATCAATTTCAAATTCGCTACCGATTCAGTTTGGCCAGATCGATCGGGAATGTCTTTTTGGAGAAAATGGTCAGAACTATGTGGCCTTTTCCAAGGGAAGATAGACTCACGGACGTTTTGCCGTAAAGCAATATTTCAGTGTTAAGGACTCGCAAAATTATTACTTCATGTTATTAGAGGATGTAATTTACATTGGAGACCAAGATTTAGCCCTTTTTGATATCGAAGATCCCCCTTAATAAGAGTTGTCTGTCAAAAACCACTACTATTTTCTACAGCGTTTCAACAATTTCTCCTTGCTACATAAATACATAATAGATGAGAAAACAAAAGAGGAAACTGAAAGCTCTCACAACTGAACACAAGCATTCTACCAGTGGCATCAAAAATGTTCATGAACATGTTAAATAGACACACTAACAATAATAGAAGAACTAGTCATGGAAGAATATTGGGAACTGTTGGCCTGCAGCAGTAAAAATGCTGAACAAAACCACATGTAACATTCATACATACGTTATATTTATTTGTACATACACTATGTATGATTCAAACATATTACTACATCTGTACGTACGCTGCTGTTCATATGATGTGTTTACAAATCCATTCCTACATACCTTTATGCATGTGTACATAGATTTATATATTCTTATGTCTGTACATATACAATCATATATGCAGCCTCGCAGTGTAATTTTAAGAAACATTGCTTCATTGCCTGACGTGTCTTATTACTCATAACATTAGCAATAATAATTATAAAAGCAATAATAATAAAAACAATTTGCAATAACAATAAGAACTGCTGTAAAGAGAAAATATGAAAACAAAAATAACAAAAACAATTACAATAATAACAAAATTACAATAATAACAAAATTACAATAATAACAAAAAATACAATAATAACAAAAAATACAATAATAACAAAAAATACAATAATAACAAAAAATACAATAATAACAAAAATTACAATAATAACAAAAATTACAATAATAACAAAAATTACAATAATAACAAAAATTACAATAATAACAAAAATTACAATAATAACAAAAATTACAATAATAACAAAAATTACAATAATAACAAAAATTACAATAATAACGATAATTACAAGGATAATGATAATTACAATGATAATAATAATCTCCAGTATTAATAATGATCTTAATGGAAATAAGCACGTTCTTATATCGCTGTATTAGGTGGAAGAGCCTCTTGTGCTTCTGCTAGTACTTTGTTCCGAACTCTAACTGCAATTCAGAAACAAGAACTTGCCTGTATCAGTTCTCTGCTTTCTATATTGTATTTTCCAAGAATGGTCTACTCTACTTTTGTAATCTCGTTACTGTGATCTACCAGTTTGTCCATGCTGCGTCCTGTCTGTAAGCTTTGAACTCTTACATTACTTATAAACACACCTGTTACCTTCTCACAGCTAAAGACTCCCATACTTCTCTCCCATGAACTGCACACCTGATTTGCTAACTTTTTGCCCATTTTTTTAAAAATATTATCTGCTGTCTTGATTTGCTCTGTTCTGTACATATCCCAGCATGACACTCCATGTTCTATAATGGGATTATAAAGTTTAATATATGCAAATGTAAAGATTAGGTATTTGAACTTCTAATTTTTCAGAATATGCATTACCAAGTGCAGTAACTTGCAGGATTTTTGGCCATATTTTTAATGTGATCTGACTAACCCAAGTCTCTTCGCAGGAGAAACTCATGTTCGTTTGTACCTTGCAATTGCAGTGTTTAATCAAGTGAGACTTGAGAAGCATGTGGATGTTCTCTTTTCTGAATTTAATTCCATATTTCTGCAGGCTTAGTTGCACAAACTGTTTAGATTGTTCTGCAATTTTTTTTGTATTTTATTTTTTATTCTTATGAAACCAGTACTCCTGTATATTGTGCAATCGGGGAGGAGTCTAATTTTGTATTTGATTTCAGTAGCAATGGAACGTTAATGAGTGTCGAGATCAGGAATGGCCCTAACACACTCTGTGGGGGACCCCAAAGGCACGCAGTTTGATATGCTAAACATTAAGTAATGTAAAGTTGGTTCATACGTGCAAACTATTTATGATTATATAATTTATGCAATTTTTTGAACTGAAAACTTTCTAGCTTCTAATGTGAAATGGAAGTTAAGTGATAACTTCTGTTTTATGTTTTTGAACGATTAAATGATATTAGTAGAAAGTGAAAAATAATTGGGACTTACCCATAATGGCACAAGCAGAATGAGATGCATCATTTCACACCCAGTGTCGAATTTCGATAGAATTCTGGAAATGAAGATATGTACTGTCAGAAAAGAATAATAAACGCAAACCAGTGTTTCACGCTTAATAGTGTCATGAATTGAACGAAGGGAATAATGAGATGTTTTGTGACAAAGAAATAAGCCACAGTTGTTTTTTAGTGGGTGGGTGGTAAAACACGTGCTTAGTCGCCAAATATTAGTTGCTCAGTATTATTGATTAATTTTATTGAAATATATTTTACGAAGCTCGTAAAAGGTATTGTACGCAGTTGCCACCGCCTCCCAAATTGCTGTACCTTGCACCTCAAGAAGTTGTTGCGTTGTGTTTGCCATCTTCAAATTTTATGCCCTAAATGCCCTCTCAATGTCATTGTGTGTGAGCTTTCTATATCAAAAATTAAACTGCATCATTTGAGATAACGAATAAATTCATCGGATAAACGACTGGAACTAGCATTGCGTATAATCTCACCTTGACTAAACTTGCCCTTAATATCCGTCAAAATACTAAGCTTCGTTTCCAAAGAACAGAACAAAGTATCAAATTATCTTCTTGCTAAGGTCTTTCAAACCATCTGATTCATTCTTCGTATTCGGCAAATTCATCAAAGACATTTGACACCGTCTTTCCTCAGGCAAGTACAACGAAGAACTGCCGATTGACGCACTGGCCAGCGGTGGTATACCCAGGCACTGGCCGCGGTAAGGAAAGTCAACAATGAACCGAATCGCCTACGACAATACCGAAAGTTAGGCAGCGTTGCCTATTCGCTTTTCTTTCCATGTGCAGTGCTGGATATTGCGAATGTATATAATAAATCACTAACTGTATATTTTCCCGGTGTTCATCAAATCGAAGTAGGGTTCTTTTCCTTAAGAGCAAAGTAAAAAATTCATTATTCTCAACATCTAGACTTCGTAGGCTAATGCAGTTTTTCAAAATAAGGTGTAATAGATATCTTTCAGCTTTACCATATTTTCGTTGTTATGATTTAAAGGGTACTAGAGCTTGTAATTCTTATTTTACATTTTATTTGGATTTTTCTTAAGGCTATGATCACAGTTTGAAGTATAACACCTTTTGGTATAATTCAATTAGACACCAGTTGCAGGGCCGCCCATAAATTTCATGGGGTCTCTAGACAAAACATTGTGAACTCAAATTTCCGGCCCTTGGGTGGTTATTTGTATCATAAATTATCAATATCATAATTTCAGTACGTTAAACGTTAAATTTTACATGAGCCGTAAATAAATGGCGCCTACACAATCAAGTATTAATTCCCAAAACGAAAAAAAAACTTAAAATGTATCGTACATCAGATTGAACACTATATAAAGAGAACTCCTTGTTACATTCGTAGGTATTTGTAGCTTACATGCACAAGTAAAGCCTAATTTTCACGAATACAACTTACACACTGCCGTCACTCTCGGTGGTAATTGAATAAATAAAAATAAGCACAGTACTTCAAAATCTTAAAGGCGCCACACGTAAAACGCTAGAACGCGAAATAACTAGAAAACTAGTTCCATCGGTTTACATTCTTTAAATTCAAATTTTATGGCATAACGGTACAAAATTAATAATTCAAGTGATAATAATCAATAATTAAAATTTCTTGTCCATCGTTTTCTTTTGACAAGGTAAATTACTATGGCTATTCATGAGACGAACAGTTTCTTGAATATACTATTGCAGTTAATATGCATTTATTAATTTTTCAACGAACCGACGTTTCGTGGTTCAGTTTGCCCCCATTGTCATCAGGCTAGAAACAACACATTTTTTAAATACTATACATTCTGTATAAAACACATAAGATGGTACCCAACACAGAAAGATCCGAAATCCACATTATATTATACAAAATTCAAACTAAGAAATAAACGTAAGAAAATTTGTTTGGCTGCCTCCAAAGGTTGCCAGCAATCAAAAGACAGCCGCCATTACAGAGACTGCTGGCCTGATGTGCCTATTGTAATACGAATTTTTTGTACTCTTAACGGTCAAAGGGAGGCGCAAGAGAGGAAGGAAAGAAACAACTTTATTCAAGGATTGCCAACCTAAAAACTTGATGTTAAACAGATTTCTATTATTTTTTTAAATCTGTTTAATATTTTTTAGGTTGACAATATTTGAATAAAGAAGTTTCTTTCCTTCCTCTTGCACCTCCTTTTGACCGTTAGAGTACAAAAAATTCGTATCGTTCTTTTGTTATAACAGAACATGAAGGAAAAACAGATGCTCGTCGTGTTTTCCGAAAATATATTGCCTTTTTATATATTATAAATCTGGGAAATTTACATCAGTTCGACGAATAAAAACTAATAATAATTCCATAGGTAGTTGCTTAATTTTTAAAGTTGCCTAATTCTGCTTCCTACACATATCATTGTCTATGGAGGACGTCAGCAACTATAGTACGAATAAAATTAGAATGTAATTGATAGTTGGGTGGGGGAGATGCGTCCTACTGTGCGCTTTACCACATGCTCTCAACACAAACTAGGCAAATACAAGATAACAATCTTGAGAAACTCGTAACAAGTAAAAGAAAGATAATTACGAAACTTACCCTTTCTGGTCCTTCGCCAAACTACACTGTTACATGACTAAGTAACAAACATACGAGAGAATCCTTCGGAGGCCTCGGCCGTGTATTCCACTTCCTTCTGATATGTCAGAAGGCATCTTACGAAACGACACCTATAGGTAGTAACAATCAAAGATAACAAGGAAGGCTTAGAAGAATTATAACAATAACAAATCTCACCACCGTTACTCAAAAATTCATCACACGCTACGCATTTTAAAACATACCAACCTCACACTCGACACTATATTTTGACCAGGTGGTTAACCTCAACATTCAAGGCACGCGACTTATTCCCTAATTTTAGGCGACAACAATGTGCAAATGCCGAAGCTTCTGATTCGCTGTGCCCTAGGTAACGGAGGTGGCGTCATCACGTGCCCATGAAATGTCGGCTACAATCTAATTTTATTCGATCCGTAAAACAATGTTAACGCTTATAGTTTTACAGTTGGCAAATTAAATTAACACCGAATTATCATTAAAGAGCTTAATTACACTATAATATATAAAATGGTTTGAGTAAAATTAGGTACGGTGCCGGCGTCATCGTCACCACCAAATGCAAACTACATTCTAATTTTATTCGAACTTAACACAATTTTAACGTTAATTTAATTTGCCGATCGCGAAAATGTAAATACTGAAGTATTAATGGTCAACTACTAAATAAAATGGTTTTATATTTAATTACTATATAGAATATAAAATGGTATTATATGTTAAATTGTTATGGTGCTGACGTCATCACGTGACCACGAAATATCAACTACATTCAATTCTTTATTCAACGAGAGAACGATGTTGATGTAAACATTGTTACTTCCTGAGCGCGTTCCTAAATAAATCATACGTGTTACTTCAAAAGGAAGGGGTAAACGAATACATCCCAAGCGACGTAGTAGTTACGATGTAATGGCGCTCCACGTAACATGTGTGCTTGTAGCGTTGTCAATCTATTTGAGTTATGCAGAATTAGTAAGTGTAAAAGGAACTCGTATTACAGTGTAGAGATCGGTTGTTAAAAATGAGGGTCCGTGATAGTGTATGTGGCATGGCTATTGAGAGTATTCTGTGTATTGCAGTTTTCATGAAAGTGCCATGACTGAACTAAAATCTCCATCGCCGTCTGCGTCTGATGTAAAACATTCGCGTGAAAAGGCAACAGAATGTGGCGGAAACCGCTGTTTTAAAATTATTTTGAACGTATTCACTTAATTACGCATGAAGGCTACGGATATTGCAATTGATAGATGGTAGTGCCGTTGTCAGATTCAGTATGAACTACTTTTTTCTGTAAGTAACGAATAAATTTAATGTTAAATCAATGATAGATTACTGCAGTGCTGTACCAATTTTGGGTTTACACGTAATAAGACACTGTGTCTTGTGCGAGATGACCTGCTCGGGGGGGGGGCGAAAGTTTCGTGTCATCTTGTAATGTTTATAATAACTTTGGAAATAATCTGCCCAGTGAATGCATAATCATCTTTACGAGTGCTCTGATATCTGCCCCGAATTATCAAGCAGTCGTCAGTTTCTCTTGTGCATCCTGCAATACGATAGGGTGCAAGGTGTGGATGAATTCGCGATCGCCAGCTGCCAGCAGTGGCAGCGGAGCGTTGACAGTTGTTAGATGACAGTTCAGTTGCCGCGGGCCACGCGCTTCAGCGGAGGAATTAGTTTGTTTACATATACATTTTTCTCGTTGGGCAACCTATAATTTTATTCGGGCCTTAAAACAATTTCAACGTTTATATTTTTAGTTCGCAAATTAAATTAACACCGAATTATCAATAAAAAGCTTAATTACTTTATAAAATGGTTTAATAATTAAGATTAGGTTGATGATGATGGCGTCATCATTTGACCACGAAATGTCTACTACTCATTCTATATTCACTACATTCTCATTTTATTCGGACCTTTTATTGGCAGATGCAAAGGCCTATATTACTACTATAAAATGTCTGGAAGATGTCGACAGTAGCGGAGAGCTACATAAAAAACTCTATTCCAAATAAAACATTGCCTATTATGCAGGGTCCAAGTACGTCAACTAATGTTATAAGTAACAACGAAATTCTATGGCAAGGTTTAATTTTAAAAAATGTAAACATATTACATTTACTGTTATTTGTCAATAAGGAAGTTAAAGTAAATTTTTATAATTCAGTTCCATTTATATTTTTTGTTCATATTCTGTGGAAATAAGTAGTTTGTTACTTGTGTATCATTTGTTTTTATTGTAATGTTAACAAGGGAGACTATTTCCATTATCTCCCTAGACACAAAATGTTTCACTTCTATCCCGCATTTGGTAACGTAGAAACATACTTCTACTCCCGCTCGTGGAAAAACCGGTACTCCCACTTCTACTCCCGGTCGTGGTTTTTTCCACAGGCCCCCATCATTTGTTCTGGTTGACCCTCCCCTCCCCCCACCATTTATAGGCGGCCCGGTAAACTGGATTGAATATAAATAATTGTGATTAATGCACACTTGATGAATGAACATTACCAATTTTTCTTGCATAGAGAATGTTTACTTAATGCTGCAAAAAAATGCCTTTGGCTTGAGAAACAAGTTTGGTGGAGCCTTAGTAACGCAAAAAACCCGTATCATCTGTAACGATTCGCAATTGTCTTTCGCCTTGACGTCGTCTTTGTTTTAGTATTATGATACTGACTGGAATATTTTTACTTTTGTACAAGTAAGGTATTTCTAGTTATTTGATATTTAATTTGTATTGATTTACTTGGCGCATTGCGTTTCACTCACGGTGTGAAAAAAATAGTATACGCAACACGGGCGCGAGGTGATTCCCGCTCTCATAGCTTTGATGTTCTCGCTACGCTCGGACGACAAACTCGACTCGTGCGTGAAATCACCTGTTTCGCGCCCTTGTTACGTAAACTGCTATTTTCGCCTAAAGTCAGTCTGTTGTCGACACTAGTTCTTAAACCGTTTACAGGATTTTCTCCGAAAGGGATAATTGATTTATTTTGTTAAAGAACAGTAAAAACTATGTTATTGGGGATAATTACAACGTAGGTTTTTTTTTGAGGGGGGGGGTTGGCTCCAGATTGTCTTCCCCCCATTTTAACTATTAATAGTTGAATGAAAGTACCAACAAGGTAATGTTAGCAACATTTGACAACTAGCTATTTTTGCTCCCCACTTGTATACCTTATTTGCATCAGTAAACAAACTACTGATTTTATTTTATTTTTTAAATTTAGTTTTGCTAACAAAACAGTAACCCGCCCGTCCGGATGGTCGAGATCGCTATGGCAGTAGTGTCGTAATCTCGGACCTAAGGATTGCGGGTTCGAGTCCCGCCTCGGGCATGGTTGTATTGTGTTCGTCCTTTCACCCCTATCATATCGTGTCATCCTCATAGTTACCATACCGTTACACACAATGGTGGTCGCTAATGACCTCGAAGTTGATGCGACCTTAAATAACAAAAAATAAATAAATAAAAAAAAATAAAAAACTAACCCATACCTCCGCTTTTACTTGAATCAGAACTAGCAAAAAAGGAATCCGGGAAAAAGTGCGCATAATGAAGCTACATTTATGTTCAGGAGCAAAACAAGGGCCCATCTCGGTATTCACTCAATGGATCAGGGAAACTGGACAAAAACCTGATCGAGGTGGATTTCCCATCGATTTTACGATTGAGACTCTGCGACTTTGAAACGTTTTTTATTTTTTATTTAGGAGGGTACTTTACAATCAATAGAAAGTTTTCGAAAATTTCTCACAAATCAGCTTCTTCTTCCTTGACAGCCTCTGACAAAGCCATGTATTCGGACTCCAGAATAGACAAAGCAACGGCGCTTTTGTGGGACCAATGAAATCGGTCCCTCATTCAGCAAGAAAAGGAAACCAGAGTATGACCTATCTTCGGAACAGTTTCCCCAGTCAGCATCGGTGCACTCTTTAAAAGATAGTGGATCTGAACCGTATCTCAGTCCCACATTGATCGAGCCCTTCAGATAACGTAGAACACGTTTGCCAGCCTTCCAATGATCGGAACCAAAACAATTATTAAAGTGTCCCGAATAACTTGCTGCAAATGTAATGTCGGATTGTGTGGTAGATGCCAAGTAAGTCAGTCCCAACAAACTCACGTTATGGGAGCTTAAAGTCTTCCGGGAATTGCGAAGAGTTCAACAACTTGACACTTGGATCCACTAGGGTAGATAACATTAGGTCGTAACAGCAGATCCTGAATGTAGCCTCGCTGATGAAAATTCACTTGCCCATCCTATTGCTCAAATTCTATTCCCAGGCAGTATTTGACGAAGCCCAAATTCTTGACAGCCAAATGGTCACATAGTCCGTTTGTCAGCTTTGTGACCACCTCGTAGCGCGAAACTACCAAAATAACGTAAATTGCAATGAAAGTTGGCTTCCCCTGATCCGATGAAGAGTAAGCAAGGATCATGCTTCGAAGGGATGGCTCCCAACTTCGTTGCGTCCTGTCGCATGTACCACCTTCTTCCAGCTTGGCGTAGCCCATACAATGGTTTCTTCAAACGGCATGCCTTGTTAACTTTGCAAATATTTTTGATCTTCTTCGCCCTCGCTTCAACTTGATTTCCGCCTTCAGAATTCACGATGTCTTGCAGAATTTCTTGGGTTCCATGTAATTTCAAGAACTTCCTTGAGGTTCACGGTTTAAATGTGTCCTACTAGCGTATCGTCATTAGATAGCTGGCCGCAAGAGCTGCAACTAGTCGAAAAAAATTGTTTTGCAAAATTTTTTTTGTTTCATTCTATAGCCTTCTTCTGTCAGAAAGTACACAAATTTTGCTAAACGTTCGCTGTTAGAATGTTCGTGTTTCTTAGCTTGACGAGCTATCACCTTGCCGTGCTACGTTTTTAGTTAAAAAATATTTTGAGTCCTGTGTTACGGCAGGGAATTATTTAAATAAATATGTTAGTGTTGCAATCAACATGTAACAGTTGTTCGATGTAACAAAGGTAGAAACTAAAATTCTTGTTTTCCTTTTTCCACAAAGTACATATTTTGCTACATAAGTAACTTTTTCTCAGGAACCAATCAACCAATTTAATTGAAAATTTCAAGATAGTTTAAACATACACAAATGGTCATTGTGACAAGGATGTTTTTATATATATTTAGTTTCGAAACATTACTGTAGGTATTGAGTCATCAATTTTGCAAATTTTACTTGTATATTCATTCAATTTTTTTTCTTCTGCCAAAATCACAATATAGATAAAGATTGTCAAAATGTGTGTAAAGGTGCACTTCAACTTAATAAAAAGATTCAAAATCACCAGTCAATTAGAAAGAGAGAAAAAAACTTGTTTTAGTATGACTTAGCATAGAACTCTCGGGTCCCCTTATATATTTTGAATAATAACCCTTCATTATAACGATGGCCCTCACTCATCGTGGCATGCTATCAATGCAGTTTAAAGCATTTGTCTTCTATTTATCATCATTCCAATGAAAAATATTTTTTTTCGATTAAAGTAATTTTGTTCGTAACTTTTCCCCTGATATTTCTCTTCGGGGGAGCTCCGAAGTGTTCAGTGGGATTGAGATCCGGAGAGATATTCCTCTGTCTGAAAGAAATTTCTTCACATATTTGACGGTGTGATATGGTGTCCCGACTTGCATAAAGATGCAGTTTTCGTTGGGGAAGGAACGCTTTTTTCCCCAAAACCTAAGAACAATTTACAGGCTGTCACATCGAAAACCAATGTGGCCCCCCCACAGAGCCAGTGTTGTCATAAGAGAAAAAAAACATTGATGCCAAATATTCCCAAAAGAGTTGCCACTACTCAAAAACATCAATTCATTGAGATACTTTCAACTTTACCTTAAATCGGGGAAAAGCAAACGAACTTTGCAATATTGCGGGTGGTCATAATATTATGGCCAGGGACTTTATACATCCTCCCTTCAAGGAGAAGGGGCAATTCACGTCGTTATCATTTGAAAAATAGAACAATGAAATAAAGTTTTAAAAAAGGAAAAACAGAGATGGGAGGGAGAAGAAACAGATGAAGAAAGGAGTAAAAGTGTACAAAGGAAAATGTCACAATGAATAAAAATATTTTCGGGTACACTTATTTTAGAGAAAACATATTTTTTGTGAATAAATTCGATTCCAACACGCCATTAATGGTATTGTGTGATTTATTGGCAATATCACTGGGATTAGCCGTGAATATTTTTGGATTCATTATCCAACTGGTAGGGCTATAAAAATTAAAAGAATGGAAATATCGAAGCGATGTCGAGAATTTGGGTTTAATTGTGTGCCAGTCTCAAAGTTATTAATGTGTTTAATTTATTTCGAGTGCACGTGTTATGTCTCACGTAAGGTACCGAGAAATCACGATAATTAAAGCAAAAAAAAGTACATTTTCTTTATCTAAAAGAAAAATCCTTTTTGGCAGCCTTATAATTTTGAATAATCAACCCTGAAAATATTAAAGATTAATATTAGAGACATTACATATAAATCTGTACAAAAATACTATATAACATACTGTATTGTTTCTTTTAATAAATTATATTGCTCCTAATTTATCATAAAACGTTGCAAACCAATCATTCACTTCAATTTTTTATTGGTAAGATTATACAATTATTTTCCAGCGCTTACCAATGATTTTGTATGGATATTTTGAACAAAAAAGTGTTTCAGTATGGCGGCCATTTAATGATATCCGTATGGTATTTGCAAAAACTGTTTTTCTCCCTCAGGGGCCAGGTGCCCCTCGCCACGCCTGATTATTACGTTCACTCTGTACAATTGGTATCATGGTCTTGGAAGAGGGCGTCCCCCCGCTCTCTCACCATTTCCTCTCTCTAGTTCTCCAGGACCCAATCTGTCTCTATCCCGCTGAGGTAGCCGCAGCCCTTCTCAGCTAGTTCTTAGGTTATCGCCTAGGCGCCGTTGTGATCTGTAGATGGTTAATGACAGGTTAGGGTAGGGAATGCATGATGGAGCGTTCTGATGGAATGCAGATTGGCAGGGGAAACGGAGTTCCCCGAGAAAACCTGCCGCGAACCCGCATTGTCCACCACAAATTCCACTTGCGCTTGAGATCGAACCCGGGCACCAGCGGTGCGGCGTGCAATATGACCACTACGCCACGGGGTTCTGAAAACGTACCGCCATACTTGTATCTATTATACGTATGCATCATAAGTTATCATTTTAGTATAATTTTAGTACATGGCCTAGTGACAAATTGGATATCTTTGAATCAGTATGGTGGCTACTTAGAGGCACAGCATTGGTGTGGCGTGATCATAATCTGAAATAAAAAGTAATTTCTACCATTAGACCAAAAAATTAGCTTTGAACTTGTAATCAAAGAGAGCTTAAAAATTACTTTGAATTTAAAAGGGCGGACGGTTTGAGACACCACATCGGTTTGACATGCAACTCTCACACTTTGGCTGTTTAACGAATACTGTACAACAAGAATTAACTATGTAGCTAAGTAGTACTCATTCCCCAAGGGCATAGGTTTTTCGACACATTCGCAAAATTGTGCAGCACAACGCCGACACATACAGGCCGCCGCACTTACGTTTCCCTTTTCTTCATAACATCATTAACTTCTCAATGTTTTAGCTGTGGGCTTTTAGTACGTGGTTTTTCTTGGTGGCTCCCTGGCGGCTAGTTGTCAAGTGCTGCGGTGCCGCAGCTCATTCGCAATTATATTAAAAAATATTGTTTCAGCATACCGATTTTTTTAAAAGTCACCTAACAAAACTGTAGAAATGAATGTTTTGGGGATATCAGCTTTGAGTTTTTCTTAACTCATTCGCGCTTACTTATGGAGGGGTCAGGTATGTGCGGTTTTAAACGAGAAAGCCTGATAACGTCATGCATATAACGAAAATTCGTGCTGTGGTCCTCTTCTAAATTGCTGCTCGTTAAGCTCTCAAAGGCTGCAAAATTCTCGTCGCCCAGCTGTACCTCGCTTATCTACGAGTACAATCTGTGGAGTAGTGTAATACTAGAAAATGTACCTAAGTAGCTGTCAACATGGCAGTGATTCTGAGTCACAGCGGTAACATAATGGCATAATCGGGTTTCTATGTGTACATGGTACTTACATTACGAATAAAATTAGAATGTAATTGGCAGTTGGTGGTGAAGTGCAACGCCCTCTCGATTGCGTTGGGAGGTGCCGCATACCACGCGCTTTATTATACGCGCACGTTTTCGTGAGACTTGGAAGACCTACCCCACTCCTTTATACTAACATTAATTGAATTCAGAATAAATTATAGCAAGGAGCGTTGTTGACATAATCTGATATCCAGATGTGCTCGGTACCATATAACTTCCGTGGTTTTACATTGAAAAACGAGCTACAGATCTAATGGTGCTGTCAATCAGCTTAACTCTTCACTCCTCTCGCATCTTGTGAAATCAGGGCTTAAGAAGACGTGCGCGGAAAATACCACTAGACGCTCATCAAACGGAAGAAAGAAATCTTGAGACACGCGTAACAAGTAAAAGAAAGGTAATTATGAAACTTATCCTTTCTGGTCCTTCGCCAAACTCCACTGTTACATGACAAAGTAACAAACATACGAGAGAATCCTCCGGTGGCCACGGCCGTGTTTTCCTCTTCCTTCCTTCAGAAGACATCTTAAGAAACGACGCCTATAGGCAGTAACAATCAAAGATAACAAGGAAGGTTTAAAACAATTATAACAATAACAAATCTACCACCACTGTGCTAAAAAAATTCCTCACCCGCTACGCACTTTAAAACATACTAACCTCACACTCCACACTATATTTTGATCCGGTGGTTAACCACAACATTCAAGGCACGCGACTTATTCCCTAATTTTAGGCGACAACAATGTGCAAAAAAGCTTGGGCTTCTGATTCGCTGTGCGGCCTAGGTAACGGAGGTGGCGTCATCACGTGCCCATGAAATGTCGGCTACAATCTAATTTTATTCGAACCGTAAAACCATTTTAACATTATAGTTTTACAATTGCAAATTAAATTAACACCGAATTATCATTAAAGAGCTTAATTACTATATAAAATATAAAATGGTTTGAGTAAAATTAGGTACGGTGCCGGCGTCATCGTCACCACAAAATGCAAACTACATTCTAATTTTATTCAAACCTAAAAAAATATAGTTTATATTTTTCGGTCGGTAAATTAAATTACCATCGAATTAATAAAAAACTTAATTACTTTATATAATGGTTTTATAACTAAAATTTCAGATATAGTTGTCAATTTTATGAGGATGAATTTTAAACAAAGAACCTTCATTCAAATATATTTCTAATTTCTTTTGTGCATAATTTGAAATTTCATGTATCGAAATCACGTATGATGTATCAAAATACTTCAACAATAATAGGCTGGGGAGGGTTTTTTTCCCCCGGGTGTTGGAAAAGCTACTATGCCACTCACAACCCCAAGCTGGTTTTCTGCAGTAGCCGCCACCGCCGTTTACATCCGTTCACGGACTTCATTCTCTCGAGGATTACTTTCTCAAGAGCTTTCCAACGTGATTTGAATCAATTTTTACAATTTTTAGTGGCGGTATTGGAATAATTTAAAACATTCGTGTAGATTATCCCTAATCTCTAACTAAAAGCACTGAACCGGCGCTGAAGCATTAATGCTTGGGTACCTGCCGGCTGGCTCTTACATTTGTTTGGGCCACAGGAGGTGTCAGTCGAGTAATTGAAGGGCGCAGTAGAACATGGAGCTATCCCATATTTTTTTATGAAATGGAGTTGTTAGCATTGAATACAACTTAACACATTGTAATTTTAGTGTAATTTAGTATTTATTTCCAGTATGGACTTATATGCAGGTATTGTGTGTTTAAAAGTGTACCAAGTTATATTATGAAAGTAGTAAAACCCTCAGTATCTTAGAACTAGGTTAATGTGGGATAGCCCCTTGTTATCCTGAGCCTTTCAATTGTGGCCAACACCATAGTTCTGGTGTGTAAAACAGGCTGCATAATCATATGAAAACTTAAAATAACAATTTGATAACAATGAATGTTTGGGGGGCTGTGTGTTGGCCATCATTAAGAGTTACTTATTATGGCTGCTTAAACACTTGTATTTGCTCCTTTTTCTGTCCCAGCATTACCATTGGATCTGGCATTGTCGATGTTCACATTATTACATTAAATCTGGTGACAGAAACTGAAATGATTCTTCAGAATATTATTTTTATTGGATACTACCCTTCCAATAAAATTTCATTTGATTTGATGATAATCTTTGTTGCAAGTTAATGCCACAACTAATCTTATACGAGACACTAAATTTTCTTTACAAGAAATATTGTTTGTTACATCGAATTGCCTTAGGAAAATGCTTTTAATTTTTCCAAGAATAAATTTTTGTAAGTTTGGAATTTAAGTTTTTTAACAGCATTATGAAGAAAATTTATTTTTTAAATCTGGGAATAATTTTCATGAAAATAATTTTTGAAGCATAAAATTATCGCAAATTTAAATTGAATTAAACTGCAATTGTTTTTTGTCTGTTGGGTAAAAGTTCTAGGAGGATTTCTAGTTGGCTACGAGTTGCAAAATTCTTATTTTAGGACAGAATCTTTGTTCAAATTGTTTTACTTCTTTTTGCCTTCAGGCACTTTTTACAATATTACTCGGGTATGTAGATGCTTTAAGACAGAAAAATTTAAATCTACAGGGAAAACAAAGTTATGTGACCAGCTGGCACACTATTTGCCTTTACACAAAACCAGCATATCCAAAGGTGAAAAGAGGAAGAAATGCTAAAGCAGAGTTTGCATATCTTCTTTAAATATGTTGTTTGCATATTTCTCATTTTAAACACCTGTACAACTATTAGTGATGTTCAGGACAGACAAAACTGCATTTAGCATTCACAGCGAGGAAACATCTTGGTATTTTCTCAATGGTTCTTGTGGAAGTGAAATAGATCGAATGCTATTAGAGATGTGACCTTTCACCAGAATGTTTTACAATACTTGTTTAAAGTGTATCCCAGACATTTAGAATCACACAATACAAATGGAAACTATTTCTATGCTAATCAGCACTTATCACTTGAAACCAATTATTTACAAAAGTAGAGTTATCTATATAAATGAAGGAAACAAAGGAACAAAAGAATGAGTTAACAAATGGATGGATGAATGAGCAAATGAGCATGCATATGTATTAACCTGAAAATGTAAATCTTGAAAATCAATTTTGTTCTGAACAAATATTAAATTTCTACATTTTTATGATACTGTGTCTTCCTGTTCTCCTGGTGAACTAACTTGACAATAACTTGGTCCACAACACTGTCAATCATGACATATCTGTAGTTACTAGGCTTATTGTAAGGAGTGTACGCTCCCACTGTAAACTGTGGACTATTCAATATAGCTGGTGGAGAAATTAAAAAGTAAACCATGAGCTGCAAATGTTCTTACAGTACGTTACAATCCATTTCTTTTAATGCAGTTCCATTTGTTCATTAAGAAAGTGTATTATTATGCATACACAGATGTTAAAACAAGATCTAATTGTTGGAAGTATATTTACTTTTTTCCCCTCAAAATATATTAAAATGTATGTATGTCAAGCAAGATCAATTGAATTATTTGTTTTGTCATTAGTTTATTGATCTTTTGTGCTTTGCATTTGCTGTTGAATTGTATGACTGAGTCATTGGCTGTGATATTATCTTATTTGTTGTAAATTATCTTGGAATGATTTTCTTCCTGATGCTACTATATTTGGCTTCATGAACAATGCATTGATGATTAACCCTATATTTTACCATTTCAAAAATGGTAAGGAAACTACTGTTATTTGTCCATTTTCCCCTTAATTTGAAATTCCTGGTGTAAAGGTTGTGGTGGATTACGTTAAGATACTACTTATATCCGTAAAATTGTCTAACAAAATTCCTTTGGTTAAGAATGGATTACTATGCTTCTTACATTTTATTTTTACATTTCTCTCAATCGTTGTCACCATTCATAACCATCATTGGAAGTGGACTTCTGTAATTGAAAAATATTTGTATGTTTTACGAGCCTTATTGCTCCAGATCTCCTTTGTTGTTATCTTGTGTGCGAGTACAATAGCATATCAGATGAAGTTAAAT
Organism: Gryllus longicercus; assembly: GCA_038098605.1. Lineage (NCBI taxonomy): Eukaryota > Metazoa > Arthropoda > Insecta > Orthoptera > Gryllidae > Gryllus > Gryllus longicercus. The sequence goes on along the minus strand of JAZDUA010000109.1, from coordinate 28,646 downwards.
CTGCATCAAAATGCCATAGTTCAATTTTTGAGCTGTGGACACGAGAGAATACTGTGCATCCAGAAATTCAGATTAGTATTTAATCAATACATGTTGTCTAGTTGCCGAAAATATTGTTGAATGAACTTATTCAGAATACAAAGAAGCAGATGTGTGGTCTTCTATCGTCTGGCAATAAGAAATCTGAGATTTGTATAATGGATTCATCGCAGTTATGCTGGTATAACAGAATTTCTTGCAAGTGCAGGCATGTCCATATACACAGGCACTCACATGCACACATACGTACACATGCATGCGTGCACATGCACACATACGTACACATGCGTGCGTGCACATACACACATACGTGCACATGCGTGCGTGCACATACACATACGCGCACATGCGTGCGTGCACATACACACATACGCGCACATGCGTGCGTGCACATACACACATACGCGCACATGCGTGCGTGCACATACACACATACGCGCACATGCGTGCGTGCACATACACACATACGCGCACATGCGTGCGTGCACATACACACATACGCGCACATGCGTGCGTGCACATACACACATACGCGCACATGCGTGCGTGCACATACACACATACGCGCACATGCGTGCGTGCACATACACACATACGCGCACATGCGTGCGTGCACATACACACATACGCGCACATGCGTGCGTGCACATACACACATACGCGCACATGCGTGCGTGCACATACACACATACGCGCACATGCGTGCGTGCACATACATACGCGCACATGCGTGCGTGCACATACACACATACGCGCACATGCGTGCGTGCACATACACACATACGCGCACATGCGTGCGTGCACATACACACATACGCGCACATGCGTGCGTGCACATACACACATACGCGCACATGCGTGCGTGCACATACACACATATGCGCACATGCGTGCGTGCACATACACACATACGCGCACATGCGTGCGTGCACATGCACACATACGCGCACATGCGTGCGTGCACATACACACATACGCGCACATGCGTGCGTGCACATGCACACATACGCGCACATGCGTGCGTGCACATGCACACATACGCGCACATGCGTGCGTGCACATGCACACATACGCGCACATGCGTGCGTGCACGTGCACACATACGCACACATGCGTGCGCGTGCGTGCACACACACGCACGCACGTGCGTGCGTGCACACACACGCACGCACGTGCGTGCGTGCACACACACGCACGCACACATGCGTGCGTGCACACGCACGCACGCACACATGCGTGCGTGCACACACACGCACGCACACATGCGTGCGTGCACACGCACGCACACATGCGTGCGTGCACACACACGCACGCACACATGCGTGCGTGCACACGCACGCACGCACACATGCGTGCGTGCACACGCACGCACGCACACATGCGTGCGTGCACACGCACGCACGCACACATGCGTGCGTGCACACACACGCACGCACACATGCGTGCGTGCACACACACGCACGCACACATGCGTGCGTGCACACACACGCACGCACACATGCGTGCGTGCACACACACGCACGCACACATGCGTGCGTGCACACACACGCACGCACACATGCGTGCGTGCACACACACGCACGCACACATGCGTGCGTGCACACACACGCACGCACACATGCGTGCGTGCACACACACGCACGCACACATGCGTGCGTGCACACACACGCACACATGCGTGCGTGCACTCACACGCACACATGCGTGCGTGCACACATGCGTGCGTGCACTCACACGCACACATGCGTGCGTGCACACACGCATACGTACACATGCGTGCGTCCGTGTGTCCATGCATGCGTGGACACACACGCATACGTACACATGCATGCGTGGACACACACACGCATACGTACACATGCATGCGTGGACACACACACGCATACGTACACATGCATGCGTGGACACACACACGCATACGTACACATGCATGCGTGGACACACACACGCATACGTACACATGCATGCGTGGACACACACACGCATACGTACACATGCATGCGTGGACACACACACGCATACGTACACATGCATGCGTGGACACACACACGCATACGTACACATGCATGCGTGGACACACACACGCATACGTACACATGCATGCGCGGACACACACACACACGCATACGTACACATGCATGCGTGGACACACACACACACGCATACGTACACATGCATGCGTGGACACTCACACACACACGCATACGTACACATGCATGCGTGGACACTCACACACACACGCAAACGTACACATGCATGCGTGGACACACACACACACGCGCAAACGTACACATGCATGCGTGGACACTCACACACACGCATACGTACACATGCATGCGTGGACACACACACACACGCATACGTACACATGCATGCGTGGACACACACACACACGATACGTACACATGCATGCGTGGACACTCACACACACACGCATACGTACACATGCATGCGTGGACACACACACACACGCATACGTACACATGCATGCGTGGACACTCACACACACACACGCATACGTACACATGCATGCGTGGACACTCACACACACACACGCATACGTACACATGCATGCGTGGACACTCACACACACACACGCATACGTACACATGCATGCGTGGACACTCACACACACACACGCATACGTACACATGCATGCGTGGACACTCACACACACGCATACGTACACATGCATGCGTGGACACTCACACACACACACGCATACGTACACATGCATGCGTGGACACACACATTTGCACCAGTGTCCACTCTTGGTACACACATACACGTTGCAAATGCAAGTTACTTATTTTGTGAACCCTAAAATGGTCAACTTGCGAAGGTCGACACTTTCACTCAGGATATGTGCCTATTCAGGGTCTCCTTAGTTTAAGTTCGTAACTCAATGCTTTTGGTGATTTCATAACGAATTTTATCTTGAATGTTATGAAGCCTTTTTCCTAGTTATCCTAGATGTTTTTTAGTTTGGTCCCTGCACCAATTACTTTTCGTTAAATTTCTGTTAATAATTTTCAGCTGTGTTGGTAAGCAGATATGCTTCACTTGTTAGATATTTATACATTTTAAATTACAAGTGTCCAACATTTGAGGATCCTTTGTTCCAATAATTATACATTTCGTTTTAACATGTCATTGGACACAATACTGGTACATTGTTGGGATGATTTAAGATGTTCAGTTATCTTCAGAAATTTTTTTTTCTTCTTACCAATTAGTGCCTTCTATTACGGAAAAAGTGTGTTTCGGTGCATATTGAGTCATTGTTGCAGTGAAAAATCAGAATTAAAAATCATTAGAAGGTAGAAGTAAGTCAGGTTCCGAATTGTGAGTTAAAATTTTTTGTGATTTAAAGTTCTACACAAACACTATTATCAAACATGTTTAATTTCATCTGTGATAGAATTCTTATCCTGTCAACTCTTCAATTTCTTTTATAGGAAGTTACTTTGTTTCTAGAGGAAAGATTTAACATTTACCTGTAAAACTATGTAATGTTTTGCAAAGAGTATTTTTCTAATCATACTCAGGCAAATTTTGGTATCTAGGGCTGTTCTATAATTGTTCCTTATCTGTGTTTGTTATTAGGATTAAACAACCTGACAACTTTCATAAGACAATCTAAATCTGAAGTCACGTCAAAATGTGTTATAATGGAGAATAACTTTGCGAATTTGAGAACTCAGTGTTGTTCTGATAATAAATTTGATGTCACAAGAATTCATACATAGAAAACTGCTTCAAGAATGTGTCTATATCTTTGTTACCTTGCAGACTGGAAGACATCTCGCCCCAGGACCGTTAGTTTGTGTGCAGGAAGAAAGCTGACCTGATGCAACACTGCAGGTTATTTTCATTGCACAGGATGTAAACTCAACTGCTTGAGAGTGTCAGCTGGTGCTTGTCATCTCCTATGTGATGAACACTCAAAAAATTTCTCTTTAGAAACCACTCATTGTTATGACGGCACAAGAGAATACAGCTGATATTCATAACAAGTGATGCTACACTAAGTAACAACTGTTAAAATCATTAATACTTCATTTTATACAATGCACCAAAATGTGTAGAAACTTCCCTATCCAAATAGGGCAATGTTTGCTACAGTTGTAACAGTATGAGATTGTTAGACGGCTTTCTGTGCTAGCATGCCATTGGAAGCCTAGAAGCTATTTGACATGTTGATTGGAGTCAGTTGCTTCTTTACTGTCAGTGAGGGAGGGTGAAAGGTTGTTGTTCAGAGAAGTGGTAGGAATGTAAAAAATATCCTAAATTTGTTGTGCAAGAGAATGCTAGAAGTGCAGTATATTTTACATGGTGAATGTTATGGGTGGGGGTGGTTATTGATGAAGTATTATTTGACACAACTTGGACACAGTATTTTATTGGGCTAGGTTACTTTAGTTATATTTTATATTATGAATGTTATGTTGCATGATATGTTGTATGTTTTATATTAAGTGTTAATGACTGACAAGATTTTTTGTGATATTTTTCGCTGTATACTGTTTATGGATCCTATAATTGGGAATTGAACATTTTTAATAATTATATAAAATTATTTAATCAAGTCAGTAGAAACTTCTCACTGATACACAGAAAATTTGTGGTCATATTGAGTGAAACCTTTTCTTCCTTCATTCATTGAATGCTTTTTCTCATCATATTTATTTTGTCCATTGTAGGTTGTTTTAGGAATTCATCAAACAAGAGAATTGAATTTTTGTTTTTTTTGTTTTCTTGAAAATATAATTATTGTTACAAAATTCAGTACACAACATACTAATTTGTATATGGATCACTTTTCTTAATATCCTAGATTTAGAATCAAAATATTTAAGTGATTTGATTTAGTCTTTCTTATTTTAATCCTCCTAATATTGCTTTACTCCATAGTACATTGCAACATTACAACTACAGAATTGCGTGAAAAGGGTATTAATTTCTGAAGGTGGTGTTGGTGACTGAGGTATTTCAATGATTATTATTATTATTATTATTATTATTATTATTATTATTATTTTAAATATCAGATTTAATGCATTTTATGATAGGAATTACATTATCTAAGCATTCTTCATTCTTAAACAGTTATTTTCCACATGAACACTTACGGGTTCACAAGCCACAGTTTTCTGTGTAGATTTATTTTAAAACTAACTTTACACTTTTGGTAATAATACCATCAATTTCAAAACTTCTAAGCAGAAAATGAATATGAAAGATAATTTACTATATCCAACATTTTCGTATATACTCTAATTCACCTTCACAAATATACCAGTTTTTTTTCTGCTGCATGAATACCTTATGTTTATATGTTAGTAGTATGTTATCTGGTGTATCTATCTATTACATCTATACCTTTAATGGTACACAAGTTTTTCATCGGAATTTTTAGTTTCTAAAGGGTTTTTGAAGAGGGAGAAAAATATGAATCTTGAGAGTTTCCAATCAATAATGTTATTTGAAATACCACATTACTTTGCAAGGACGCTCGTGTGTGAAAATGGAATAGCAGGACCCAAGTATTTCAAGTGAAGACTTGCTAGTATAATAGTTGGAGTTTAAAATAATTATAAAGTTCTTACCTTATACAGATTTGTGGGCGAATATATGTGTAAACTGCTCACATTTTTGAAGTTTATATTGGATTTTATTACTTATTGTCCTTGTGGATAAAGCCAACTTGCTCCATTTTTACCAGACACATTTGGTAAGATGCAACTTTAGTTTGTAGTGAATGATTCATAAAATGTTTATAAATATTTGTGGTCTTTATCACCTTACAGTGAAGGTCTCTGTGGAAATTTATTTTCACATTCACCATAGTATGTCTACAAAAACTGCAAGAGAAAGCTTCCAAGGGGGTCTTGATACTCTTATGTAAAAAAATTACATTAATGATTTGTTTTAGGTTTGATATAGTTGATTTATGATGGGTTTTAATTTTTCATAGTCATTCTATTTCTTATTTTTTTAATTTATAACTTGAATTTAAAACATGAAATAGCAATAATACCTAGTGTGAATTAAACAGTTGAACAATTGAAACATTAAACAATTGATTCTCTCAATGTTAAATGCCAAAAAGAAAATTTTCAAAGAACAATTCAACAAAATGTATTGTTAATATAGGTATTATCTTCCTCTAAATGCTTCAACTTTTATGTGTTAGACACCTCTTTTTTAATTCTCTTCTCAGTTGAAAGTGGGTGCTGTGTGACTTTTAAGTCTTACTGTATTTACCTGTTTATAAGATAGCTGTCTAATTTTGAAGTGACCACATGAGAATTTTGTTTTATTTTCATCCAATTTTTATTATTCAAACTCAGAAAAATCACAAGTTTTGTTGTTGACTAGAAAATGGTCTTGTTGGTGAGAAGATTATATCTTTTTGCTTGAGCCAGTATCATTGTTTTAATCACTACTAACTTTGGTTTTACATATACAGGCGTCCAGGGCCGAAATGCCAAAACTTGGCAAATTAAGACTATTTTAAGCATATTTTGTCTAAAAAAACTACTGGGATATTCCAAATGGTTGAATGGCAATAAGCACTCAAAAGTTGATTTGAAAAAATGTTTTCTAGGCAATAATTTGCATTGCAGAAGTATAAAAACACTCCAGAAACATGTAAATTCTTTATTTTTGTAAAAGAAATGAATATATTTGTTCAGAAAGAAAAATTAACACAGAAATAAAAAAGTTCCCAATTTACACAATTAGACTGCCTTTTTTTATTTCTAGCTTAATTTTTCATTCTGCAATGCAAATTTTTGTCAAGAAAGCATATTTTAAACCAACTTTTGAGTGCTTAGAGTGGCTTAGGCATTTGAAATATCCAAGTAGTTTATTAGACAAAATATGCTTAAAATTGTCTTAAGAGCTTATTTTCGAAGTTTCAACATTTCCTACCCTGACATTCTGTAAAATTTTTTTCTGGTCTTTCTCCCATAAAAGTATAATCGTCCTTACTTTTAAGACTCCCCTGAAAGATTTTCAAATTAAATTTGCATTCTTAGTCTTTTATCTGATGCCATCTAAGTGCAGTTCCTTTCTACTGCAAATGTTCTTTGTGTCACGCCCTTGTTTGTACAAGATTCAGCTTTGTATACAACAATTGACAATAAATGCACATGACCAAGTTATGAACTGTACTCATACAGCTGATGGCATGGGAGAGCAGAAAAGTGTCCAACATTTAGGAATTTTTGCTGAGAACTTTCTAATCATTCCTTCTCTTTGGTTTGATTCGTATCTCTATGAAGGTGATAATTTCTTTTCAATTTCTTGCCAACTGCAAATTCTCATGTCTGCAAACATAATGTTTACTATAGATACAAGTAGCATTTATGGCCTTTACAGTGTGTGGTTACGTATGTCAGTGTTCAAGTTTCTGTGGTGTGAAAAGTCAGTGAAAAAACAGAGCCCAACCAGCTAAGACGAAATATGTGAATATGAGGCGACCTTGTATTTTTTCATAAGAGATGTTTAGAGAAAGAAACCTGTCTTATATTCGGGTAAATATGGTATAATTTCTTATGTTTTTTCTCAATGGTCTTCCTCGAATGGTTAGATCTTGTATTTGTCTTTATTAATAGATCCTAGTTTTTCACTTGTCTGATTATAGTTTATTTAAGTTTTGTTTAATTTTCCATAAGCCAGTTGAAAATGTTTTAAATAATAAACTATTGATGAAGAATGTGTAAATACTTACTCAGAGTTCTGTCATAAATCTTTCAAACTTCGCCTAAATATTTATAAGGTCGTAAGCTAGCTGGTTTGTCAATGTGTCAGTAGTGAAAATGTGGGAGGCGGGGATGAGAAAGGCTTACTATAAATATTTAATAGTTTAGTACTTAATATAGTATTTAATACTTCAATAATTAATAATATTGCAATAATCTACAATACAATAATCTTTGGATACATTGATTTTTGTTAGTTTAAAGTAGGCTCTTTGTACATACATGTTTTGTATGCTCTGGTTTGTAGTCACGATTTCTAACAGCGCAAAGTCAGTAATTAAAAACAGCCATAATGAACCTCGGAACTAATTCGCTCTTAAAAAAGTACATAATTTCATCTGTTAAGGAATGTTCTCTATTTTCATTTTTAAAATAGTGAGCCAATCTAAATAGTGAACAGATCACTCAAATGGGCAACCTAATTGACTGCATGTCTGGAGGGGAAAAATCATTACATTTTTTAAAAACTGGAAACTAAATAACATGATTATGTGCAGAGGACTACATAATTTGATAATCCTTTAATATTATTTTAATAGTGTAATTATTGTAATTAAGAAGATGCTAATGGCCTTGATGTTACAAAGCGACATCATTGAACATTTAGCAACCCTATGTATGAATCATGATTAAATCTGCTTCTACTTATTATCCTGTTTATTTTACAATTTGTATTATTCATTAATTGTTATAAACTGATAATTATTAATTTTACAACTACACCCCATTTGACATAATTTTTCATCCAGCAGATATTATTATTTGACTTATCTTTCTGGTAAGGGGCATTAATGATTGCATCAGTATCTTTATTGACAATACCTACCTAAAATACCGAAAGGAGTACTAGTATAAAGAATCCTATAAATATGATATTTGTGCAAAGGAGAATTTGAAAACCAAGTGAAATGCAAAAAGGTTACTAAAGTTTTTTTATATTACTTCCGATTTTAATGGTGTCTTTTACTCTTTTTCTCCACTAAATATTAATGGCAAGGTATAAATCTTTGAAAAAAAGTTATGTATCTGTTTTTAATGCAAAGGAGTTAGTTTTATGATTTTTAAAAACAATTTCATCTTTCTATTAGTTGTATGTTTTAGAAACCAAAAGTCAGTAGTGGAATTAATGGACTCACGGAATTTTTAATGTAGTTCATTTAAAGAAACACAATATCTGAGTAATTTAGAATACTCTTATTATGCTATACACGGGTTATTACTAGAGCATAAACAACAATTTGATGCTGAACATCATCTTGGCAAAATGTCTTTAATAATGAAATTAAAGTCAATGCCACATATTTTCTGGTGGGTCAGTGAGTTCCAAACTCAAATGATTGAATCAATTTCCAGGCATCAATTTGTCCTAAATTTTCATTTGTTTTCATCTCTTCTTTTTTAGTTAAGTACTTTTAATACTATTTTTGTAAGAATATGTACATAATTTGCATCAGCTGTATATTCTGAAATGTATTTAATTTTCTATGCCTTTATGCAGAAACTTATCACCTACTGATTTTTATGATAAAGTTGCATGAGTACTGAGAGAATGCATAGATGACCAATAAAATAGAGAAAGTGTGTTTTAATTATGTTGTATTCTTGTTAGTTAATTCAAATGCCTGCATGTTTGTGCCTTCTTGATGTGTGCATGTCTTGATGTGCCATTGATGCCCTTCTAGCAAGGGTATGATGTTGCAATAATGAAATTTAATTTGTAATATGCATCTAGTTTTCTGTTTTCCTATGTTTGATCTGTAACTTTTGTTGCAGGGGCCTAGTGCAAGTGCTTATGTTACGTATCATAAAGCCGACGATGCCCTACGTGCTATTCAAGCAGTCAACAATATTGTTGTTGATGGAAGGACAGTTAAAACTTCCCTTGGAACTACAAAGTACTGTTCTCACTTTATGAAAAATCAAACCTGCCCAAAACCGGACTGCATGTATCTTCATGATCTAGGTGTGTGAGTATGTAGAATATTGTATTGGAAGGACTAAAATGGATACAAGGGGAAAATTTAAAATAATTAAACAGCACCATCTTTGTCTGTTCTATGTTTTTCTAGTATTGTACAAGAATCAATCAAAAAGGATTTAATGGAATAGTAAAATAGAAATGTTAATTGCTCTAATAATTGTTTTTTTCATTTTTCAAATTATGTGTGCATCCTTTATGTATATTTCTGTCAAATTAGAAAATGAAAAATTGAAATTAAGTAATGGAAATCTGCATTTAAAACATTTATGATTTGATTTCTTCATTCATTCTTTAAATGCTCATCTATTCATGTAATTAAATTGTTGAATACTATTAACCCTTCAAAACAGGGTTTAGGCTGGGTGCAGTATGCAGATGAAGGGATAGAGGCTGTGTGAATCACAATCTAAAGATGTCTTGGAGGGTTGCCATAATGACACACCCATTTGCACACAGCATTCTGTCATAGAGAAATTCCTTCCCTTGTAGGTGTAGATATTCACAAATAGAGGGTGAAAGAACATCTCATATGTAAGTGGCATCCCAAATTGAAGGGGTAATCTCAGCATCAAAATACAATTAATATAATGAAAATTACTAATTATAAAGATGTTCCTGAGACTGATCAGTGAAGCTTACAGGAAAAATTAAGACAACACTTGTGCATTCTTGTTTCATCAATAGTATTGTCTTCATATTACTATGACATAAAGAGTCTTGTTGTGACAACTGCATAAATAATATAAAAAATGTATTTTCTGCAGTCTACACATGACTTAAATGAAGGGGTTGGGGGCAGATCAATAGTACCTGACTAAAAGTAGTGTGTTGTACTGATAGGGTTGAGTCTCTGGATGTGTGTGTCATACCCTGAAGTGTGTGTACTGGGGTATACAACTTGGAAGGTTCCCTCTATGGAGTTAGGGTTTTAATGTAGTGTCACATTGATTCATTACATGTACCAAGGCTGATAATATCAGGGATATGTAAACAAGAGAAACTTTCTCATTGGAGAGCGAATTATAATCAAGGAATATATCCTCTGGGAAAGGTTAGAGATGGGTAGAAATTTGCCAAAAACTATTTGCAGTTTTCATAAATGAGGAAGTTTCTAAGAAAATTGTACATTGTAAATCTTGCATAACTGGTGAATTCAGCAGAGTAATTCAAGAAACAAAACTGGGGAAATTGTGAATTTGGTTCAGTACAGTGAAACTCCGTTTATACGTTTCGCACTTATACGTTTTTCACGTTTATACTTCCTTTTTTGTGTTTATATATATATATATATATATATATATATATATATATATATATATATATATATATATATATATATATATGGGTAATTCCACGCCAACTCCACATTGCATCACACCAACCCATCTCAGATCGAAAAAATAAAGTTATTTTCTTATTTCTTATGCCAAGATAAGCCCAAATTTAAATTTTCAACCATTTCTGATGTAAATAGCGTTTGTGAGAACAATTATCGATTTTTCGCGATTTTCAAGCATTTTACAGCATCTTTTTATAATTATCCATTATTTCGATATTTTTTAATGAAAAAATATGTTTAAACTACTATTTTTATAGGAAATTTTCACGATTTTTTAAAATTTTAACTCATGTAAAACGTATTTCCCAAAAAAGTTCAGGACGCACATTTTATTAAAAACTGTTTTACACCACCGAAGTCATCCAAACAGTCTAAAAGTAGTAGAAAATACTAACAGGTTATTTAAAAATGATAAAACACATTTAGAGAAGAGATTTTATTGTATTTCTTGCGTTTAACTCTTTTAAACACTATTTCCCCCAAAAAAATTTTCCTGTACCGTAATGTACACTTATTTTCACGTACTTTAAGCATAAGAAACTAACTTTTTAATTGTACTGTAATACTAAAATTAATTTTTGAAAATAAAGTAATAAAAATCATAAATTTCAATTTTTGTCATATTAAGAAAAAAAATTCAATATTTTCATTAACAGATTCGAATTCTGCGGAAAATTTCCTATAAAAATAGTATTTTAAACATATTTTTTCATTAAAAAATATCGAAATAATGGATGATTATAAAAAGATGCTGTAAAATGCTTGAAAATCGCGAAAAATCGATAATTGTTCTCACAAACGCTATTTACATCAGAAATGGTTGAAAATTTAAATTTGGGCTTATCTTGGCATAAGAAATAAGAAAATAACTTTAATTTTTCGATCTGAGATGGGTTGGTGTGATGCAATGTGGAGTTGGCGTGGAATTATATATATATATATATATATATATATATATATATATATATATATATATATATATATATATATATACATACATACATACATACATACATACATATACATACATACATACATACATATACATACATATACATACATATACATACATACATATACATACATACACACACATACTCACACACATATATGAAAGACCGTATAACGTTTAAATGTTCTCGCAGAGGCGACGGGTAAGGCGCGGGGTGAACCTGAGGTGAACTGTCCTGAGTGACGTCATTTTACTAGAGTCGGCACGCTCCATAGCGCTCCCGCGGAGCGACCTCTCGGCCTCTAAGGCAACTTCCCGTTAAGGAAACTTGTCACAATCGACTCGGCCTAGCTGAGGGGCCAAGATCGCGCGAGCCCGCGGGATGACAGAGCAGTCGGCTCCCGGGCCACCCCTGGGACTTCAAAAAATTTCAGTTGCTCTGGAAAGGGAACTTGAGACCGCGGATAGATTTTCGAGAAACCTATATTTCTTTTTTTATTTTTTAAAATTTCAATCACACAATGCAATTTAAATATACTATTTGAAATAAAAACATAATATATACATTTATAGTTAATTTTGAGACGTCAGAGATTTTACTTGTAAGACTTAACACCTAATCATTGCATGTTTTGTGCACTTCTGCACCCTATAGGCGAATTGTATTGTTAAATACACCAGATAAGACTTTTTTCCATTAGTAACTTTTTAAACTGCATATAGAATTTTTTTGGTACTATATTTTCTAATAAAACGGTTATGTGAAAATATTGAACTTTTATTTTACTTATAATTTTCAATTTCAGTTATGCGTTTTTCTCACTTATACATTTTTTCCCTTCAATCCCCTGAAAAACGTTTAAGTGAAGTTTTACTGTATAATTTATCACCTTAAAATAAGTAATAAGTGTGTTTAATGGTAAGGATCTGGTCATTGGGGTTGCTCTTCCGCTTGGCCACTTTCAAAAAGTTGAATACAATATTATTAATTGAAGGTTATTCAAGAATATATGTATGCAGTAAGAGGATATGGTTTCTCACAAGGGCAACAATAGTGAAATTGGGCGAGGAAGGAGTTATTGGGAAAGGAACAGTCTTGCAGCATTTTTGCGAGTATATCTCTAAACTTCAAGTTACAGATGATGAATTTACCATATTTCAATACAGATGAATTTACAGTTAATTAGATATATATCTAGTTATTCCATTTGAATGCTCTAAGATTTTACACAATTGTAGTGAGATTACCTATGTGCAAATAAGGAGTAGGGGAGGATTAGGGGACTTTAGTATAACTTAACCCCTTCATACCAAGATCTGATTGTAAAATATATAAAGTTTGGAAAAATTATTTTAGAAAATTTCAAAAAATTTTATGTGAATATTTCATTTCACACTAATAATTCTTGCTATTAATTCTTTTTAGGTTATCCCTTTTTTTGTATTTGAAGTCCACTGTTCCTTTGCAGAACAGAAAATATGAGAAACATTTCCTGTTTTGATGTGTGTTACTTTTGAGAGGGTATAATTATTGAGATTTTGTGCCTCTATTCTGCTGTCACTTACAATTTGTTTCAAATGGCTTGCATGTTTTGTAAGGCAATGGCTAATAACCTGATCCTCCCTCCTTTCATCATGTTCAGTCATTGAGATGCACAAAAACATTGAATCATAATAACAAAAGTTAATGATGAATTTCAAATATCTTGTGTACTCTATTGTTATTTTAGAGAGAAATTTTTCCATACCTGTGAGATATTACAAACTTTTAATTTTTTATTATGTACATGTTCTTAATGATCATGTTTCAAAGTTTAATATTGGATGGTTTTATCATCTCAGGGGATGTTGAAGCAAGTTTTACGAAAGAAGAGATGCAACAAGGGAAGCACCAAGAATATGAACGGAAACTACATGAGCAGCTACTCAACAGCTATAACCAAGGAAATAAAGAGAGGTAATGTGAATTACAGAACTAGCTATGTATAAAAAACAAATTTATTGAAAAGATCTAGGAGTCATAACTTTTTCCCAAGCCTCTAGTTTTGAATTATATTAATACAAGTTCTGTGAAATGTTTCAAATATTGTGGATAATATTTGCAGGTCCATTCTGTATCATAACACAAGAAAAATATGTCAATACTTTTTCATGTTTGTCTTAGGAAACCTACGCCTTCACCACCTGCAGTAGCATTAAATTCAATGAACTGTATGACAATTGGTTCATCTAGTGGATGTTGTGTGTCTATTTCCAATTCAAATACAGTGCAGGCCAGTCAGTCTTGTAATAAGGAGGCATGGCCATCGCTGCAACAGGGTGTTCCAAACCCAGGAACAAATTGTTCAGGTAATTGGTTTTCACTTTTCTTTCCCAATTTTTGTTGTTTTCTGTATCATGCTAGACCCATTATATTTCTTTCCAGGGTCTAGTACAAGCACAAGTAGCATTTCCAGTAATAGTAGCAGTAATTGCAGCAGCAATAGTAGTACGAGTAGCAGCAATAATGGAAATGTTAGTGGCAGCAATACTTCTTGTGGAATTCTCAGTGGGTCTAGTAGCTCACACCATGGAAATTCTAAAGGAGAACGGCGGCAAAAATTTGATCACAATAGTTATAATATACCTTCCAAAGGAAGTGGCCAGAGCCACAAAAAACGTCACGGTGTCGAAGACCACCGAGGGTGAGTTTAATTGTAGATTTCAACACTTGGTACCGTTAGATTTTAATTTTGTTATGAAAGTATGATGTTAATATTTGTTATGAATAAGGGGATTTTATAAATAGTTTGTACTGTTGACGCAACTTGGTTTTAATAAGTGGTTGGTCTGTTTTCAGCTAAAAAAATGGTTGACTAAAGGTTTATAGATTGGCTTTTTTTTTCAGTGAAGAGGGTGGTGTTTATTTTCACCATTTTATATAATTATTACCTTCTTTAAGAACGAGAATTTCACTGGAAGTGATTTATGTATAAATCGAAGCGATGTGTATATTTACTCTTCATTTTTATGTAGGAATTCCGACTGTAGATATTAAAATTAATTTAATAATAATAATAATATAAATAATAATATAAATAGTAATAATAATATAAATAATAATAATAATGTAAATAATAATAATAATATAAATAATAATAATAATATAAATAATAATTTTTTTCTCATTTAATTTTAATATGGAGCAGGCAGAGCATTTTTAGGTGTGAAATGTACACCAATGAAATTCAAGTAGATCTCGTACCGTGGCAACGTCGTATAAGATGTTTGTAACAGACACCGCGGCGAGTTTTCTAAAATTAATACGAACCCAAAATTAGATATGTTTCATCATTTACACGTTTTTACTGCTACTGTTTTCGCAATATAGAGAAAGCATTGAAGTGCTGCGGGAAAAACTGCAAATTTTCGTCAGATAAACTCTATTGCCCGGCCCCGTGTACGCTCGAGCCTCCGCAGGACAGCGACCGCCGTCTTCGCGTGAACGGGCTAAACTCGACGCGTTCCAGCCCTCGACTGCCCTCTATGATACTATCATCTGGTAATCACAAGCCACCCACGCTGAAAGGGTACATAGGAAAAAAACGCCCTTCCCCCTTTCAGAGGAAGTCAAGAGGTTGGCCTTTGTCTCCAAAAAGGACCGTTCCTCCTCCCCCGCTGTTAGCACTAGCGTGAGTGGACATGGCCCCATGCGGGTGGGATTCCTGTCGGAGCGACACAGTCTGTCGTGGAAACGATGAGATTTGTCTATAACTTTACAACGCTGGCGGATAAATCGTAAGCAGAATGTTCACCAAAATCGATATTTCCTCATCCCTGGTTGATGTCGCGGCCGCTTGACCCTGAAACTTACTTTAATTTGAGAGTGGAGGTTCTTTACACGATGCCCCTGGTAAATTTTCAAAAATGGCACGAATTTTTTGATTAAATTTTGTTATCCATGTATACTCCAATTTTGTGTTTATATATATATATATATATATATATATATATATATATATCTTATAGCCAAACCATATATATATATATATATATATATATATATATATATATATATATATATATATATATATATATATATATATATATGGTTTGGCTATAAGTTCAATTGTTGGTCGCGTCTTCCTAAATTTTTTTGAAGACTGGTTTTGAAATAAGGTCATCGGGTAGCATCGGGCAACGTTGATACATTTCTGTAGAGCATGAAAACCTTGAATTCAATGACTGAAAACTGTTTTCGTTTAAACGTTTGATATAAAAAACCGTACGTATTTTTTCGCGCTTCGTTTCTTTAAGAATTTTTCAAACGGTAGCTGAAGTGTAAGACAGAAATTGTCACATTGTAGTATTTCATAACCATTAACAATATTCAGTGTGTGTGTGTGTGTGTGTGTGTGTGTGTGTGTGTGCAGTTGTACTACCACTAGGACTGTGTGTAAGTGTGTAGGCGGGTACAGTGTGTAAAAATGTATTATTAACCCTTTCGCTCCCAGCGGGATACATATGTCCCGCCAACTTTCACCAGGCTACTATTGGGAAATTCTGCTGTAAATTTCAGTTTATTGTGTGTCCCAGTGGGTTCCTGAAGCCTACGTAATTAGTTCTTCGTTTTGACACCAGATTGCACTTGTATATTGGCGGTTTTTGTTCATATTCAATTTCCTAATCTAGATTTTGTATACCAATGGGACGCATGCGTCCCACATTCTAGTCCCATTGGGGCATATATGTCCCAGGTCCTATTTCAAAATTCCTAAATGAAGAATAAAATTTAAGATAATAAATTGTTAAAAATAACTCTCAAGGCTAGAATTTTAACATCCGCCATGATCCACTACTTTTCGGTTGGCCAGAAAAAAATTGGGAGCGAAAGGGTTAAAATTAAATTATTAAAAAATTATTATTAAGTGTACCCATTAAAAGAATGTTCGGATACTCTTGAGAAGTTTCACGTAGGATTATCAGACGTACTCTTTTACAAGTATAAGGTATTGTCTTTGGAACCAGAACGTCTGTCAGTGGTCAACACTAACGCCAAACAGTTCCGACTATTTTCTCCAACATTTATTTTTACCGAACGACCTCGAGGTCCTGCGAGTTTTAAACTGATTTAGATTGAGGAGGAGGGGGAACTCTTCACGAAGAATCCCTCTTTTCCAAATTTTGTCAAAAATAACGCCAGTTTTTGAAATTAAACTTTGTCCTTCGAGTAGCGTAAATGACGCTTGGAAGAATGACCCTGATCTCACGTTCGTTGGAATCTCATATTTACTTTCTCGCTCTTATTTCCCAAGAGGAAATGTTGTCCGTCTGTCCGTCCGTTTATTTCTTCAATTATTTTTGTTATCTCCTCTCGAATTTTGTAAAGGACGCTATAAAATGGTGCATTTTTGTTTAAATCTCTAATTTTTGGAAAATTGTTAAAGTTCAAACTTGTTTGTAAGCGTCGTCCTACAATATTGAAGAGAATTTGTTTTTCACTTAATGAAATTTTGTCTTTATGATGTTCAAATAAGGTCAGGTACACTTTTTCGAAAATATTAGTAGTTTTCGGGTAGTTTTACGTGAAGTAGATGCCATTTTAACCCTCCCTAAAATTGCTCCAATTTTTTATTTTAATTTTCTCCTGCAATGCATCAAAAAACGGCATAAAAACTGGTGCTAGTCCCATTTTCTGGGAACTCTGTATTTTCAAAAATTGCAAAAGTACAATATTGTAGGTAGATTTTCTCTTACGTAAAATCTTATCTTTAAAAGATATCATGTACAATTTTTTGATAAAAGTAGTAGTTTTCATGTAATTTCTTCTTGGAAGTCAATGCAAATTAGACTTTTAAAAATATCCTCAAAACCGCTCAATTTTCTTTCCACGAATAGAACAAGGGACGCTTGAAAGATGTTGCAGGTCTTATTTCGAAAATTGTAAATTTAGAAATAAAGTGAGAAAGTATGTGCTGTTTGAACTCCACCAGTTTAAAAATTGGCAGTTGAGCGTAATTTTCCATTTACGAATTTGCAAATTCCAATTTCCTGCAATTCTTTCGGTAGAAACTATCGGAAGTTATCGCGTTGCAGTATAATATTGGTAACTCCAGGACACAGCAGTCGAAATTCTCAGAATAACTTAATTGTTGGGCGGTGTTTCTTGGTGTATGGAATGGAATTTCGTATTGTCGAATGTTTGTTGATGTATTACCTTTAAATGAATTATATTTTCGCGTCTAATGCGCTACGATTGGTAATGAGTTTTGCAGTTTTACGATTGGTAATGAGCACTCGTCTACGCACATGTGCCCAAAGCGACGAGCTGGCGCCCCCTTTCGCTCATCGGGCGGAATTGCGATTGTCAGAAAGCGAGGATCGGCGCGAAGTGCGCACAATAATCTCGTATGGCGATTAATAACAATTTAGCCGTTATATTCCATACTACGCGATCGTTAGCTTAGACACAGGTGCGAGAATGCTCTATCGGCGTGGCTACTCCGAGTAAACTTTGGCCGTATCAGACACCTCGGCGTTGACGAGTCGCTCGATCACGGGCAGATTTTTTCAGCTAGGCCTCTACATCTGTCCATCAGCTCGCTCTCGAAGTTTGTCAGTTCTCGGGCTCGTGCACGCGTATTTACCGGCGCTACGAAATCCTCCTCCTCCCCGCCCCTCCCGCGACAGGCGGTTGTCGATTCGGCATTGTCAAACCTCGCGTTGCGCGGAAATGGTTCTCTACCAATGAATTTCAAACACCGGCAGTTCGCTGAGCGCCGCTGCTTCCCTAGTTTCTCCGAATCGTCGAAAGGTCACGTCGGGGCTTGGGCAAATTTTGCTCCGACACCGAACGAAAATTCCAAGCGTTCTTACCGGCCGGATGCATCCGGGAACACCGTTCTCCCTAACACAGGGCTCGAGGTGCAGTGCTGGAGGTTTCCGACGCGAACCTACACCAACCACCTGCACAAAGCAGTAAAATGCTCCGCGTGCGAATTGCAAAACACAAATACACTGACGTTCGGCTTCGCCAAGTGCGGTGCGGCACTGTGTTAGCAGCGACGGCGGCCACGCGGTCGGCGCGTTTCAAAGCCCGCGATGCCCGAAGAGGCTGAAGGGAAGTTAGATTTTTTTTGTTCGTTGTTTTTTTTGTTAACACTGCTGTAGTGGCAGATTGTTATTAGGAGTCATTATGTTCTTAGAACACATAAGATTCTCCTTAGAACACATAAGATTCTCCTTAGAACACATAAGATTCTCCTTAGAACACATAAGATTCTCCTTAGAACACATAAGATTCTCCTTAGAACACATAAGATTCTCCTTAGAACACATAAGATTCTCCTTAGAACACATAAGATTCTCCTTAGAACACATAAGATTCTCCTTAGAACACATAAGATTCTCCTTAGAACACATAAGATTCTCCTTAGAACACATAAGATTCTCCTTAGAACACATAAGATTCTCCTTAGAACACATAAGATTCTCCTTAGAACACATAAGATTCTCCTTAGAACACATAAGATTCTCCTTAGAACACATAAGATTCTCCTTAGAACACATAAGATTCTCCTTAGAACACATAAGATTCTCCTTAGAACACATAAGATTCTCCTTAGAACACATAAGATTCTCCTTAGAACACATAAGATTCTCCTTAGAACACATAAGATTCTCCTTAGAACACATAAGATTCTCCTTAGAACACATAAGATTCTCCTTAGAACACATAAGATTCTCCTTAGAACACATAAGATTCTCCTTAGAACACATAAGATTCTCCTTAGAACACATAAGATTCTCCTTAGAACACATAAGATTCTCCTTAGAACACATAAGATTCTCCTTAGAACACATAAGATTCTCCTTAGAACACATAAGATTCTCCTTAGAACACATAAGATTCTCCTTAGAACACATAAGATTCTCCTTAGAACACATAAGATTCTCCTTAGAACACATAAGATTCTCCTTAGAACACATAAGATTCTCCTTAGAACACATAAGATTCTCCTTAGAACACATAAGATTCTCCTTAGAACACATAAGATTCTCCTTAGAACACATAAGATTCTCCTTAGAACACATAAGATTCTCCTTAGAACACATAAGATTCTCCTTAGAACACATAAGATTCTCCTTAGAACACATAAGATTCTCCTTAGAACACATAAGATTCTCCTTAGAACACATAAGATTCTCCTTAGAACACATAAGATTCTCCTTAGAACACATAAGATTCTCCTTAGAACACATAAGATTCTCCTTAGAACACATAAGATTCTCCTTAGAACACATAAGATTCTCCTTAGAACACATAAGATTCTCCTTAGAACACATAAGATTCTCCTTAGAACACATAAGATTCTCCTTAGAACACATAAGATTCTCCTTAGAACACATAAGATTCTCCTTAGAACACATAAGATTCTCCTTAGAACACATAAGATTCTCCTTAGAACACATAAGATTCTCCTTAGAACACATAAGATTCTCCTTAGAACACATAAGATTCTCCTTAGAACACATAAGAGAATCACAAGAAATTACGCCATTGTGAATTTTGTGTGAGGTGATGGGTCGTCTACAGAGGGGTAAAGGGTGCAAGGAAGGGGGAGAGAAATGAGGGCTGGAAGATGGTGACCTTGAGAATTTTTTTGGCCCATGAAGCTCTGAATTCAGCTCGTGCATACCTCACGTGCGGAATTAAGTGGCAACGATATTCCCCTTTTTTCCCTGTAACTTTACTCTTTTTATTTTAAACTTGAAGTGTGTTATGCCACTTGTTTGAACGTTCAGCAGTTTCTTGTTTAATTGAAAGAGATTAATTTGAAAGTGAAGTTATTATATTATAGCTCACTGAAAATAAGTCATGTCTTCTCTTTTTTGATTAACTTTGTTTTTCTGTTGTAACTACCACTTTTCCTTCAGGACAAATTGTTTTAGGTAATGATTCCTATGCAAATTCTTGACTACAATTCAATCTTATATTCAGTTTTGGTAGAAATTATTTTAAGATCTCTCTCCAACCCCTCTGACATACACAGGTGTGCACTGGAAAATAGGGGGAAATTGGTGAATTTCATTGCTTTGGAAAATCAGGAAATGTGTTGAAAAATCATTGGAGGGGTTGGAGAAAATTTTCAGAGACTTATAAAACTGGATATTATTCATTAAAACATTGATACATTATTGTTTTGTTCAATTTCCAATTCAAATCAAAAACAATATTCAATTTTTATTTATTGAGAAAATATTGTTAATATGTATATTCTCTGGTGAAATCAGTGCTGACCAATTAGTATTTGGCTGACTTTAATATTTTCTTTAAGTAGTGTGAAATTAAAATCTTATCAGAAAAAAAAATCACTGGAAAAAGGGAATAGTGAGGGAAATTAGTTTCAGGAAATGAGTTACCACCCTGTTACACTTCTGATGTTCATTTGGAATTCAGTTGAATAAGAAATAGATAATTAGGGAAGTCTTGAAGTTATTGAGTGGTATCAAATTTAGGCTTAGGAGCTATTAAGTTGCATTTGACAATTTCCATACGAATTGTTTTTATATTAGTTAATTTCCTGTTTAAGTTTGGAATTTTCACATAATTTGTTTTTGATGTCTGTGCATTAAATTAACTTACTGAAAATCTTTTTGATAATTTATAATGTAGCTGAGGCTTAGTGTAAATAATATTAATAATAATAGTAGTAGTAGTAGTAATAATAATAATATAATAATATAATAATAATATAATATAATAATAATAATATAATAATAATAATAATAATAATAATAATAATAATAATAATAATAATAACATTATTTCAAAAATTAGGATGGAATGGGCAAATAAAAGAAAGTAAATAAATAAATTGCAGTTGACTTTAAATTATTATTGTAATTATGTTATTGAAGTTACATTATTATACATTATCAGTGAAATTCTTACTCATTGTGTGCAGCTAAAGGAAATTGATGTAGAATTTTATTTATGTACTTATTTCACTTGTTTAATTTTTGCAGGAAAGGGAAAGAAAAACTTCACAATTCCTCACATGATGAACATCCAAACAAAACTGTTCATTGCAAAAGTGTCTCTCACAGTACCAGTCGTGTAAATACTAAAAGTGGCAAAGAAAGTCATGATGTACAGAAAATAGCAAGATGTCAAATTCAGACAAATTGTGACATAAACGTGGTTCCTGGTGAGGCTCAAGGTGCCAACGTGAGAATGGAAAGTGATGTACGGGATATCGAAACGGAAGTGAAAACAAGTGGCAGTGAAACAAGTGAATGTACTGTGTCAAGAGGAAGTTCTGCTGGAGGAAGGGCTTTGCAGAGTCATCGTGCTGCAACACTTTTTGAACCGGACAACAACTCTTTCTTCTCTTCAAACAACTTCACTAAGGTGTCGGCATCTACTGCTGGTTCAGGTAAGACTATTACACAGTTTCCTAAGATACTTTGTTTCCAAAATCTAATGTACATGTTAAGACTGAAGTTAAAAATAATCTATGACATAATTTTTAAGTATATTTATTTTAGGTTACCAATTAAACAATGATAAATGTTAACATTTTTACTTTTCATGATGGAATGTTATTTTTGAAGAGCAATGTAATAAACCATTTTATTCATGATACTAAAATAATATAATTCATAGTTGTGTAAGAATTGTAATTATTCATTTATTTATGATTTGTATCATAATAATATAATGATATTTATTCTATTGATGTAAATTGATAGGTGCTACTTACATGAGTTTTATGTTGCACAAATTGTACAGTAATATAATGTCATGACTGAAATTAGAGCAGTTATCTAGTATTTATAAAGATTTATTTTAAAAGTACAATAGTGACAGTTGTTGCTCATCTACTATAAGCAGTGTTTAGTATTTTGTGAGCACAGAATGTGTAAATGGTGGAACAGATGTATAATTTTATTAAAGGAGAGGAAAAAAGGTATGAACATTCGTTTCCTTTTCTCTGCAACAGATATAGTTCTGTTATAGAATGAAATAAAGATAAATGTTTGTTTCTTAATGCTATACTGGCATGCATGCATGTGTGTGTGTGTGTGCATGTCAGATAAAGTGGGAAATTTGTTTAGAGAAATGTGTATTCAGATTGGGAATTTCAATTCCCAGCAGTTAATTTTCTTTTTGTTGCATTAAGTTATCTATAGAAAGTTTGAAATTTTGAGACTCGCTCATATGAAGTTCATTATTTTTTGCTGTATAATTGTTAATGTGGTTTAATTGTTAATGAGGTAATGACATTATTACTGAGAGTTTTGTACTTCATGACACAATACAAGGTTTGTTCCAAAAGTAAGCTTTTTCTAAGGAGACTTCGTCGTAGAGTTCCCACCTTTTGTTATCAGTGGTGGGAGTTTCGGCAACACTTTGCAGTTTGCTACTAGCTCCCATAGGAGCAAGAAGCGCAAGAAAGTAAATGTCTGCTCGGCAGTGTCAAAGTGACGATTGAGGAATCCCTGGAGCAGTGATGCACCATCAATTCTGTACTAAACTTGGTGAGACTACCTGATAATAAATAATGATATTTACCTAAATCTCGGACAATCGGTATGAAGTGTTCAGAGAAGGTCGAGATGATGTCACTGATGAAGCTTGCTTCTGGATCCACATCACGTAGTGACAACACAGTGACTCAAGTGCGTAAGTTACCAAATTCTGACCAATTAATGATGTTTGCGTGTTAGTTGACCCAATGTTGGAAACATAACATAACAAAAAAAAGAAAGAAAAAAAAGAACCAGAGGGTCAACTACATCAGGAGTGAGGTCAAGGATTTATGGAAACTGCCACAAAGCACCCAGCCACCCCTCCTTTGTTGTGAAGGATTCTGTCCTGAATTAGTGTAATGTAACGATCCCCCAACCGTCATGACAACAGTCTCCCAACCGTCTTGGCCATGACTCAAACAGAATTATTTTTGCCCAAGCTTAAAAAATATATTTATAAGTCATGAAAGGACATTGTTGACAACATCAAAATGACCAGGACCAGGTTTGTAAAGGACATTAATGTTGAGGACTTTTCGAAGTGTGCAAATGACATGGAAAAAATGTATTGATGCAGGAGGGCCATACTTTCAAGAAATTTTTAATCCTTATAGCAGTTTGATCAATTACTCAAAACAATCAACGCATTACTTTTGGCACAAAACTTGTATTATTTCAAGTCTTCATAAATTGTTTTGACTTGTAATTAAATTACAACAAATAATAGGTACTGCTATTTGCTAAACACTCTTAAAGTTCAATTTGTTTGTGGGGGAAATAATTGCACAAGAATACTGAAATCTACAATAAAAAAGTTATTTTATTCCTAAGTAAGCAATAAGGAAATTTGTTCCTAAGTCTTGTTTTCAAAAGAACACTGCAGTACTAATGTTTTAAAATCAAATTTATTGCACTTAAAATGTTGCTTAAATCGCCTATTATTTCCATTTTAAATTGTACTATTTTTTGTGTATGATGTAGTTCAAGGAAGAATTAAAAATTTGTACATTTTCCTTGACTTTCTGGAGGGGTCAAAGTATTTCTATACCTATTTTGTTGAAAATACTTCTTCCATTTGCTAAATGGAAATTAAGTATTGAAAATGCACACAAGATGTGTGCTAGACTACAATTTGAGCTTTAACTTTAATCACTTTCATTCCTTTTAATTTTTAAATAATGGAAGAATTTGTATTTAATATCTTTTTCATTAGAATATATGTGTGTGAATGTGTTTCAATAATGTTTCCTACCGGTGTTACTTTCGATTGACATTGGTGCACCCCCCTTTTGAATTGATTATATGTAGTGGTAAATTAAATTTCATGCAACTTTCACAGCACATCCCAAATACAGAGAATGTGAAATGGAAACTTTTTTTTTGTAGGGGGGGGGGGTATTTTATCCGTTCAAGATTCCATTGTCTTTATCCATTCAAGGTTAATATGAAGACTTTTTATCTTACACTTTATTCTTGTCATAATAGTACTTGAAAAGCATTTTAAAAAGAGATTTTAAAATATAATTCGGCATATTCTTGTTGTTATTCTAAATTTTAGTGGTAATGTAACTTCATTAATACCAAGAGCTTCAGAAATACTGACAAAAATCTTCTGAATCTGTTTTGTTTGTGGATGTCTTGTGAATCGCTTTGGTTTGTGGAAGATCGGGAAACAATTAACAATTAGCAAACAAATGATTCTTTTAAAAATTATATTTTGAAAGAAGTTAATGACTCCAACGGACCCATTGGAGATTCTTCAGTTGTCTGCTCAAAACTTATGGAAGACTAAATGAAAGTTCCTTTTTTGTTGAATGATATATTTTTATTGAGAGGTTGCTGAGAATATAATTTGGAAGCACAATCTGTTAGGAGATGCTAGGCAAATTGCTGAGAAATAGTTTGAGATCTTGAAGCTGAAACTTCAGTCACTGTATTTATGCAATGTTAAATGATTATAGTGATTAATGTTCGATACACTTCCAAATGTGTAACATGCTGTCCCTACGGAACCTTGTTTAGTTCCCAAATGAGCATCTCACATTAGGTTAGTGCATGCCATGGTAGTAGCGAAGTGAAGAATGCTAGGGAAGGATTTAGTTGACTTCATGGATGACTATAAGGAAATATATTACTGTTGAAAATTAACATATTTTCTTCAAGCTCTTTGAATTTGTGAAAACATAAAAAAGAATATTATAAAATCAATTAAATTAAGAAAAAAGGGTCAAAAGAGCAAAATATGAACACAAATTCTGATTTGTTCAATGTTAAATAAAACATTTTGAAGCATTGCAGGATGACCATAATAATAATAATGATGATGATGATGATGATGATGATGATGAAAAATAGGCATATACACTCTGCAGAGGAATAAAGATAGTCTTGCTCCAAAGTGACAGCTTGTGGTTGAAAAAGGTAAAAGTGGCTTCATATTATTCATGCATAATACGTTGTAAAAAAATAATCTTGGAAGTTGTAGCAAAAATGTAAGCCAATCCATGAAATTACCAAATTGCCTTGTACCAAAAAAACAAAACTTTAATTCTCCTCACGTTTCATTTGTGATGTCCCCGGTTTAATTTCATTGTTTATTTGCATTGTTTGTAGATGCATAATTCTTTTAAAACTGTCCGTATCACGGGGCGCAGTTTTGGAAACTGATATTGGTTATGTAATCTTTGTTCGGCGATAGAATGATCCTGATGTAAACAAAGAAACAGTATTTGTCCGCGACTACTTACCTGATTTGCCGATTGCTCTAGGCTCCTCCTTCAATGTACATGCGATCTTAACCTCCTTCCTTGTCCAGCCTGGAGCGGTGTCCTGCTGGAGGGAAATACATGGTTGGGGAAAATCCTCGCAAACCGACGTAGGGCAGCGCCGGATCTCGCAATCCAGCTGGTGAAGATTAATGCCATTTCCATGCACTACACTTAGGTGATTTATGATCTTAGCAGTTGATGGGCCCGGAATAACCAGTCAACGAACGTGTTCATGAAATGTCAGAAGCAGTGCAGTAAAAAAGTCCCGCCTGCAATAAGAGTCACGCTACGATTTCCCGCAGTGATGCATGCCGTCCGGAAGCGTTTCAACACCAAAAAAGTTTCTTCCCTGGTGTGACTACAGTGCCGGCAGGGCATACATGGCATATAAACGAAACTTCAAAGCAAAAACAATTACTGACAGGCTATGACCCGTCTTGATGTGATGTTCGTAACTTTCGCCAAAGCTGAACCTTATCGCCTCCGCAACTTCGTGTGAGTTAGATGAGCGGCAACGCTGAACGTAAACTGAGAAAGTAACGAAATCCTCGTAAGCTGATTGCTTCACAGCAGGTCACATGATGTACCACCGCACGTGGTAAGAGAACTGTCAGTCGCTTAAACGCTGACAGTACTGTAGTTCCCAGTTATGATCCCGTGTGCCTGCATTCATAATTCTTGACGAAGACACTTTCGTGTACCATGATGTGCGTTCAGCAATGTGTTTCACTGCCAATGTGGGATTTTCTTTTGCGTGAAACCCTCGAAAGTAGTTTTTTTTCAACACGTATAAACGTTTACATTTCATGTTTTGTAAACGGCAGGCCTGCCTCAGCATTGCCATTATAAAATGAGTATGCACAAAAATTATTAAAAACTATTAAAGATACCACCATGGCCTTGCCGCACTAACTGGCAGAACTAACGCTCCTCACGCCCAACGAACGCCGCATTTGGAGCTTTTGTTTTGTCCACCGCCACTAAAGCTGTTAGCACAGAACGACGTGCATAGTGTGTCTTCGCCTCCATCACTGGACGTCGTCGTGTGGGATGGCGCATTTTAGAATAGTGGCTCATTTCAGAGTTTCCGTTCTCTCTTTTATTTTGAAGCTTCTCTCTCTAAACAACTTTATTTTGAAGCTTAACAAGAAAGTTTATAATTTCTACAAAAACTATTCCAACAAGGTTACACGAACATATCCGGAAATCTAAGCAACCAATAAGAGGGTGTATTGAACCCATGCATTTGTTTACATCAGGATCATTCTAAGGCTGAATAGACCTTACTTGGCTGATGGAGAGCCCCGAGGAAGATCGCAGCATGGCGGCCGAAACTTCGTCTGTGCCTAGGACCCGGGATCACCCAACTGTCAAGTAGATACAGACTGTGCCCGTCGAAGCTCATGCTTTCATATGCTTCGTGGCGTATCATTCTTATTAACTTGCGTACATGCAAACTTGAGAGAGAGAGAGAAAAAAAAAGAAACTTGTCACGCCTCGCGCATAGTGAGGTCCTCGATTCTTTCTTTGCCATATATCCTGTCGTTGAGATCTTGGAAAATAAAACGACCGCTTAAGCTAAGGAATCAAAGGTAATCATCGTAGCCGGAAACATACCTGGGTATATACAGTCAAGCTGTCCGGTCGTTGTTACCACGATAACCATTTTCAAGTGAAGATTTTCGCGCGGCGCTTGGTGCCACGAGCGGAGGATGAGAACCAGCCTGCTTGATGGGCCCGAGCAAAATGAACCCGAAGGAACACGTGCATTTCAAAGCAAGAAATTAAATTCGTGCTTTGAGAAAATAAAACGAAAACAAATTCATTAAAAGAAAAAGAAATGTGAAAGCGGCTAAAAATAGACTATTTGAGGCTTCACCTTCTTTCATTGGAGAACTGCAACTCGTGTGCCATTACAAAATACGAGATAGAGAAAGAGGAAGAACAAGGCACTTGAAACATAACGTCCTACCTCCGAACGTTAGTGGGACATGGTAAGCGAAAGAAACATTGTACTTCATGGCAATAACATTATTTTCTCGTCCTCTTCCCTCTCTTTCTCTCTCTTTCTCTCTCTTTCTCTCTTTCTCTCTCTTTCTCTCTCTTTCTCTCTCTTTCTCTCTCTTTCTCTCTCTTTCTCTCTCTTTCTCTCTCTTTCTCTCTCTTTCTCTCTTTCTCTCGCTTTCTCTCTCTTTCTCTCTCTCTTTCTCTCTCTCTTTCTCTCTCTCTTTCTCTCTCTTTCTCTCTCTTTCTCTCTCTCTTTCTCTCTCTCTTTCTCTCTCTC